>JAJJWX010003741.1:0-1200000 GCA_023529315.1 Papaver bracteatum | reverse complement strand
TGGAGGATTTCAAATTATATTTAGGCAGCCAACTTATTTTCTTACATAAGGTTTAACAATCCTTTATATGTTTTTTTTAGAAATTTGGTACAAGACCAAAAATCCGAATTAATTAGTTGATGATATCAGCTTTATAGGTCTCTCGAGGAGTCCTTAAAAACACCAAAATTCACGCTTTAGCAGCATAAATTTTTTTTTTCTTTCTCTTTCTTAAATCTGCAGTTGGAATTATGCTAGCTTAAACTCTTATTTAATTTAAGATAGACTAGAGTTATTATTTTGATGCTTATCTCTTGAAAAACTCATGTAGTTGAGTTAGCATCGATAAATATGTCAAAAGTTGTACCCTTTTCCCTTGGCTTCAGGTTTTGTCCCATGTGGTTTTCCTGACAAGGTTTTAACGAGGCAACATCTCTGACGTTTAATATATATATTTTTTAATTTTCATATTTGTGCTCTTTTTCCTTCGTCCAAATTTTTTCCCACTGGGTTTTATTGGAAAGGTTTTAGTAAGGAAATTTATTCAACATGGTGGTCATACAAAGGGGGAGTTGTATAATTTTGGTTATTTGGTGGATTCCCAACATTAACTAGGTCATTCTGTTTTATTAAACCACATCAACATAAGAACCCTTAGGAATTTGGATATCATTCTGATCCATATATGGTATGATCACAAACTTTACTCACCTATGGTACTATAACTGCATATTGGCACTTTGTTAAAGAAACTACATCAACTACTTTTGAAAATCATCTCCGAGAAGCTAGGAATCCAAGAAGCAAGTCCTCAATGTACTTAAAGAAGCATGAAGACTCGAGAACACTACCATTAGAAGACTAACACAAAAGAAGACTTCATCAACTTGGAAATTTCTCACCAAAGCATTGCTATCTCCAGCATTCAAGAAATTCGTAAGCCAAAATTTGCCCGACTCGAAGATTTGCAAGCCAAGATTTAACTAAAGTACTTATCAGGGGGAGTATCAAATTAGAAGGTATTTTACTGGACTATCACGTTGTACTATTTTTCCTTCATCAAGGTTTTTCCCATTGGGATTTCCTTGTCAAGGTTTTAATGAGGCAATATTTGCGTGTCCAAATATTTTCTAAGTTTTCTCAATTGTACTCTTTTCCCTCCGATCAGGTTTTGTCCTTTTGGAATTTCCTGACAAGGTTTTAAAGAGGTAATTAACTTAGACACAATGTCATCAGGGGGAGTGTTATAAACGTTAATTATTTTAAGAATGTCTAGGGCAAATCTCGTTTATTACTGGGATGCCCTTGTGTCTAGCCCTATAAATAGAGTCTCTAATGTTAGTTTATTGTACACATGAATAAGATTTATCTCTCCTTCTCCCTCTCTAATTTGTATCTCTTGTTCTCTCTCTTCTATATCACAACACATATTTGGTAATAGTAATTGGCTTTTAGTTATTGTGGGTCCTCTTTCTCAATAGAACTATGTATGGCATGTCCTATGTCAAGAACTAGGCGCATTGACTGTGTTTTAAGTCCAAGTTTAAGCCGCCCAAGGAGTGTGGGTTGGATCCAAGTTGTGGGTACAAAATACCGCACACTTACCAATTATGTGAAAAGATATCCACAAGGAGTGAGCGAAGACGACCGCACACAACATATACAAGATGAAGAACCAAATGACGTCACCAGATCACAAGTAAAGTGTGAATATCTATACGATAGTAAAGAAACCGTGCGGAAATAATGATGAATCCCTATGAGACATTGATGCACGTCAGATCCGAAATTAGGGGCTTTATCAGTTGTCCTCTACTATGTAAACTCCTATATAAGGAGCCGAGCGACCTTGTGTGAGAGAGATTTTTTGAGAGTTTAGACAAGATATTTAGGAGAGAGAGAGATTATTTGCTTCCCAAGTTAGGATTTTCTCATAATTTTGTATTTGATCTAAAGATTTTAATAAGAAGTTCTTATGATTCTTATGATGATTACTTAGATTGTTCATATATTTTACTAAGGGTGTGGTTGTGAGATTTCTCGCAACTACATTTTGGCGATAGAAAATAGCTCGGAATGATATATCCTGTTGGTGAATTTCTTTAAAAAACAAGGTTAAAATTGTTCATAGTTTATCATTGCTCTATTAGGAATCTTTGAAAGTTTTAGAAGATTAGATCTCAAACATTCAACCAAAGTTTTAATCTCAGAAAAATAATTTTCATTGGTATAGTTTTCTGATCATTGAAGAGTACTTTTTCCTTTATTATTACAAGACGGAACAGATAATAAGACAGACAAGCATCTACAGAAGAACAAAGAATCTCTTTCATTTGTCAAGAGAAGATTTTTTTTTTAAGAAGAAAAACAAGAGGAAGGTGCGGTGAAGTTGTCGCCAAATCCATAAATGGATCCAAAAGAAGGCCAAAAGTGCAAAGTAGATGTCAAAACGTAGAGTGAACAAACAGAAGGAGTGAAGATCATCAAAGTAAAATAAGGAAGCAGGAGTATACAATGTAATTCAATAACAAAAACGTTTATCGATAATTTTCATGCAGGAATCACAGGAAAAATACTTAAGTGCGACTTTGACGGAAGGAAAATCATGACGGTGGGAAAAATATCTCCCTCGAAGGAGTGGGAAAAGAAGGAGATACGTTCACAGCAGAAGAGATAGAGGAAGAGAACTTAAGGCGAACAGATCCACTGGTGATTACAGTAACCGCAGAGCGAAAAGAAAGAGATGAAAGCGCAAAAGCATCAGAAGAATGAGCGGTGGACAGAACCTCGGTAGATACAGGCAGTGCAGTAGATATCTTATTCTATCGCACATTCAATAGCATAGGATACAAGGATGCGAACCTGACGCGCTCTACATACAACATTCATGGTTTTAACAAAACGATAACAAAACAAAAAGGGGAGATAACCATACGAATTTTATTTGGAGAAACAGAAATGCAAGTAACATTGTGCGTAGTTAACGTAGAGTCACCGTACAATATGCTATTGGGATGACCATTGGTACATGCGATCAAAGGCGTAGCTTCAACCCTTCATCAGTGTGTGCGTAGAATAGGCGAAATCAAAGGCGATATAAGGAGTGCGAAAATTTGCAGTCAAATAGATGTAAAAAACTATGAAGGACGCACAAAGAAGCAAAAAGATCGATATAGGAGGGGGAAAAATTGAAAAAAGAAAAAGAAAAATAAGGATATACATGATAAGAGCACATGAAGGAAAAGGAATACCAAGTGAAATACCAGAAAAATAAGGTGAAACGATGCATAATATAAAAGAACCATCACCGCTAGGCGAACCAGAAGCGAATTTCACCGCAGCAGATACAACAAAAGAAATAAATATTGGGACAGAAGAAGAACCAAAGATGTTGAAAATCGGAACCAAGATGGGAAAAGAAGAAGAAGAAAATAATATCAACCTTTTGAAGTAATATAAAGACGTCTTCACGTGGAGCATGGATGAGATGCCAGGAATAGACCCCTCTGTCGAATGACACATGTTGGACATCAACAAAAACGCACGACCATTCAATCAGAGAATAAGGAAGACCGCAACAACATATCATCCTCAAATAGAAGAGGAGTTACAAAAGATGTCAGATGTAGGAATAATAAGGCCAGAAAAGTACCCAAAATGGATAGCAAACATGGTAGTCGTATCAAAGAAAAACAAAGGTATACGGATCTACATCGACTTTAGTGACCTCAACAAAGCATGTCCAAAGGACAGCTTCCCCCTACCAGAAATACCACAAATGGTGGAAGCGGCATCAGGAAATGACACGTTATCACTAATATACTGATATTCAGGATACAATCAGATCCCTCCGGATGAAGAAGATCAAGAACACACGACTTTCTTAGCACCAAGAGGATTATATTTCTATACAAGAATGCCTTTTATCTTAAAGAATGTGGGTGCAACATATCAAAGAATGGTAGAAAAAATATTCGCAAAATGGGTGCACACAACATTGGAAGTCTACGTGGATGATATGCTAGTAAAAAGCAAAAGGGCAGAAGATCATGTTGATAACTTGAGAGAAATATTTGAACAAATGTGGGGATTTAAAATGAAGATAAATCCAGCAAAATGTATCTTTGGAGTCGCATCAGGAAAAAAAATAGGTTACATTGTATCAAAGGAAATAATAGAAGTCGACCCAGAAAAGGTGCAAGCGGTTCGTGACATGCCATCACCCGCAACTGTGAAAGATGTGCAAAAATTAAACGAGCTGTTAGCCTTATTGGGGCGGTTCATTTCGTGCTCGTCAGACAAGTGCAAACACTTTTTCAACATCTTAAAGAAGGTCTTAAAGAAGGGAACCAAATTCGAATGGACACAAGAATGTGAAAAGGCGCTTCAAAGTATTAAGAATTATTTAATGAATTTGTCTATTTTGCAGAAAGCGGAACCAGGAGAATAACTATTGATATACTTAGCGTTAACACCGCATGTGTTAAATGTTGTGCTGCTTCTCCTAGATGGAGGAATTGAAAAGACAATTTACTATATAAGTAAAACTTATAATTCCGCCGATAAAAATTATACAAAGGTCGAAAATATGATCCTCGCACTCGTTTATCCAACATAAAAGCTTCGTACATACTTTCATCCTCACAAAGTCAAAGTACTAACAAAGGTACCAATCGAATCTGTAATGAATAATTTCAAGAGATCAGGGAGAATAGAAAAATGGAACGCACATATAAGACAATTTGGAATTAAGTATGAGATACTGTCTTCACCAAAATCCCAGGTTATCACAGACTTCTTGGCAGAATTTCCATTAGAAGAAGACGAAGGAGTAGAAGAAATGATGGATGTAGACGAAGATCAAGGAAATCCTACAGAACTGTTAACATAGCGTAACTCAAATAGATGGTAGATATTGGTGGACGGATCGTCAAATGGGGAAGGAAACTAAATTTGAATAGTATTCATCTCACCAAAAGGAGCAAGAATGGCTTACTCATTCAGGTTGGAGTTCGCATCCACTAATAATGAAACCAAATATGAAGCGGCGGTGCACGCATTACAGTTGGCAATCGAAATGAAATTACAAGATGCTAGAATAACTAGTGATTCACAATTGGTAATCCGCCAAATAGAAGGGATGTATAGCACAAATGAGCCATCTCTACAAAAATACAAGAAGCTTATTGAAGAGTTATCCGCAAAAACTCCAAACATAAGTTGGAGACACATATGCAGGAAAGATAATCGATTCGCAGACGCACTAGCATTCATTTCTTCTATGTTAATTGATCCAACCGCAAGGTAGAAGAAGAAGACGCAGACGTAATGATAGTAGAAAACACAGAAGAAGGGCAAGCGGGCAAAGACGCATATTGGAGAGTCCAACTTCATTTATATTTGGAAAAGGGGGAAGTCCCAAGAAACAGATTGGAGGCACACAAACTAAGGAGTCGAGCAACAAATTATGAACTAAGAGATGACGTACTTTACCGAAAGTCTTTCCTTGGACCATCACTTAGATGTTTAACGCGAAAAGAGGGAATAAAAATATTGAAGGCATTATACTATAGGGATACAGGTAACCATAGTGGAGGAATGGTAGGTTGTGAAACCCACAATAAATACTGCAAGTGCACGGCGTCTAACTAGTAGACAATGGCAAGTACAGGTCGTTCCCACGAGGAGTTTGAAATACCCTACTAGCTAATACCAAAAACAAAGTAATCAAATAAGATGATGCTTAACAAATTTTCAGATTTCGGAACAAAATGAAATAATAAATAATCGTAACAAAATAAGTAATGGGTTATTAAGTTTTTCGATTTCCACCAATTCAATCATATAAAACTCTACTAATTTCTATTTATTACTCAAGACAAATATCAAAATAAATCTCATTTCCCGGAAGATGTTAAATTAAATTCTAAAATATAGTTTCTCCGCTGTAACTTCCTTCGCTTCGTATGTGGCGATCCTAAAGCATTACCTATCTATCCTTGCATACCACGTCTAGGGATTTAACCGAAGCATGAAATATCAATTCAAAAGCATAGATAATCAAGAAAATCACATAAACAATTGAGTACCAATCTATATGAAGAGAAATTACTAGTCAATGAATTATTATTAGAAATATCATCATGGAGTTCATAAAATCAAATTGGCTTCAATCTAAACCCTAACATGGATTAGCTAGACATGACTTTATTAAAAGCCATAAATCAATAGAAATAAAATCCTAGCTAATCGAAACAAAAATGGGAGGAAAACTTCAAACCTTAGTATCCCCTTCACGGCCCCGTGCCGCTCCCAGTAGGCCTCCTCCTTTTCTCTTGCTGTTCGAATGTCTCAATCTCTTTCTGTTGCGAAGTGTCTAAAATTCGACCTAGCCAAATGCAAGGCCCAGTCCAATCTTCTAACTGGAATGCACGAAAATTTCCAAAGGCCCAATTCAAACACTGACCCCAACTTTTAAACTCAAAGCATCACGGAAGTTTGGCACTGCCATTCTGTCCGTCACACGATCCTGCCTGGTCAAATATTTTCTTGCACCAGTTGCATAGCTAACCGACAAGCATATCCATCCATCTTCACTCAATTTACACAGCCACACATCACTTAGAATTCTTCTTCAGTTAACAACAAGGAATCTCACAACCAACTTATATTTCCCTTCGTAGCTGTTCACTACCCTTTATCGAGGACTCTCAATCATCTCCACCAGTTCCTGGCGTGAATCGAGTCTATATCCTCCACTGAACAAAACTCTCGATCCATCACCAGCATCTCATGTAATTGGTTCGATTCCCATTCATTATCCTAGCAACCGTCGACCAAACAAAACCCATATGAATCTCGGACCAGCAACATGTACCCTGAACTGTCTAATCACCACGTACAATCTCATCAGCTCAGCCAACTATTTCATTCCCGCCTGTAAATTGAATCCAACAGCACCTCCACCATTTCACCAATCAGCCAACATGAGCGTCTTGCTCCTTTGCCTTTGTTTCTCTTCCGTGACATTCTAAGTCCAGTCACCACCTTCAGTCACTCCCACAGAAGATCCAACTCAGCTCACGGACCAGTTAACCACAAGATAAACTCAAAACACCGAGATCGGGTCCCTGCTTTGTTTTCGGTCGAACACAGATTCACATGAAAGACCAATTTCAGTCATCAATGTCTGAACTTCTCTGCTTCCCATCTCGACCGATCAATCGACTCAACCACAAACACCACTGCCTTAGTTTTCTTCTCGATACATAGCCAACTTCGTCTCGTCTCAGCAGCTTCCTCTATCGGTATAACAACAACAGTCTCCCATTCGTTCTCAAATAAACCCAACTTCAGTTTGTTGCTGCATGTTCATGTCTCAAGATCTGACTTCTTTCACCGAGTAAACTTTATTTGTTTCTTATCTGCACCATCAACATGCGAACCCCACAGACTCCGCTGCTGCTTCATTTTCCTCCGCCATCTGAGATCGAAATTCTTCCACTTCTTAAATTGATTGCAAATGAGAGAAACATAGCCCCTAGTATCCATTATGGTCGATGTTGCATGAAATAACTAAACGGAAAATAAACCTCCACTTCTTCATAAAATCCAGTCACAACAGTAAACTCCATCTCCGTTTCAGTGTAGCTGCTCGAAGAAATCCGAAACCCTCCTGTGTTTTCTGCCATAACCTAGATGATATCACCACCAGCTACCACTGTCTGCTATTGATTTCAGACCAAACAAAACCCTTATTTCTCCATTACTCCTCTATGTAACACCACTGCCCAGAGAGAACATGAGACTTGTAAGAGAGTTTTTGAGAAGGGATGAAACATCCTTTACTGCCTTAATAATTCCCCAGAGAAAAGTGGTAAGAGAGCAACCACGTAGTCCCCTACTACTTTGAGCTTTAATGGGCTCCATGTGCTTGAACAAAGAAAATGATGGCCCGGCAAAATGAGTAGACGAATTTCCTTGGAAACCCACTGCTTCTTTGGAAACTTGAGTCGCAAACTTCAATGTAGCTTCTAATTAAGCCATTTATTTTCGGATGGTCCAAATTCTCTTGTACTTTCTACAAAAGCACTAAAATTGTGTTATTAGTGAAAATGTCGAGTGCTAGCTAATATAAATATGGGTATAAAGTATAGTATTTATGTGTTTATCACACCCCTCACTTATATTTTGCTAGTCCTCGAGCAAAACAAACAATATATCCGCTAAACAGCTGGATAAAGAATGATGTCCGCTAAACAGCCAGACAGAGCCACTAAACAATGGTTTAAAGATGTCTGCTAAATAGCTAGACGGATCCACTAAACAGTGGATAGAGATGTCTGCTAAACAGCTAGACGGATTCGCTAAACAACAAGACCGAGAGATGTCTGCTAAACAGCTAGACAGAAAGACCCGCTCAACAGTTGGTCATGTTGTTCCATTTATTTATTTATTTATGAAGACCTGCTAAACAGCTGGTCATAAAACGAAAATACATAAAAAATAGACCCGTTACACAGCTGATCATTTATCATTTTTTTTAAGACCCGCTACACAGCTAGTCATGTAAAATTTGAAAAAGAATCAAAAAGACCCGCTACACAGCTGGTCAAAATCCTAATTAATCATAATATTTTTTTTTATTTTTTATTTTTTTCCTAACGAAAGTGCCGCACCCCCACACTTAAACATTACATTGTCCTCAATGTAATTGAGTCATCCAACGTAAAAATTAAGATGGGAGATTTTTTTATTTTATTTAAAAAAAAAGTAAAATAAAAGATAGAGTAAAGGGAACAAATCTGATGGGTTGACTCCCATGAAGAGAAAGATATTTGTTTCCCTGCTTTCAGTAGCACGTAATCAAACAAGATGAAGTTGGTATTCCAAAGTATGCTGTCGGTCATATATGTAGAGTCTGAAAAGTTGGGGATCAACCCAACTAATAAGCTTTGCTGAAAAGATGATCCTGTAGTAATGATGATTAGTACCCAGAGAGCAAAAACTGAATTCAATCTTATTCGGAACATAATTCGAACCTTGAATATGAAGTAAATCAGGTTCGCAGATAATTAGTAAAGATTGTTTAATGAATTGAACAGTTTTTGTACTCCCTAAATCAGTTTCTAAGTCAGCGGAAATAACTTCCACGACTGATATTGGTTCAAATTCAGCTAAGTCGGGCACACAAACATATGTTGGTTCAAATGCACTTTTTGAACAAGGCTTCAATGGAGCAATAATATCACGACTTATAGACCCATTATCATCTAAAAAGGTTTCATTATCAATATCATCAAGACGAAAAAATTCAGAACTTAATGGCTTATGGGTCAAGGTCGGAGCATCCTCGACTGATGGAACTAGTAGAGACTCGGACAAAACTAGAGTAACTAGTTTGGGTTCCATTTATTAGTGTCTAACAGCGGTGTGGAGTCTAACAAGGCATTGACTTCACAAATAACACTATCGTCATCAAAATCATACCCAAAATGAGCTAAGCAAACCTCTAATGGATCTCCCAAGTGGCTCTTGCAAATGTCTTGCGAGTGCATACTTTCTTTTCACCCGCACTTCAGACTAAAGTGCCTAAAAAAATCAAACAAACTACGCAAAAAGAACTAAAAGAACAATAAAAATAAATTATGTACAAAAATTAAAAATAAGTTATATACAATGATATCAACTAGCGAGTATTTTTCTACCACTCCCCGGCAGCGGCGCCAAAAACTTGGTAGGTTGCGAAACGCACAATAAATACTGCAAGTGCACAGCGTCTAACTAGTAGACAATGGCAAGTACAGGTCGTTCCCACGAGGAGTGTGAAATACACTACTAACTAATACCAAAAACAAAGTAATCAAATAAGATGTTGCTTAACAAATTTTTAGATTTCGGAACAAAATGAAATAATAAATCATCGTAGAAAAATAATTAATGGGTTATTAAGGTTTTCGATTTCCACCAATTCAATCATATAAAACTATACTAATTTTTATTTATTACTCAAGACAAATATCAAAATCAATCTCATGTCCCGGAAGATGTTAAATTAAATTCTAAAATATAGTTTCTCCGCTGTAACTTCCTTCTCTTCTTATGTAGCGATCCTAAAGCATTACCTATCTATCCTTGCATACCACGTCTAGGGATTTAATCGAAGTACGAAATATCAATTCAAAAGCATAGATAATCAGGAAAAGAACATAAACAAATGAGTACCAAGCTATATGAAGAGAAATTACTAGTCAATGAATTATTATTAGAAATATCATCATAGAGTTCATAAAATCAAATTGGATTCAATCTAAACCCTAACATGGATTAGCTAGACATAACTTTCTTAAAATCCATAAATCAATAGAAATAAAATCCTAGCTAATCGAAACAAAAATGGGAGGAAAACTTCAAACCCTAGTATCCCCCTGTTTATGGGTAAAAATCGTTTCTACCGATTTCGGTAAATTCTGTAGGTGAGTGAGAAACTGGTTCAAACCCTAAACAAATGTGCTCCACGTTGAGCACTTTTAGGTTCGAGAGATCAATCCGTACAAGTCCGGCCTAAACCAAGAAATGGTTGTTCCAGACTTGTTTCGGTCACAAAGTGGAGTAGAAGGGTCGATTTGGGGAGGATAGCGAAGAAGGGTGTTGAGACCAGAGAGTTCTGGAAAGGTAGTATCTCGACTTGTATCAAAAAAGTAGAAGATTAGGAAGCTTGCTAGTGATGGAAGCTTTTGAGAGAGCTTGCAAAGTGGCTATCTGATAGTGTTGTCTTTTTCCTGACCAAGACTGGTTGTATGGTAGAAATAGGTGAGACCTATTTATACAAGTGAGATCGAACGTACCCTGGCCTCATTAAGGAATAGAGTAAATTCGCGGATTAAATAGAGGAGGTGGTAACCGCAGGTGTTTATGGTGAAAACATTTTTCACCATTACTGCCTTATTTAATTGACCGCTTTTATTCCTTTTCACGTCGTTCTTATTGCGAGCGTAGTGTACGCTGCACGCTGTGACCGCCAAACCAAAACCCCAAGAAAGCATCCCCTAGTTTGTGTTGATGTCTCGAGTGTTGGTCGCACCTTGAGTGCAAGTGGCGCTGCTATGGGCACTTGTGGCATGTGCGGAATGCCTTTGTTACGGGTTGCACCTCGAGCGCAAGTGGCAGTGCCAGAGCATCTAGTGGCGTGTGTGGCATGTGCCAATAACATGTGTGGAATGCCTTGGTGTTAGGTTGTACGTTGAGTGTAAGTGTCAGTGCCAGAGCTGCTAGTGGCGTGTGTGGCATGTGCCAATGGCATGTGCGGAATGCTTTGGTGGTAGGTTGTACGGTTTGCAAGTTAGGCTACCAGCGTGGATTTTGGCATGTGCCAATGGCATGCATGGCCAACTTGGATCATGGACGGGTAAGAAAAGCTACCAGTGAGCGTGTTGGCATGTGCCAATGGCATGCTCGGCTATTAGGGCCACGGTTAGGAAAGAAAAGCTACCAGCGAGCATGTTGGCATGTGCTAATGACATGCTCGGCCATTAGTGCCACGATTTGGTAAGGAAAACTACCAGCGAGCATGTTGGCATATGCCAATGGCATGCTCGGCCATTTGGGCCACAACTTGGTAAGAAAAGATACCAGCGAGGGTGTTGGCATGTGCCAATGGCATGCTCGGCCATTAGGGACACGGCTTGGTTAGAAAAGCTACCAGCGAGCGTGTTGGCATGTGCCAATGGAATGCGCGACCAATTTGGCCTAGGTTGCATGGTTTTCAAGCCCAGGTGTGGGCGCTACTTTGGCATGGCGTAGCTAGGGCCAAGGTAAGGGTGTTTGGCTTGGCGTGGCGTGACCAGCGTAGCTAGGGCCAAGGCAAAGTGTGTTTGGCATGGCGCGGCTATCTTGAGCTAGGTGTGGCTGGCATGATTTTCCATTGGCACGGAGGTGTGTCTAGCATGGTAGGCATGCTTTGGATTGTTTGGTGTGACTAGCGTAGCTAGGGACAAGGAAGAGTGTGTTTGGCATGGCGCGGCTAGCTTGAGCTAGGTGAGGCTGGCAGGATTTTCCATTGGCACGGAGGTGCGGCTAGCATGGTTCGCATGTTTTGGCGCGTTTGGTGTGGCTGGCATGATTTGACATTGGCACGGAGGTGCGGCTAGCTTGGGATAGGTGTGGATGGCATGGTTTTCCATTGGCACGGAGGTGCGGCTGGCATGGTTGGAATGCCTTGGCGCATTTGGTGTGACTAGCATAGATAGGGCCAAGGCAGAGTGTGTTTGGTATTGCGCGGCTAGCTTGAGCTAGGTGTGGCTGGCATGATTTTCCATTGGCACGGAGGTGCATCTAGCATGGTTCGCATGCTTTGGCGCGTTTGGTGTGGCTGGCATGATTTTCCATTGGCACGAAGGTTCGGCTAGCATGGTTGGCATGCTTTGGCGCGTTTGGTGTGACTAACATAGCTAGGGCCAAGGCAGAGTGTGTTTGGCATGGCGCGGCTAGCTTGAGCTAGGTGTGACTGGCATGATTTTCCATTGGCACGAAGTTGCGGCTAGCATGGTTCGCATGCTTTGGCGCATTTGGTGTGGCTAGCATAGCTAGAGCAAAGGCAGAGTGTGTTTGGCATGGCGCGGATAGCTTGAGCTAGGTGTGGCTGGCATGATTTTCCATTGGCATGGAGGTGCGGCTAGCATGGTTCGCATGCTTTGGCGTGTTTGGTGTGGATGGCATGATTTTCCATTGGCACGGAGGTGCGGCTAGCATGGTTGGCATGCTTTGGCGCGTTTGGTGTGACTAGCATAGCTAGGGCCAAGGCAGAGTGTGTTTGGCATGGCGCGTCTAGCTTGAGCTAGGTGTGGCTGGCATGATTTGTCATTGGCACGGAGGTGCGGCTAGCATGGTTCATATGCTTTGGCGCGTTTGGTGTGGTTGGCATGATTTGCCATTGGCCAAGGCAGAGTGTGTTTGGCATGGCGCGGCTAGCATGGTTGGCATGCTTTGGCGCATTTGTTGTGACTAGCGTTGCTAGGGCCAAGGCAGAGTGTGTTTGGCATGGCGCGGCTAGCTTGAGCTAGGTGTGGCTGGAAGGATTTTCCATTGGCACGGAGGGGAATTAGGGTTTTGTTCGTTGTAACCCTAATTTGAAAAAATACCCCCTATTAATGACTGACTACATGCACTAAATGTCCTAATAAATGTGTCACCGGTGACATTAGGTTATTCGGGGTTTTACAATTTTACCCTTTGTTTAGAAAACCACCATCAACATTAAGTCCCCTGCTTATCTCGGAACATGAGCTTTGTTGCGAGGTAAGCATAAGATGGTGACAAAGTATCAACAAAAAATTGTAAAGAGAATTGAGGAGGCTTGTCTGACCTTTTTTATAAATAGGATTTGAAATCCTTACCTCTAGCAGTTATGCATAAATCGGGAGGCTGGCACAATTGGGAAGTCAGTGTCATTGAGAGACATGAAGATGGGCGGTATTGAGAAGTTGACTCGAGTTGGGAAACTGAGCGTGCTAGCTGGGGCCGGTGGGAGATGGACGTGATAGCTGGCGGGGATTGAGAAGCTGGAATGCTAGTTGGTGGGACCGGTACAAAAGTAGCATGCTAGCTTGGGCGGTACTGGTGCAAGGTTGAGAGGCTGGCATGGCGGGACCGGTGCAAAGGGGAGCGTGCTCGCTGGTTGGGAAGACTCTGAAACCCTAATTGGTGCCCGTTATTGGAATTGCTGTAAAATCCTCATACGAACTCGGATTTTGACGCTCCACATATGTATCTTTAAGCCCAGAAAATGTCCAAGATTTAACAAAGAAGATTTTCGGATTTTGAGCTTTTTTAGGGGTTGATAAGCGCGAAATAGTAAACTTCCATGAGGTTTTCAGAACTTTTCCAGATGCGTGTTGTCTGATGTTTTGGTCACCTCCCCTTGCTATTTCATCCGATTTCCATGATATTTTGAAAAAATATAGGTGATGTCCATACGAAGAGAATGGTACATAACCCAACGCTAGATTCCACACCAATTTCTCCCAGTTCGTAATTGAACATAGGGAAGTGTAGACTTCCCTTAGCTGAGCTTGTTTGGAAAACGCTTTTCATGACTTTGGTACTTATTTCAAATGTCGTGGAAGCATAATAAGGAACTTAAATGATGTTAGATCACTTACTTTCTTGATTTTATGATCGTACTAATTTTCCACGCTCGATCCATCCCAATCCCATGTAATCTTCGTATTAGGTGCTTAACAATGAAGTTGGGAATCATGGGTCCATTAGTATGATCAACCATGGAGTTTTTGATGATAAATCACTTGTACCTCTAGGTTATGAAGTATTGATTTCCAATTCAGTGGAAGTGGTAGAAATCCCAATTGAGCCTTAGATGGTGAAACCCGAAACGAGGATAATAGAAACTGATTCGTCTGAAGTTGACCATATCTTATGAGATTTGACGGTGAAGGGATCCCGTGTATATGATCAGTCCTCCAGTATGGTTTACATGCTTCCATTTGGTAGTAGTTGTTGTTGTAGTGAAATTTTGAATGAGCGACAACAATTCTCGGTAGGGGATGTAATCCTAAGAGAGTATGTTGTCGCGGTAACAAAGTATGTTGGCGTGCTTCTGGTATAGAATATTGTGTATATGTACCCGAAGAAAATACTGCACATATGATTTTGAATCCGTAGAGAATGATGTGCACATAATTTTGAACCCGAATAGGATACTGTATATTCTTTTGAACCCAGAAAATATACTGCGCATATAATTTTGAACCCAAGGAAGGATACCGTATATGCTCTTAAACCCAGAAAATATACTGCCCATATAATTTTGAACCCGGAGTAGGATATTGTATATGCTCTTGAACCCATAAAAATACTGTATATGAATCCCGAAGAAGAATATTGTATATGTATTTTGAAACTGTAGAAAATATTGTTCTTCCATGCTTCAAGGATTTAACTTCATTTGTTTTGTTGCATGCAGATATCTAGTTATCGATTTGTTATGAAGCAATCTGACAAGATGTTACCTGAACAAGCTTCATCGAAATACGTTGAGAATTCCAAACCAAATACGGCCGATGATTTCTTTACCAAAGCCTTTGCTCCTGCTCGGAGGAATCATCCAGGTTTCGTGCCAATTTTGTTAACTAGTGGTGAAGATGAAAAGAAAGCACGCTCGGTTCGACCATAAGATACCATACGGTTTTGTATTCACAAATGGGTGTATTCTTCTTCCAATATCACCGGTGATGATAGAGAGACTTGCAATGCGTACAGTGGTTAGGAATCCCAAGTTCCTTCTATTAACCGTGCTCTGGTTTGGGAGCGGCTTCTCTGGTTGAAAATAGATGCTTCACTAATGCAGTGCAATTGAGGACTTGCAGATATGTCTTGACGTTCTGACTTGAATAAATACAATATTCCACACAAATGTTCCATCACGGACCACACAGTTTTGTGGACGAAGTCCCCAGAAATTATGTGTCTCTTGATAGGAAGAGAGTCTTCGTGAAACCAGGGGGTTTGATGATTTGCCTCGATTTCGTAGAAGTCGTTCACCTTTGTATGTGAAGAAATTGTGATTGTAGATCCCCTGCGGGGCGTTCAAGTGCATCGGTAGGAGGATGCAAGATGCCAGTGCTGGAAAGGATGCAGGTTGTCGGTACTGGAAAGACGTAAGCTGTCAGCGCTGGAAGACGCAAGTTGCCGGTGCTATCCATTGAGAAGATAAACTAGCACAGTAGAGACACCATCTGTTGGTGTTGACCAAGGTGGGATATTGTGGCCGGTCATGTTCATGCTACATGTGTGCCTGACATGTGCGTCAGGCATGTGCTGTCTTGGACGCGGACTGTTGGCACTGGAAGTTTGGCTATCAAGCTGTGATGATAGCGCGGGAGGCTTCTTTCTTTGGGACGGTGGAATCGATACTTAGAAGGCGTACAGGGTGGATGACGGAATGCTGGTGTTAGCGGTAGCGTGGTAGCTCTTCGAATGTCACTATAGTAGCGTCAGCTACCTCATGAATAGTAATTGGTAACCGTCATGATGTAGAGTTGGTGCACATGATGATGCAACAAAGAGTTGAGCTGAAACAGGCGGTCCTCCAAATGAAGAAGGGTGTCTTCTTCGAGAAAAGTTAACCACTCTTGAATGGATTCCTTTGTACTTCTATCTTCTAAAATTCTTCTGTGTTTTTTTTTTTTTTTGAAAGGCAAATGAAACACCTGGCTTATGGTTTTGATTTTCTGGATTTTTGGGTTAATAGAAAAGTCTCCTTTTTATTATCTGGGATGAACCGTTTAGGATAAGAAAGATATGAAAAGAAGGATATATGTTTTTGAAAGACATATTGGATGCCTGGTTTAAAGTTCAGCCGGTTTTGATAGATAGCTGGTAGCTTTTGAGGATATTAGATGATTTCTGGGATGAATGGTTTTGATAATATAACTCTGATTATGCTCTATGAAGGGAATATTGCTTTTATGAAAGTGTGTGCTATAAATAACACAAGATGCAATGGTATGATGGTTTTATTGAGAACCCAAAAATAGATCGTATATCTTGCTTGGCCTAGACCCACTTACCTTATAGGTTTTTCCGTGAGCAATCCCTTTTCCATATAAAAGGAGGCTTTGCTGGTAGGATTTCCAGCAAGTCTTCAATCGCTGGTAGCATCTTCAGCGGCTTTGCTGGCAGGATTGGCAGCAAGTCCCCCATTGCTAGTAGCAACGGATTTTCAGGTAGGATTTCTAGCAAGTCCCCAAATCGCTGGTAGCATCTTCAGCGAGTCCCCGGTTTTCTGGTGTAGTTTTTACAACCGGTAACCGGGTCGTCTGGCAGTTGATTCAGATTGAGTCTCCTTACCCTACCATCTTGACATCTGGGTCGAAGAACGAGATCGACAGTCTGACATTGTATCCGATGTATCTATCCTCCCGCCGTGGTAGCCAATTATTTATGGGTAAAAATCGTTTCTGCCGATTTCGGTAAATTCGATAGGTGAGTGAGAAACTGGTTCAAACCCTAAACAAATGTGCTGCACGTTGAGCACTTTTAGGTTCGAGAGATCAATCTGTACAAGTCCGGCCTAAACCAAGAAATGGCCGTTCCAGACTTGTTTCGGTCACAAAGTGGATGAGAAGGGTTGATTTGGGGAGGATAGCGAAGAAGGGTGTTGAGACCAGAGAGTTCTGGAAAGGTAGTATCTCGACTTGTATCAGAAAAGTAGAATCTTAGGAAGCTTGCTAGTGATGGAAGCTTTTGATAGAGCTTGCAAAGTGGCTATCTGATAGTGTTATCTTTTTCCTGACCAAGACTTGTTGTCTGGTAGAAATAGGTGAGACCTATTTATACAAGTGAGATCGAATGTACCTTGGCCTCATTAAGGAATAGATTAAAGTCGCGGATTAAATATAGGAGGTGGTAACCGCAGGTGTTTATGGTGAAAACGTTTTTCACCATTACTGCCTTATTTAATTAACTGTTCCTTTTCACGTCATTCTTATTGAGAGCGTAGTTTACGTCGCACGATGTGACCGCCAAGCCAAAACCCCAAGAAATTAACCCCCAGTTTTTGTTGATGTCTCGAGTGTTGGTCTCACCTTGAGTGCAAGTGGCGTTGCTAGGGGCGCATGTGGCATGTGCCAATGGCATGTGAGAAATGCCTTTGTTGCGGGTTGCACCTCGAGCACAAGTGGCAGTGCCAAATCTGCTAGTGGCGGGTGTGGCATGTGCCAATGGCATGAGTGGAATGCCTTGGTGTTAGGTTGTACGTTGAGTGTAGGTGTCAGTGCTAGAGCTGCTAGTGGCGTGTGTGGCATGTGCCAATGGCATGTGTGGAATGCATTGGCGGTAGGTTGTACGGTTTGCAAGTTAGTCTACCAGCGTGGGTTTTGGCATGTGCCAATAGCATGCGTGGCCAACTTGGATCATGGTCTGGTAAGAAGAGCTATCATCGAGCGTGTTGGCATGTGCCAATGGCATGCTCGTCCATTAGGTCCACGGTTTGACAAGAAAAGCTACCTACGAGCATGTTGGCATGTGCTAATGACATGCTCGGCCATTAGGGCCACGATTTGGTAAGGAAAGCTACCATCGAGCATGTTGGCATGTGCCAATGGCATGCTCGTCCATTAGGGCCACGGTTTGGTAAGGAAAACTACCAGCGAGCATGTTGGCATGTGCCAATGGCATGCTCGGCCATTAGGGCCACGGCTTGGTAAGAAAAGCTACCAGCGAGCATGTTGGCATGTGCCAATGGCATGCTCGGCCATTAGGGCCACGACTTTGTAAGAAAAGCTACCAGCGAGCGTGTTGGCATGTGCCAATGGAATGCGTGACCAATTTGGCCTAGGTTACATGGTTTGCAAGCCTAGGTGCGGGCGCTACTTTGGCATGGCGTGTCTAGGGAAAAGGTAAGGGTGTTTGGCTTGGCGTGGCATGACCAGCGTAGCTAGGGCCAAGGCAGAGTGTGTTTGTCATGGCACGGATAGCTTGATCTAGGTGTGGATGGAATGATTTTCCATTGGCACGGAGGTGCGGCTAGCATGGTTGGCATGCTTTGGCGCGTTTGGTGTGACTAGCGTAGCTAGGGCCAAGGGAGAGTGTGTTTGGAATGGCGCGTCTAGCTTGAGCTAGGTGTGGCTGGAAGGATTTTCCATTGGCACGGAGGTGCGGCTAGCATGGTTCACATGCTTTGGCGTGTTTGGTATGGCTGGCATGATTTTCCATTGGCACGGAGGTGCGGCTAGCTTAGGCTAGGTGTGGCTGGCATGGTTTGCCATTGGCACGGAGGTGCGGCTAGCATGGTTGGCATGCCTTGGCGCGTTTGGTGTGACTAGCATAGCTAGGGCCAAGGCAGAGTGTGTTTGGCATGGCGCGGCTAGCTTGAGCTAGGTGTGGCTGGCATGATTTTCCATTGGCACGGAGGTGCGGCTAGCATGGTTCGCATGCTTTGGCGTGTTTGGTGTGGCTGGCATAATTTTCCATAGGCACGGAGGTGCGTCTAGCATGGTTCGCATGCTATAGCGCGTTTGGTGTGACTAGCATAGCTAGGGCCAATGCATAGTGTGTTTGGCATGGCGCGGCTAGCTTGAGCTAGGTGTGGCTGGCATGATTTGCCATTGGCACGGAGGTGCGGCTAGCATGCTTCGCATGCTTTGGCGCATTTTGTGTGGCTAGCATAGCTAGGGCCAAGGCAGAGTGTGTTTGGCATGGCGCGGCTAGCTTGAGCTAGGTTTGGCTGGCATGATTTTCCATTGGCACGGAGGTGCGGCTAGCATGGTTCGCATGCTTTGGAGCGTTTGGTGTGGCTGGCATGATTTTCCATTGGCACGGAGGTGCGGCTATCATGGTTCGCATGCTTTGGCGCGTTTGGTGTGACTAGCATAGCTAGGGCCAAGGCAGAGTGTGTTTGGCAAGGCGCGGCTAGCTTGAGCTAGGTGTGGATGGCAGGATTTTCCATTGGCACGGAGGTGCGGCTAGCATGGTTCACATGCTTTGGCACGTTTGGTGTGGCTGGCATGATTTTCCATTGGCACGGAGGTGCGGCTATCTTGGTCTAGGTGAGGCTGGCATGGTTTGCCATTGGCACGGAGGTGCGGCTAGCATGGTTCGCATGCTTTGGCGTGTTTGGTGTGGCTGGCATGATTTTCCATTGGCACGGAGGTGCGGCTAGCATTGTTTCCATGATTTGGCGCGTTTGGTGTGACTAGAATAGCTAGGGCCAATGCATAGTGTGTTTGGCATGGCGCGGCTAGCTTGATCTAGGTGTGGATGGCATGATTTTCCATTGGCACGGAGGTGCGGCTAGCATGGTTCGCACGCTTTAGCGTGTTTGGTGTGGCTGGCATGATTTTCCATTGGCACGGAGGTGCGGCTAGCATGGTTGTCATGATTTGGCACGTTTGGTGTGACTAGCATAGCTAGGGAAAATTCATAGTGTGTTTGGAATGGCGCAGCTAGTTTGAGCTAGGTGTGGCTGGCATGATTTGCCATTGGAACGGATGTGCGGCTAGCATGGTTCGCATTCTTTGGCGCGTTTGGTGTGGCTAGCATATCTAGGGCCAAGGCAGACAGTGTTTGGCATGGCACGGCTAGCTTGAGCTAGGTGTAGCTGGCATGATTTTCCATTGGCATGGAGGTGCGGCTAGCATGGTTCGCATGCTTTGGCGCGTTCGTCGTGGCTAGCATGATTTTCCATTGGCACGGAGGTGCGGCTAGCATGGTTGGCATGATTTGGCGCGTTTGGTGTGACTAGCGTAGCTAGGGCCAAGGCAGAGTGTGTTTGGCATGGCGCGGCTAGCTTGAGCTAGGTGTGGCTGGCAGGATTTTCCATTAGCACGGAGGGGAATTAGGGTTTTGTTCGTTGTAACCCTAATTTGAAACAATACCCCCTATTAATGACTGACTATATGCACTAAATGTCCTATTAAATGTGTCACCGGTGACATTAGGTTCTTCGGGGTTTTACAATTTTACCCTTTGTTTAAAAAACCACCATCAACACCCCCTTCACGGCCCTGTGCCGCTCCCAGTAGGCCTCCTCCTTTTCTCTTGTTGTTCGAATGTATCAATCTCTTTCTGTTGCGAAGTGTCTAAAATTCGACCAAGACAAATGCAAGGCCCTATCCAATCTTCTAACTGGAATGCACGAAAATTGCCAAAGGCCCAATTCAAACACTTACCCCAACTTCTAAACTCAGAGCATCACGGAAGTTTGACACTGCCATTCTGTCCGTCACACGATCCTGCCTAGTCAAATATTTTCTTGCACCAGTTGCATAGCTAACCGACAAGCATATCCATCCATCTCCACTCAATTTACACAGCCACACATCACTTAGAATTCTTCTTCAATTATCAACAAGGAATCGCACAGCCAACTTATATTTCCCTTCGAAGATGTTCAATGTCCTTTATCGAGGAATCTCAATCATCTCCACCAGTTCTTGGCCTGAATCGAGTCTATATCCTCCAGTGAACAAAACTCTCGAGCCATCACCAGCATCTCATGTAATTGGTTCGCTGCCCATTCATTATCCTAGCAACCGTCGACCAAACAAAACCCATATGAATCTCGGACCAGCAACATGTACCCTGAACTGTCTAGTCACCACGAACAATCTCATCAGCTCAGCCAACTATTTCATTCCCTCATGTAGCTTGAATCCAACAGCACCTCCACCAGTTCACTAATCAGCCAACATGAGCTTCTTGCTCCTTTGCCTTTGTTTCTCTTCCGTGACATTCTAAGTCCAGTCACCACCTTCAGTCACTCCCACAGAAGATCCAACTCAGCTCACAGACCAGTTAACCACAAGATAAACTCAAAACACCGAGATCGGGTCCCTGCTTTGTTTGTTGTCGAACACAGATTCACATGAAAGACCAATTTCAGTCATCGTCAACGTCTGAACTTCTCTGCTTCCCATCTCGACCGATTAATCGACTCAACCACAAACACCACTGCCTTGGTTTTCATCTCGATACACAGCCAACTCCGTCTCGTCTCAGCAGCTTCCTACATCGGTATCACAATAGCAGTCTCCCATTCGTTCTCAAATCAACCCAACTTCTGTTTGTTGCTGCCTGTTCATGTCTCAAGAGCTGACTTCTTTCACCGAGTAAACTTCATTTGCTTCTTATCTATACCATCAACATGTGAACCCCACAAACTCCACTTCTTCATTTTCCTCCTCCAAAATCCAGTTGATTGCAAATGAGAAAAACAACAGTATCCAAATCCATCTAAACCTTTTTCAGTCACAACAGTAAAATCCATCTCCTTTTCAGTGTAGCTGCTCGAAGAAATCCGAAACCCTCCTGTGTTTTCTGCCATAACCAAGATGATATCACCACCAGCTACCACTGCCTGCTATTGATTTCAGACCAAACAAAACCATTGTTTCTCCATTACTCCTCTATGTAACACCATTGCCCAGAGAGGACATGAGACTTGTAAGAGAGTTTTTGAGAAGGGATGGAACATCCTTTACTGACTTAATAATTCCCCAGAGAAAAGTGGTAAGAGAGCAACCACGTAGTCCCCTACTACTTTGAGCTTTAATGGGCTCCATGTGCTTGAACAAAGAAAATGATGGCCCGGCAAAATGAGTAGACGAATTTCCATGGCAACCCACTGCTTCTTTGGCAACTTGAGTCGCAAACTTCAATGTAGCTTCTAATTAAGCCATTTATTTTCGGATGGTCCAAATTCTCTTGTACTTTCTACAAAAGCACTAAAATTGTGTTATTAGTGAAAATGTCGAGTACTAGCTAATATAAATATGGGTATAAAGTATAGTATTTATGTGCTTATCACACCCCCTCACTTATATTTTGCTAGTCCTCGAGCAAAACAAACAATATATCCGCTAAACAGCTGGATAAAGAGTGATGTCCGCTAAACAGCCATACAGAACCACTAAACAGTGGTTTAAAGATGTCTGCTAAATAGCTAGACGGATCCACTAAACAGTGGATAGAGATGTCTGCTAAACAGCTAGACGGATCCGCTAAACAGAAAGACCGAGAGATGTCTGCTAAACAGCTAGACAAAAAGACACGCTCAACAGCTGGTCATGTTGTTCCATTTTTTTTTTATGAAGACCTGCTAAACAGCTGGTCATAAAAAGAAAATACATAAAAAATAGACCTGCTACACAGCTGATCATTCATCATTTTTTTAAGACCCGCTACACAGCTGGTCATGTAAAATTTGAAAAAGAATCAAAAAGACCCGCTACACAGCTGGTCATGTAAAATTTGAAAAAGAATCAAAAAGACCTGCTACACAGCTGGTCAAAATCCTAATCAATCATAATATTTTTTTTTATTTTTTATTTTTTTCCTAACGAAAGTGCCGCACCCCCACACTTAAACATTACATTGTCCTCAATGTAATTGAGTCATCCAACATAAAAATTAAGATGGGATATTTTTTTATTTTAAAAAAAAAAAGTAAAATAAAAGATAGAGTAAAGGGAACAAATCTGATGGGTTTACTCCAATGAAGCGAAAGATATTTGTTTCCCTGCTTTCAGTAGCACGTAATCAAACAAGATGAAGTTGGTATTCCAAAGTATGCTTTCGGTCAAATATGTAGAGTCTGATAAGTTGGGGATCAATCCAACTAATATGCTTTGCTGAAAAGATGATCCTGCAGTAATGATGATTAGTACCCAGAGAGCAAAAACTGAATTCAATCTTATTCGAAACATAATTCGAACCTTGAATATGAAGTAAATCAGGTTCGCAGATAATTAGTAAAGATTGTTTAATGAATTGAACAGTTTTTGTACTCCCTAAATCAGGTTCTAAGTTAGCGGAAATAACTTCCACGAATGATATTGGTTCAAATTCAGCTAAGTCGGGCACACAAACATATGTTGGTTCAAATGCACTTTTTGAAAAAGGCTTCAATGGAGCAATAATATCACGACTTATAGACCCATTATCATCTAAAAAGGTTTCATTATCAATATCATCAAGAATAAAAAATTCAGAACTTAATGGCTTATGGTTCAAGGTCGGAGCATCCTCAACTGATGGAACTAGTCGAGACTCGGACAAAACTAGAGGTTCTAGTTTGGGTTTCCATTTATTAGTGTCTAACAGCGGTATGGAGTCTAACAAGGCATTGAATTCACAAATAACACTATCGTCATCAAAATCATACCTTCAATGAGCTAACCAAACCTCTAATGGATCTCCCAAGTGGCTCTTGCAAATGTCTGGTGAGTGCATACTTTCTTTTCGCCCGCACTTCAGACTAAAGTGCCTAAAAAAAAATCAAACAAACTGCGTAAAAAGAACTAAAAGAACAATAAAATAAATTATGTACAAAAATTAAAAATAAGCTATATACAATGATATCAAATAGCGAGTATTTTGATACCACTCCCCGGCAGCGGCGCCAAAAACTTGGTAGGTTGTGAAACCCACAATAAATACTGCAAGTGCACAACGTCTAACTAGTAGACAATGGCAAGTACAGGTCGTTCCCACGAGGAGTGTGAAATACCCTACTAACTAATACCAAAAACAAAGTAATCAAATAAGATGATGCTTAACAAATTTTCAGATTTCTGAACAAAATGAAATAATAAATCATCGTAGCAAAATAAGTAATGGGTTATTAAGGTTTTCTATTTCCACCAATTCAATCATATAAAACTCTACTAATTTCTATTTATTACTCAAGACAAATATCAAAATCAATCTCATGTCCCGAAAGATTTTAAATTAAATTCTAAAATATAGTTTCTCCGTTGTAACTTCCTTTACTTCGTATGTAGCGATCCTAAAGAATTACCTATCTATCCTTGCATACCACGTCAAGGGATTTAACCGAAGCACGAAATATCAATTCAAAAGCATAGATAATCAAGAAAATCACATAAACAATTGTGTACCAAGCTATATGAAGAGAAATTACTAGTCAATGAATTATTATTCGAAATATCATCATAGAGTTCATAAAATCAAATTGGATTCAATCTAAACCCTAACATGGATTAGCTAGACATGACTTTCTTAAAATCCATAAATCAATAGAAATAAAATCCTATCTAATCGAAACAAAAATGGGAGGAAAACTTCAAACCCTAGTATCCCCCTGTTTGTGGGTAAAAATCTTTTCTACCGATTTCGGTAAATTCGGTAGGTGAGTGAGAAATTGGTTCAAACCATAAAAAAATGTGCTGCATGTTGAGCATTTTTAGGTTCGAGAGATCAATCTGTACAAGTCCGGCCTAAACCAAGAAATGGTCGTTCCATACTTGCTTCGGTCACAAAGTGGAGCAGAAGGGTCGATTTGGGAAGGATAGCGAAGAAGGGTGTTGAGACCAGAGAGTTCTGGAAAGGTAGTATCTCGACTTGTATCAGAAAAGTAGAAGCTTAGGAAGCTTGCTAGTGATGGAAGATTTTGAGAGAGCTTTCCAAGTGGTTATCTGATAGTGTTGTCTTTTTCCTGACCAAGACTTGTTGTCTGGTAGAAATAGGTGAGACCTATTTATACAAGTGAGATCGAACGTACCCTGGACTCATTAAGGAATAGAGTAAAGTCGCGGATTAAATAGAGGAGGTGGTAACCGCAGGTGTTTATGGTGAAAACGTTTTTCACCATTACTGCCTTATTTAATTGACCGCTTTTATTCCTTTTCACGTCGTTCTTATTGAGAGCGTAGGGTACTCTGCACGCTGTGACCGCCAAACCAAAACCCCAATAAAGCATCCCCCAGTTTGTGTTGATGTCTCGAGTGTTGGTCGCACCTTGAGTGAAAGTGGCGCTGCTAGGGGCGCGTGTGGCATGTGCCAATAGCATGTGCAGAATGCCTTTTTTGCGGGTTGCACCTTAAGCAAAAGTGGCAGTGCCAGAGCTGCTAGTCGCGTGTGTGGCATGTGCCAATGACATGTGTGGAATGCCTTGGTGGTAGGTTGTACGTTGAGTGTAAGTGTCAGTGCCAGAGCTGCTAGTGGCGTGTGTGGCATGTGCCAATGGCATGTGTGGAATGCCTTGGTGGTAGGTTGTACGGTTTGCAAGTTAGGCTACCAGCGTGGGTTTTGGCATGTGCCAATGGAATGCGTGGCCAACTTGGATCATGTCCTGGTAAGAAACGCTACCAGCGAGCGTGTTGGCATGTGCCAATGGCATGCTCGGCCATTAGGTCCACGGTTAGGCAAGAAAATCTACTAGCGAGCATGTTGGCATGTGCTAATGACATGCTCAGCCATTAGGGCCACGATTTCATAAGGAAAGCTACAAGCGAGCATGTTGGCATGTGCCAATGGCATGCTCGGCCATTAGAGCCATAGTTTGGTAAGGAAAACTACCAGCGAGCATGTTGGCATGTGCCAATGGCATGATCGGCCATTAGGGCCACGGCTTGGTAAGAAAAGCTACCAACGAAGGTGTTGGCATGTGCCAATGGAATGCTCGGCCATTAGGTGTTGGCATGGCGTGGCTAGATTGAGCTAGGTGTGGCTGGAATGATTTTCCATTGGCACTGAGGTGCGTCTAGCATGGTCCGGATGCTTTGGCGCGTTTGGCGTGGCTGGCATGATTTTCCATTGGCACGGAGGTGCGGCTAGCATGGTTGGCATGCTTTGGCGCATTTGGTGTGACTAACATAGCTAGGGCCAAGACAGAGTGTGTTTGGAATGGCGCGGCTAGCTTGAGCTAGGTGTGGCTGGCAAGATTTTCCATTGGCACGGAGGTGCGGCTAGCATGGTTCGCATGCTTTGACGCGTTTGATGTGGCTGGCATGATTTTCCATTGGCACGGAGGTGTGTTTAGCTTGGGCTAGGTGTGACTGGCATGGTTTTCCATTGGCATGGAGGTGCGGCTAGCATGGTTGGCATGCCTTGGCGCGTTTGGTGTGACTAGCATATCTAGGGCCAAGGCAGAGTGTGTTTGGCATGGTGCGGCTAGCTTGAGCTAGGTGTGGCTGGCATGATTTGACATTGGCATGGATGTGTGTCTAGCATGGTTCGCATGCTTTGGCGCATTTGATGTGGCTGGCATGATTTTCCATTGGCACGAAGGTGCGGCTAGCATGGTTGTCATGCTTTGGCGCGTTTGGTGTGACTAGCATAGCTAGGGCCAAGGCAGAGTGTGTTTGCCATGGCGCAGCTAGCTTGAGCTAGGTGTGACTGGCATGATTTGCCATTGGCACTGAGGTGCGTCTAGCATGGTTCGGATGCTTTGGCGCGTTTGGCGTGGCTGGCATGATTTTCCATTGGCACGGAGGTGGGGCTAGCATGGTTCGCATGCTTTGGCGCGTTTGGTGTGACTAGAATATCTAGGGCCAAGGGAGGGTGTGTTTGGCATGGTGCGGTTAGATTGAGCTAGGTGTGGCAGGTATGATTTGCCATTGGCAAGGAGGTGCGGCTAGCATGGTTCGCATGCTTTGGCGTGTTTGGTGAGGCTGGCATGATTTGCCATTGGCACGGAGGTGGGGCTAGCATGGTTCGCATGCTTTGGCGCGTTTGGTGTGACTAGCATAGCTAGGGCCAAGGCAGGGTGTGTTTGGCATGGCGCGGATAGCTTGAGCTAGGTGTGGCTGGCATGATTTGTCATTGGCACGTAGGTGCGGATAGCATGGTTCGCATGCTTTGGCGCGTTTGGTGTGGCTGGCATGATTTGCCATTGGCACGGAGGTGCGGCTAGCATGTTTGGCATGCTTTGGCGCATTTGGTGTGACTAGCGTTGCTAGGGCCAAGGAATAGTGTGTTTGGCATGGCGCGGCTAGCTTGAGCTAGGTGTGGCTGGAAGGATTTTCCATTGGCACGGAGGGGAATTAGGGTTTTGTTCGTTGTAACCCTAATTTGAAAAAATACCCCTTATTAATGACTGACTACATGCACTAAATGTCCTAATAAATGTGTCACCGGTGACATTAGGTTATTCGTGGTTTTACAATTTTAACCCTTTGTTTAAAAAACCACCATCAACATTAAGTCCCCTGCTTAGCTCGGAACAGGAGCTTTGTTGCGAGGTAAGCATAAGATGGTGACAAACTATCAACAACAAATTGTAAAGAGAATTGAGGAGGCTTGTCTCACATTTTTTATAAATAGGATTTGCAATCCTTGCCTCTAGCAGTTCTACATAAATCGGGAGGCTGGCACAATTGGGAAGTCATCATCCTTGAGAGACAGGAAGCTGGACGGTATTGAGAAGTTGACGCGAGTTGGGAAACTGAGCGTGCTAGCTGGGGCCGGTGGGAGATTGACGTGATAGCTGGCGGGGATTGAGAAGCTGGCGTGCCAATTGGTGGGACCGGCACAAAAGTAGCATGCTAGCTTGGGCGGTACTGGTACAAGGTTGAGAGGCAGGCATGGCGGGACCGGTGCAAAGGGTAGCGTGCTAGCTGGTTGGGAAGACTCGGAAACCCTAATTGGCGCCCGTTATTGGAATTGTTGTAGAATCCTCATACGAACTCGGATTTTGACACTCCACATATGTATCTTTAAGCCCAGAGAATTTTCAAGCTTTAGCAATGAAGCTTTTCGGATTTTGAGCTTTTTTAGGGGGTGATAAGCGCGAAATAGTAAACTTCCATGAGGTTTTCAGAACTTTTCCAGATTGCGTGTCGTCTGATGTTTTAGTCACCTCCCCTTGCTCGTTTATCCGATTGCCGTGATATTTTGAAAAAATGTAGGTGACGTCCATACGAAGAGAATGGTACATAACCAAATGCTAGATTCCACACCAATTTCTCCCAGTTCGTAATTGAACATAGGGAAGTGTAGACTTCCCTTAGCTGAGCTTGTTTGGAAAATGCGTTTCATGACTTTGGTACTTCTTTCACATGTCGTAGAAGCATAATAAGGAACTTAAATGATGTTAGCTCACTTACTTTCTTGATTTTATGATCGTACTGATTTTCCATGCTCCATCCCAATCCCATGTAATCTTCGTATTAGGTGCTTAACAACGAAGTTGGGAATCATGGGTCCATTAGTATGAGCAACCATGGAGTTTTTGATGATGAATCACTTGCACCTCTAAGTTATGAAGTATTGAGTGCCAATTCAGTGGAAGTGGAAGAAATCCCAATTGAGCCTTAGATGGTGGAACCCGAATCGAGGATAGTAGAAACTGCTTCGTCTGAAGTTGACCGTATCTTGTGAGATTTTACGGTGAAGGGATCCCATGTATATGATCAGTCCTATAGTATGGTTTACATACTTCCATTTTGTAGTAGTTGTTTTTGTAGTGAATTTTTGAATGAGCGACAACAATTCTCGGTAGGGGATGTAATCCGAAGAGAGTATGTTGTCGCGGTAACAAAGTAGGTTGGCGTGCTTCTGGTATAGAATATTGTGTATATGTACCCGAAAAAATACTACACATATGATTTTGAATCTGTAGAGAATGTTGCGCACATAATTTTGAACCCGGAGTAGGATGTTGTATATGCTCTTGAACCCAGAAAATATACTGCGCATATAATTTTGAACCCGAGGAAGGATATCGTATATGCTCTTAAACCCAGAAAATATACTTCCCATATAATTTTAAACCCGGAGTAGGATACTGTATATTCTCTTGAACCCATAAAAATACTATATATGAATCCCGAAGAAGAATATTGTATATGTATTTCGAAACTGTAGAAAATATTGTTCTTCCATGCTTCAGGGATTTAACTTCTTTTGTTTTGTTGCATGCAGATATCTAGTTATCGATTTGTTATGAATCAGTCTGACAAGATGTTACCTGAACAAGCTTCATCGAAAGACGTTGAGAATTCCAAACCAAATACGGCCGATGATTTCTTTACCAAAGACTTTTCTCCTGCTCAGAGGAATCATCCAGGTTTCGTGCCAATTTTGTTAACTGGTGGTGAAGATGAAAAGAAAGCACGCTCGGTTCGACCAGAAGATACCATACGGTTTTGTATTCACAAAGGGGTGTATTCTTCTTCCAATATCACCGGTGATGATAGAGAGACTGGAAATGCGTACATTGGTTAGGAATCCCAGGTTCCTTCTATTAACCGTGTTCTGGTTTGGAAGCGGCTTCTCTGGTTGAAAATAGATACTTCACTGATGCAGTGCAGTTGAGGACTTGCAGATATGTCTTGATGTTCTAACGTGAATAAATACAGTATTCCACACAAATTTTACATCACGGACCACATAGTTTTGTGGATGAAGTCCCCATAAATTATGTGTCTCTTGACAGGAAGAGATTCTTCGTGAAACCAGGGGGTTTGATGATTTGCCTCGATTTCGGAGAAGTCGTTCACCTTTGTATGTGAAGAAATTGTGATTGTAGATCCCCTGCGGGGCGTTCAAGTGTATCGGTAGAAGGATGCAGGATTCCAGTGCTGGAAAGGATGTAGGCTGTTGGTACTAGAAAGACGTAAGATGTCAGCGATGGAAGAGGCAAGCTTCCGGTGCTAGCCATTGAGCATAGAAACTAGCACATGAGAGACACCATCTGTTGGTGTTGACCAGGGTGGGATATTGTGGCCGGTCATGTGCATGCTGCATGTGTGCCTGACATGTGCGTCAGGCATGTGCGTCTGGTGCTTTCTTGGATGCGGACTATTGGCACTGGAACTTTGGCTATCAAGCTGTGATGATAGCGCGGGAGGCTTCTTTCTGTGGGACGGTGGAATCGATACTTGTAAGGCGTGCAGGGTGGATCATGGAATGCTGGTGTTAACGGTAGCGTGGTAGCTCTTTGAATGTCATTATAGTAACATCAACTACCACATGAATAGTAATTGGTAACCGTCATGGTGTAGAGTCGGTGCACATGATGATGCAACAAAGAGTTGAGATGAAACAGGCGGTCCTCCAAATGACGAAGGGTGTCTTCTTCGAGAAAAGTAAACCACTCTTGAATGGCTTCCTTTGTACTTTTGTCTTCTGAAATTCTTCTGTGTTTTTTTTTTTTGAAAGGAAAATGAAACACCTGGCTTATGGTTTTGATTTTCTGGATTTTTGGGTTAATAGAAAAGTCTCCTTTTTATTATCTGGGATGAACCGTTTAGGATAAGAAAGATATGAAAAGAAGGATAAATGTTTTTGAAAGACATACTGGATGTCTGGTTTAAAGTTCGGCCGGTTTTGATAGATAGCTGGTAGCTTTTGAGGATATTAGATGATTTCTGGGATGAATGGTTTTGATAATATAACTCTGATTATTCTCTATGAAGGGAATATTGCTTTTATGAAGGTGTGTGTTATAAATAACACAAGATGCAATGGTATGATGGTTTTATTGAGAACCCAAAAATAGATCGTATATCTTGCTTGATCTAGACCCACTTACCTTATAGGTTTTTCCGTGAGCAATCACTTTTCCATATAAAAGGAGGCTTTGCTGGTAGGATTGCCAGCAAGTCTTCAATCGCTGGTAGCATCTTCAGCGGCTTTGCTGGCAGGATTGGCAGCAAGTCCCCCATTGCTAGTAGCAGCGGCTTTTCAGGTAGGATTGCTAGCAAGTCCCAAAATTGCTGGTAGCATCTTCAGCGAGTCCCTGGTTTTCTGGTGTAGTTTTTACAACTGGTAACCGGGTCGTCTGGCAGTTGATTCGGATTGAGTCTCCTTCCCCTACCATCTTGACATCTGGGTCGAAGAACAAGATGGACAGTCTGACATTGAAGCCGATAGATCAATCCTCCCGCCGTGGTAGCCAATTATTTATGGGTAAAAATCGTTTCTGTCGATTTCGGTAAATTCGGTAGGTGAGTGAGACTGGTTCAAACCCTAAACAAATATGCTGCACGTTGAGCACTTTTAGGTTTGAGAGATCAATCTGTACAAGTCCATCCTAAACCAAGAAATGGCCGTTCCAGACTTTATTCGGTCACAAAGTGGATGAGAAGGGTTGATTTGGGGAGGATAGCGAAGAAGGTCGTTGAGACCAGAGAGTTCTGGAAAGGTAGTATCTCGACTTGTATCATAAAAGTAGAAGCTTAGGAATCTTGCTAGTTATGGAAGCTTTTGAGAGAGCTTGCAAAGTGGCTATCTAATAGTGTTGTCTTTTTCCTGACCAAGACTTGTTGTCTGGTAGAAATAGGTGAGACCTATTTATACAAGTGAGATCGAATGTACCCTGGCCTCATTAAGGAATAGATTAAAGTCGCGGATTAAATATAGGAGGTGGTAACCGCAGGTGTTTATGGTGAAAACGTTTTTCACCATTACTTCCTTATTTAATTGACCGCTTTTATTCCTTTTCACGCCCTTCTTATTGTGAGCGTAGTTTACGTTGCACGCTGTGACCGCCAAACCAAATCCCCAAGAAATCATCCCCCAGTTTGTGTTGATGTCTCGAGTGTTGGTCGCACCTTGAGCGCAAGTGGCGCTGCTAGGGGCGCGTGTGTCATGTGCCAATGGAATGTGTGGAATGCCTTTGTTGCGGGTTGCACCTCGAGCACAAGTGGAAGCTCCAAAGCTTCTAGTGGCGGGTGTGGCATGTGCCAATGAAATGTGTGGAATTCCTTGGTGGTAGGTTGTACGGTGAGTGTAAGTGTCAGTGCCAGATCAGCTAGTGGCGTGTGTGGAATGCCTTGGCGGTAGGTTATACGGTTTGCAAGTTAAGCTACCAGCGTGGGTTTTGGCATGTGCCAATGGCATGCGTGGCCAACTTGGATCATGACCTGGTAAGAAAAGTTACCAGCGAGCTAGCTTGGGCTGGCATGCTAGCTTGAGCTAGGTGTGGCTGGCATGATTTTCCATTGGCACGGAGGTGCGGCTAACATGGTTCGCATGCTTTGGCGCATTTGGTGTGGCTGGCATGATTTGCCATTGGCACGGAGGTGTGGCCAGCATGGTTGGCATGCTTTGGCGCGTTTGGTGTGACTACCATATCTAGGGCCAATGCAGAGTGTTTTGGCATGGCGCGGCTAGCTTGAGCTAGGTGTGGCTGGCATGATTTTCCATTGGCACGGAGGTGCGGCTATCATGGTTCGCATGCTTTGGCGCGTTTGGTGTGGCTAGCATAGCTAGGTCCAAGGCAGAGTGTTTTTGGCATGGCGCGGCTAGCTTGAGATAGGTGTGGCTGGCATGATTTTCCATTGGCACGGAGGTGAGGCTAGCATGGTTCGCATGCTTTGGCGCGTTTGGTGTGGCTGACATGATTTTCCATTGGCACGGAGTTGCATCTATCATGGTTCGCATGCTTTGGCGCTTTTGGTGTGACTAGCATAGTTAGGGCCAAGGCAGAGTGTGTTTGGCATGGCGCGGCTAGATTAAGCTAGGTGTGGATGGAATGATTTGCCATTGGCACTGAGGTGCGTCTAGCATGGTTCGGATGCTTTGGCGCGTTTGGCGTGGCTGGCATGATTTTCCATTGGCACGGAGATGCGGCTAGCATGGTTGGCATGCTTTGGCGTGTTTGGTGTGACTAGCGTAGCTAGGCCCAAGGCAGAGTGTGTTTGGCATGGCGCGGCTAGCTTGAGCTAGGTGTGGCTGGCAGGATTTGTCATTGGCATGGAGGGGATTTAGGTTTTTGTTCGTTGAAACCCTAATTTGGAAAAATACCCCCTATTAATGACTAACTATATGCACTAAATGTCCTATTAAATGTGTCACCGGTGATATTAGGTTATTCGGGGTTTTACAATTTTACCCTTTGTTTAAAAAACCACCATCAACACCACCTTCACGGCCCTCTGCCGCTCCCAGTCGGCCTCCTCCTTTTCTCTTGCTGTTCGAATGTATCAATCTCTTTCTGTTGCGAAGTGTCTAAAATTAGACCTAGCCAAATGCATGGCCCTGTCCAATCTTCTAAACTCAGAGCATCACGGAAGTTTGGCACTGCCAATCTGTCCGTCACACGATCCTGCCTAGTCAAATATTTTCTTGCACCAGTTGCATAGCTAACCGCCAAGCATATCCATCAATCTCCACTCAATTTACACAGCCACACATCACTTAGAATTCTTCTTCAATTATCAACAAGGAATCGCACAGCCAACTTATATTTCCCTTCGCAGCTGTTTAATATCCTTTATCGAGGAATCTCAATCATCTCCACCAGTTCCTGGCCTGAATCGACTCTATATCCTCCATTGAACAAAACTCTCGAGCCATCACCAGCATCTCATGTAATTGGTTCGCTTCCCATTCATTATCCTAGCAACCGTCGACCAAACAAAACCCATATGAATCTCGGACCAGCAACATGTACCCTGAACTGTCTAGTCACCACGAACAATCTCATCATCTCATCCAACTATTTCATGCCCTCCTGTAGCTTGAATCCAACAGCACCTCCACCAGTTCACCAATCAGCCAACATGAGATTCTTGCTCCTTTGCCTTTGTTTCTCTTCCGTGATATTCTAAGTCCATTCACCACCTTCAGTCACTCCCACAGAATATCCAACTCAGCTCACGGACCAGTTAACCACAAGATAAACTCAAAACACCGAGATCGGGTCCCTGCTTTGTTTGTTGTCGAACACAGATTCACATGAAAGACCAATTTCAGTCATCGTCAACGTCTGAACTTCTCTGCTTCCCATCTCGACCGATTAATCGACTCAACCACAAACACCACTACCTTAGTTTTCATCTCGATACACATCCAACTCCGTCTCGTCTCAGCATATTCCTCCATAGGTATCACAATAGAAGTCTCCCATTCGTTCTCAAATCAACCCAACTTCCATTTGTTGCTACCTGTTCATATCTCAAGAGCTGACTTCTTTCACCGAGTAAACTTCATTTGCTTCTTATCTATACCATCAACATGAGAAATCAATAGCAGACAGTGGTAGCTGCTCGAAGAAATCCGAAACCCTCCTGTGTTTTCTGCCATAACCAAGTTGATATCACCACCAGCTACCACTATCTGCTATTGATTTCAGACCAAACAAAACCCTTGTTTCTCTATTACTCCTCTATGTAACACCACTGCCCAGAGAGGACATGAGACTTGTAAGAGAGTTTTTTAGAAGGGATTGAACATTCTTTACTGCCCTAATAATTCCCCAGAGAAAAGTGGTAAGAGAGCAACCACGTAGTCCCCTACTACTTTGAGCTTTTATGGGCTCCATGTGCTTGAACAAAGAAAATGATGGCCTGAAAAAATGAGTAGACGAATTTCCTTGGCAACCCACTGCTTCTTTGGAAACTTGAGTCGCAAACTTCAATGTAGCTTCTAATAAAGCCATTTATTTTCGGATGGTCCAAATTCTCTTGTACTTTCTACAAAAGCACTAAAATTGTGTTATTAGTCAAAATGTTGAGTACTAGCTAATATAAATATGGGTATAAAGTATAGTATTTATGTGCTTATCACACCCCCACACTTATATTTTGCTAGTCCTCGAGTAAAACAAACAATATATCCGTTAAACAGCTGGATAAAGAGTGATGTCCGCTAAACATCCAGATAGAACCACTAAACAGTGGATATAGATGTCTGCTAAACATCTAGACGGATCCGCTAAACAGCAAGACCGAGAGATGTCTGCTAAACAGCTAGAGAGAAAGACCCGCTCAACAACTGGTCATGTTGTTCCATTTTTTTTTTATGAAGACCTGGTAAACAGCTGGTCATAAAAAGAAAATATATAAAAAATAGACACACTACACAGCTGATCATTCATCATTTTTTAAGACCTGCTACACAGCTGGTCATGTAAAATTTAAAAAAGAATCAGACCCGCTACACAGCTGGCCAAAATCCTAATCAATCATAATATTTTTTTATTTTTTTTTATTTTTTTCCTAACGAAAGTTTCGCACCCCCACACTTAAACATTACATTGTCCTCAATGTAATTGAGTCATCCAACGTAAAAATTAAGATGGGAGATTACTTTTTTTAAAATAAAATAAAATAAAAGATAGAGTAAAGGGAACAAATCTAATGGGTTGACTCCCATGAAGCGAAAGATATTTGTTTCCCTGCTTTCAGTAGCACGTAATCAAACAAGATGAAGTTGGTATTCCAAAGTATGATGCCGGTCATATATGTAAAGTCTGAAAAGTTGGGGATCAACCAAACTAATAAGCTTTGCTGAAAAGATGATCTACAGTAATAATGATGATTAGTACCCAGAGAGCAAAAACTGAATTCAATCTTATTCGGAACATAATTCGAACCTTGAATATGAAGTAAATCAGGTTCGCAGATAATTAGTAAAGATTGTTTAATGAATTGAACAGTTTTTGTACTCCCTAAATCAGGCTCTAAATCAGCGGAAATAACTTCCACGACTGATATTGGTTCAAATTCAGATAAGTCGGGCACACAAACATATGTTGGTTCAAATGCACTCTTTGAACAAGGCTTCAATGGATCAATAATATCACGACTTATAGACCCATTATCATCTAAAAATGTTTCATTATCAATATCATCAAGACGAAAAAATTCAGAACTTAATGGCTTATGGGTCAAGGTCGAAGCATCCTCGAATGATGGAACTAGTCGAGACTCGGACAAAACTAGAGGTTCTAGTTTGGGTTTCCATTTATTAGTGTCTAACAGCGGTGTGAGATCTAACAAGGAATTGACTTCACAAATAACACTATCGTCATCAAAATCATACCCAAAATGAGCTAAGCAAACCTCTAATTGATCTCCCAAGTGGCTATTGCAAATGTCTTGCGAGTGCATACTTTCTTTTCGCCCGCACTTCAGACTAAAGTGCGTAAAAATAACTAAAAGAACAATAAAAATAAATTATGTACAAAAATTAAAAATAAGCTATATACAATGATATCAACTAGCGAGTATTTTTCTACCACTCCCCGGCAGCGGCGCCAAAAACTTGGTAGGTTGTGAAACCCACAATAAATACTGCAAGTGCACAGTGTCTAACTAGTAGACAATGGCAAGTACAGGTCGTTCCCACGAGGAGTGTGAAATAACCTACTAACTAATACCAAAAACAAAGTAATCAAATAAGATGATGATTAACAAATTTTCAGATTTCGGAACAAAATGAAATAATAAATCATCGTAGCAAAATAAGTAATGGGTTATTAAGGTTTTCGATTTCCACCAATTCAATCATATAAAACTCTACTAATTTCTATTTATTACTCAAGACAAATATCAAAATCAATCTCATGTCCCGGAAGATTTTAAATTAAATTCTAAAATATAGTTTCTCCGTTGTAACTTCCTTCGCTTCGTATGTAGCGATCCTAAAGAATTACCTATCTATCCTTGCATACCACATCAAGGGATTTAACGGAAGCACGAAATATAAATTCAAAAGCATAGATAATCAAGAAAATCATATAAACAATTGTGTACCAAGCTATATGAAGATAAATTACTAGTCAATGAAGTATTATTAGAAATATCATCATAGAGTTCATAAAATCAAATTGGATTCAATCTAAACCCTAACATGGATTAGCTAGACATGACTTTCTTAAAATCCATAAATCAATAGAAATAAAATCCTAGCTAATCTAAACAAAAATGGGAGGAAAACTTCAAACCCTAGTATCCCCCTTCACGGCCCTGTGCCGCTCCCAGTCGGCCTCCTCCTTTTCTCTTGCTGTTCGAATGTCTCAATATATTTCTGTTGCGAAGTGTCTAAAATTTGACCTAGCCTAATGCAAGGCCCAGTCCAATCTTCTAACTGGAATGCACGAAAATTTCCAATGGCCCAATTCAAACACTGACCCCAACTTCTAAACTCAGAGCATCACGGAAGTTTGGCAATGCAATTTTGTCCGTCACACGATCCTTCCTGGTCAAATATTTTATTGCACCAGTTGCATAGCTAACCGAAAAGCATATCCATCCATCTCCACTCAATTTACACAGCCACACATCACTTATAATTCTTCTTCAGTTAATAACAAGGAATCGCACAGCCAACTTATATTTCCCTTCGCAGTTGTTCACTGTCCTTTATCGAGGACTCTCAATCATCTCCACCAGTTCCTGTCCTGAATCGAGTTTATATCCTCCTCTGAACAAAACTCTCGATCCATCACCAGCATCTCATGTAATTGGTTCGCTTCCCATTCATTATCCTAGCAACCGTCGACCAAACAAAACCCATATGAATCTCGGACCAGCAACATGTACCCTGAACTATCTAATCACCACGAACAATCTCATCAGCTCAGCCAACTATTTCATGCCCGCCTGTAGATTGAATCCAACAGCACCTCCACCAGTTCACCAATCAGCCAACATGAGCGTCTTTCTCCTTTGCCTTTGTTTCTCTTCCGTGATATTCTAAGTCCAGTCACCACCTTCAGTCACTCCCACAGAAGATCCAACTCATCTCACGGACCATTTAACCACAAGATAAACTCAAAACACCGAGATCGGGTCCCTGCTTTGTTTGTTGTCGAACACAAATTCACATGAAAGACAATTTCAGTCAACGTCTGAACTTCTATGCTTCCCCTCTCGACCGATTAATCGAATCAACCACAAACACCACTGCCTTAGTTTTCATCTCGATACACAGCCAACTCCGTCTCATATCAGCAGCTTCCTCCATCGGTATCACAATAGCAGTCTCCCATTCGTTCTCAAATCAACCCAACTTCCGTTTGTTGCTGCATGTTCATGTCTCAAGGTTTGTAAGGCATCAGAACGCTGAACTAGTGGAAATACCCATGTAAAATGAGAATAAACATCCATTATTAACATGTAATATCGAAAACCAGATCTTGATAGTTTAGGAGACACCCAAATATCAGAAACAATTATACTCAAAGGTTTGTCATAAATTGTACGGCTAAGAGAAAATGGCAGTTTCTTTCTTTTGCTAACATGACATGAGTTGCAAAAATCAAACTGTTTATTATAAACTGGTAAATAAAACCTATTGCAAATGCTAGAGACAGTACGGAGCATTGGGTGACCCATACGTTGATGCCAAATTGGCATGGATATCGCAACTTGAGCTTGTGGTTTTTCTGGTATGTCAAGTTTATCCAGGCCTTCAAATATGTATAGTCCATTCCTATTCAGCCCTCGCAGCAGCACCATTCCCATGAGCTTGTCCTTTACAAAGAAATGAGTGGTGTGAAACTCAAAGAAAACTTCATTATCATTACAGAATTGAGAGACAGATAATAAGTTTTTCTTAATCTGAGGAACATGAAAGATATTATTTAAGCTGAACCGACGTGAGTTATTTGTGAAGGTTTCATTACTGAGCAATGTTCAACGCATTGCCATTACACACTTGCACCTATTCAGTGCCATCGTATTCATGCGGAATGGTGAGATTCCTCAGATCAGTTGTCAGATGGTGAGTAGCCCCAGTATCGGTCACCTACTCATTGTTTGCATCACCACCAGGAAGAGCTATATAGGCAGCAGGAGGCTGGCGTTGATTGTTATCGGATTTGTCATATAGAAACCAACATTTGTCCTCCTGATGATTATCTTTTTTGCATATTTGACAAGGTCTTTCAAACTTCTTTGGAGTAGGCTGATTGCGATGCTGGAAATTGTTGTGTTGCACCTGATTATACCCACGGTTCTGCTGATAATTGTTTCTGGCTCCAGATCTACTAGATGACGCCGCACTAGCGTTTGCAACGTTGGATATTGGTTGTTGGATTAACGATAGTTGTTGTGCAAGTCGCATATCAAAGCTTAGAAGATGGGAATAGAATGTTTCCATCTCCATATCCTCAACAGTTCCCAGTGCAGTGACAATGGGATCATAGGACTGATTAAGTCCATTGCAAATTTATTGTTTCTTCTCATCATCAGTGGTAGTATACCCTGATGCTGCAAGTTGATCAAAAAGATTTTTAGCCTCATTCAAAAACTTTTTTTAAAGATTTGTTACCTTTGATCAGGCAGTGAAGCTGTTTCTTTAAGTTCATCAAATGAACTTTTGTTTTCGGTGCAAAATACCCTTCAAGCCTTTCCCAGACTTTCTTTGCAGTCTCTAGACCTCTCACATGGCACAGAACTTCCGGTGTTAATGTTTAATTTAATCATCCAATAAGCAGAGAATCTTGTGCTTCATAGTCTTTGTATGCTGGGTTTACAGCTTGTGAATTTTGGAGGGTTCTAGGTGGTATTTTTTCTGTTCCATCTATAAAACCTTGTAAACCATATCCTTTCAAGATAGGTTTAAACTGAGTCTTCCAAAGAGAATAGTTCGTTTCAGTTAGTTTGAGATTAACAAGGTGATGGATTTGAATACTTCTCAGAGTATTGGTATTGTTGTTCTGATTTCCTGACATTGTGTTTTGTTAGGGTTTTTGTTTGTGTTGTAGAAGCGTAGATAGGATCGCAGGATGATACCAAGTTGAAACTTGATATTGGGTAGAATATCTTCCACTCTTTGTATGTGGAGATGTAGCCTTTATTTATACTTAGAAAGATTACAGAAGTTGTTTCAGATGCTAAATAAAAGCTAACAAAAACTGAACGAGTTTATAGGTAACTCAAAGACATAGTTACACGGCTATAGAATAGAAACGTAATCTTCTTCACCGACTGAGAATTAGTCTCCACTTGACTTTTGACACTGTGAGTCTTCAGCTAGACTATTATTTGTGCTAACATAAACTTCATTTGCTTCTTATCTATACCATCAACATGCGAACCCCACAAACTCCGCTGCTGCTTCATTTTCCTCTGCCATCTGAGATCGAAATTCTTTCACTTCTTAAATTGATTGCAAATGAGAGAAACATAGCCCCTATTATCCATTATGGTCGTTGTTGCATGAAATAACTAAACGGAAAATAAACCTCCACTTCTTCATAAAATCCAGTCACAACAGTAAACTCCATCTCCTTTTCAGTGTAGCTGCTCGAAGAAATATGAAACCCTCTTGTGTTTTCTTCCATAACCAAGATGATATCACCACCAGCTACCACTGCCTATTATTGATTTCAGACCAAACAAAACCCTTTTTTCTCCATTACTCCTCTATATAACACCACTGCCCAGAGAGGACATGAGACTTGTAAGAGAGTTTTTGAGAAGGGATGGAACATCCTTTACTACCTTAATAATTCCCCAGAGAAAAGTGGTAAGAGAGCAACCACGTAGTCCCCTACTACTTTGAGTTTTAATGGGATCCATGTGCTTGAACAAAGAAAATGATGGCCCGGCAAAATGAGTAGACGAATTTCCTTGGCAACCCACTGCTTCTTTGGAAACTTGAGTCGCAAACTTCAATGTAGCTTCTAATTAAGCCATTTATTTTCGGATGGTCCAAATTCTCTTGTACTTTCTACAAAAGCACTAAAATTGTGTTATTAGTCAAAATGTCGAGTACTAGATAATATAAATATGGGTATAAAGTATGGTATTTATGTGCTTATCACACCCCCACACTTATATTTTGCTAGTCCTCGAGTAAAACAAACAATATATCCGTTAAACAACTGGATAAGGAGTGATGTCCGCTAAACAGCCAGACAGAACCACTAAACAGTGGTTTAAAGATGTCTGCTAAACAGCTAGACGGATCCACTAAACAGTGGATATAGATGTCTTCTAAACAGCTAGACGGATCCGCTAAACAGCAAGACCGAGAGTTTTCTGCTAAACAGCTAGACAGAAAGACCCGCTCAACAGCTGGTCATGTTGTTCCATTTTTATTTATTTATTTATGAAGACCTGCTAAACAGCTGGTCATAAAAAGAAAATACATAAAAAATAGACCCACTACACAGCTGATCATTCATCATTTTTTTAAAACCCGCTACACAGCTGGTCATGTAAAATTTGAAAAATAATCAAAAAGACCCGCTACACAGCTGGTCAAAATCCTAATCAATCATAATATTTATTTTTTTATTTATTTTTTTCCTAACGAAAGTGCCGTACCCCCACACTTAAACATTACATTGTCCTCAATGTAATTGAGTCATCCAACGTAAAAATTAAGATGGGAGATTTTTTTTTTTTTTTTAAATAAAATAAAATAAAAGATAGAGTAAAGGGAACAAATCTGATGGGTTGACTCCCATGAAGCGAAAGATATTTGTTTCCCTGCTTTCAGTAGCACGTAATCAAACAAGATGAAGTTGGTATTCCAAAGTATGATGTCGGTCATATATGTAGAGTCTGAAAAGTTGGGGATTAACCCAACTAATAAGCTATGCTGAAAATATGATCCTGCAGTAATGATGATTAGTACCCAGAGAGAAAAAACTGAATTCAATCTTATTCGGAACATAATTCGAACCTTGAATATGAAGTAAATCAGGTTAACAGATAATTAGTAATGATTGGTTAATGAATTGAACAGTTTTTGTACTCCCTAAATCAGGTTCTAAGTCAGCGGAAATAACTTCCACGACTGATATTGGTTCAAATTCAGCTAAGTCGGGCACACAAACATATGTTGGTTCAAATGCACTCTTTGAAAAAGGCTTCAATGGATCAATAATATCACGACTTATAGACCCATTATCATCTAAAAAGGTTTCATTATCAATATCATCAAGACAAAAAAATTCATAACTTAATGGCTTATGGTTCAAGGTCGGAGCATCCTCGACTGATGGAACTAGTCGAGACTCGGACAAAACTAGAGGTTCTAGTTTGGGTTTCCATTTATTAGTGTCTAACAGCGGTGTGGAGTCTAACAAGGAATTGACTTCACAAATAACACTATCGTCATCAAAATCATACCAAAAATGAGCTAAACAAACCTCTAATTGATCTCCCAAGTGGCTATTGCAAATGTCTTGCGAGTGCATACTTTCTTTTCGCCCACACTTCAGACTAAAGTGCGTAAAATGAACTAAAAGAACAATAAAAATAAATTATGTACAAAAATTAATAATAAGCTATATACAATGATATCAACTAGCGAGTATTTTTCTACCACTCCCCGGCAGCGACGCCAAAAACTTGGTAGGTTGTGAAACCCACAATAAATACTGCAAGTGCACAGCGTCTAACTAGTAGACAATGGCAAGTACAGGTCGTTCCCATGAGGAGTGTGAAATACCCTACTAACTAATACCAAAAATAAAGTAATCAAATAAGATGATGCTTAACAAATTTTCAGATTTCGGAACAAAATGAAATAATAAATCATCGTAGCAAAATAAGTAATGGGTTATTAAGGTTTTCGATTTCCACCAATTCAATCATATAAAACTCTAATAATTTCTATTTATTACTCAAGACAAATATCAAAATCAATCTCATGTCCTGGAAGATTTTAAATTAAATTCTAAAATATAGTTTCTCCGCTGTAACTTCCTTCGCTTCGTATGTAGCGATCCTAAAGCATTACCTATCTATCCTTGCATACCACGTCAAGGGATTTAACCTAAGCATGAAATATCAATTCAAAAGCATAGATAATCAAGAAAATCACATAAACAATTGTGTACCAAGCTATATGAAGAGAAATTACTAGTCAATGAATTATTATTAGAAATATCATCATAGAGTTCATAAAATCAAATTGGCTTCAATCTAAACCCTAACATGGATTAGCTAGACATGACTTTCTTAAAAGCCATAAATCAATAGAAATAAAATCCTAGCTAATCGAAACAAAAATGGGAGGAAAACTTCAAACCCTAGTATCCCCCTTCACGGCCCTGTGCCGCTCCTAGTCGGCCTCCTCCTTTTCTCTTGCTGTTCGAATGTCTCAATCTCTTTTTGTTGCGAAGTGTCTAAAATTTGACCTAGCCTAATGTAAGGCCCAGTCCAATCTTCTAACTGGAATGCACGAAAATTGCCAAAGGCCCAATTCAAACACTGACCCCAACTTCTAAACTCAGAGCATCACGGAAGTTTGGCACTGCAATTTTGTCCGTCACACGATCCTGCCTGGTCAAATATTTTCTTCTTGTATTAGCTAACCGACAAGCATATCCATCCATCTCCACTCAATTTTCACAGACACACATCACTTATAATTCTTCTTCAGTTAATAACAATGAATCGCACAGCCAACTTATATTTCCCTTCGCAGCTATTCACTGTCCTTTATCGAGGACTCTCAATCATCTCCACAAGTTCCTGGCCTGAATCGAGTCTATATCCTCCTCTGAACAAAACTATCGATCCATCACCAGAATCTCATGTAATTGGTTCGCTTCCCATTCATTATCCTAGCAACCGTCGACCAAACAAAACCCATATGAATATCGGACCAGCAACATGTACCCTGAACAATCTCATCAGCTCATCCAACTATTTCATGCCCGCCTGTAGATTGAATCCAACAGCACCTCCACCAGTTCACCAATCAGCCAACATGAGCGTCTTGCTCCTTTGCCTTTGTTTCTCTTCCGTGACATTCTAAGTCCAGTCACCACCTTCAGTCACTCCCACAGAAGATCCAACTCATCTCACGGACCAGTTAACCACAAGATAAACTCAAAATACCGAGATCGGGTCCCTGCTTTGTTCACATGAAAGACCAATTTCAGTCATCGTCAACGTCTGAACTTCTCTGCTTCCCATCTCGACCGATTAATCGACTCAACCACAAACACCACTGCCTTAGTTTTCAGATCCATACACCGCCAACTCCGTCTCGTCTCAGCAGCTTCCTCCATCGATATCACAACAGCAGTCTCCCATTCGTTCTCAAATTAACCCATCTTCAGTTTGTTGCTGCCTGTTCATGTCTCAAGAGCTGACTTCTTTCACCGAGTAAACTTCATTTGCTTCTTATCTGCACCATCAACATGCGAACCCCACAGACTCTGCTGCTGCTTCATTTTCCTCCGCCATCTGAGATCGAAATTCTTCTACTTCTTAAATTGATTGCAAATGAGAGAAACATAGCCCCTAGTATCCATTATGGTCATTGTTGCATGAAATAACTAAACGGCAAATAAACCTCCAATTCTTCATAAAATCCAGTCACAACAGTAAACTCCATCTCCGTTTCAGTGTAGCTGCTCGAAGAAATCCGAAACCCTCCTGTGTTTTCTGCCATAACCAAGATAATATCACCACCAGCTACCACTGCCTGCTATTGATTTCAGACCAAACAAAACCCTGTTTCTCCATTACTCCTCTATGTAACACCACTGCCCAGAGAGGACATGAGACTTGTAAATGAGTTTTTGAGAAGGGATGGAACATCCTTTACTGCCTTAATAATTCCCCAGAGAAAAGTGGTAAGAGAGCAACCACGTAGTCCCCTACTACTTTGAGCTTTAATGGGCTCCATGTGCTTGAACAAAGAAAATTATGGCCCGGCAAAATGAGTAGACGAATTTCCTTGGCAACCCACTGCTTCTTTGGCAACTTGAGTCGCAAAGTTCAACGTAGCTTCTAATTAAGCCATTTATTTTCGGATGGTCCAAATTCTCTTGTACTTTCTACAAAAGCACTAAAATTGTGTTATTAGTCAAAATGTCGAGTACTAGCTAACATAAATATGGGTATAAAGTATAGTATTTTTGTGCTTATCAAGGAAGGTCTTTAGCTTATAGAACAAAGATACAATGGTACTACTGGCCCTACATGCATGAGGACGCGAATGAAGTATCTAGACGATACGAAGAATTCCAACGTCATGGAAAAAATATACATTCACCTGGAGCGGCGCTAAACTCATCAATAAATGTGTGGGCATTTTTAAAATGGGGCCTAGACATTGTAGGTACATTTATACCAGGAACATGGCACAGGAGATACTTAATAATAGCAACAGATTACTTTACAAAGTGGGCAGAGGTGAAAGCGGTGCAACATATTTGAGATCAGACGTGTTCACATTCATATTTGAAAATATCATTTGCAGATTTGGAATTCCTGTGCAAATAGTCTCCGATAATGGAAAACAATTTGAGGACGAAAACATATAAATGTTATTGCTTAACGCGTTCAAGATCCAAAGCGGGAAATCCACTCCTTTATACCTGCGGAGCAATGAGAAGGATGAGGCAACCAATAAAACAGTTACGGATATACTGAAGCAGAAATTTGAAGGTTACAATAAAGAATGGTGCGAACAAGTGCATAATTCATTATGGGCATACAGAACGACGCGGAGAGAAGCTACAGGAATGTCATCTTTTTGCTTGACATATGGAGTTGAGACGGTGCTTCCAACTGAAGTTATCATTCCTACAACCAATAAAGAAGCATGTGAAAAGAATCTGAACACGGATTTAATCTTAACAAAACTCGACGATCTAGAATAAAATAGAGAAATTGCTTCGCAACACATGGAAAATTACCACAAAAGGTTAGATCGAGAATATAACAAACGATTTAAATAAAGATAATTTCATCCCGGAGAGCTAGTGTTGAGACAAATACCGCCGTATCAAACATGAGGAGATGGAAAACTGGAGAAGATATGGGATGAACCATACATAATAAAGAGGATAGTTGGAAATAGAGCATATGAGTTGATGGATCCTGAAGGAAGAAGCTGATGTAATTTTAGATAGTGGTAAGTAAGGTTGTCGTTCACTCGGACTTTGTTGGATTGATTTTAAGTTTTAATAAAAGAAAGCATTAAAAAAAATAAAAAAAATATATACAAATGATTATATCAATATCGGTAGAATCAGGGACTCGGGATATCACTGTTTTTCGTATTCAAGTGGTTTAGAAATTAATCCTCGGCAATTATAGCTCAAAACAAAAATAATTATTGACTCTTAATATTTGCCAAGATCGATTTTGAAAGCAGTGACTGTAAATCTAAAGCATGAGACATCAAACCATTTAAGTTAAGCATGACCCATCAATTGAAATAACAATCATTCAATAAAAATCATTAAATGATTAATAAACAGTGCAAAAAGTATATAAAGAATTAATTTGATTTACCACATGGATGAAATACAGCTTCCTCCCTTGTCCCAGTGACGGGGTTTAGTTCTTCATTATAGATGAAAATAATAGATAAGAAAAACTAATTATAAACTTTGTCTCCGTACCGGCCTCCTCTGTTTGGTCCTACTAGCACCCTATTTATACACAACAACCCATTACTCAAACATCTTTTCAAAAGCTTCTTCCATAACTCCATCAGATCTTCTCTTTAATGAAAGATATCTCATGAATAATTTCTTTCTCCATTATCACAAATCTTCTTTATTTGCTAGAATAAAATCCTAGGGATATTATCTTTTGTTATTTTTTAAATAAAACCCCAGATTTTCTTTCTCCTTTATAATAAAAAACCAACTCATAAATATATTATCTCTTTTAACTTCAAGATATGGAAACTTCCTGTATAATAGGAAAGAAGATATCTTTGCCATAAATCTTAAAATCTCCCATAAATTCCGTGAATCTGTTTCAAAATGAAGAAGGGGAGGGTGACTCTATCCATTTGCTGGGTGTTGTTAACAAGATCGGTGCTCTTATCTGAAATGAGGATGCCTTTAACACTTTTAAGCCAATTATTCCAAAAATGTTTATTTCCCAAAAATATCTACAAACACATAGAATACCATAATAAGTACAAAATCAAGAACCAACAATGTAGAAAATTGAGGACAACTTAGAAACAAAAATATGTCTATCAGAAGCACAGGCCACAAACTTGAACATCCATGGAACAAATTATATTTGAAGAAGTATTATCCGTAGGTCATGCGGTAGTAACCGCAAACTTGAAGAAAGCAATTATATGCAATTCAGGTGCAATTCATATGAGGCGCAAGAGGGTGAAGTAATAGGGCTTGCTACAAAGGTTTTCATATGTACTAATCCAACACATGAATAAAAATGAAAAATTTGTCCTTTATATAAATCTCAAGAAAAAAGGCAAAAATAAGACCTTAATAGAAGGCAACAAAAGTAAAATCTCTAACTAGGGAGGCTAGGCATCCATTTTTGGCGTGCAAACTAGTTCTCATAATAGCAAGAGGCAATGATAAGACCTAACGCACATCACAATTGGGGAAAAACTAGTAAGCATGACTCGGGGGGAAGCTACAGTGACCCTGAAACTTGAGTCATGGAGATTTGGGGTGAAATAAAAGCATATCCATTAGAGGCGCCTTAGTCAAAAGATTAAGGTGAGAAGGTCTCTTCTAAAGAGTGCAGAAACTCGATCAGGGCATCGTGGTACACGGTTGAGTCAAGAGTGTCTGGGGCGTATGGAGCGTACCTGGCCGCTCTTGGCAAGTCCTGACTATGATGAACTTGGTCTTCAAGAAACCCCATTTAGGGTGCGGTCTCGAAACCACAATCCATATCGGCGGAGGAATAAGAGGCTGCGAAAATAGCTGATTGTTGCATCACTGGATGGGAAGAGCCCACCCTAACCTGGTAGGGGTAAGCTTCCTTGAAGGGGAACTCAGAGGGAATATAAGGACGGCACCCTCCATTAGGGAGCTTAATTATGTCAAAATATAAAAATATCATGAGGCAATAATACGAGAAGATGATAAGGCGAGATCAATGGGTTATTACATGAAGATGTAAAGACCTCCTGCGATTTCGCCGCACAAAAGCAAAATCATATCTTAGGCAAAATAAGACCTTTACTTAGGGAGTCTCAATAAGACCTCATGAGAAAATAAAGTCGAAACTAATATTGTTTTGCAGGAAATTATGAAAGAGCAAATGACGCACGGACATAATCGCACAATGAAAATAAAAAGGGTATTTCTCACGAGGGGAATAATAAGAGGAAAGTATGAGAATAACAATAAGGAGGTATTATTCTACTCGTTCAAGACAATCTTACATAAAAGTAGCAAAGATAAAAAGTGCTTCTACATAGTCAAAAATCAATATCCAGAGTTAAAATACATCCAGACGCACAAGGAAGTGAAGAAAGAAAAAATCTATGCATCATTTGGAGAGACGATCTGATCTAGTGTAGATGATTCAATAGCAACCTCAGTATTGGGGTTAACATCAAAACTTGGACCTTTAGGAAGTTCACTACCAGACCCATCCTTGTCATGATAATCCTCCTAAATAAGATCTTTTTCGCCTTTATCTTATCCACCTTCATCTTCTTCACTATAGTAATAGTAGTCACTATCAGGTTCAGGAAGCTTCTCGTCTTCTACAACATCAAGAGGCGCCACATATACCAAAGGAAGTGAGTTACCGAGGAAAACTTTGTTTGAGAGGGTTTGAGCCAAAACATGAGCTTTACGTGCGACACCCTTCTTGGCGTTCCTTATGGAAACTTTCATAAAGTTTTCAACATACAAATACATCATATTCGCTCTGTCTCTGTAAGAAGAGAGTGTCGTCGAAAGTCGGATGCGATTTTTATGGACCTTAGACAAATCAGCCCTAAGTTTGGAGATGGTAGCTGTAGCTTGATATGATTTATCAGAAGCTACAAAAGAGACAGTTGATTATTACCAGGGAGATAATTTCGCAACAACAAGACGCAAGCGATTAAAAAATTCAAGTGAACTGAGGAAGTCATCTTGATGTGACTACCTTCCCTTTGTGAAACGAGATATTGAGATAAAGCAAGACTATTATTTTCCATATCTTCCATGTGCTTATCAAAACTATCGCCAACTAAACCCTGAAGATGAGATCGAATCTTCTTTTTATCGTGCGTGATCTTCGCGGAGTTTATTCATATCCACAGTCACTTTAATTTTTATTTGAATAATCTTCTCGTTATTTGAGGTTAATTCCTTCAGATTCTTCACATCCGCATCATGTTGGTTTCTTAGAGCGTGAAGGGATTCCATCTGATCATCACATGTCTTTTGAAGAGAAAGATATTGACGCGTAAACATTGCTTTCTCGCTTGTAAAATATCGCTTTTCTTCAACAAAGACATGGTTTTCTTCTGATAGAGTTCGGTTTCTTAAATTAGCGCTTAACAATGACCTCGACAGATTGGACACTTAAGAACTAAGAAAATCATTTTGATTACATAAATGGAGGTTTTCATTATTCAAGTTATCAATTTGGTCAGACAAATATGAATATTCAGTAGTTAATTGTTCTAATTGTTTCCGAAATCTCTCATTATCCACACAAGCATCCTCAGCAGAGTGTTGGTAATTAATCCTTTCCATAATGCACTTCTGGTTTAAGTCTTTACATATGTGCGAAGGGGTTCAAAATATGAACGCGAACGATATGAAACAAAGGATCAATTAAACAAAGGAACAATTAAACAAAGGAAAGAAAAGACACCTTTCAAATCTTGATTATTCTTACAAAGACTCTCAGACTCAAAGGATTCATCTTGTAAGGAAGCTTTCAACTTAGCATTCTGACGATGAAGTTCCTGGATAGTATTGTTAGATTCAAAAAATCTCTCAGCTTGGACTAAGCGACGACGAGAATCCTAAAAATAACATAATTTAGGCATAAAACACAAAAGCACAGTCAAATAAAACAGATAGAAAGATGCAAGCGACAGAATAATTACCAAGAGATCAAAGTCAAGGTTGACGCTCGGATCAAGTTGGGAAAAGATTTCTCTCCTAACAAACTTGTATGGATGAGAGTCACTTAGTAACTTCACAAGAGCATCACAAATACGAACTTGTGAAGGGTCATCAATAGATGAGCGAGCGACATTTATGATTTCCAGAAGAGGCTTGGAATTGGAAGGATAAGAAAAGATCGCGGGATGGGGAGAAGTGGCCACTGCAATATCAGCAGGGGGGTCGGTAGTGATGCTCTATGAAACGGGAATGGCAATATCCTCCACGGGTGAGACATATTCGCTGATAACGGAACATTCACAAAGGTAGAAACAGTCTTATCCACCACTGGTGCGGACATACTTTCAGAAGAAGAAACACTCGCACGATCAGCTAAAACAACTTCCTTAGGAGTGGAGATTTCCTTTATAGACAAATAAGCGTCAAAAGAAGCTGAGGCAATGAAGCTTGGTAAGGGAACATCCATGTTGACATTAGGAGGGACCTCAGTATCCTTGTTTTTATAATTGAGCTCCGGAATGGAAAGATAGGTATTTATTGTGGGAGCTTTGCGAACTTTCTTGATTTTCTTCTTCTTCTTGCTATCAATTTCGCTCTCAGCATCCTTCGAAGAACAACGCAAATAAGAAACAGAGGCAACGATATTGTTTTAAGGAAAACAAAATATTTCTTACTACCTTGTTATCCAAAGGCTTCCTCTTGCGAGATTCATCATCCTTAAAGCTCGAATAAGATTTAGGGTTTGGAATAGTAATACTAACAGTACCAGAAAAAGAACTTTTGCTGCAATGAAACCAGTATGGGAATATGAAGAACAATAGAATAAAAACAGTAAGGAATATGAAGAAAAGCAGCTGAAAAATAGTAGATCAACAATGGAAGTTGGAAAATTAAAAAGAAAAAAAAATGACGTCGATAATAGAATACACTAACCTTGAATCCATAAAACTTAAAGAGAGACTGCACTGGAAAATCACCAAATATGAAGATGAAGAAGATTTGCAGAAAGTTCACAGAGAAGAAGAATATCAAATAAAGAAGAGAAATTTTTTTTCATCTCCCCTCACCCTAGTTAATAAATAGTGAAAAAAGACAACCGGTTAATTCAAAACGTGTCGGTTAAAAATGAGAAAGTCAATACGTGTAGACGATTAAGCCGAAATCACGGAGATATGTCGGCAGATAAGAATACGAAAAGAAAAATAGGTGCGGGAAAACAGCAAATAGAATTTCTCACACCGCTCATTCTCTCAAAGTAACGGTATGAGAAGAGGCAAAATGTGGGTACAAAATACCGCACACTTACCAGTTATACGAAAAAAATATCCACAAGGAGTGAGGGAAGACGACCGCACACAACATATTCAAGATGACGAACCAAATGACGAACCAAATCACAAGTAAAGTGTGAAGATCTACGCGATAGTAAAGAAACCGTGCGTCAATGATGAATCCATATGCGACAATGATGAATCCCTATGCGACATTGACGCACATCAGATCCAAAATTAGGGTCTTTATTAGTTGTCCTCCACCATGTAAACTCTTATATAAGGAGCCGAGCGACCTTGTGTGAGAGAGATCTTTTGTATTTGATCTAAAGATTATAATAAAAAATTCTCATAATTTTTATGATGATTACCTAGATTGTTCATAGATTTTACTAAGGGTGTGGTTGCGAGATTTCTCGCAACTACACAAGCAATGATGTGGGCTAAGGAGCTAGGATTTGAATTCATCTGTTTTGAACTTGATGCAAAGCTAGCAGTGTATGTGGTCAATAATGATTACCAGATCGTTACATGGGAGAATCAAACTTTAATATTAGATATTATTGCTAAAGTTAAAAAAAAAATCCTCTTTGGACCGGTAAATTTATTAAGAGGAATTGTAATAAGACTTTAGATAAATTAGCAAGGCATGCATGAGTTTATTCTATATGAAATGACTCGTACAATCACCCTCCAAGTTTTATTGATGCTGGTACTTTGTTAGAGCAATAAAATTTCTGGTTTGCATCAATAAAAAATAAAAAAAAAACAGTGTGGGTTTGAGCTGTAAACTGATCCATGGGAAAATATATAGTCAATCGAAATGCATCCCACATCATCGTGACGTATATATAAAATATGATCCTCCCTCCTTCTTCAATTAACAGTCCTTATTGACTTTGTCAACATATTAAGGAAATCTTATAAAATATATATCATGACTAACCCTTGACCAGCCCTATTTAATGTTATGTTATTACCAAAACTAAAATTATGTAAGAATAAGTGGAAGTTTTATTAGGAATTTTATATATATCCATAAATGTTTTTATTTAAAAAATGAATAACAATTAATACAAAGATATTGAATAGATATATACGGTGAATATTTAAGATTTTGAATTAAGTTTATATTAAAAATTATTTTATATGATTATAAAAAATAAAGGGTATATATAATAGTTTTAAGGAAAATATGTCTATAAACAGAGAAGACATATAAAAAAATACAAATCAAAATAGAAATTAGGACAGATAAAAAAAAAGGAGTATTAATAATTCAAGTTGCTTAATGAAATCCCGTGGGAAATACTGGTAAAGAAAAATCATGTGGGACCCATGGTGGGTAATATCCACCCATGTTGATCTTTGTTGGGTCCCACAGGATGTTTGTTTCAGGATTTCCCCGGTAGATATCTTGTGTCGACGTAGAATCGTTGTTGTTTAATTGAAATCTAAACTATGAATACGTCATAACTTCATTGCAAATCGAGTAAACAGAAGGATACAAGCTAAAGTAGAAGTTGAAGAAGATTAATATAACCGTTAGAAGTAGTGGAAACCTTGATAGATTGAGTTTCTTCTTAAGTTTCTTCTGATAATCGGTGCTTTCTTCCCTATGTAGCGATTTTTAACAGAGGTTTTCTAGAATAAAAATATTGCTTCATTGGACTTCTTGTCTTTTTGATTATTTTTTTCAAGTAACCCCTGTTTTCTTCGTTTTTTCTCATTAGTGTTCTTACTAATACTAATCTTGTCTTTGCTTGTCTAAGTGAAGGGTTCCCTTATTTTGTTGTCTATTTTAGATCTTCGTCTGATTTTACCAACTTCTCTTTTGATAGTCATCCGTTTTAGAGCTTTATTCGGTTACCCTGTGACTGTGTTTCTTATTTTCTTTTTAACCAAGTGTTTCTCCTTTGGCTTCTTGGTTTAAATTCAGCGTAATTTTGTTCAAGTTTTTCAGTCTTTTTGATAGTTCTCAGTATACTCCCCGTTTTTTGTGTTTTCTCGATGTCATTTTTATCTAGCGATGGACGTTTAGGTTCTGTTTTGATCAGTAGTACTCCCGTCTTTTGTGTTTTCTCGATGTCAATTTTATCTAGCGATGGGTCTTTAGGTTCTGCTTTGATAATAGAAAAAGGACATCCCATAAGTGTTGTGTCCTCAGGGTATCTCCAATAAAGGGTGAAGTTTTTATTTTTTATATGACACATAGGATTTTAAACCCTCATTTACATTAAATTCATCTCCAACAGTGGGTCATATTAATTAGGAAGGGTGTCAAACAAAATATGAAGGTGTTGAAGAAAGTCTAATTTAGACCTTGAGAATGACCTCCACGTCATCTTTTTAACCATATTTTAAATTTTTACTTTTAAATAATTTTTTCTTAACCAATAGGAAAAAGAGAATCAATTTTATCATTATCCTGAAAAACAAATCCTCAAAATAAGACCCTCACTGTTGGAGATAGTCCATGAGAAAAGCATTATTATTTTTATCACATACATATGACTCCATAAATAAGGATCTAAATAAAAACTCCACGTAGTATTTTTAGCACCCACTGTGGGAGATGCTCTCAGCTATGTTGAATGCTCTCCCTTCTCCTTTTTTAAAAGGGGAATTGCCAGCCATTAAGCTAACAAATAATATGTACAACAAGGGTTTGAATCAATGTAAAATTCCGCCTCATTGGAAGTCTTGGTCTTAAGCAAAAGATCAATTATACTACCAATGAAACATCTACGAAAACGGATATCTTCACGCGCACCATTTCTTATGATCACTGAAACCGAATTGGGGACGATTTTGCACATCATTCCAAAGGGGTGCCCAATGGAAACAAATAACTCTCATGTAATCACTAACATGCTTCAGAATTCTAAAAAACAGTAATTGAACAGTCAACATGCACAACATGCATAAGAATATTTGACACACTTCCCGTGCAACAACACACTTCCCATGCAACATAAATTAGAATATAAAATAAAAGTAATAATATTACACCTCCCGTGTTATGTAGCTATATTGCACTTCCCGTACTGCAACAATATTTATACTCAAGATCAGATAGCTAAACAATCAAGTATAATATTTGAACATGTACTTTCCCATATAATAAAATATAAATAGTATCACACTTCTTGTGCTAGATAGCTATATTGCACATCCCGTGTTGTAAGACTTAGCAAGGATCTGCGGGGAAACCACAAGCATTCCTTACGGGGGAAATCACACGACACACATTACATACACATCAAAGTACACACAATCATTCACACAGAAAGTAAATGCACACAAACTTGGCCAAAAGTAATAAAGACTCGTCATGCTCTCACATAGAAAGAAAGCTCAATGATTACAAGAAAGTTAGAGAGTTCCCACCAATTTTGACGACAAGGCGTGCCTACCTTGCAATCCAGAATCTAATTTTTCATACTCTGAATCGATCATTGTTAATATAGACTAACTATTAATCACACAAGTATTCAAAGAATTTAGCCAACATGCTCACACAATAATCATACAAGTTCCAGTTAAAGGCTCGGTAAACTATCTAACGATTCTTAATATATTTATGGTTTACAATTTCTCATTCTCTACCTTTAACATATTTAAGAGTTTACTAATTCGGTTAGGTTGGTTCTATAGCCAATTTGATAAGTTTTTAAAATATATACAACTTTGTAGAAGGAACCAAAGCCTAATTCGGACCATAAGGGGTCCAAATCATCAAAAGATGAAGACTAGACCTAAGCCCAAGTCCACCAAACCGGCACGTTAATCCAAGGCTTAGTCCATATAGGTCAACTAACGGCCTCTAAAAGTCAAAGAAATTAAACTAACGGTCAACGTCTTAATAGTCAAGTCAAGGGTAAGTCAAAGTCTAGTCAACATGGTTAAGGTCAAGTATGATCTTGGTCCACTGAGTCGATCCTAAGTCAAACTGCATGACTCGCTACCAATACCATAGTGGATTCGATAGTTTCGATTGGCGGATGTAGAATTATAAATTGGTCCGGACCAGCAAGTTTATGGCATAACACAACACCTTGAAGTTCAAGCACAACACGACATAACACGTGACCTAGCACAGCAAGGGCACAACATGTTAGCTTAGTGTGTTGTGTTGTTCTAGACAAATAGGCGCATTGGCACGACACAACACGTGGTACGTGTAATCACACGGCACATCACAACACGACAGATGAAAAAAAAAACACGCCAAATCATGCATAAAATACATCGCAATACATCACATTTCATGCATGATTCACAAAAAAAGTCTTTATTTTAGCTAGTGTTTTACATTTTATTTTGGTTATGCGGATTAATTTTTATAATAATACATATACTAACTAAAATATCTAAAATTTTGGAAAACATAAAATAAGTGGGCTAGCACAGTATAGCATATCACAATTATTTTTCTGGCACAACACGCTATTTAATACGGGATAACACAACACGTTTGAATCTCTGGCACAGCCCAGCACAACACAACACAACAAATATCACTCTAAGCACGTGACTTGGTGGTCTGACCTGTGCCGAGCCGGCACATTTTACACCTCTAGCCAGGCGGATGAGATATTTGGAATCTACGGGTATGCGAATGAAGGTTGTTTTTAGGCATACGGAAATCTTTTAGGGCATACCAAGTAAAGACAAAAAAGGAGTATAAATGGCAAAATCAGAAGCCCCTTAACCAAATATTTTGGTAATGGAAAATCTTCCCTTTTAGGATTAGTGTTAATACTAATGATTAGTTAAAATAATTCTGATTAGTGATTAATGATTAGTGATTAGTTTTAAGATTACTTAGTTATAAATTTGTGTAGATAGAAAAATTTGAGTAAGAAAAAAAAGGTTATGTTTTTTCTAGATGATGAACACATATATGAGGAACCCAATGCTTCTAATACACATATACACTTCTATCTTATGTTTAATCTCACTTTTGTAGGTTAAAATCATCAAAATTTGTGTTTTTTCACTAAGGTTCGGCGAGTCTGGATGAACAGTTCGGCTAGCTGAAAGTTATGATTAAAAGTCGAACCTACCCTGTAGACCATAGTTCGGATTGGTTCGAATTGTCCTAACAAGCCTAACCCTACACTGAACTATCTGGAAGAAAAATTGTTTAGGGTTCGGCTTATATTTAGAAATTCGTAAGCGTCAAACCTGTTGGAAACATATTGTTTGGCTATTTGAATAAGTAGAATATAATCCAAACCTGATCATGTACATTCCGGGGTTAATAATTTTGTATTGGTTCGGCACATATTGTGAATATCGTAATAGCCGATCCTCGTAAATGTGCTAGGTTCGGCACATATTATGATTTTTGAATACGCTGAACCCCTATGCATCTCTATATGTGACTAGGTTCGGCTTGAAATTTCATGAAATTTCAAGCCGAACTGTTCATATACACTTACAGGAAGCTTTTGTGAAGAACAGTTCGGCTAAAAACGAAACTCAATTTTGAGCCGAACCCAACACTGTAACCGTCATTTAATCGATGAAATACAGCAAATAGGAGATTGGGTTTGTAAAACATACTTTCTTATCCTCATTTCCGGAGTTGGAGATGCATTTGGTTCAATTTCTGGTTCATTTGGTGGTTGATTTTCAGTTTTTACACCTTCATCTTCAATTGATGGATTAGAAGACTATTTTGTTTTCCTAGTCCTTTCTTTTCTTTGTACGAGTCATTATGTAGTTCAGTTTAACCAACGATCAAATTTTTACGAATCGACAATTAATCACGGTGATGAATTATTATTTTTCGCGGGATGGGAAGAGTTCAGCTAGAGGAGGAAGAAGAAGAGATGTTAAGGGAAACTGATTTTGATTTTTTAGAAAACTGATTTTAGATTTTTGTATTAAGGGTATATAGGTAATTGAACTACCCATAGGTTACCCCTTATAAGGTCACCCAAGATGGGACTATTGTTTTGTATGCCCTAAAAGATTTAGGTATGCCAAAAAACAGCCTCCATGCGAATTGGTTGCAGATGGTAGGGGTGAGAATTTTACCCGTAATCCGCGGATTTAACCGGGACCAACCGTTCTTTTGCGAATGGATGTCCGGACCGTTCGCTAATGATTGGATGCAGATGTAATTTTTAAAATCCAACTGATTACGGATCGGGCCCTGATGCAACCTTGAAAATCCGTTGGTCATCCATATCCGTTAAATTAAAAACATTTATATAGTTCTAGAAAATACTTATGAATCATTTAGGAATTTTTAAGGTGTTTGATTGGGATATTGTACATGACATTTTTATATTTGTATACATATATAGGATATGTAAATTTTACTAGAAATAACCCATGTCGTTAAGACAGAATAATTTTTGGTTAAAATTATTTTAATAATTACCACACACTATGAGTCTTAATTCTATCCATGATAACTTATACACATAAAAATCTTAATCCAAATAATTATAAATTCGGTTACACTTAAGTAATAGATTAATAATTCTTCATGATGTTTTTTAGACCTAAAATAATAGTTTTTGATAAAAATTCCTCGTTAATCATTTGATTAAAACACATGACTAATATTATTTTTTTAAAAACATTAGTTTGTTTCGGATCGCTAAAAAAAATATACTCACATTTTCATCAATCATTAGTAAACCCAAGGTAGTCACTTCGTTGGTCGCCATGAAATCGACTTTTCCCATTTTCTTGCAACACAAAACTTGAGTACTGCAGGTTTTTTTTCATCGCAATCATGCATTCTTGATAATGAAGCAAACACTTTTGGGGAAACGGATTTTGTGGGAATGTAGCTAATCATGTTTGACATGTTGATACTCTTACGCTAAAAATTTACCAAGAAAATAAGTTTGAAATGAGTGAATGAGTTTGAGGGTGTGTGGTTGAAGAAATACACTCCTCTATCTATATACGTTAATTAATAATTGTAGTTAGTGATACTTTTAATTTTTTTGATATTTTTTTTTCTTCTGAAATGGGCTATTATGTGTTAATCATAAAGCAACATTTCTTTGCATGCAGACTTTATAGTATGGAGGTTTCTGTATCTTATTTATGGGTGAGTATTTCTCATGATCGTGGGAGGATTAGGGGAGTAAACAGAGGAGGAAATTTAAGTGAAAAGAATTAGAGTGACCTTAATTTCGGTCATAAATTAGAGGAGGATATTTATTTATGGTCTAATCAAAAGAGGAAAAAAATCAGGAACATACCACCAAGAGGACATAAAATCTAAACCAAGAGTGAACTTGGTGATTGTACCTTAGCAGAGAGATACCTGACCAAGATTTTCTTCTTTTTGCAACGTTTCCTTTTAGACTTTCTCTTCTTTTTGTTTGTGTTGTCGAACAAAATAAAAAAATAACCGACCAAGATTTTGCTCTTCTTTTTGTTTGTGTTGAGGATTTTGATGAAACTATTCATGGAATTAAGATCCGATGAAAACATAGTCATGTTCTTGATCAAGAATGCTCAAACGTTCCTAATAATGCTAAATTTGTTATGGATGAAAACATGGATCATTTTTCGATTGGTTAAATATCTCAGTCGAAAATAAAAAATTTATGGATGCTAGAAAATTATTCTAAAGTTCTTTGTTCTTTGGGTTTCACACATTGTAACTCTAATGTTATTTGTGTTTTGCAGGTTGATGAGGGTTGGCTTATTCGATTGCTAAAATTAAAAACAGGCCTATGACGGAAGAGTAAATTTTTAATGAGTCATTTTTGGATATGTATATTTTTTATTTTATTTGGATTGTTCTCTTTATACAATGATGAGTAATGAATTTTTTTTTGTTTTGTATTTTTCAATTTTTTCCTTTATACAATGAGTATAATCAAGGCTGGCTAATTTGATGGTTTAAAGATATGGTTCAAATATTTTTCTATGATTGTAACATTTAATTTTTCACTTTATTTTTTTAATGGCATATTTATTTTATTAATTGATGAGGAACTAATTAAGAGGGTTATCAATAATTTTACTATAATGATGAGTATAGTTAATGCAGAACGGAAGCGTGAATAAAGAATTTTGATAGTAAAGTAGGAGAATAGTTGAGAAATCTCAATATTGGTTTATAATAATAATGTGTTCTAATACAAAGGACTTGTCCCCTATTTATAGAGTAGACAATAAAAATCATATTCCTAAAATAAGACTTAAACTTGAAAAATAAGAAATCCCTAAAATAAATAATGTTCTAGAACTAAATAACTTCTAAAAATAAGTAATTCCAAAAATAAGAAATACCACTCTAAATTAATTAAGCTCTAGCAATAATAATAAAAATATTAATCCTAAATCTAACGGATGTCCTACATCAATAGTGAAAAAATGCTTCAAAAAAAAAATCAATAGTGAAAAAATTTACTATTTATTTTTTACTATTTATTATACAATGAGTATAATGAAGGTTGGCTAATTTGACGGTTTAAAGATATGGTTCAAATATTTTTCTGTGATTGTAACATTTAATTTTTCACTTTATTTTTTTAATGGCATATTTATTTTATTAATTGATGAGGAACTAATTAAGAGGGTTATCAATATCTTCACAATGGAAGAAGGTTACAAACACCACAGCCGCTAGATCTGTTTGGGATGGATCAGACTGAGATGGTTGGATCACCTGTTTGTCTCTCAAAATGTTATCCGTCCGTCCAAGCTCAAAAACCCATTATGTTTTGTATTATAGAAGATAAGGAGTTACTTGTGTTGGCTTTATTTTCTTTACTATAAATTTTAACTAAAACAAATTCATTGGATTATCCGCATCCAATGCGTCCATCCGCGCATCCATTGGATGCGGATGGCAAATTTAAAATCCGTAGTGTATTGGATTGGATGTGGATGAGGTGAAAACCGGTCCATATAGGTCCATGCTCACCCCTAGCAGATGGAATGAAATCCATTGGTCCCCATGGGCCATAGCCTATAGGCTGCTCAGGCCTAATCAATTTATTGGCAAATCATTGTACATCTCTGAGCCCAACCTTGGAGTTGTAAACCCAATCCGTCTATCAATTTACGACATGAGTTTAAAGCCTATATTTACATTTTCAGTTGTACGATGCAGTCCACATATTCAAACGCGTTTCCAAGTCTTGTTCCTTATGTTGACTTCCATTTTCAATCATTAATCCCCATCAATTTCCATGGAGTTTCGTTACTAAAACATCCATTTCTCTCTCTAGAAATTCACTTCACAGCTGCAACTCATCAACTCCATCTCAATTCCGCTCTATCAGGTTTGGTCTCATATATCTTCTCATATCATTTCATTTCTTTCTTTCTTTCTTGTGTTTTAATCCTTGAGTAGTTAATTCCGTCGAGTATGAACGGAGAAGCAGAACAATATGTTGCAATAGAAATAACAAACGAAAACAAAGAATTAGCTAATTCTATTAAACTAAAGCTCGATAAGTCGATTCCATCATCTACTACTACTACCCAATGTTCAATTTATCGAGTACACGAAAAATTCCGTAAAATACACAAATTTGCTTACACGCCGGAAATGATCTCCATCGGGCCGTTTCATCGTGGACAAGGCAGTTTAGCAGCTATGGAAGATCATAAGTTGCGCTATGCTCATGCGTTGCTTTCTCGAACGACGCCCATTGGGACAAATAAGTTGGAAGAGTGTGTTGCTTACATGGGAAGAATTGAAGATGAAGCTCGAAAGTGTTACTCGGAGCCCATAGTGCTAAGTAGCAACGAATTCGTAGAAATGATGGTTATCGATGGTTTGTTCATGATTGAATTGTTTAGAAAAAGCGCGGGCGAGGTCAAGATCGAACGAGATGATCCCATATTTGGCAACATTTGGGGTTTGTCGAGTTTGGTCCGTGATTTGGTATTACTCGAAAACCAACTTCCCATGGTTGTTCTTGATTGCTTGTTCAATGTGCCTGCATTAAAAGAAGAATTACAAGGTGTTTCCATAAACATTCTTTCTTTAAAATTCTTCGATCCGTTGATGCCTCGACGTAAAGAAGCTATTCAGACAAGTTTCTCTGGTTGCGAAGGAAAACACTTACTTGATTTATTAGGCAAGACATTCCATGATTTGCCTTCGCCACCTAAAGGTAAACTGAAAAAGGTTTCATGGAAATTTATACCTAGTGTGACAGAACTGAAACGTGCGGGGGTAAAATTCGTGAAGAGTTCTACGAATGGTAGTTTCTTGGATATCAAGTTTAGAGATGGTGTTATGGATATCCCTCCCATAATTATTCAAGATCAGACAGATACATTGTTGAGGAATTTGATTGCTTCTGAACAATGTTGTGATGGGCATGTAACTTACATGACTTCGTATGCGTTTTTCATGGATAGTTTGATTAACACAGGAGATGATGTTGGAGTTCTTCGTAAGCAAGGAATAATGACGAATTATCTAGGTGACGATGAAGATGTTGCAGATCTGTTTAACAAGCTTTGTTGTGAGGTAACTCTTGCAAATTTCTATTACTCTGAGTTGTGTGATCAAGTGAACGCGTATTACAAGACTCGGTGGCATGTGTGGAGAGCGACACTGAAACGCGATTACTTCAATAATCCATGGGCTATTGTTTCGTTTGTTGGTGCTATTATACTTCTTTTCCTTACACTCACATCAACCTTGTTTGCTATTCTTTCTTTCACTGTTCACAAGTCTTAATATTTTTTTTTATCATCCATTCATTTGTTATTATGAATGTGTTACGAATTTCCTAGCTATGTATGTAAGATTCTTGCCATGCCTTATTTGTTTGTTGTTAAGCATATGAAAGTGACGATAAATTGTTTTCATCTTCTCGAGTAAGTAAAATATATGGACGCATAGACATTCAACTATTATCAGAAGCAGAAGTCAGAAGTCCAGATATTTTGCTTCACAAAAAGTCGACTTTTCTGCTTATAAAAGTCGTTCTGAAATTCCACACCCAAACTGAAGTCAAAAAGCTATTTCTGAATGTGTATCCAAACGCACTTAGTAATTCAAAGAAACAAGTGGAAATTATATAAATGTCATTTCTAGACCACTATAAAGGGTAACTTAATCATTTCTAGACCACTATGACACCCCTTATCGCACTGCCCTAGATGGCTATATCCTCCGAAAATCAGTTCCAAAAATGGCTGATTACAAGATTATCACCCGAAATAGCTTTAGCATGATATATTACAATATCTGCCTCAAGTAGAAATAACTGCAGGAGGATACAAGTAACCAGAAATAGCTTTGAATCTGCTTATTCTGCAAACCACCTGCATCAAGATATCCATAAGCCCTTGCTGGTAAAGATTTTTGACCTAGCGAGGAACCATAAAAGTCTGTCAGGAATACATAGAATCCGATCTAACATGCATGGTCGAAAATCAAAAGATCTTACAAGTTAAACCACAGGTTCTAACTAGTGGTGTAAATGGTGTTGGATTTGCACTTACCTAACTGTAGGTAATTGTTCTTGATGTTCCACTCCAAATCCCAGTGCTTCCTATCATTCTTGAGTGTCCAATATGCCCATCCAAATGAAGCTGAACCATACACATCCAACTGTGCTCTACCGAATTCTTGATAATCCATCTGAGACCCATTGGCTACGCTCCATTCATTCACCCACTCCCCTGTATCCATTTCCATTAAAACTCATCAACAATTCCCAATTTAAAAGGAATACTTCTTCTTGTTTTGTAACAAACAAGCAAATAGAGTATACATGAGAATTTCAAAGGAAGTTCGATGAGAACAAGCTTTACCAATAAACACCAGTGGCCCATTAGCAGCATTTAAGGATTCCACTTGAGTTTGCCTGCTTTTATATATGAACTGAATATTCTCGGATGTGCTCATATTAGCAAAGAAATCATCAAAAAGATTGTAGTAGTGCAAATCCACCACAACGTTTGATAAACCAATGTTGGCATGATAGAGCTCAAGCGGGTCTGCATTGCCAATCCTCTGACACATTATTACATAAGCTGTAGATGAATGGTTTCTCACTATTTGGTATCCCTTTGAGTAGTACGACACTAAGATATCAAGAGAAACGCCAGAAGCAGATGGTTCATTCAAAAGTTCAATACCCAATAGAGCAGGGTGGTTTCCATACCTGCGAACGAAATATGAGTCAACCTGATTCTCAAGTGTCCAGGGTACGTGTAGGAGTTTGTTTGGATGGGCTGAATGGGAGTGTATTTGAGGGCAAAAACTCCTAAGACTTGCAAAAGTGTAGTTTTAACTAGACATACATGTATTTTACCTGGAAGCTAGGAATTCTATAACATCAAGGCTTTGCGAGATGTATGCTGGAGAAGTCGGCCAGTCAGTAGAACCATCTCGACTAGAACTGTGCTCCATTCCATTTTGGGAACCGGGAGCTGCGTGGAGGTCGATAATGCATTTCATGTTATATGCCCTGCAAGAAAAGTTGTGGAAGTACGTGTTAATCACTTTTCAGAAAACAATATTAAGTGTATGTTAGACAACACTTCGTAGAATGGAAAGAAAATCAAGAAAGAGAGACGCACTGTGCCCATGAGAATGCATCATCAAGAGATGCCAAACTGCCTCCAATGTAAGGAGCAGGTGGATTCGGATCCTCAGCAATCCACCAGCCAACAGGAATTCTCACTGTGTTTATACCATGTTCGTAAAGAAACTGAAAGTCTTCTGGTCTAATATAGCTACTTCTATGTTTCTGCAGTTCAAGTGAAGGGGAACAAAGTCAAAGATCATTCACATACTACCATGTCCCTTTTTACACGGGTTTTAAGCCAAAGACATGCGACACTTGAGTCGAAATTGAACAGTTTCCTTCCTAACCGAGGTCATTAGTTTCAGTGAAGTCACAACTTTCCAAGAAATATAAAAGCAATTTTAATGCACGCTGTTGACCTTAATATAGATTACTATGGATATGAGACATTAAAAGTTAAGAGACACTGGAAATTACACTAAGCACTTCTTTTGCCTTATCATGTCCATATCCATTGGCAAGCTGGTAATCCCCGTGCAAGGTATTAGCCACAATTGTCATTTCAAATGTGGCTGCATTATCATCCCATCCTGGGACCCCTGGGTAGTCTGCTGTGAGCTCATTTCCAGAAGATGCCTAAAGAAACCAAATATCAGAAAAGAATTACCACAAAGTCACTGCCAACTTAGAAATTCCTCAAATTTTGAAAGAAAAAAAAAGAAGAGGAAAACGAATGAACTGAAAGGATGAGAATATCACACCTGCAGATATGTCCCACTGGAAAGTTTAATATGAACTCTGTTATTGTTATTCCTTTCAATATGAAATGTTTCTGTTGAAGATGGTGAGTCTGATGTTGCAGTGATAGATGCCCCTACTCCATCACAAGACAGAAACTGTCCTTTTAGAGTTCGAAATTGAAAATCCGATTCAGATACCCTCCATAACTGCTACAACAGAGACTGCTGCATGAATAATCTCCATCACAATCATCAAACACATACCTTTCTGTATCCATATCTAAGTATAATGATACATATTCTAATGAATAAACAAATTTAATCGAACAGCAGAGGGACGGGTAACCTCATGAGAAATAATCCTCTAATCTCTACATTGTAATTTACCCAGGCACGATTTTATTTCTGAGCAGATAACTACGGCAGATCAATCTCATATTGCTAAACCAGTTTTCACAGCAGCAGGATACATACTTAGACAAAAACAACACAATGTTACTCTAAGCTTCTAATTAACACCCTGTATTTCAGTAACCCAGGTGCGTGAAATTAAAAAGCTACATTACGGAGCAGTCTATACAAAATGTACACCAAGTTAGAAGTTGTCAGTCTTACTCTGAATGTTTCCCAAGACGAAGGAACGTCTCTATCTACGCTGACACTTTGACCTCCTCCATCCTGTGCAGTTACATACTTATTTAAGCTTACGGATTTCAACTGAACCTGTGTTCCATCCTACATTTCAAATTCCACAAGTAGATTAAACAGCAAAATTACAAGAACCCCAGTCAAGATCCCCCCATAAAACACTCACAAAATTCAGAATTGAGGCGACACAATTTGACAAACACTTACAAGCATATCTCCATTGGGAATGCCATCAAATAGTGAAGGTTTAATCCATCCTTCAAGAACCAACCATCCACCCAAGTTCACACCTCTTACTTTAGTGTCACCATTCAATCCATCCACAGCCAAAGCTGAAACCAAAATAATAGAAAACCCAATATACATTGATACTCACAAAGCTACCCATTTCTTTAAAATCAAAATCTCATGAATAAAAGTAATGGGTTCTGAAGATTACCTGAGCATGCCCTAGAAAAGAGAAGAAATGCAAGTAAAACCCATCTGCAGGAAACAAATTCCATGAGTAATAATGGACTCAAACACAAAAAAAGAAGTGGAGGAATAGACTACCCCCACTTGATAAATTTCATACCTTTACTATTCTTTGGTTCCTTTATAAACCAAATTAGCTTTAAAACTGTACTTGGTAAACAAGCATGAAATTAACCTTTTGTTTGTTTGTTAGTTACTTGAGAATCCAAATGAAATGTACCAACTAATTTGGCAAAAATGAAAAAAAAAAAAAAAAAAAAAACTTTTCAGACAGGTAAAGGTTGTGCATTTTTGGATCAAAAAAAAGTTTTAAAAAAAATGAAAATGAAAGGGTTTTTCCTGATCCTATTGGTTGAGATAAGATTTTGAATGGTGAGGTTTACATTGGGATAGTGGGATTGTGATTTGAGAAGAGGAAGAGGAAAAGGGTTTCACTGCTTTGACATGCTAAAAGGGAACTCACATCCACAGTATTTGTTTGGCAGGCCTTTTTTCTAAGATCTTATCTAAATGGACTGGACTACACGGTCCATATTTAAGAGCCTGTTCGGCAGCTAGAAAGGGAAAACAAAAGTACCTGAAGCAAAACCCATTCTCAACAGTTGAAATCTTTTTTGCTTCACAAGAAGATATCTTCTCATAGCATGTGTGGATAATAGAAATTCAGTCAAATGATTTTACTTTGGAATTGTTTCAAATTTATTTATTTTTATTTCTAGAAGTTATGTTGAAATATGTTGCCAAACTAACTTGTTTGGGCACTAGTTAAAAAGTTGATTTAATTAAAAATAAAATAAAAATAGTGAGTACAAAATTTCTATTAAAAAAAAAACCGAAATAATTTACTTCCTGTGAAGCAAATTGTTTTTAGTGTCTTACTGTTTGGATGTCACTCCTGAAGTTGTTTTTTTATTTCTGGAAGCAGAAAAGTCAAAAGTCAAAAATTTTGCTCTACCTTTTAAAAGTTACATGGAGAACCCTCTTTCCTGCTCCGTTGCGTCATCATGACATAGGCAAGTTCCTTTTTAATTTCAAAACTTCAGTTCATCAGTTCTGTCATTCAAGATTCAAGGTTACGGGATTCTAGCATACAGATTCGAGGTTACGGGTAACTAGCATTAAGGATTCGAGGTTACTGATTTAGTTTCTGGTCTTCGTTTATTCTAGCATAAGCATACAGTGACGATCGAGCTCCATTAACAGCGGAATACTATTTCGGTTTGTCGTTGGATTTTTGGTTGATTTGGTTGGTGAAGGCAGTTTTTAGTTTTCCCTGTAGTATTGGATGATTGGGTTGTTCTATATTTAATCTTTGTCGTTGGATTTTTGGTCGATTATTCATCATAAAACACTCTTGTTCTTCCTTAGTTCGGCACACTAGGTGTTTGTGAAAACTCTTCATCCATTTGGTTCATTTTTAACATTGCGAAAGTAGTATTTTCCACCCTTTAATCTTGGGCAGGCTAGTTTACTTTTATTCAATGTCGTGCTCAGGACCTTCAAAGAGCCCTGGAGTTTCTAATGGCTCTAATTCACAATCGGTTTCTTACTTTCAATGCCCCTTCAGAGGATTCGATGGTTGTAAGAATGGTGCGGGTGGAAGAGGTTTGGGAAAAGCTTATTTGATTCAACATCTTAGAGATAAACACTTCGTCTATGGTAGGGATAATGAGCGTTGTAGACAGCGGATAGCTACTAATCATGAAATCTACAAGACATGGGAAGTTGTCCTCTCTCAACTTCGAATGTGGTTATGCACGGAATGCATGCTTCTTTGTTGAGAAGAACATGTAAATCTCATGTTGGAGATGGCTTACTCATCCCATTTAATAGCACAGACGCTCACTTGTTGGTTAATGGAATTATGTGTCCTCCTCCAACCACTAACAACAGTGCAGATGATAATGATGCTCATTTGCTTCCTTGCCTTAATGTGGAATTGCTCGACAAAATGTTTCAGCAACATATTCAAACTGTCAAAAAATTTCCTCCAAAGTGTAAATTGCAGTTCTCAAAAGTTTTGAAGTATGTGCTTGATAAGGTACGTGCAAATCCTGGTGAAGTTTTTGTGTGGATACAATTGATGTTGTTACATGTTTGTATTCTACACTTACACATCCCCAAAAGCAGTAGTGAGGAAAAATATGGCAACCGAAGGACTTTACAGATTAAATCAATCAATCAATCTATTGTGCAATGGTATGTGCCTGACGGTTGCATTCAATTAGTGCAAAATGTTCTCATTGAACACACTCAGCATAACAACAAGCAACGCAGGAAGAACAACAATCAGGAGGCTCTTAACTTGAGTATATGTAGAAAGAAAATACGTAATGGGCTTTTCACTGCAGCTATAAAAGTCCTCACTTCGAATGGTATTGCTACTGATGAGGAGGATACTTTGAAAATATTGATTGATAAACACCCGTTTGCCCCTCCACCTGACATACCTTCTAGTCCCTGTGTGGTAAACTGTGTTGTTTTTTCAAATGAGATCATTCTTGGTAGGATAATGAGCTTCCCTAAAGGAACATCTTGTGGGAGAGATGGTTTGAGGGTTCAACATCTACTCGATGCCCTAAATGGACCTGCCGCTGTCGTAGCTGATGATTTACTTACCTCCATAATAGGTGTAGTCAACATATGGTTCGATGGAAGGTGTCCATCGTCTTTGGGAGAATTCGTGGCGAGCGCACCTCTTACACCGTTGCTCAAACCGGATGGGGGAATTCGTCCGATAGCTGTTGGGACAGTGTGGAGGAGATTAGTATCCAAGGTAGCTACCCAAGCTGTAGGAAAGGATATGTGCACTTACCTCAAAAACTTCCAGTTTGGTGTAGGAGTACCATGTGGAGGGGAAGCCATCTTACACTCGGTCAACAAGATTCTACAACAGAAAGGTAATTCTTCAACTATGACCATGCTACTGGTTGATTTTAACAAAGACTTCAACATGGTCAGTAGGTCTGCTATGTTACAAGAAGTGAGAACGCACTGTCCCTCAATCTCTAAGTGGGTGGAGTTTTGTTACTCTAAGACGCCTAAACTGTACTACAATGATTCAACATTGTCTTCTTCCCAAGGGGTTCAACAAGGTGACCCTCTTGGTCCCCTTCTTTTTTCTCTCACTCTACACCCTTTGGTCAAGAGAATTGAAACAAAATTCAATTTGGATTTACATGCTTGGTACTTGGATGATGGCACGATAATTGGAGACACTTTAATGGTTTCTAAAGCTATGAATATCATTAAAGATGAGGGTAGAAAGCTGGGTCTTAATATTAACATCGCCAAGACAGATATCTTCTGGCCTACGATGGATATGCGATGTCATGACAGGGACGTCTTTTCTGCCCAAATGTGCATACCAACTAAGGGGGTAAAGCTTTTAGGGGGACCTGTAAGTTTAGACCATGAGTTCTGTATCAGCTTGATCAAGAGTAGAGTAGTCAAAACTAACAATTTAATGGATGCCGTTAGGAAGCTAGATGATCCCCAAAGTGAATTTTTATTGTTGCGTAGTTATGCTGGAGTCTCTCGTCTGTATTTCTCTATGAGAACTACCAGGCCGGATTTTCTCATAGATGCTCAAGTTATTTTGGATGCTCACCTGTCGTTACTGAGGCACATTGTTACTAATGACGGGCCTGGTATGGGGCTGCTGCAGTACCGTATATCTTCTCTACCACTCATCTTGGGTGGTTTAGGTATCTACTTCATGGCTGATACAATAAACTATTGCTACTTGGCATCTTGCATACAGACTCAGCCACTTCAGATCAACATCCTTTGTAACGCTCAACTGCAGGGCCCTAATCACAACATGCAACGTGCCATAGAGATTTTCTCCAGCATATGTGGTCCGGACGTCAACATCGAGCTTACTTCCCCCCATCCCATGAAGACCTTGGCATTGATTTACTTTGATGTTGTCATGAAGGATTTGACGGTTAAATTTTCCATGTCATCTCGAAATTGTGCTATTTGGGAGTGCAATAAAGATATCCACGCACAAGACTACCTTAAGGATATTCCTATCGAGGGGCTTAATCAGAGGGTTGGGGCTCAGGAATTTGGAGCAGTTCTACGGTATAGGCTTGGTATACCTCTTTTTGTTGAAGGTAGCCTTTGTGCTTTTTGCAAGAGGGATATGGATTGTTATGGGGATCATGCCTTACACTGCGCACATGAGGTAGGCATCAAATTTCGTCACGATCTCGTGCGTGACATATTTGCAGATATATGTTTTCGGGCAGGGGTGCCGGCTAAAAAAGAAGTAGATCTGGGTTTGTTGGCAGATGATGGGGGTTCTCTCCGCCCGGCTGATATTTTAGTCCTTAATTGGGACAATGGGCGTGACAAGTGTTTGGATGTAACCGGTGTTTCACCATGCACCGGAGGAGGGGTGCACACATTTCGTCCAGGGTTAGCACTGAATAGGGCAGTTAAACGCAAGCATAAGAAATATTTGGAAAAATTCTTAGCACATGGTTACAACTTCGGCACTTTAGCCTTTACTACTTTTGGTGAACTTTGCACTGAAACAATGGATTTCTTGAAAAGGCTTAATAATCAAATATCTAGGTTTGATGTTAGTGCCAAGAAATGCAACTATTTCTTTCATAGATTAGGAATAGCAATACAAAAAGGGTTTGGAGCCCAGCTTGTCTCTAGGATGACAACTAGTTACATGTAGTCTGTTTGTATTGAGTCATTAAGAGAGAAAAAGAAGAAGTTCTAAAAAAAAAAAAAGATATCTTCTCATAGCATGTGTGGATAATAGAAATTCAGTCAAATGATTTTGCTTTGGAATTGTTTCAAATTTATTTATTTTTATTTCTAGAAGTTATGTTGAAATATGTTGCCAAACTAACTTGTTTGGGCGCCAGTTAAAAAGTTGATTTAATTAAAAATAAAATAAAAATAGTGGGTACAAAATTTCTATTAAAAAAAACCGAAATAATTTACTTCCTGTGAAGCAAATTGTTTTTAGTGTCTTACTGTTTGGATGTCACTCCTGAAGTTGTTTTTTTATTTCTGGAAGCAGAAAAGTCAAAAGTTAGTTTGGATATCGAATGACTTCTAGAAGTCAAGAAGTTAACATTTTATCAAAAACTTTTTGCTTCTGATTTCTTCTTATGACTTCTGCTTTTGAGAAGCAGAAACATTTCTATTTGTGATATGCCAACAGGCTACTCCAAGAAGTTGTTTATTGACTTCTAAAAACAAAAATCAAAATCAATTTGAATGTACAATTTTGAGCTCCAGCATCTCTCAGGCTTCTGATTCACAGTTCGATTCCCAATCGGGTTCCTTTATTCATTGCCCCTTTAGAGGTTACGATGGATGCAAGGATGGTGTGGGTGGAAGAGGATTGGTGACAAGGTCACTGGTGAAACATCTGAATGATAAGCATTTTTTGCATGGGAAGGAGAAGGACCGGTGCAGAGATAGGCTTGTAATCCATGAGGTGCACCAAGCTTGGGAAGTCTTCAAATGTGCCTTTCCACTGAGTGTATGCAGATTCAATTTTGGAGTAGATCGTGTAAGACACATTTTCTTCCTGGTCTGTGGAATGGAAAAGAGGCAGAATTTCTCATTCATGGTATGGTTTGTATTTTTCTGTTTGTTATTGCTGTTATTGATGATGTTAATTAGCCTTTGATTCATCTGAAAGTGTGTCATGCCTAAATCTAGAGCTGCTCGATAGGGTTTTCCAGCCGCAGTTGAAAACTGTCAAGAACATTCCCCCTAAGTGCAAACATCAATTCTCTAGGGTCTTGAAGTTCACTTTATAAAAAGTGTTGGCTAACCCCCGATCTATTTCCAATTGTGTGCAATCACTACACCAAATTTCTGGATTAGTAACATACCTGAGCCGTTACTAAAACGGGTTGTAACGGCTCTTGGCTGTTACAAAACGGGGCGTTACATTTTTTTTGTAACGGCAATGTAGCCGTTACGAATTTGGTTGTAACGGCCCATAGTAACAGGTGAGGGCCGTTACGAACCCGCCACGTAGTAACAGCTCAGGGCCGTTACTACTTTTTTCGTAACAAGAACGTCGTAATATCTTAGAGCCGTTACTACGTGGCAGGTTAGTAACAGGCCAGAGCCGTTACTACGTGGCAAATTGAAACGGTTGAGAACCGTTACTAATTTTTTTCGTAACAACAAAAAAATTACTGCTGGTCAACATTGACATGGTCAAAATTGGTCTATATTGACCAATGTTGACTAGGTCAAAGGTCACGGGCGGTTTATTTTGTGTCGGAAATATGCCGGAATTCTTAATTCAATTAGCTGCACAAGCCTGTCATTCAATCCATACAAATTCTATTACACATTTTATAATAATAATAATAATAAATTGTTCTATTCTTTCAACAACTTGAGAGAATTCCTTAGTTTTGAGGGAATGCAACATCTTCTTAGCAACTTAAGAGAATGCCTAACTTATGTGAAGCCTAAAGCTCATACAATAGTTGTTTACAAATTAAGAGCATATAAGATAAAACTAACAAATGCAGAACTCACATAACAGTCTCTGCCTTCTCTCGCATAATGTTTCTATCGCAAATCTGAAGCACTTCACCACACCTGCTCTAGCAATACGACTCAGCACCTAAAGGAAATGAGTTGGTACCTAAGCCAATTCGAAAAAGAAAACAAAGTTATGTCCAACTGGTGCCAAGGATTTCAAATTATATCAATTCAATGAAAAACAGTTCACAAACACTTTCTTAGACAAACCAACAAGTTAACAGCCCATGGTAATGCATGATAGAGGACATCATTGCCTACACAATATGTGATTAGATTGGTGTCGTCACTAATAGAATTAAAATTTTACCTGCTTGTGGTAACTAATTTGGCTCAATGAATGTGTCTGTAGTGGAAATTATTGAGGTTGCAATTGCTACTGGAGCTGCCATTGATGTGGTATTAGAATCTGTTGTTGCTGCAGTATTAGAATCTGGTGTTGCTGCGGTGCAAGAATTTGTTGTTGCTGCTATTGCTCCTTGTTCAAACATTTCACCTAAATGAATCAACAAACAAAAAAAAAATACATAAGAAATAATAGTAATTAGGCTAAAGGACCAAAATTCATCACCCGAGAGACGATTTCTCTACGGGGAAAACACTACAGAATGCAAGTCACTGTATTATACTTTTCTGACTATGAAATGTATGTCAACTGAAATTCATTAGGAAACTATGTAAAGCTAAGAAGGCCCCTAACAAGTCTTGAATACACCTACAAAAACAACATTTGTTCATTCATCTTACAAGCACCACAACACCCACATCATAAAATTTGCAAACCAAAGCCCTTAAATTCACAAAAGATGATAAATTGAAGTAGTAATAAGGAAAATAATAACAACTGACCTCCTTTGAGCCAAAGAAGGTGAACAACAACAGGTTGAATTTCAAAGACTTATGGGTTGTTTGTAACTTACTAATCCATATTTCTCTTGTTGGCGATTCCTTACAAGATTGCTTTGTGCTTCTTGTTGTTTCACATATTTTTGCTGATACAAAACCATCCATACACCCTAATATCTTAAGTATCGCAGAACTAACAACAACAGCAGGTTGACTGGTGGAACTTATGCGAACAGGAGGTGGGGTAGTATATCAGCGGACCGAAGAAGCTCGCTACTGCGGATATTGGACCTGTGGCCTGGTAACAGTGGAATGGTGGCGGCGAAGTGCAAAGCTTGCTGCTGATGCAGTTGCCTCCGAAAGGGTGGAGTGCTGGTGATGGATGGAAGTTGTTGTTGGGAGCGGAAGATGGAATTGAAATGCAGCTGCGACTGTTGGTGGGTGTATGCAGGTAATGAGTGTATGCAGTGTCGATACATAGCATGATACATCATCGAATTTAGCATGATAGATTTCATACTATAGTTCTATGCTCAAACAAAAAGAATACAAACAAATAAATAATGAGAACGCCCAGTGCAAAACCTACTCACGGTATTAACATCTATTTCTTTCAGAATATCTCTCGCTGCAGAGTGCATATTTTCTCAGATGGGTCCTGCTTTTAGCTTCTCAGTTGATGTGCTTTTTGTTGTATCAAAAAACAAAGGACCCTAAGTATTAGATGAGACATATCAGTGTTTCAGTTTTCACACTACAAGGATTTGAATTTTGCACTACACAAACAAAGAGTATCACAACAACAAAAAATTGAAATTCAAATGGATGAACTACTCAGACGACATTTCCACCATCCAACTCAAGATCATTACTAAATTACCTTCATAAGTCGGTGGTGATCGATGGAAGGAAAGTTATAAGTACACAGCGAGCAAGAGAGCAATCCTTTAAACAGAAGACAATCTATGAGAGTCTGTAGAAAATAGAAACATGCGCAGAAACGTAACTGAACTTACTTAGATTTAAAAAAAAAATGAAGTCAAACTGCCTAGAATCTCAAACACCAAAGGCTTCAGAAAGTCCCAGACTCGAGGAGAAATTTCACACGCAATGTCAAACTTGTCTGCAAGCTTCTCAGAAATGACATCTCAGTTGCCTAAATAAAGGGCTTTCGAATGCACAAGAGGAACCTTAAAAGCATCAGCACATTAAGCTCATTCACTGGTATAATAAATGAGATGGAAACTACTGAAACACAAGCATATTAACATCATCAAATTAACATAATAATTTACTTAGAACCACAAAAATTCACTTAGAATCACAGAACATAACAGACTCCTATATTAGGTAAAGAAAGTTTACCTTAAATAAAATTCCAAACCCTAACCATCGGTTTCATCTTCAATCACCATCATCTATTCTCAGAACCATCGGTTCAAAACAACGATTCACTTCTCAAACCACCAAACCAGGCTAGTCTTTGATTTCTTCTAATTTATCAATAACTTGAACTTTTGATTTACCATATCCTCTATAACCCCAGTTAATACAACTCCACCATATCCTCCTTCTGTTATTCAATTCACCAATTCCTCCTTCGATTTTGCACAAACTCAATACTAATTGCAGAAACCCTAACTCCATTTCTTACTGATTCTTTGTTCTTCAATCAATAATAACCCTAACCAAAACCAAATTCACAAACTCAGTAACTCAGTAACACTAACAAAACAAAATTTACTTCTCCAGATCTCTTCTTAATTGATATGAACGATTTCTCAGTTCATAGTTTTGACTTTGAGAAGAAAAAAACCTAAAAACAACGAAAAAAAAGAAGTTGAGAAGAAAGAAAAAAAAGAACAATGAAGAACAAGATGAAGAAGAAGAAGAGAAATCTTAGCCCATGTTTCTTCTGAGAGATCGAGAAAGACAAGAGGAGGAACGATGAAAGAGAGACAGGAAAATGGATAATGAGGCGGATGAGAGTAAGAGATAAGATGTAATAATGTGAAGTGGGAATAAAATCTTAGGTTTTCTATTTGAGATACATCTCGAGAATAGAATGAAGGGTAGAGATATCAGTTTAGGCATACACGGTCTAGATGAAAGGATAGAAATCGTGCATGTGAATGGCACACGCACGTACTCCAGGTGTTACACCCATGTGTGACCAAGCGTGCGTCTCACACGCCTATTAAAAATTTCGTAACGGCTTAAAAAAATTAGTGACGGCTTGATCCTGTTACGAAGTTTTAATAAATTCGTAACGGCTTCTGTCTGTTAAAAATTATTTGTAACGGCCATTTGTAACGGGAAATTTGTAACGGCTCCAAAGCCGTTACGAATTCCTGTTACTAATCCAGGAATTTGGTGTAGTGAATTATTACTTCTTCTTTTTTGTGTTTTGCACTTGTTTGTTCATAGGAATAGTCATGAGGAAAAATCTAGGGTACGAATGAATCTACAGATAGCTTCTATTAATCGTTCTATATTGTTGTGGTATGAACCGAGTGGTTATTTCAAGTTGATTCAGGATTCATTGGTTGAACAGGAACGACCCACACAGGAGCAGTGAAAGAAGAGTAATAACCAAGAGGCTATTAATTTGAGAGTGTGTAGAAAAAAAGATTTGAAATGGCATGTTCATAGCTGCCATTAAGGTTCTTACATCGAGTGGTATTGCACCTGTTGGGGATGACACTTTGCGGGGTTTGATTGATAAACACCCTTACGCTCATCCTCCCACCATTCCCGCTACCCCGGCAATTACAGGCAGCATGGTATCTTCTAATGAAGCCATTCTTGGTAGAATCAAGAGTTTTCCACGGGGTACAACTTGTGGTAGAGATGGCTTGAGGGTACATTATTTATTGGATGTTCTCAATGGTGTAGTTAATCTGTGGCTCGATGGTTTATACCCTCCGCAGTTAGGTGAGTTTGTGGCTAGTGCACCCCTTACTCCCTTACTTAATTAAACCTGACAGGGATATTAGGCATATTGCGGTGGGTACGGTTTGGATACACCTCGTGTAGAAGGTGGCGGCGCAATCTGTTGGGAAGCATATGTGTTCATATCTTGAAGATTTCCAGTTCGGTATTGGAGTTCCCTGTGGTGGTAAAGCGATCTTGCACTCCGTTAACAAGATCTTACGGGAGAAAGGTAATTCTTCCACAATGACAATGCTGCTTGTGGATTTTAGCAACGCTTTTAACCTTGTTAACAGATCTGTAATGTTGCAAGAGGTGAGAAATCGTTGCCCATCTATCTCTAAATGGGTGGAGTTTTGTTATTTTTTACCCCCAAGGCTGTATTACAACGATTCTTCACTTTTGTCAGCTCGAGGTGTTCAACAGGGCGACCCTCTTGGTTCGCTCCTTTTTGCTCTCACTCTCCATCCGTTGGTTAAAATGATTGTCGAGTAGTGCCATCTTGATCTTCAGGCGTGGTATCTTGATGATGGAACCATAATTGGAAACACTTTAATGCTTTCAAAGGCTTTTAGCATTATTTAGTCAAGAGGAGGTGAGCCCGGTCTCCATCTTAACATTTGAAATACGGAGGTTTTTGGGCCAACGATGGACTATCGACGTGATAGTGCTTTGCCCTCTCAAGTTAGCAGGCCGGTGAAGGGTTTTAAACTATTGGGTGGCCTGGTTAGTCTGGACCATGATTTTTGCTGTAGCCTGGTGCGAACTAGAGTACTCAAGAATACCATGTTGATGGATGCAGTAAAGAAATTGGAGGATCCGCAGTGCGAGTTACATCTGTTAAGAAGTTGTGTTGGGGTGTCCAAGTTTTATTTTTCAATAAGGACATCCATTCCAGAATATTTAGATGAGTCTCAAGCTATTTTCGACTCTCATCGTTCTCAGCATTTACGGCATATTGTTAGGAATGATGGGCCTAGTTGGGGGTTGTTGCAGCAGCGTGTTGCCTCTCTACCGATCATGTTTGGTGGGCTTGGTCTTTATTTTATGGCTGATGCGATGCATTATTGCTATTTGGCATCCCACATTCAGACTCGGCATTTCCAGGTGTTTATGGGTGAAAACCGTTTCTACTGATTTTGGTAATTTTGGGTGTGTGGGTGAGAAACAAATCTAAACCCTAAACAATATACTGCACGGGAGTACTTTTGATTCGAGAGATCAATCTGTGCAATCCTAGCCTAAACCAAGAAATGGTCGTTCCAGGCTAGCTTCGGTCACAAAGTGAAGGAGAAGGGTTGGTCTTAGGGAGGGAAGCCAAGAAAGTGTTGAGACCAGAATAGTTGATTCTGGAAGTGTGGGCGTTTTATGACTTGTATCAGAAAGTAGAACTGGTAAGAATGATGAAAAGCTACCAGGTGATTTCTAGATATTGTGTGTTGCTGACCAAAACTTGTTTTCTGGTGGAAATAGGCAAAACCTATTTATCAAACGTACCCTGGTCTCGTAGTAAGTGGAAACGATTGAGTGGTGGAAGAAAAGAGTAATGTGTAACTTCCAGACGTTATGCTTCCATGATGAAGGAAGTGAATTCGTGTAACCGTCAGTCATTACTCTTCCATGATGAAGGAAATGAATTGTTTACACCGTTACTTCTCACCACCACTAATTATCCTACTTCATGACACTTTCTTGTAACGGGCGCATTGCACGCCGCACGCTGTAAACCTCCAGACCAATACCTTGATGAGCATTCCCCAGTTTGTGACATATTTTGATGTCTCGAGTGTTTCCGTGGAAACACGTAGAACTTTTCTACATGTGGCAATCTAAAATTGAGAGGCTTGCCGCAGGTAAATAGCATGTAATGCTAGGCTCGTCTTGGCTAGTCGCCTAAAGCTTGTCGTTAGCTTATCGGTTCATTGGCGAACTTGGATGGCTGGGATTGCATCGCATGAAGAAGGATGGCCATTGATTATGGCCACATCTTGTTGTATAGTGAAGTGGCGTAAGCCACATGCAAATGGCATGCCGATGGTGTAGCCATGGCATGGTGGCATGAGAGTAGTTGCGGCATAGTAGTATGCCAGAGACATTGCGGCATGGCTAAAGCTAAAAATTGGATCCGTGTCCAAAGTTAGGGTTTAGCGCCGTTAGAAAGATTTGGCATGGTTGGAAAGGTTTGGCGTCGCCAGATCTTGGTGCCTTGGAAGGATTTGGCGTGGTTGGAAAGATTTGGCATGACCAAATCTTGGCGCCTTGGAAGGATTTGGCATGGCCAAGTTTTGGCGTCGTTGGAAGAATTCTCCTTGGAAGAATTAGGGCTTGCCGTGGCCAAGGTGCCGTGGAAGAATTCTCCTGGAAGAATTAGGGCTTGGCGTGGCCAAGGCGTCGTGGAAGAATTCTCCTTGGAAGAATTGGGGGCCGGTAGGGATCAAATATCGACATGATTTTGTACGTGACACTATTGTAGACATGTGTTTTCGCGCAGGAGACCCAGCTAAGAAGGAGGTTGATTTGGGTTTCATGTCCAATGAGGGGAGTGGTTTGCGGCCGGCAGATATTATAGTTTATAATTGGGATAATGGTCGTGATGTGTGTTTATAAGTTACTGGAGTTTCGCCTTTCACGGGGGAAGGAGTTCGTGTTTTCCAACCGGGGATAGCTTTGAGCAACGCAATCTCTCGCAAAAAATAAATAAATTTGGATAAGTGTTTGGCTCAAGGTTTTGGTTTTGTTGTTTTGGCTTTCACGACATTTGGAGACTTGGGGGAGGATATGGTCGATTTATTGAAAATATTACATAATCACATGTCTAGATTCGATGTTAATGCTAAGAAATGTAATTTCTTTTTCCTTAGATTGGGCATTATTATTCAAAAATGGGTTGGAGCCCAGCTTGTTTCTAGGAATATTCCTTCCAGTTTTTTGAAATAAATTTGTATAATATTTACAAAAAAAAAAATCGTGATTACTTTATAGAAGTAAAAAAGTTGACTTTTTGATTTTTTTTCTTTCTGATTTCTGCTAAGACTAAGTCTTATGGGCTAGATTGGAGGTGCTAGATTAGCACATAAGTGTTGTAATTCCAAAAAAAAAGTGTAACAAAAAATTTAACACTAGTTTCTTTCCTACCAGTTGCTAGCATGTAAAGTAGCATGCTAGATTGATATGCAGAATGATTCAGCGCTAGAAAAACTACCTTTTCGCGGAATGATTCAAAGCTGAGGGATTTATTTTGATCTCGATCAACCGAGATTGGTTACGTTGAACCATTTAGAGTTGAGTCGGAATGATTTAGCTACTGGCTACTGAATGGTTCAACGTTGAGCGACGTGGACTGCTAATCTAGCTGCTAGATTAGCACTCCCATAAGACTTAGGATGTATTCCTGACTGCTAATCTAGGTGCTAGACTAGCACCCCATAAGACTAAGTCTAATGGAGAAGAAAAATACTTCTGCTTCTGGTATCTAAACAAGCCATAAAACATTATCCAGACACCCTCTTAAATTTTTTAAGAGGTTCTAAAATTTGATTTGCAAAACCAACCTCTTACTTTTGGAAAATTACTTTCTATGCAATATCCGAACACCATCCAATGTCACACAAAAATCATTTGAAGGGCATGACTCATACTCGGAGTATGAACGTATTCAACCTAGAACTATTGATAGGTTGTATTAACCCCAAAACGAGTTTAACTTTAATCTTTTAGATCATTAGAATTAAATCTAATGCCACATCTTAGGCTTTTTCTTCCTTCACTTTCTTTTTACTCATCATAATGTAATTGAAAATGGTTTCTATCAAAAGCCAACACCAAAAGTATTCTTCCAAGTTATCAGTTTTTAATGCCAGTATTTATACGAAAATAAGTTGCGGGATCGAGTCTTGATACAAGCAGCAACAACAAGAAATCTAATGGTTGTGAAGCCAATATCAAACTTGTATAGACAATGACGCCCAATCCAGAAGAAAAAAAATATCAATTGTAACCTACTCTGATTCGGATTTCAACTTAACTCTCAAGTATGATGGCTAAATTAGACGCAATTACAACAAAATATAATCTACTTCCCTTCACAATAATTTGAAGTCCAATGGAAGAAACATAAGACTAACAAAGAAAATGGAAACAAGAACTAATTTTAAGTGATCTCAAATTTGGGTGGGCCCGTATGCCTATTGGTTACAAAGAAAAGAATCAGTTGCTTTTTCCACAAGGAGATCGGTCGATGGAAGTTGCTTCAAAAGACTGAAGAAAAATAAAGGTATGCACACATCGATGACAATGCTTAAGGCACTCAATATTAGACACCACAAAATATGCGCAAACTTCTGATTTCACTCGTCTAACAAATATGCTTCCAAGCATTAGACTGATCTATATACAAGCTTCAAAAACTGATAAGCAACTAGGGTAACAAAATTGAAGTCACAATGGACTATGAGAACTTAATGCAGTTCAAACCCAGATCTACATTAAGTTTGTTACTCGTACAATATAATATAGATGAAAAAAGAATAAATCTCACTTGCACAACTTATAAAACACACACAAAAACCAAAACAGCAGTCTTTCAGTTTACAGTTTCTTTACTGTCATTCAGTTCTTGAAATTGAATACATATTACATAGTTACTCAACATTCAGTTTCGCAAACACACAGAACAATCATTTCCTTGAATTAAACCATCTCCATTCTTATATTTATAATTGCTTATTCTAAACCAATAGTAGTAGTGTACCAAATTGAATGGTGTATTACAGGTCCATGACTCTAAAGAAGATCCAACTAACAAAGTTTCTAATCAAACCATTACAGAAACCATCGGAACTCTATTACTTCACCTTAGTAACTGAAATAAATCATACATCGATCCCTTACAAAAAAATAAAATATACATCGGATTGAGGAACGATCTACAAAACCCAAGTCCCCGAGATTTATTTACTCCATTAGCAACTTGAAAGAATAAAATTTATCTTCAAGCTAACCATCATACCATGTAAATGCTGATGCTCAGGGGATGTATGTAAACCAGGTAGGTGTCCTTATTAATTGATTGCCAAGGGAGAACCCGCCTGAAGTACAGAAACGATGAACATCAATGTTAATACTTTGAGAGAAAAAATCATTATGTTGTTATTGAAGAATCGGCCATGAATTCGTTTTGAATGTTTTTGTTTCCATTCGATGGATCAACACGATGAACATAGATTTACAAATGAGAGATCTCTTGACTGTTGGATTTTAGGGTAATGGGGGTTTGGGTTCGTCGCGCGATTTGAGGTTTGTGTAGGGACGGACCCAGGATTTTCCCTTGGGTAGGGCTGGATTGTAACAGCCGATAATGCGGGCAAAGGCCGCGCCAAATTTTTTTGGAATACATCACATAATTAGTGGCCAAAGAGTGATCCACCCGTACAATATTAAATAGCTAGGGGAATAAAAGTTAAAACGAACACAAATAACAGAAAAACAAAGTGATTACCAAAATAGAAGAAAGTATGAGTAGAAAGGTAATGAGTGGAAGAAGATTATTTACTTTAAACATGATTTAAATTTTGATCACCTCATAGTATGGGGTAAAAATCACATAAAATTAGCTAAATACAACTAATATGTGGGTTAAACATAAAATTAGACCTAAATTTTTATACAAAAAAAAATTTACCCAAAAATTAGGGATGGGCTATAGCCTCCTTCAGCCCCTTGCTAGGCCCGTCCCTGGGTTTGTCTTCTTAAAAGGCTTAGAAATCTGCCCGTTTTAGTTTTAGGGTTTATTGTGGTTGTTGATTCGTTTTATCTAACGGATGATTTGGTGGTCATGACCGACCGTATTTGCTGTCCAAACATGTATCTTTTCCTTTCCTAAACGGTTAGGATTGAGTGCTCAACACACACGTGGATGGTTTAAAAGGGCAAAATGTTTCTCGAGTCCTCGGATTATTAGTATCGTTACCTTATAACTTTATCATTATATTAGAATGACATTGGCAAAACATAAAATAATATCTATCACTTATTTTCGTACTTTTAAATCAATAGATTCCAATTTCTAAAAGCGAAGACGAAGATTCTTGGTAGAGTTTAATCTTAAAAATAGTTTTCAAAACGAGGGAAGCCACACAAAAATAGCTAAATTTGATGTCATTATGAATGGGTAAAAGGGATCATTCCCCCGAACTCTATCGAACATTAATTATATCATACGAAAGAGTATGCAAATGCGTGAACGAGTACCCAAAGGAGTGAAGATCATACGCCCAAAATAAAGCATCTGGACATGCGAGCTTGTGTATAAAATGAAACTAAGTGGCTGGGATTATTTTATAAAATGAAGGGGAGCGGTCCAGATTGTTTTATAAAAGACATTCACAGACGTCTGAGTTTCTTTTATTACAAAAAAGAATATGGGCATCACACCTTAACCATGCTTGTTTTCTTTTTCCATAGTAAAAAGCCACTCTCTTTGGAAAATTCTCTTTAGTTTACCGTAAAAAAAAAAAACACTCTATTCATAGCCCTTGATTTTAGAAGATTTTTCATGTAAAATATTTTAATTGACAAACGTTCCATTGTGTATTTTTTTGAATTTAGATAATTGGTATCACTGTCTAATGATTTTACCACCTAAGAGTCTAAGACTAGTTTACTTATAATTTGTATTATGTCCAAATTAAGTATAATTATTCTGGCATATTTAGGGGCCATTCAAAAGGAATTAGGGGCCAATAATAAAATAAAATAGGGTTACCCAAACCTAAATTGAGTTCACCCCTTATCATTTTTTTTGTAGTGGCAAAACTGCCCTTCAATAATCAAAAATTAAACATGAATTCGATAGTTAGTGTACATTTAGTTGTTGTTAGCAATTTTATTTTATTTTTCGAATTTTGGTTCTACCATAATCGGTAGATAAAAATCTATTTTACCTACCGATTATGGATGATGTTCTTAAGAAATGATGAACATTAACCAGAATCGGTAGATAATGAACACAATTACTACCGATTATGGTAGTACCAAAATTCGAAAATTGAAGAATTTTTTTCAACAACTCGTTTTTGGGCTAGTATATAATCGGAAGTTTAATTAACTTAAAATTCTACTGAATATGGTAATTCTCATTTCAAAGTTCCATTATATAATCGGAAGTTAAGTTCACTTACCTTACTTTACGATTGTTATAATTCCAAAATTTGAAAAATTAAAGTTTTTTTTTTCAAAAACTCATTTTGGGGCCAGTATATAATCGGAAGTTTAATTAACTTAGAATACTACCGAATATATTTAATTTTCGAATTTTGGTACTACCATAATCGGTAGTAAAGTTAACTTTCGAATATATACTGGCCCCGAAATGAGTTTTTGAAAAAAAAACCTTAATTTTCGAATTTTGGAATTATAATAATCGGAAGTAAGGTGGTGAACTTAACTTCCGATTATATCATGCCTCTCTCCTCTTTTGCTCTGCGAATCGGTGCTTTGTGATGTATCAACTCAATTTATGAAAAACCTTCAAATCATTCTCTTTAATTTGTTTTCTTTGCTAATTCATTTTACTTCAGTCAGGTTCAGTTTGATAGATTATACTATGACTTCTTAATCCTCTGTGTTTTTATTTTATTATCATTTTTAGGTTTCATTCCGTTTCTACTCAAATTTGTTCTAATCATGTTTATTGAGTTTTCAAAAATGTGTAGCTAATTCTTTCTGTTGTCTCCAATATGTGTATGCAGATTGGATTATCTCATATGGCGTTTGCCTATACATTTTTGTTGGTGATTATTGCGTTTGCAGAGAAGTTTGTTAATCGTTTGAATGTTGTGATTGTCTGTAATGGTGTTGCTGGGTTGCCTAAGAAGAAGACATGGAATTGGTTCAACTCACTGCGCACTCATCCAGTCAAAGTCCGCCCTTTTGGAAATTCAAATTCAAAAATTTACAAGCACCGTGATTACTGGAGAAATCAACATAACGGTTACCTTATATTACTCATTGGTTGGTTAACCTACAGCTATTTTTGTTACCAAAATTCTGAAGTTAGTAAAATAATTTATTACCGTATTTTAAGCCGGAAAATCAATCTCTCATTATCTCATTCTCAAATCATTCTTTTTAAAACCAATTCTTCCAAAGGTATATCTCCACATAACACCTTTTCGGCAACAGATTGTTTAAACCCTAGAAATAAAAACTTCAGTTTTATAAACATGGAGGCAGGCAGTTCCAGTCAAGTTGGAGATCTAGTCAATAAGTTCAAGCAAGCTTCTTTGGACTTGGGTAATACCAATGAAGTTCTTGTGATTCAATCTGAAAAAGTTATTGAAGACAAATATCAAGAGAATTGGGAAGCTAGCGCTATTGGAAAAATTATCACTGAGGGGAAAATAAGTTATGAAATGGTGGAGAAGTATATCAAATTCACTTGGCTATTCATTGCGCCTGTAGATATAAGAATTGTTGAAGTTGATCCCAATACTATGATCTTTACTTTTAGCAACTTTGTGCTATTGAACAAGGTGAGTGATGAGAGACCATGGAACATCAACAGACAGTTACTGGTTGTCCATGATTACATTCCAGATATGATCTATACTGAGGCACATTGGTATTTTCAACTTTTTTGGATTCATCTCAAGTATCTTCTTCTAAAGCACCTGAATGTTGCAGCTGTTACTAAAATTGGAAGTCTCATGGGTGAGGTAGTTAAGATAGAACCAAAAGATGTTATTCCAGATGGAGGAGTTCCAGTGAAAGTCTGTGTTAATATAGAATTAACCAATCCACTAAGAAGAGGAGTTAAGGCTATTACCAATGCTGGAGTTAGCAGGTGGATTAAATTTTACTATGAAAGGCAACCACCAGGTATTTGTACCAAGTGTTATATGATCAAACACTGCAAAGTTGCATGTAAATTAAGATGCTGAAAATTTCTTGGTCAAAGCTCATGACAAACCACATTTCTTTGGAAATACCAATACAATTAGGAAGACTGCCTCTGTAATTCCTACCAACAATGCTCCTGCATCAAAAGGAAATCAAAAAAAGTTTGTGAAGAATGTTGTTTTTATCCCTCCTAAAGATGGTGAAGTTGTCAACATTAACTTTCTACTTGGAAATGTTGTTGACAAGGATGATGAAGAAGGATCCAGACTTGGAAAAAGGCTAAGAAGCAATGATGACACTGAAGTAAATGAAGCTTCCAACAACAACTCATCTCCCATTACTGACAATCAGACTTCTCTAGAAATCACCACTGTAGATAATCCAAGCAATGCGACACAGAAGGAGACTCAGGTTAATACTATAACTTTTCTTAGTTCATCTCAAAGTTATTTTAAATTGCTATTTCTTTCATTTTCTATTTTCTATTTACTAAGTTTTAATATTGTCAACAACTTTACTTCCTTTTCTCTGTTGTGCTTTTGCATAATTTTCTCTTTTAAACTGATACTCACAATCATCTTTGTTAGCAATTTAGAAGAGTCAAATATGAGAATCTTCTCTTGGAATGTGCAAGGTTTTAAAAATCGTGACACTAGAAATCATCTTAGCACTCTCATCAGAAACCAAAATCCTGATATCATTTTTTTGTGTGAAACTAAATTGAGTCAAGCCAAATGTATGCCTTTTTTGAAGCATTTTTAATACCCTAATTATGCTTTCATTGAACCAGTAGGGCTCTTTGTAGGTTTAGTTCTTCTCTGGAAGAATGGATTTCAATGTGATATTCTTGATGCTAGACTCAATATTTTTAATGCTCTAGTTCAGAATGATCCTAGCAAACCAGAGTTTCTCCTTACTTGTATGTATGGTTATTCTCAATATGACAAGAAAAAGGAACAATGGAATTTCATACAAAAGATTAGTACTGAAAATAGTAGTCCCTGGATTGTGTTAGGTGATCTGAACTTCCATATCTTAGATAGATCCAACATGACATCCTCATTCATAGATGGTTGGGTTAATAATGTAGTAGCTAATAATGGTTTAAAAGACATTGGTTTTGTAGGAAAAGACTACACTTGGACCAGTAATAATATAGGCACTGGTACTAGAAGATCTAGGATTGATATGGCTTTAGGTAATGGTGAGTGGAATGTTCATTTCCCTAATTCTAAATTATTTCACCTCACACAAGTGGGTAGTGATCATAGTCCTTTTTTGCTTGCTACTGATTTTGTAGGTACTAAGTGTTGGAAACCATTTAAATTTTTCCTTACTTGGTTAAATGATAATTCTTGTCCTAATGTTATTGCTAATGCATGGAAAAAAAATTGTTGTTGGTTCAACTGGTTTTCAACTTGTCAAGAAACTACATTTCACAAGGAAAAACTTATCTAGGTGGAATAAGGAACACTTTGGAGAAATCAGCACCAAAGTTGATAATCTGCAAAAAGAACTGGATGTTATTCAAACTAAACCTCAAAGTATTGTTTCTGAAGATAAAATCAAGGCAATTAATTTGGAGCTGAGCAAGTGGAACAAACACAAAAGTGAATTCTATCATCAAAAGTCTAGAGAGCACTTCATAAAAGTTATGGATAGTAACAGTAAATACTTCCATACTAGAACCAATAGGAAGAGAAAAAGGAATAACATTGATTCAATCAAGGATCATAATAATAACTAGTTAAACTAAAGAGAACAAATTTCAAGTCATCTTACTTCTCACTTCAAGGAAATCAGCACCACTACTTCTCATATTCTAGTAGAAAGTTATTATCATGTTCTTCCTTCAATCATTACTTCTGAGGATAATTTGTTGCTTACAAGAATTCCTTCTCAAGAAGAGATTTTTTTTTCTTAAGAATCAGAGTGCCCAGTCCGTAGGATTACTCAATCTCTTATTCTAAGAATAAGAAGTGCATTTAGAAGGATAATTTGCTTTTATAAAAGTCTTTAATTAGAATTCAAATTAATCCCAAAAAATTATTCTTTTCTAATGTTAATTCACCATAATATACCATGATGAACTCCATACACACAAAGTACATCAAATTATGAAAAAAATGAATTCCTTCTCTATAAAATTTACTGAGGATTAGATTCCAATAAGAAGAGATTTATTTTTTAATCAATTGCTTGTAGAATTATTTCCAACAAAATAGGTCATCCAAAATTGGTGTGACCACTCACATCACAGAAGATTCTATCTCAAATCTATGCAGGAATTTGGAAGGTTTATACTTGGCTTACAATATCTATCATGTCATCCACCATTACGCAACTTTCCTTTGACATCTCCGATCAGATTCATCACTTGCAAGATAACATTTGAGGCAATGCTTAAAATGGTAACTCCTAAAAAAAAAAAAAGTCTCACCGCCAAGGTAATATAAATGGATTGAATGGATTGAGAGAAGGTAGACATCATAAAAACAGAAATAAAATCTTAGAACCAATTCCAAAGTAGTAATGAAATTGAATCTTACCTCAACAACATTGTGCCCATGAGGACTTTTTATCAACAATGGATAATGGTGCATCTAATAACTTCTGGAAAATGCACGTTCATTTGATAACTTCTTGCAACATTGTGGTGGGTGAGGTTTTATTCAAGTCACAACTGGAGTGAACTCCTCAGAGTCTTAGTAACATTCATAAAATGTTAAATATTAATTTGTGTCAAGAGGGATTTCAATGACATTGGCTATGTTTCCTATCCACAATGACCCAAATCTTTCTTCCTTGATTATTCATGCTTTTATAAAAGTTTGACATTGGGAAACTTACATCTGACATTTGAAGAAAGAATCGTGCAAAAAAAAACTCACAGAACACAGCCGCTTGCAGCTTGATTATCAGATTTTTGTCAAATGGTTTCTGATGAGGATGAATTCGAGATTAAAATTTTTTGGTGAAAAAATCAAAAGGAGAAGAAAACAAATTCTAGGGTTTACTTCCAATGAAAAATAGTTCATATGTTGGTAATGACGATACCAATTCCTCAATGACAAAAGGGTTTGGTTTTGATGTTGATGATAACGATGGTGGTGGTATTAGAAAGAGGAAAATTCGGAGAAGGAAACTACGAGAGAGAAGAGAGGAAATAAAATGAGAGAGAATAAGAGGTTGATCGATGATAGAAGGGATAAGATAACCCAGACAGATCAATAATACTTACATTTCTCTTATTCCTAAGAATAAGAAGTGCATTTAAGCAGCTAATTATAGGCCAATTGGTTTATGCAATACTTCATACAAGATTATTTCAAAAAAATTGGTTGGAAGAATGAAACCTCTCATGACAAATATTGTTTCCCCATTTCAAGCTGCTTATGTCTCAGGTAGGCTTATCAGTGACAACACTATAATTTCTCAAGAAATTATCCATTCAATGAAGAGGAAAAAAGACAAAACATGATGGATGGCACTAAAGCTTGACATGTCAAAAGATTTTGATAGGTTAGAATGGAATTTCTTGATTAAGGTACTTGGCTTCAGTGATGGTTTTTGTAATCTCATTTATCAGTGCATCAGTATTACTTCTCTTGTTGTACTTCTAAGTGGCTCACCATGTGTAAGATTTCAAAACAGTAGATGAATTAGACAGGGGGACCCTCTGTCACCCTATCTCTTCATTTTAGAAATGGAATACCTATCTGGACACTTGACTCATGATCAACAGTCTAACAGCATAAAGGGTATTAAAGTTGCCAATTCATCTCATGCAATCAATCATTTATTATTTGCATATGACTGCTTAATATTTACACAAGCTAATCATACTTCTGTTAATAATCTTCTTGATCTTCTACAAAATTTCAGTTCTCCGTCATGTCAGTTGATTAATTTTGAGAAATCAGCAGTTCATTTTAGCAAAAATACAAGTCCAGATGTTGTTGATGCACTCATTCAGACACTGGGAGTTACTGTCATGTCTTCCAAGGATAAATATTTGGGATCACCATTACTTTTGGGACATTCCAAACAAGAGTCTTTCAAAGCAATTAAAGAAAATTTTGAGCATAAATATTCAGTTTGGTCTTCTACTTCTTTATCTCAAGTAGGGAGAGCAACCATGATTAAGCATGTTCTTAATTCTGTACCAATCTATCAAATGGGAACTTTTAAGCTTCCAAATAATCTTATTCAGAAGCTCACAACTATTGAGAGAAGATTCTTCTGGGGTCATAGGTCAAATAGAGGTTTAAACCCCATATCTTGGCAGAATGTTTGTAAACCAAATAATATGGGAGGTCTTGCTTTTAGGGATTTAGAAAAGCTCAATTTGGTTTTCCTTACAAATCTTGCTTGGAAAATATGCACATAATCAAATCATCTTATGGTACAAGTTTTGGGTAGCAAGTACTTTAAGAATGGAGACATTCTGCATCAGAATATTAAAGAAAATAACTGTTCTTATATCTGGAATGGTATCACAAGAGGATTACAAGTGGTGCAACAACATTATTTCATGGAGATTAATAATGGAGCTAAGACTAGTACAACCATTGCCACGGTGGGAAGGCCGACCCAAAGAAGAATCTGGAGATGGGGTTTGTCCGCGACTACTTTCACATTCCGTTCCATAACGGAGCAAAAGCATCACTTTTCCAAAAACGGAGTGAAAGTATCACTTTTCCCTAAACGGGGCGAAAGTATCACTATTCCCAAAATGGGGCGAAAGTATCACTTTTTCCCGAAACGGGGAGAAATAATCATTTTTCCTGAAACAGAATGTGAAAGTTTTTTCTGAAACGGAAAATTAGTCGATCCATAAACCAAAATATGGTTGCATGATGTGTTATGCATCCTTTGTGGTGGTTTGTATAATGGCTATGCATTTAATTTTTGAGAATTGTGCCTAAAATGAAAGTATCACTTTTCTTGAAACGGAGGGAGTACATCGTTTTATTAGTTGCAACAGAAAATTAGTTGATGCATAAATCAAAATATGGTTACATAAAGTATTATGTATCCTTTATGGTGGTTTGCATAATAAATATACATTTAATTTTATAAAATTGTGCCTAAAATGATAAATACCTCCGAATTTTTCGTAAAAACTCAAAATTTGATATTGTTGTTTGTGCTCGTTGGATAGGTTTTTTTATTATCTTTCCAACGAGATAAAATTTATAAAATTCCAAGGCACGGATTTTTAGTTATGTTATATTAAAGTTTGCTTTCCAATTATATTCCTAAAAAATATGATACATAAGGAGTTATAGTAATTGGAATAAAAGGTAGGGATAATTGTGTCAAGTGAAAAAGACCAACCATGGACACCAAGTCCAATCTTTTTGTATCAATTGATCACTTACTATTTACAAAAAAGTGGCCATATAAAGGTCCTCCCTTGCTTTGCTCAGTCAGCCCAACTAAAATCTGGCTTGACAGATGGATCCCTGGTATGTCTGAACCAACTTCTCCAACTAATGATATGTTTAGATTCTAGGAAACTGTTGCTAGTCATCCCTAACACTATCTCTTGGAATGTTGATCTGATAAACAAGCTCTTTGATGCCAATACTTCATCTAGAATTCAAAACTTGTTCATTGATCCTAGTAAGGAAGATGTTATGTTATGTATGCCTGCCAAGGATGGCATATTTTCAGTTAAAATCACCTACAATATGCTCACTAAATAAAACAACATGGTTCAAATAAATGGCTTTAATATTGATCCCTCAATTTGGAAGAGGTTGTGGAATTGTAGTGCAACTCATAGAATTAAGTTATTTATATGGAAATGCATCATAGGATTACACTAAACCAATGTCATATTAGCTTCTTACAACAGTGAACAACATATAGAATGAAGCATATGTGGTCAACATGAGGAAACAATGGAGCATCTTCTCTTCACCTGTAGGCATGCTATAAAAGTCTGGAGAGGGGTAAACATTGATATAGATACACTAGCTTCAAACTGCAACTATGTTTCAGATTGGGCTATAAGTTGGTTTAGTCAAACAAGAACTAATGTTGAAGACAAATGGTTGTTGACAGTTATGATTGGCTCTTGGATTATTTGGAAAGATAGGTGTGATGCATCCTTTCAGGGATTTACTCTTAATCACTTAACATCCGTGCATAAAATACATTATCACTTGGCTTCACATTTACTTGATAATAACACTAATAATATGCCTTTAAGTGTTAATGTAGTCTCTAGATGGAACCCACCTCTAGAAGGAATTTTTAAGCTAAATGTAGATGCATCCTATGAATGTGATACTAACTGTTTGGGAACTGGTGTTGTGTTGCGAGATTTTACAGGTACTGATAGGTGTGTAAAAACACCTCTCTAAGTATCGATTGGTATTGTTTTCTTAGCTAGTTTTCGTGTGAAATTGTATTATTATCTTTCTTTTTATATTTTACGGGAATTTTGGAACTTATTCTTTAAAATAACAAGAAATCGTCCAATTTTCCAAAATAAGTGGGCATGAAGAAGCAACCATCTGGAATCTGTTATGAAGTACTGGAAGAGGCCATGGCACAATGGCAAGAAAAAGTTCTGAAGTGCAAAGTTGGAGGCATTCATGGGCTTTCAGCCCGGTTTACACCTGTTGGGCTTAATCCTAAGCTACACCTACTGGGCTTGGTTCATGGAGTTTTGAAGCTGCTGCCACTATCGGTGCTTCATGGGAGTTAACGTAAGAAGATGCATGGAATTGACGCTGGCAGTCTGCAGCGATTGAGACAGAAGTTGGTTGGTTATGGAAGAGGTGTGATTTGGCAGATCGTTTGGGTTTTGTTGTGGCTCTCCTGAAAGAACTCGTGGTGAAGGTCAAAGCGATGCTCGAACAGGAGATGATGAGAGATTCTGTATGTTGGAAGCGATGGAATGAACGAGCATAGTTGGTGGTCTGTGGTGGTGGTTTAATGGAGTGTTGTAGTGTTGTTTGGTAGTGATGAGAAGGCAATGGCGACGGCGGGTAACTCAAGTTTGGTGATGTTCCTGTGTGTTCGTGGTAGTCGAATGAAAGAGGAGCATGGAATTTGAACCCAATCTTAAGAAGGCAGGGACGATGGAGCATGGCAGCAAAGACGAGAAAGGGAGTTGTGCTGAGAGACTCGAGTTAGTTGTTTCTGCTAGGAATGGATGTCGCTGAGCTGCAGGAAACGATGAAGAATGAAGCTGAGCTGTGGATGTCGAAGAAAGATATAATGAGCTCGAGTCAATATGGTTGCTGGTGATTGATAAGATGGAGGATGTTAACAGGGAATAATGGCTGCATCCATTAGTGAGTTCAGTTCTTCTAGAGTTGATGGATGATGATGCTGTCGTTCACGGCCGGAAGATGATCATGACTGTGAGAGTTTGTTGTGACATGGGATGATGATCGGTATTGTTGCTGTGACATGGAGTAACGAGCTACACAGGGTCGAGTCTGAATACTCGATAATGGGCTAAGACTGAAGCCATTAACAGCTAGGCTACAAGTGGTCCGGCTAGAGTGCAAGCCCAACAGGCTATTTAGCCAATACATTTTGCACGAACAGAGGTGGACTGGACTTGGGCCCGTAAGCTAAACTGCAACTATTTCCCACGAGAAGAGCTTGGACCTGACTTCTCTTTGGGGATTTTGGCGACTTTGGCGGCCACTTTGGCACGGGGCGTTATGCACGGGACATTAAGGAGGTGCACTATCCTATTTTTGCTAGGTTATCTAGTTTGCAATTTCCTATTTTTGCTAGGTTTTCTAGTTTTCTTAAAGAAGAGGGTACAAAACCCTATATATAGGGAAGCCTAGAAATAATTATAGATTCTTCTTTTCACTAGTTTTCTCCCCTTAGGGGGAGAAATATTTCTTCTATATTGTAAGGATGAATTCAAAGTTCTAATTGTGAAGCTCAATTATTTGCAAGTTTGTTTCAAGTTTTAAATTGATTCATTGTGGATTTTTTTTACTATATCGAAGGTTTATGATTGATTTTAGATTGGTTTGGGTGCTAACTGCATTAGTTTATTAATCATTCTAATGCTAGTAGAGAGTTGAGTCGACCGTAATTGTCTCTCATCTCCTACACAAGTAGAAATCGCAAGACCTTACGGAGGATTGTGGGAGCAATTGCAGTAAAGACAACACCGCAAGAAGTGGACCGAGCTGCGTACTGGAGTTTAATCACGGGATCAAACCTAAATTCACAAATCTTAATGCGTTACGGGAATTACATCTTGTAGTCGAGCGCTTCCGTGTCAAGGTGTTTCTTTTGAATAGAATCCGGTAGTCGAGCGCTTCCGTATCCGGTGATACAAGGAGTTTTTGGGGATTGCTAAGCGTACCTTCTTCCCTACGGTTGGTGACAATTGAGTCTAACAAGAGATAAACGGGTACAATGTTGAGTTAACGGTTAGTAATCTGAAGGATTTCTTCAATATCTTTTTCTTTTTATCCTTCTTTTATATTTTCTGGTGATTTAGATAACATAACAATTGCATTACTCTTCGTGGGAACGATCCTTACTCTTTGCTATATTATATTTAATTAGTGGGAAATATCTTTTTATTTTGTTGAGTAAACGACGCTCACCAAAATTGGCGTCGTTGCCGGGGAGTAATTGCTAATTGGTTTGTTATTCTTTTTGGCGTAAAAGTTTTGTGGGTATATCTCTCGTAAGCCCTCACGAGACTATAACGCGTCCACTAGGGACACTTAGGGGTTTAAAGGCCTGTTATTCATGCTAAGAGTAACCGTATCCTCACGACATGGAGTTGTATTTTATTTTTGTTTCGTTTTGTTTGCTCGAGGACTAGAAAAGTTTGGGTGTGGGGGAATTTGATAGGTGTGTAAAAACACCTCTCTAAGTATCGATTGGTATTGCTTTCTTAGCTAGTTTTCGTGTGAAATTGTATTATTATCTTTCTTTTTATATTTTACGGGAATTTTGGAACTCATTCCCGAAAAGAACAAGAAATCGTCCAATTTGCCAAAATAAGTGGGCATGAAGAAGCAACCAGCTGGAATCTGTTATGAAGTTCTGGAAGAGGCCATGGCACAATGGAAAGAAAAAGTTCTGAAGTGCAAAGTTGGAGACATTCATGGGCTTTCAGCCCGGTTTACACCTGCTGGGCTTAATCCTAAGCTACACCTGCTGGGCTTGGTTCATGGAGTTTTGAAGCTGCTGCCACTATCGGTACTGCATGGGAGTTAACGTAAGAGGATGCATGGAATTGACGCTGGCAGTCTGCAGCGATTGAGACAGAAGTTGGTTAGTTATGGAAGAGGTGTGCTTTGGCAGATCGTTTGGGTTTCATTGTGACTCTCGTGAGAGAACTCGTGGTGAAGGTCAAAGCGATGCTCGAACAGGAGATGATGAGCGATTCTGTATGTTGGAAGTGATGGAATGAACGATCATAGTTGGTGGTCTTTGGTGGTGGTCGAATGGAGTGTTGTACGTGTTGTTTGGTAGTGATGAGAAGGCAATGGCGACGGCGGGTAACTCAAGTTTGGTGATGTTCCTGTGTGTTCGTGGTAGTCGAATGAAAGAGGAGCATGGAAGTTGAACCCAGTATTAAGAAGGCAGGGACGATGGAGCATGGCAGCTAAGACGAGAAAGGGAGTTGTGCTGAGAGACTCGAGTTAGTTGTTGCTGCTAGGAATGGATGTCGCTGAGCTGCGGGCAACGATGAAGAATGAAGCTGAGCTGTGGATGTCGAAGAAAAATATAATGAGCTCGAGTCAATATGTTTGCTGGTGATTGATACGATGGAGGAGGTTAACATGGAATAATTGCTGCAGCCATTAGTGAGTTCAATTCTTCTCGAGTTGATGGGATGATGATTGGTATTGTTGCTGTGACATGGAGTAACGAGCTACACAGGTTCGAGTCTGAATACTCGATAATGGCCTAAGACTGAAGCCATTAACAGCTAGGCTACAAGTGGTCCGGCTAGAGTGCAAGCCCAACAGGCTATTTAGCCGATACATTTTGCACGAACAGAGGTGGACTGGACTTGGGCCCGTAAGATAAACTGCAACTATTTCCCACGAGAAGAGCTTGGACCTGACTTCTCTTTGGGGATTTTGGCGACTTTGGCAGCCACTTTGGCACGGGGCGTTATGCACGGGATATTAAGGAGGTGCACTATCCTATTTTTTCTAGGTTATCTAGTTTGCAGTTTCCTATTTTTGCTAGGTTTTCTAGTTTTCTTAAAGAAGAGGTTACAAAACCCTATATATAGGGAAGCCTAGAAATAATTATAGATTCTTCTTTTCACCGTTTTTCTCCCCCTTAGGGGGAGAAATATTTCTTCTATATTGTAAGGATGAATTCAAAGTTCTAATTGTGAAGCTCAATTATTTGCAAGTTTGTTTCAAGTTTTAAATTGATTCATTGTGGATTGTTTTTACTATATCGAAGGTTTATGATTGATTTTAGATTGGTTTGGGTGCGCAACCAGATTAGTTTATTAATCATTCTAATGCTAGTAGAGAATTGAGTCGACCCGTAATTGTCTCTCATCTCCTACACAAGTAGAAATCGCAAGACCTTACTAGGGATTACGTGGAGCAATTGCGAGTAAAGACAACACCGATAAGTGGAACGAGCGTCATTCGAGTTTAACTGCTGGGATCAAACCTAAATTCACAAATCTTAATGCGTTCTGGGAATTACATCTTGTAGTCGAGCGCTTCCGTGTCAAGGTGTTTCTTTTGAATAGAATCCGGTAGTCGAGCGCTTCCGTATCCGGTGATACAAGGAGTTTTTGGGGATTGCTAAGCGTACCTTCTTCCCTACGGTTGGTGACAATTGAGTCTAACAAGAGATAAACGGGTACAATGTTGAGTTAACGGTTAGTAACTGCGAAGGATTTCTTCAATATCTTTTTCTTTTTATCCTTCTTTTATATTTTCGCTGATTTAGATAACATAACAATTTCATTACTCTTCGTGGGAATGATCCTTACTACTGCTATATTATATTTAATTAGTGGGAAATATCTTTTTATTTTGTTGAGTAAACGACGCTCACCAAAATTGGCGCCGTTGCCGGGGAGTAATTGCTAATTGGTTTGTTATTCTTTTTGGCGTAAAAGTTTTGTGGGTATATCTCTCGTAAGCCCTCACGAGACTATAACGCGTCCACTAGGGACACTTAGGGGTTTAAAGGCCTGTTATTCATGCTAAGAGTAACCGTATCCTCACGACATGGAGTTGTATTTTATTTTGTTTCGTTTTGTTTGCTCGAGGACTAGAAAAGTTTGGGTGTTGGGGAATTTGATAGGTGTGTAAAAACACCTCTCTAAGTATCGATTGGTATTGCTTTCTTAGCTAGTTTTCGTGTGAAATTGTATTATTATCTTTCTTTTTATATTTTACGGGAATTTTGGAACTCATTCCCGAAAAGAACAAGAAATCGTCCAATTTGCCAAAATAAGTGGGCATGAAGAAGCAACCAGTTGGAATCTGTTATGAAGTTCTGGAAGAGGCCATGGCACAATGGCAAGAAAAAGTTCTGAAGTGCAAAGTTGGAGACATTCATGGGCTTTCAGCCCGGTTTACACCTGCTGGGCTTAATCCTAAGCTACACCTGCTGGGCTTGGTTCATGGAGTTTTGAAGCTGCTGCCACTATCGGTACTGCATGGGAGTTAACGTAAGAGGATGCATGGAATTGACGCTGGCAGTCTGCAGCGATTGAGACAGAAGTTGGTTAGTTATGGAAGAGGTGTGCTTTGGCAGATCGTTTGGGTTTCATTGTGACTCTCGTGAGAGAACTCGTGGTGAAGGTCAAAGCGATGCTCGAACAGGAGATGATGAGCGATTCTGTATGTTGGAAGTGATGGAATGAACGATCATAGTTGGTGGTCTTTGGTGGTGGTCGAATGGAGTGTTGTACGTGTTGTTTGGTAGTGATGAGAAGGCAATGGCGACGGCGGGTAACTCAAGTTTGGTGATGTTCCTGTGTGTTCGTGGTAGTCGAATGAAAGAGGAGCATGGAAGTTGAACCCAGTATTAAGAAGGCAGGGACGATGGAGCATGGCAGCTAAGACGAGAAAGGGAGTTGTCTTTGAGAGACTCGAGTTAGTTGTTGCTGCTAGGAATGGATGTCGCTGAGCTGCGGGCAACGATGAAGAATGAAGCTGAGCTGTGGATGTCGAAGAAAAATATAATGAGCTCGAGTCAATATGTTTGCTGGTGATTGATACGATGGAGGAGGTTAACATGGAATAATTGCTGCAGCCATTAGTGAGTTCAATTCTTCTCGAGTTGATGGATGATGATGATGTCGTTCACGACCGACAGATGATCATGACTGTGAGAGTTTGTTGTGTCATGGGATGATGATTGGTATTGTTGCTGTGACATGGAGTAACGAGCTACACAGTTTCGAGTCTGAATACTCGATAATGGGCTAAGACTGAAGCCATTAACAGCTAGGCTACAAGTGGGATGGCTAGAGTGCAAGCCCAACAAGCTATTTAGCCAATACATTTTGCACGAACAGAGGTGGACTGGACTTGGGCCCGTAAGCTAAACTGCAACTATTTCCCACGAGAAGAGCTTGGACCTGACTTCTCTTTGGGGATTTTGGCGACTTTGGCAGCCACTTTGGCACGGGGCGTTATGCACTGGATATTAAGGAGGTGCACTATCCTATTTTTTCTAGGTTATCTAGTTTGCAGTTTCTTATTTTTGCTAGGTTTTCTAGTTTTCTTAAAGAAGAGGTTACAAAACCCTATATATAGGGAAGCCTAGAAATAATTATAGATTCTTATTTTCACCGTTTTTCTCCCCCTTAGGGGGATAACCATCTCTTTTATATTGTAAGGATGAATTCAAAGTTCTAATTGTGAAGCTCAATTATTTGCAAGTTTGTTTCAAGTTTTAAATTGATTCATTGTGGATTGTTTTTACTATATCGAAGGTTTATGATTGATTTTAGATTGGTTTGGGTGCGCAACCAGATTAGTTTATTAATCATTCTAATGCTAGTAGAGAATTGAGTCGACCCGTAATTGTCTCTCATCTCCTACACAAGTAGAAATCGCAAGACCTTACGGAGGGATTCTGTGGATCAATTGCGAGTAAAGACAACACCGATGAAGTGGACCGAGCGTCTGAGTTTAATCATCTTAGGATCAAACCTAAATTCACAAATCTTAATGCGTTAAATTACATCTTGTAGTCGAGCGCTTTAGTGTCAAGGTGGTTCTTTTGAATAGAATCCGGTAGTCGAGCGCTTAGTATCCGGTGATACAAGGAGTTTTGGGGATTGCTAAGCATACACTTTCCTACGGTTGGTGACAATTGAGTCTAACAAGAGATAAACGGGTACAATGTTGAGTTAACGGTTAGTAACTGCGAAGGATTTCTTCAATATCTTTTTCTTTTTATCCTTCTTTTATATTTTCTCCGATTTAGATAACATATCAATTGCATTACTCTTCGTGGGAACGATCCTTACTACCGCTATATTATATTTAATTAGTGGGAAATATCTTTTTATTTTGTTGAGTAAACGACGCTCACCAGGTACCTATCATGGAGTCAAGGGATCATACTCAAATAGAGCATTAAGTGCAAAGGAGGGAGAGTCCAAATCTGTCAGAGAAGCATTGTTATGGGCAAAACACAAACAACTTTCAAGGATTCAAGTTGAAGCAGATGCAAAGAATGTCATTTTCTCTATTAAGAGTGATACTCTATTTATTCTATGAGAGAATAGAAACCTCATTAAAGAAATAAAGCATCTGGCTTTAAGTTTTTCTTATTGTAGTTTTGATTTTATTAGAAGAGATGACAATATGGTTGCAGATTAATTACATTGCCAAAACTGTTAGAGAATCTACCAATTCTGTTGAGGTATATCAAAAACAATTAGCTGATATTTGTAGCCGTTTGGCAAAAGACATCATCACTCAGCCATGTTGATTAAATAAAATTCTTGCTTTATCAAAAAAAAAAACTTTGATTATATAGTGGCATTTTGAAATGAGAATTACCATATTCGGTAGTATTCTAAGTTAATTAAACTTCCGATTATATACTAGCCCCAAAATGAGTTTTTGAACAAAATTCTTCAATTTTCGAATTTTGGTACTACCATAATCAGTAGTAAATTATGTTCATTATCTACCGATTGTGTTTAATTTTTAGTACATAAAAATTAATTTTTTTGAATCAAGAATAATTTGTAGATAACAATCATTGTTATCTACCGATTCTGGTTAATGTTCATCATTTCTTAAGAACATCATCCATAATCGGTAGGTAAAATAGATTTTTATCTACCGATTATGGTAGAACCAAAATTCAGGAATTTTTTTTGCTAACAATAACTAAATGTACACTAACTACCGATTCATGTTTAATTTCCGATTATTAAGGGGCAATTTTGCCATTACAAAAAAAAAGTATAAGGGGTGAACTCAATGTAGGTTCGAATGACCCTATTTTGTTTTATTGTTGGTCTCTAAATCTTTTTGAATGGCCCCTATAAACGCTAGGATAATTATACGATACTTTGACATTGGAGCAACTACCATTTTAAAGAAATTGTCTTAAATCAAGTAGTCAGTTAGCTAATAAATATTAGATGCTAGAAATGTGAAGCTGCTCCTTATCCCCCACTTTTATACACCACAATTTTAAATCTTTATGTGTCACTTTTATCCACCATAGATTTCATCCTCACTTTACCCCACCTGGAAGAAACAGGGGGTCCGCTTTACAAATAAGCCAATAAAACATAAACACATAGGGGTGTAAAAAATTTGGGATATAAAAATGGAAATTTTTAACATTTTCTCTAGAAATGTTTTATCATCAAGGGCCGGTGGAAACTGAGTATCTTTCTGACAATCTGACGCAAACTCAATTACCGTCCTAGTACGTTTACTTTTTCGAGTGCACCATTTAGCTGTGAAAACTGAGTTTCGGCCCACTGACCGAGGGTAAAAGTGGTTCCAATTTTTCCTACCTTTTTTGACTTAATTACAGTAAAACCTAGTTACAATTATAACAAAATTCATTGTAATACTTGCTCTTAGATTTATCGCCACATTGCCCCTGATAGGGGTACGAAAATTTACTGAGGAGGATACTAAAATTCATGAATTTCATACCAACCCAGTTATCTGGCACCCCCATTAGCAACATTTGCTGCCACCTCTTGCTCAAGTTTCTTCCTTTCCTTTCTTTACTTCTTTTTCATTTTGCTCATCAGAATATAATCAAAGACAAAGAACATTGATAAATAGTTCTAAAAGACAACACCACGACAAAAGTGTTCTTCTAAAGTTATCATTTTTATACCAGTATCTACACAAAAAGAGGTTGTGGGATGAGGTATTACCATATTTGTTTAGACGGTGACGCCATTTACAGACATACCAGCAGAACAAAAGGGAAAGAAGATCAATTTTACCCGCACAAACTGGCTAAGACTGATTTCATCCATGTAAAAAATAGTCAAAGATGTGTGCTTCTCTTCAACTCTACTATCAAGTTTGATGGCTAATTGAGAAGCAATAACAACAATGTTGCCTGCTTACCTTCATATTAACTTGAAGTCCAATGGAAGAAACATATGACTAAAAAAAAAAAAGAATCAAACCTTAATCCCAAGTGATCTCAAATTTGATAAGAACATATTATTATGCAGAAAAGACTGGCGAAAATCAATCAACAAAAGACCGAGGAAAACAGATTTTGTACATACATGACTAATAACTTTGACAAATCTACTACCCGAACTTCTGAATTTCACCCGTCTGAGAAATATGTCAGGAATGAAAAGAACCATATCCACAGATCTTCTAAGCAATAGACTGCTTCATACAAGCTTCAAATAATATTGTCAAAACAAGCAACAAGAACTGAATAAAATTTAGGAATGAACCGGGGACAACTAACTATAGCACCCATAATTTCTGCAAGATAAGAGTAACAAAATTAAAATCACAGTGAACTCTGAGAACTATGTGCAGTACAAACCAAAACCCGTATATCCTCAAATCGACTGATAAAGCAACAATTAATCGAAGAGACACAAATAATAAAGAGGGGTATTGGCCTGAAAAGATCCATAGATCTTCCAAGCATTAGCCTGATCTATACAAGCTTCAAAAATTGTCAAAATTCTGATTTCACTCGCAAAACATACAAAACACACCCAAAAACGAAACACCAGTCTTTCAGTTTAAAAGTGTCTTTATTGCCATTCAGTTCTTGAAATTGAATAAACATTACATAGTTACTCAACATTCAGTTTCGCCTTCATAACACACAGAACAATCAGTTCCTTCACCTAAACCTTCTCCATTCTTATATTTACAAACACTAAATAGCATTTATAATTGCTTGTTCCAAGCCATATATATGACTCTAAAGTAGATCCAACCAGCAAAGTTTCTAACCAAACCATTAGAGAAACCACACCAACTCTATCACTTCACCTTATTAACTGAAATAAATCATACATCACTTACAAAAAATTAAAATGTACATCAGATTGAGGACCGATCTACAAAAACCAAGTCCAAGAGATGTTTTTACTCCATTAACTGCTTGAAAGAATAAAACTTATCTTCAAACTTACCATGTAGATGATGTTTAGGGAATGTATGAGAATCACCAGAAACAATACCAACACCAGAAAGAGGTAGCAGCTAGGTGTCACTGCTTCTTGATTGCTAACGGAGAACCCGTCCAAAGCACCGAGAAAATGAACATCCATGTTAATTTGATGAGAGGAGAAATCATTATGCTATTGTTAAAGAATCGGTCAAGAATTCGTTGTGGATGTTTCTGTTTCCATCGATGGATCATCACGACGAACACAGATTTACAGATGAGAGATCTCTTGGCTGTTGAATTTCAGGGTAATGAGGGTTTTGGTTCTTTCTTTCCCTGCGGCGATTTGAGATTTGGGGACGACAACTATTCTTCTTAGAAGGCTTAGAAATCTGCCCGTTTTAGTTTTAGGGTTTATTGTGGTCGTTGATTCGTTTGATCTAACGGATAATTTGGTGGTCATGACTGACCAGATTTGCTGACCAACTTACGTATCTTTCTTTCCTAGATGGTTAGGATTGAGTGCTCAACAAAAGTGGACGGTTTTGAAGGGTTGAATATTTCTCGGGTCAAGTGCCTGGGGAAAGATCTTAGAGAAATTTCGTGAAGACGAATTTCGACTCAGATTATTGGTATCATTACCTTATGACTTTATATTATATTACAATGGCATTTGGAAAACATAAAATAATATCTATCACTTAATTCCGTACTTTTAAATCAGTAAACTCTAATTTCTTAAATCGAAGACGAAGATTGTGGGTAGAGTTTGATCTTAAAAATAGTCTTTCAAAATGAGGGAGGCTACACAAAAAAAAAAAAAAAAACTAAATTTAATGTCATCATGAGTGGATGATATGGATCTTTCCCCTTAAACTCTATCGAATACTAGATCATATGAAAAAGTATGTGAACGAATGAACGAGTACCTAAGCAAGTGAAGATCAGACGCCCAAACTGAAGCATCTGAACATATGCAAGCTTGTGTATAAAACGAATCCGAGTGGCTGGGATTATTTTATTAAATGAGCCGGAGCAGTCCAGGTCAGTGGCGGAACTAGAAAATGAATGTGGGGTGGCTTGAAAACTAATTGGTTAGTACTTTGGGCTGGCTTATGCCTCTTTTCTAGACTTAATTTTTAACTAAACTTAAAAAAAACCTTGTGTAGGTGTAAATTATCCACAGGGCCAGGTGGCAACATCTTAAGCTCTGATGCACCCAAAAACGAAGAGACGCGAAGCATAGAAGGAAGAACTGGCAGGCGCGAGATTCAAGAAGCCACATGGATCGGGCATGATCACTCTACAGCTGTCGGACAAGACTCGACCCCAGTCCCCTAACAAAGCTGACAAGACAAGACATAGTGAGTCAAACGAGGAGCGGTAGTCAAACGGATAAGAAGATATGTGTCACATTGGCCAACTACAAGAGCGACAGACGATAAGGGCGACATCGTACCATGAGAACATCCGAAGGGATCGTCTCGGACGAGAGACAGATGGAGGAGTCAAAACACATCGGCTACATGAACTGAAGAAGGGACGACATAAGTAGGCCCGACCGCAGAACTTCAGATTAGATGTAGTGTGACTAACACCATAGTTTGGTTGTATGTAATCTTTCCTATAAATAGAGGAACTTATATCCAAGAGAGGTAGGTTGTAATTTTGGAGAGAGACTTGACATTTCAGCAAGAGTAAGAAAGTGAGAAGAGAGTGGATCGTGTAAGGGAGTTTGGTGAAGAGTAACACCTTTGTAACACTTGGAAGTAATAAGATTCACCCTTTCACCCCGTGGACGTAGGTAATCATACTGAACCACGTATATCTTGTGTTCGTTGTTGAGTCTTTACCTTCATTTGTATGAGTAGTAGGTTTCTATCCTTTGGATGTAGTTTGTAGTAGAATGCATCTACATTCTAGCGACGACTAAGGGGATCCGACTAAGATCTCCGGATACCTTGCCTAGAAGGCCTTCAGAGACGATCAAAAGCTTCTAATTACACGTTAAAGTGTTGTAGTTGAAGCTAGGATGAACTCTGTTGGCCAAAATGATTATTGTTTTGAGTCATTTACTATGTGTGTAAGGTTACAGTAGTAGCAGAGTCTTCACAAAGCGTAGTAGAGTTCTCATTTTTTCGCCCCGCCAACAGTTTGATCGGCAGAGAACCTTCCTAAGCTCACCGGCGATTAACAGTTCGAGTTGGAAGCTAGGTCGAGAATCTGTCGAAAGGATGACTGCTTGTTTTTGATGGTTGGAAGAATTTTAGCGTTAAGCAAGTCATTCTCCATCTATGGAACAAAGTTGGGTGCTCGGAATTACAAAAAGTTTGAGTTTTAGATGTCTCCTCGAGTGATAAGTTGTCGACCGTATGGAGTTTTGCCCGACGGTGTAGCATAAGTCATCGGAAAGGTCATAGTTAGATCTTGAGAAAGTGGAGTTTGTACAAACTTGGTTCGATCCGTGAGGTTGCATGCCGTACTTTTTAATCATCACGTGCATAAGTTTAATGATTTGGAGCATATAGAATAAAGGACAAACTAGCTTAAATGCATGGGTCGGGTACTGAAAGCGACGTCGTACGGAATGATAGCGACGTAGCGCAAAATCTGCCACAAAGTCAGCCAAAGTCAAAATAGGGTAGATAGGCAGAACCTACCCGATAAAACGAGTCGGCCATGTGTATGAAATCTTTGTTATCGTCACATTTTTTACGTCAGTTAGATATATCTCACCCTTTATGAACGTTTTTTTTCCAATAGTAGGTCAAAGTAAGGTGTTCTTTGTATTTGATGACGTAGGTAGGCACGATACTCGGCTCACCACGTACCACGTCCGATGGCTAGCACTTCAGGGACGGGAAGGACATTAAGGAATCGCACATTTACTAGCAGCAACATGCAGACAGGGGTAACGGGGCCAAGACAAGAGGGGAGCCTACAACCACCACTCGAGGAGTCTCATGCAGCTGCGCGAGGCATTACAACTGTAGATGAAGGAGCGGATCTTGGGCGAGATGACGACACCCTACCCTTGGACCAGGTCATGTTGACCCAAAGGAGAGTTGACCAAGTCGTCGGGCTTACAGCTTCAGACACAGAGGACGACGAAGAGGCGCTTGCGGTACAAGATCAGATACAAAGATCAAGGAAACAAGCCGAGTACCAGGAAGCCTTGGGGAGAGAACAAGAACGTCTGCGACAGATTCAGTTGGGGCGAGGAGCAACCAGCAACGTCGGGCATGTACCTGCTCGTGCAACCAGACATACAACTGGTCCGATACTAACCCCACCACCGACGTCGGTACCGCTACAGACCCGGCCATCCCACCCCAACGGACATTCTAGCCATGAGAGAACAGACCCGACGTTGTTGGCTATTTTATAAAGTCAAAGAATACAAGAAGCGGCACTACGGGAGCTACAGCAGCGGAATATATCCTTGGAGTTCGAGAATTACCAATTAAGGAACCAGCGAACCAGGTCATGAGGATCGTCTAGCCAAGGAACATCGATCAACCGCGGCCGATCAGAGCAACCACCACCCCCGGCTGGGCCGAGCAACCTTAATCGGTCTAGGCGATCTCCAATACCTTCCCCAGGAGGATACGGGCCACCCGAGGAGTCATCCACTGATGATGAAAGGCAAGAAAGAGGCGAGCGGCAGGACGGGCGACAAAAGCTAAGCTCAAAGAGTTGGAAGCAAAGATTAAGGAGCTATCGGGAAATGGCGAAGAGAACAAACTGGCAGAGATTATGAGAGAGGCGGAAAAGACAGCTTTTTCCCAAGAACTTGAACAAATGACGTTTCCCCCGAAGTGTACCTTACCAACGTTTCCTTCTAGATTCGACGGAACATGAGACGCGGTCGAGCATCTGAAGATGTATACCATGTCATTGATACAATGGAAAAGTAGTACGGTAGTCATGTGTAAATTCTTTCCGGCGAGCTTGGAAGGAGAGGCGCGAGATTGGTTTTATTCACTTCCATCTGGATCGATTGACGAATATGATGCACTAGTCGAGGCCTTTCTTGAAAATTACATGCACAACAGTCGACCTCGGACAAGAATGAATAAGCTATTTACCCTCGCCAGGAGATTCATGGAACCCTTGAGAGCCCTGACCGATAGGTGGAGGAAGATGTGTACAGAGATTGGAAAAATTCCAGTAGATCAGGATATCTTTGGATTTGAGAACGCATTGGGAAGATCAGACCCAATCTGGATAGCTATGTTCTCCGAAAAGCCAAAGACCCTAAAGGAGATGCGAAGAATGCAAGAACATTTTATCGCCCTAGAGGAAGTTCAGGTCGAATCAAGAGATAGGGGGTACAAGAAGCTAGCGCGGATTAAGCTGAGGCCAAGACAGTCATGGACGATCCCGCTAGGCGTCCCGAGAAGAGATCGGACCATCCATCGGGGAGCAGCGGGAAGAAGGAATGGGTGGCTAAAGGGAAGAAGCCGAGGCATGAAGCCCGATCGTATACTCCTTTGAATTCTCCTTTAGAGGAGGTATTCAAAGAAGTGGAGAAGAGAAACGATATCAATTACCCAGCGTCAAGGGGATTCCAGTTCCAAGAGACCAAGAATCACTCCCAGTACTGTATCTACTATCAATATAGAGGCCACTCCACCAATAATTGCCGAGAAGTTAAGGACATCGTCCAACACCTTGTTCGAGATGGATACCTGAGGCAATTCATCTAACACCCATCTCATCCTATGGTGACACCTGATGCGCCGGTTCATCAAGCCCGTATCGATAGGTCAACTCAGTTTTTGAATACTATTTCACATTCCACTATGCAAGACTACACCCTCTGACCAATAATCACTTCAAGGATCCATAAGAGGGATCGCAACGGCAAAGAAATATTTAGCGTGGCCAAGACCTTACCTATGGAATCTTGGATGATGCAGCCTATTTTGTTCTCGAACAAGGATGTCCCAGCAAACGGGCAAGCAAACAGCGATCCCCTGGTCATCACGTTACTAATTGAGAGATAGGGAGTAAGAAGGATTCTCATCGATAGCGGAAGCTCAGTTGAAGTATTGTTCTATGACATGTTTAAAAGAATGGAGCTGTCGGACGACGTTCTCGTCCCCTCGACGTATCGCATCTACGGTTTTAACGGGATAGAAACTATCCCTAAGGGCGAGGTAACACTGAGGGTATCGGACAGAGGGGGATACCTCGACACACTAACCACCTTCTGTGTGGTCGACGTCGCCTCTCCTTATGAAGCAATTATCGGGCGACCTTGGATCGCTGGGATTAAAGGGGTGGCATCATCATATCATCAGAGATTAAGGTTCCCGACTTACAAGGGAATAGCTGAAGTTGTGGGCGACTCTCAGACGGCGCGACAATGCATGCAGACTGATGCTGAAGTCAATGAAGATCGGCGAGCTCGACTGAGACGAGAGAAGAAGGAAGCCAAAGAGGTTAAGGATGCCGAAGAATTGGAAGAGACTATTTCACAAGTGATCATGGCATACGAGACCCAAGAGCAAGACCCTTTATAGCAGTCAAAGGAAGCGGCTCTATTCCGGTAAGCCAAATCAAATTTATCGACGGTCGAGCCGACTCGGGAAGTGAATTTGGGAACGATTGAGGAGCCAAGGTTGGTACATATTGGGACTTTACTATTGGACGAACAAGCAAGTTAACTCACGATGGTTTTAAGGGAAAACTTAGACGCGTTCGCATGGGAGGTGCACGATTTGGAGGGCATTAACCCGGAGGTCTGCTTCCACCACTTAAAGATTGACCCGAGGTTCAAACCAGTCAGGCAAAAAATGAGGTGCATCGCACCAGAATTACAGGCAGCAGTTGAGGCCGAGCTAAAAAAGTTACAGGAGTCTGGGATAATCAGGAAATCCCATTACCCACAATGGATATCTAACATGGTCGTGGTACCAAAAAAGAAAGGAGGAGTCAGAATATGTATAGATTTCAGCGACTTGAACAAGGCATGCCCAAAGGACAGCTTCCCTCTCCCAAGCATAGACCAACTAGTAGAGTCCATAGTCGGGTACGAGGCGATGACATTGATAGACGGTTACATGGGCTACAACCAAATACCATTAGCACTCGAGGACCAAGAGCATACCTCCTTTTTCACACCAAGAGGGTTGTATTGCTACACAAAAATGCCATTTGGACTTAAAAACGCTGGTGCTACTTACCAGAGACTAATGGGAGACATGTTCGAAAACAAGATCCACGACACCATAGAAGTTTACGTGGACGATATGTTAGTTAAGAGTCGCTGATCTAAGGATCATGTCCGAGACCTTCGGGACATTTTTCAGACAATGAGGAAACACAAGATGAAAATCAACCCCGATAAGTGCGACTTCTGGGTTACATCGGGAAAGTTCCTGGGATATATCATCACCTCCAGAGGAATCGAGGCATACCCTGAAAAGGTTAGGGAGGTCTTAGAAATTCCTTCTCCCGCGACGGTAAAATATGTGCAAAAGCTAAATGGCTGCATAGCAGTGTTGGGGCGATTCGTGTCACGATCGTCGGACAAATGTAAAGCCTTTTATGACATCTTGAAGAAGGGAAAGCAGTTTCAATGGACGGACGCAAGCGAAGAGGCTTTTCAAAACATCAAGTTACATTTAGCCAGCCTCCCGGTTTTGCAGAGGCCCGAGCCGACGGAAATCCTCACCCTATATTTAGGGGTGACACCATACGCCATTAGTGCAGTATTGGTTAAGACGGAGGGGAACACCGAGAAGCCAGTATATTTCACCAACAAAACACTAAGCCCGACCGAGAAAAACTATACCAGAATGGAGCAGATGGTGTTGGCCCTAGCTTTTGCCGCTTCAAAACTCCGGACTTATTTTCAAACTCATCGTATACGGGTGCTCACAAAGTCTCCGATCGAGGAAGTATTGGATAATGAAGGGCGATCAGGGAGAATCTCTAAATGGGGGGCCTTGATCAAACAGTATGATGTTGTATATGAGACAAGGACGGCGATTAAAGGACAGGTAGTGGCCGACTTCTTAGCATATTTCCCACTTAGCGACGAAGACGAGGTGGAAGATATACCAGGGATGATAGAAGAGCGGGAAGAACCTACTGACCTTTTAGAAGCCAACAGTCCTACGCGATGGGAAGTTTTCGTCGATGGAGCATCAAACAAAGAGGGATCGGGCCTCGGGCTATTGTTCACCATGCCAAAGGGGAGGAAGATGGTACATTCATTCATACTATAATTCAAGGAAACAAACAACGTCACCAAGTATGAGGCGGTAATCCATGCTTTGCGAATAATCGTGGAGATGGGACTGCAAGAGGTTCACTTGACTAGTGACTCACAATTGGTGATCCGTCAAATTACGTTCCAATATGCTATGCACGATCCTGTGCTGCAAAAGTATTGGGAACTCGCCCAATTTTACATCAATCAAATACCGAACATTAAATTCCGTCACATTTGTCGAAAAGATAACATGCACTCGGACGCTCTATCATACATCGCCTCTCATCTAGTAGACCCCAACATTGAAGGCATCCGTGTTATGAGGCTTCTTACCCCCTCTATCCCTGAAACACCCGAAGATCTAATCAATGTTGTTGTCAACATAGCCGAGCGATACAAAGAAGGAGATTGGAGAAAGCCGATAAATCAATACCTGGAGACGGGCGAGCTACCCAGGGGTCGGCCAGAGATAAATAAAATCAAAAGTAAATCGGGCGCCTACGAGCTGAGGGAAGGGATCTTATATATAAAATCTTACCTAGGGCCACTTTTGCGATGTCTAAGTAGAGAAGAAGGCCACATAATCTTGCATGAATTACACTACGGAGCCGCCGGCAACCACAGCTCTGGGAGAAGCTTATCGGCTAAGGCAAAAACAATGGGCTACTTTTGGATGTACATGAACGAAGACGCCAAGCAAATGGCGAAAGCTTGTGAAGAATGTCAACGATACGACAAGAAAATCCAGGCGCCAGGAGCACCTTTGAACTCTTTTATAAGCCCATGGCCCTTTGCCAAATGGGGAATAGACATTGTCGGACCATTACATGTAAGAACGGGGAAGAGGAAATACTTGATCGTGGCCACCAATTACTTTACCAAATGGGTAGAGGCTGCACCGCTAAGGTACATCCGAGACAAAGACGTCTTCAATTTTATTTGGGAACATATCATTTGCCGATTTGGGGTCCCGGCAGCTATCGTCTCTGATAATGGTAAACAACTCCAAGGGGAAAACATCGATCTTTTGTTCAACACATACAACATCAGGAAGAGCAAAGCTACCCCCATTTACCCCCAGAGTAATGGGCAAGCCGAGATCACTAACAAGACAATCGCCGACAACATGAAAAAGAAATTAGATGGATCGTACGGTGATTGGTGCGAGGAGTCAGACACAACGTGTTGTGGGCGTACGTAACCACGCGGAGGGGAAGCCACATGGTTCTCGCCATTTATGCTTGCTTACTTTAATGAGGCGATTCTACCAACGGAAGGAATGATCCCTACAACTAGAACGGAGGCATGGAGGCGAAACGTCTCGTCTGATCTAATTTTGGCAAAGCTCGACGATTTGGAAGAAACGAGGGAGATGGCGTTACAAAAGATGGAAAACTATCAAAGGAGGGTATAACGAGAATATAACAAACGCGTTCTCCCGAGGGAATTTCAACCAGGATAGCAAGTGTTGAAATTTTTGGCCGAATGGGAGAGAGACAAAAAGGGCGGAAAATTAGCACCAAAGTGGGATGGGCCGTATATAATTGCGTCTAAAGCGGGCGAGGGATCATATCGATTATTGAGACTCGATGGAACAAAAGAGCCGAAGCCTTGGAATGTCAAATATCTGAAACTCTACCACCCCTGAAGGGCGACACGACGAAAAGGTAAGCAAACATGGCTTCTATCTCTTTGAAACCGTGAGGGGTATGAGATAGGGCATGAGCGACTAATGGTCATTCGTACTCGGGGCAAAGCCAATGTGGAAGTGCCGAGGTGACTTACACTCGAATGGTCATTCGTACTCGGGGCAAAGCTAGTGTGGAAGTGCCGAGGTGACTTACACTCGAATGGGTATTCGTACTCGGGGCAACGCCAGTGTGGAAGTGCCGAGGTGCCTTAAAGTCGCCTGGCTATTCGTACTCCGGGCAGTGGCAGTGTGCAAGTGCCGAGGTAGCCTAAGGGTTCTCGTGGTTGGAAACCGGGTTCCAAAGGTTGTTGAGATGCGAGGTCTCCTCACTAGGTGGCCTACTAACATCCGAAAGGCCGCCCCATCGGCAGTGGTCGTGACCACTTTCCCGAGATTGGTTGGTCGATAACCGCTCGGGAAATCGAGCCTAGAATTAGGTTGACTGGTACCTTCCACCGAATCCAAGAGATAGTGATGAGATACCCCAATCAGGACATGGCATTGGGCCCGATGACCTTCCTTGTTGGGTGTGTTCGACATAAAAGGTTAAAATACTAACATACATAATCAACAATTGCAGGGATAACATAAGGAACAAAAGCTAAATCGATAGCGTCGTGCGTCAATCAACAATTTCCGGAATAACATAAGGAACAAAAGTCAATCGATAGCGTCGTCGTCAATCAACAACTACCTAATAACATAAGGAACAAAAGCTAAATCGATAGCGTCGTAAGTCAATCAACAATCAAATAATAACATAAGGAACAAAAGCTAAATCGATAGCGTGCAAGTCCAATCAACGATTGCCGGAATAACATAAGAAACATAATTAAATCGATAGCACCATGCGTCCAATAATAAAGCGCGGAAAGTATCAAGCGACTATACGAAACGGAAAGTGTAGCGAAAGTAAAGCGGACAACATCGGCGACGCAGCACCCCACATAAACAAACAAGCAGAATATCAAAATTAAGAAGCGGAAGAGGTGTTCAAAGCGATTTACAACCCAGAACAAAGGGAGAATTAGTGACGCAGCACTACAAAAAGAGGAATCAAGCCTTGGGAGGAATCGCGCCAGCCCTCTTTTGCGCGACCTCGCGTCGTTTATTCTCGACCCACTCCTCGATTCCCGTCCGAACCTTCTCGTCTACCTCCTCTGCATAAGCGACGCGTTCCTCCTCGAGCTGCTGGGTAAGATGAGAAACGGTTTCCTCGGCATCGGTCAGCTTAGAACCCAAATCGACCTCGACCTGCTTCAATCGGCGGACCTCCAGATCCAGCTCCTGAGAACGTTTTTGCTCGGCTACAAGATCACAAAGACAGAACATTATTCATCGAACACTGTTCAACAATTTTGCAAGAATAAGACATAATCTAAATCTAAGGAACGACCTCAACACATCGTCTAAGAGACCTGAAACGGCTGGTAACACTGACTGAAGCGACTCTACCGACTTCACTACACCATTTCCAGTATTTTCTAACAGTGTACCTTGTCACAGTTTATTTTTCAGTCACTGATACACCTGTGATAAGTCCTGCAACAATTATAACTGTTGCTAAATTTTATAATCGTGATAATAAATCTGAATATTTAACTTTTTTACTAGTCACAATTATATTTGTTGACAATTATCCAGACAATCACAATTATAATCAAAAATGATATTTCCACCCAAAAATTCCACATCTAAAACAACCCCAAATTAATCACTCTTAGAATTTTGGTTGTCACTACTTTCGCAACAGTTATACAAAATAACAATTTTATTTAATTTCTAAATATCAAAATTTATTTTTATTTTATTTTTTAATTTTCTTAATATTAGAAAAAATGATCAAGACCAAGTCAACAAGTCATGACTTTTTAGGACATTTGACTTGGAAAAATACCAACATTTTCTTTCGATTTTCTCGACAAAACCAGAACAAAAATTTCTGCTTCTTCCGAACGCTGTGAAAATGACCATACTACCCTTATCTAATAAGTGCAATAAAAATTCAGAAGACCGTGAAAATGACCATATTACCCTTACTGGAAATAAATGCTATAAATATTTTATAGACTGTGAAAATGACCAGAATACCCTTATTGAAAAAAAAAGTAAATATTATGGATTGTGAAAATGACCATATTACCCTTATTGGAAATAACTTCAATAATTTTTATGGAGACTGTGAAAATGACCAGAGTACCGTTATCGAAAATAAGTAAAGTAAATATTACACACTTTTAAAAAGACCATATTACCCTTACTGGAAATAAGTGCAATAAATATTATGGAGATTGTGAAAATAACCAGACTACCCAATTAAGTGTAATAAGTAAAGTAAATTTACAGATCGAAAATGACCATATTACCCTTATTAGAAATAGTGCAATAAATATTATGGAGACTGTCAAAATGACCAAACTACCCTTATCAAAAATAAATAAAGTAAATATTATAGACTGTGAAAATGACCATATTACCCTTGTTGGAATTTAGTGAAATAAATATTATGGAGACTGTGAAAATGACCAGACTGCCCTTATGGCAAATAGGTAAAGTAATTCATGCAAACAGTGAAAATAACCATATTACCCTTATTGGAAAAAGTGCAATAAATATTATGGAGAATGTGAAAATGACCAAACTACCCTTATTGAAAATAAATAAAGTAAATACTACATCTGTGAAAATGACCATATTACCCTTATTGGAAATAAGTGCTATAAATATTATAAAGACTGTGAAAATGACCAGACTACCCTTATCGAAAATAGGTAAATTAAATATTACAGATTATGAAAATTACCATATTACCCTTATTGGAAATAAATAGAATAAATATTAGGGAGACTGTGAAAATGACCAAACTACCCTTATTGAAAATAAATATAGTAAATATTACATACTATGAAAAATGACCATATTACCCTTATTGGAAATAAGTGCCATAAATATTATGGAGACTGTGAAAATGACCAAATCTACCCTTATCTGAAAATAGGTAAAGTAATTATATAATCGCAAAATGACAAACCCGTGAAAATGACCATATTACCCTTATTGGAAAATGCAATAAATATTACGGAGACTGTGAAAATGACCAAACTTCCCTTATTGAAAATAAATATAGTAAATATTACAAACTGTGAAAATGAACATATTACCCTTAATGGAAATAAGCGCAATAAATAATATGGAGACTGTGAAAATGACCAAACTACCCTTATTGAAAATAAGTAAAGTAATTCGTACAGACTGTGAAAATGACCATATTACCCTTATTGGAAAAAGTGCAATAAATATTATGGAGACTATAAAAATGACCAGACTACCCTTATCGAAAATAAGTAAAGTAAATATTACAGACTGGGAAAATGACCATATTACCCTTATTGGAAATACGTGCAATAAATAATATGGAGTCTAGGAAAATGACCAAAGTACCGTTACTGAAAATAAATAAAGTAAATATTACAGAATGTGAAAATGACCAAAGTACCCTTATTGAAAATAAATAAAGTAAATATTACAGAATGTGAAAATGACCATATTACCCTTATTGAAAATAAGTACAATAAATATTATGGAGACTGTGAAAATGACCAAACTACCCTTATTAAAAATCAATATATTAAATATTACAGAATGTGAAAATGACTATATTACCCTTATTGGAAATAAGTGCAATAAATATTATCGAGATTGTGAAAATGACCAAATTACCCTTATTGAAAATAAATAAAGTAAAAATTACAGATTTTGAAAATGACCATATTACCCTTATTGGAAAAAAGTGCAATAAATATTATGGAGACTGTGAAAATGACCAAACTACCCTTATTGAAAATAAATAAAATAAATATTATAGATTTGTGAAAATGACCATATTACCCTTATTGGAAATAACTGCATTAAATATTATGAGACTATGAAAATGACCATAACTTCCTTGTCCTTTATTAAAAATAAATAAGTACTTTACTTATTTTCGATAAGGGTAATATGGTCATTTTCATAAATCTCCATAATATTTATTGCACTTTTTTCCAATAAGGGTAATATGGTCATTTTCACAACTCTAAGAATTACTTTACTTTTTTATTTTATAAGGGTAGTATGGTCATTTTCACATTAAGGTAGTTTTGTCTCTTCATAATATTTATTGCATTTTTTTCCAATTATGATAATATGGTCATTTTCACAATCTGTAAGAATTACTTTACTTATTTTTGATAAGGGTAATATGGTCATTTTCACAAGTCTAAGTAATATTTATTTATTTTCCAATAAGGGTAGTTTGGTCATATTCACAGTCTGTAAGAATTACTTTATTTATTTTCGATAAGGGTAATATGGTCATTTTCACAGTCTCCTTAATATTTATTGCACTTTTTCCAATAAGGGTAATATGGTCATTTTCACAGTCTATAATATTTACTTTATTTATTTCCGATAAGGGTAGTTTGGTCATTTTCACAGTCTCCATAATATTTATTGCATTTTTTTTCAATAAGGGTAATATGGTCATTTTCATAATCTGTAAGAATTACTTTACTTATTTCTGATAAGGGTAATATGGTTATTTTCAAAGTTTCCATAATATTTATTGCACTTTTTTCCAATAAGGGTAATATGGTCCTTTTCACAGTCTGTAAGAATTACTTTACTTATTTTCGATAAGGGTAGTTTGGTCATTTTCACAGTCTGTAAGAATTACTTTACTTATTTCTGATAAGGGTAATATGGTCATTTTTACAGTCTCCGTAATATTTATTGCACGTATTTCCAATAAGGGTAATATGGTCATTTTCACAGCCTATAATATTTACTTTATTTATTTCCGATAAGGGTAGTTTGGTCATTTTCACAGTCTCCATAATATTTATTGCACTTTTTTCAATAAGGGTAATATGGTCATTTTCACAATCTGTAAGAATTACTTTACTTATTTCTGATAAGGGTAATATGGTCATTTTCACAGTCCATAATATTTATTGCACTTTTTTCCAATAAGGGTAATATGGTCATTTTCACAGTCTGTAAGAATTACTTTACTTATTTTTGATAAGGGTAGTATGGTCATTTTCACAGTCTTCATAATATTTATTGCACTTTTTTCCAATTATGATAATATGGTCATTTTCACAATCTGTAAGAATTACTTTACTTATTTTTGATAAGGGTAGTATGGTCATTTTCACAATCTGTAAGGATTACTTTATTTATTTTCGATAAGGGTAGTTTGGTCATATTCACAGTCTGTAAGAATTACTTTATTTATTTTCGATAAGGGTAATATGGTCATTTTCACAGTCTCCTTAATATTTATTGCACGTATTTCCAATAAGGGTAATATGGTCATTTTCACAGTCTATAATATTTACTTTATTTATTTCCGATAAGGGTAGTTTGGTCATTTTCACAGTCTCCATAATATTTATTGCATTTTTTTTTCAATAAGGTTAATATGGTCATTTTCATAATCTGTAAGAATTACTTTACTTATTTCTGATAAGGGTAATATGGTTATTTTCACAGTCTCCATAATATTTATTGCACTTTTTTTCAATAAGGGTAATATGGTCCTTTTCACAGTCTGTAAGAATTACTTTACTTATTTTCGATAAGGGTAGTTTGGTCATTTTCACAGTCTGTAAGAATTACTTTACTTATTTCTGATAAGGGTAATATGGTCATTTTCACAGTCTATAATATTTATTTATTTATTTCCAATAAGGGTAGTTTGGTCATTTTCACAGTCTCCATAATATTTATTGCACTTTTTTCAATAAGGGTAATATGGTCATTTTCACAGTCTGTAAGAATTACTTTACTTATTTCTGATAAGGGTAATATGGTCCTTTTCACAGTCTGTAAGAATTACTTTATTTATTTCCGATAAGGGTAGTTTGGTCATTTTCACAGTCTCCATAATAATAGTTCATCCGAACGAGAAACTCGGGTCTAACTCTAGTAATCTTTGAACCTGTGATGTTCAATTCTGATATATTTCGTCCGCAGATCACCTGAACGAGAAACTCAAGTCTAACTCTACTAATCTTTGAACCTGTGATGTTCAATTCTGATATATTTCGTCTCCAGTTCACCCAAAAGAGGAATTCAGGTCTAACTTTAGTTATCTTTAATCCTATGATGTTCAATTCTGATATATTTCGTCTCCAGTTCACCCGAAAGAGAAACTCAGGTCTAACTCTAGTAATCTTTGAGCCTATGATGTTCAATTCTGATATATTTCGTCCGCAGATCACCCGAACGAGAAACTGAGTTCTAACTCTACTAATCTTTGAACCTGTGATGTTCAATTCTGATATATTTCGTCTCCAGTTCACCCAAAAGAGGAATTCAGGTCTAACTTTAGTTATCTTTGATCCTCAGTTTCTAGTTAGAGATGAAAGAATGTTTACTAGGGTCTAACTCTAGTAATCTTTGAACCCGTGATGTTCAATTCTGATATATTTCATCTCCAGTTCACCCAAACGAGAAACTGAGGTCTAACTCTAGTAATCTTTGAATCCATGATGTTCAATTCTGATATATTTCGTCTCCAGTTCACCCAAACGAGAAACTGAGGTCTAACTCTAGTAATCTTTGAACCCGTGATGTTCAATTCTGATATATTTCATCTCCAGTTCACCCAAACGAGAAACTGAGGTCTAACTCTGGTATTCTTTGAACCCGTGATGTTCAATTCTGATACATTTCATCTCAAGTTCACCCGAACGAGAAACTGAGGTCTAACTCTAGTATGAGAAACTTAAGTCTAACTCTAGTAATCTTTGAACCAGTGATGTTCTATTCTGATATATTTCGTCTCCTTCATCCGAACGAAAACTCGTGTCCAACTATAGTAATCTTTGAACCTATGATGTCCAATTTCGATATATTTCGTCTTGTTCATCCGAACGAGAAACTTAGGTCTAACACTAATAATCTATGAACCTGTGATGTTCAATTCTGATATATTTCATCTTGAGTTCACCCGAACGAGATACTTAGGTCTAACTCTAGTAATCTTTGAACCTGTGATGTTCAATTATAATATATTTCGTCTCCAGTTCATCCGAACAAGAAACTCAGGTCTAATTCTCGTAATATTTGAACCTGTGATGTTCAATTCTGAGATATTTCGTCTCCAGTTCATCCGAACAAGATACTCAAGTCTAACTCTAGTAATCTTTGAACCCGTGATGTTCAATTCTGATATATTTCATTTTCAGTTCCTCCGGACGAGAAACTCGGGTCCAAATATAGTAATCTTTGAACCCGTGATGTCCAATTATGATATATTTCGTCTTCAGATCACCCAAAAGAGAAACTCAGGTCCAACTCTAGTAATCTTTGAACCTGGGATGTTCAATTATGATATATTTTATCTTCAGTTCACCCGAAAGAGAAACTCAGGTCTAACTCTCGTAATCTTTGAACCTGTGATGTTCAATTCTGATAAATATCATCTTAAGTTCACCCGAACGAGAAACTCAGGTCTAACTCTAGTAATCTATGAACTTGGGATGTTAAATTTTGATATATTTCATCTCCAGTTCACCCGAACGAGAAACTCTGGTCCAACTTTGGTAATCTTTGAACTTGGGATGTTCAACTGTGATATATTTCATCCTCAGTTCACCCGAAAGAGAAACTCAGGTCCAACTCTAGTAATCTTTGAACCTGGGATGTTCAATTCTGATATATATTATCTTCAGTTCACCTGAAAGAGAAACTCAGGTCTAACTCTGGTAATCTTTGAACTTGGGATGTTCAATTCTGATATATTTTATCTTGAGTTTACCCGAAAGAGAAACTCAAGTCCAACTCTGGTAATATTTGAACTTGGGATGTTCAACTCTGATATATATTTCATCTTCAATTCACCCGAACGAGAAACTCAGGTCCAACTCTAGTAATCTTTGAACCTGTGATGTTCAATTATGATATATTTCGTCTCCAGTTCATCCGGAAGAGAAACTCAGGAGTAACTCTAGTAATCTTTGAACCTGTGATGTTCAATTCTGATATATTTCGTCTTCAGTTCATCCGAAAGAGTAACTCAGGTCTAACTCTGGTAATTTTTGAACCTATGATGTTCAATTCTGATATATTTCGTCCTTAGTTCATCCGAACGAGAAACTCAGGTCTAACTCTGGTAATCTTTGAACCTGTGATGTTCAATTCTGATATATTTCATCTTGAGTTCATCCGAACGAGTAACTCAGGTCTAACTCTAGTAATCTTTGAACATGTGTTGTTTAATTCTGATATATTTCGTCTCCAGTTCATCCGGACGAGAAACTCAGGTCTAACTCTCGTAATCTTTGAACCTGTGATGTTCAATTCTGATAAATATCATCTTAAGTTCACCCGAACGAGAAACTCAGGTCTAACTCTAGTAATCTATGAACCTATGATGTTCAATGCTGATAAATTTCATCTTGAGTTCAATCAAACGAGAAATTCACGTCTAACTCTAGTAATCTTTTTACATGTGATGTTCAATTCTGATAAATTTCATCTTGAGTTCACCCGAACGATAAACTTAGGTCTAACTCTAGTAATCTTTGAACCTGTGATGTTCAATTCTGATAAATATCATCTTGAGTTCACCCGAACGAGATACTTAGGTCTAACTCTAGTAATCTTTGAACCTGTGATGTTCAATTCTGATAAATATCATCTTGAGTTCACCCGAATGATAAATTCAGGTCTAACTCTAGTAATCTTTGAACCTGGGATGTTCAATTCTGATAAATTTCATCTTGAGTTCACCCGAACGAGAAACTTAGGTCTAACTCTAGTAATCTTTGAACCTGTGATGTTCAATTCTGATAAATATCATCTTGAGTTCACCCGAACGAGAAACTCAGGTCTAACTCTAGTAATCTTTGAATCTAAGATGGTAAAATGTGTTATTCCACATCTTCGGTTCCTCATAATGATAGACTGAAGTCTGTATTTAGTAATCTCTGAACCTAAAATGGTAAAATATGTTATTCCTCATATTCGGTTCCTCGAAAAGAGGGACTAAAATCTATATATAGTTTCTCTGAATCTAAAATGATAAAATATGTTATTCCTCATCTTCGGTTCCTCGAAATGAGGGACTAAAGTCTATATCTAGTAGTATCTGAACCTAAGATGGTAAAATATGTTATTCCACATCTTCGGTTCCTCAGAATGATAGACTGAAGTCTTTATCTAGTAATCTCTGAACCTAAGATGATAAAATATGTTATTCCTCATCTTCGGTTCCTTGAAAAGAGGGACTAAATTCTATATCTAGTAATCTCTGAATCTAAAATGATAAAATATGTTATTCCTCATCTTCGGTTCCTCGAAATGAGGGACTAAAGTCTATATCTAGTAGTATCTGAACCTAAGATGGTAAAATATGTTATTCCTCATCTTCGGTTCCTCGAAAAGAGGGACTAAAATCTATTTATAGTTTCTCTGAATCTAAAATGATAAAATATGTTATTCCTCATCTTCGGTTCCTTGAAAAGAGGGACTAAATTCTATATCTAGTAATCTCTGAATCTAAAATGGTAAAATATGTTATTCCATATCTTCGGTTCCTTAGAATGATAGACTGAAGTCTTTATCTAGTAATCTCTGAACCTAAGATGATAAAATATGTTATTCCTCATATTGGGTTCCTTAGAATGAGGGACTAAAGTCTGTATCTTGTAATCTCTGAACCTAAGATGATAAAATATGTTATTCCACATCTTCGGTTCCTCGAAATGAGGGACTAAAGTCTATATCTACTAATCTATGAACCTAAGATGATAAAATATGTTATTTCACATCTTCAGTTCCTCGGAATGGTTTGCGTACTGTGGTATGGATACCACACTGGTTCCAAAACCAACAATTTCTTACGGTATGCATACCATTTATGGTTCACGAGCAACAAACTTTTTATGGTATTCATACCGGGTATGCGTACCAAAAAGTTGATGTCGACATATAGCTACCCCGGTACGTGTACTGGGTGTAAGACGACTCTGAACCTATAATATTCTTTCCCATTATATGAACTGGTATGCATACTATCATGTATATTTACAATAGTTCTATATTTCTCTCTAAATGAATTCGAAATATTCCCAAATAACATCAATGACAAATATCATTGTTTGGACGTGGATGAGATTTTTGTAATCCAATGGATTACGGATTGGGCCCGGATGCAACCTTGAAAATCCGTTGGACATCCATATCCGATAGATTAAGGACATTTATATAGTTTCTAGAAAATATATAGATAGTTTTGGAATTTTTAAGGTGTTTGCTTGGAGTGTTGTCCATGGCACTTCTATATTTGTATACATATATAAAATGTGTAGGTTCTATAAGAAGTCATCTATATTGGTTTTATTTTTTCATTATAAATTTTAACTAACACTAATCCATTGGATTATCCGCACCAAATCCATTCATCCGTGCATCCATTGGATGTTGGATTGGATGCGGATGCCAAATTTGAAATCCGTAGTGGATTGGATTGGATGCTGGATGAGGTAAAAACCGGTCCATACCGGCCCATGCTCACCCCTATTAAAAACCATGAATGGCCTACCCACAACAATTTTGTGAGTAAAGGACACACATGCGAAAACTACACGCCGGTCATCAGATCCCTTAATCTCGTTAAGGATTTCCTCGAGATTAGCAGCGCAAGATCCTTCGAAACAAAAACCTAATCTTATCCTCTATTGCGATAAGATTTCATCTATTTCCTCTCTCTCTTACGATCTCCGCTTCTTCATTTTCTCTTTTCTCCTTCACCGTGTCTATCACTCAGATCCACAGAAAATAAATAAGTTCTATCTTTTTTTCCATCACAACTCTGCAAATCAGAGTCACAACTTGTTGTAGTAACAATATGTCATGAATAAGAACAAGAAATATAGTGGATGAAGAGAGATTAGTTGGTAGTCTGAACCGCTGGACATCTTTTGAGTTATGATGTCCCAGATTTGATCTTGTTGTAAAGGTATTTTGAGATCTCCGATGCCTGGATAGTAATAGTATTTTAAATCATACTATTTTTTTATCGATTTCGGTTGGGGTTTCTAATTTTCTGTAAAATTCGTGTTTTTTAAACTTATTTCTTGAATGAAACAGATAGGAGGATTAACCAGTCGAGCGTTATCTGGTAAGTAGATGAATCAATTTTTATTTTTTTTGTTAGGGTTTCTTTTTTGGTATAAAATTTTGAATTATTGGTTGTAAGTTTGTAATTGTTATTATGATATTGATTGAAGGAGAAGAAGAGGAGGTTGAGCTCGAGAATCCCACTGAAGATGAGGCCTCTGAGCATGTGGTTGTATGAGGTGAAGATAAAGAGGATGCTGAGCCAGTTGAAAAATCAAGAAAAATGTCTTAGTTTATGACAAACGAAAAAGGATTCCTGTAACACACCCTCTGCATATTAGGTATCTTGTTGTTGGACTTTTTATTGTATTATTTTCTTTGAGTTGAATCTTTAGTATTTGTGTAATTCGTTGAGATGAAAAGAGTATACTAAGTTATTGTTTTGTATTAACAGTATGAATGAATTCACCAGTGATGGTTGTGCTGGAGGGTCTGGCTAACCCACTTGAGGTTAGCAGCCGGAAACTCTTTCCCTTCGAATTCGTTTTTTGCGAACTTGTTATATACGTTTAAAATTTTGAAGTACGAGTTGTGTTGGGTTTGATTTGTCTGTTTCATTATTATTTAATGTGATGTTTGTGTCTTGCAGATAGAAGTTCTAACATGAAAAAGTGAAATTCGAGAAGATCCAGTTCAGATTGATTGAATATAAGATGGGTTTAACTCATCCATGTGGGATTGAAGATAAAATGGGTTTGATTGTTCCGGTGAAGGTGACATATGGTGTTGTGGAAACTCTGAAGAACTAGGGTTTGAATTAGAAGATTATGATGGTCCAGGTGGTGTTTGAGTCTGCAATGGTGTATGAAAAATGAACCTAGGGTGAATCAGAAGATTAATTTTATGTCCTTAATTCTGATTTTGATTTTAATCGTTTGATTATGTTTGATTTTGGGGGTTTTAATGAAAAAGGAATCTAGGTTTTTTAATTTGGATTTGTACTCATTTATGTTTCAGATGGAGGTTGGATTCTTAACGAGGTTTTTCAAAATAGGGTCAGAAGAGAACTGGAGAATTGATGAGGTAACAATTGCTTTGTTGGTAATGCGTTTAGTTTTAATTTGAACTTTGAGTTTTGGTATGTAGTTACATTTTCCTTTTTTAGCATGAATTAGCATGAATTCAGCTCTGCTTTGAATTTTAGCATGAATTAGGGTACTATCCTGCATTCTTCTTAAGGAAAAATTTATGGTTTAGCTGCACTAGCTACCGTTTCAAACTGTTCTTGCTTGCACTAAATTTTCTCAATAATGAGATATGCTATGCCGACGTGGAGAATAATCTTGGTTGACATTGTATTGGACGAGTGATTTTTGGATGTCATTCAAAATGTAATCACCTATTTTGGTCCATTCACCTGCTTGTTTGTTCGATTATATTTTACTGCATTTCTTGTTTAATTGGTAAGGTGCGAGGATAAGTTTTCATTCCTGAGTTCTGTTTGTTTGATTATTTCATTCTGCACTTCTTTTTCAATTGGTGGGTGTTTGGCTAAACGTGTTGCTAGACCTCTGGGAAATTGCGTGATATCATCTGTGGTTCCTTATGCGTGTTTATGGCGGGGAATAATAGACCGACTAATTGTCATTGTTATTTATTTTTTAGGTAGCGAAGACAGTTGAACAACATCTAAGAAATAATACGGGTGTACAACAAAGCCAAAAAATATGAGATAGAGACTCGGATGAAGGTGGTACTCACTTATGATAACTCCTTACAGTTTGGTTTCATTTTAAGTGTTTGGATTTGTGATGTAATGTCATTTTCAGTTCACTTGGTTAATCAAGCATAAGCTGTCTCACTGTACACAGATTTCTTGCTGCAGCTTTAGGATTTATAAGCTTCCGCCAGTATTCCAAGATAAACACAAACACTGTGTAGTCCGAACTTCCCCCACAGCGATTTATTTGTGTTTAAATGTGTAGTCCAAACTTTTATCTTGCAAAACACTAAGAAGTTTTAAACACAAATAAATCACTGTGGGGAAAATTTTATCCAAAAAGAGATTGAAATTCAGTGATTTGCATATTGTTTTCCCTGTTGTATTTTGTGGATGCACTTTTTCTAACTCAACCTGTACAATGGATACAGATATGGATTGAACATTACAGGTTGGAATGTGGCAAAGATTATGACAAGGCACTGGCGAACCCGCCCAAGAACTGCACTTGTATGGAGGACTGGAAAGCTATGTGCGACGTCTTCAAAGAGGAGGAATTTTAGGTAAATATCATCTCTAGTTAAGATTTCATTATTTCATAAAGTCTAAAACTACTTAATTAACTTGGAATATTCTTATTCGAGTAACAGTCTAAATCCGATCAAGCAAGCAGAGCCAGAAATAGTCAAGTCCTGAAATATTCTAATGGCCCGACGAATTTTTCCCGGTCAATGCATAGCAGGGTAAACTTATCATCTTTAACTGTCTGCGTTACTTTTTTTTAGTCAAGTAACTGTCTATGTTCCCATAGTTCGCATTATGTTTTTCATGATGTACTTATCCTATGTTTTGTTTTTATAGGCGTTGAACGGAGAACCCGTGATTCAATCACGATGTTTTGCGTGACCGATAAGAAGTCTACTGATCCCACTTGTGAAGCTATTAAGGTATAATTTTATGTTCTTGTGGAATGAGTATTGATTGTTGTAATAACTTCGGAAATCTTCCTGTCCCTGAATATAACTCATGTTTTTCTGCTTTGACAGTTTGTTGGTTAAAGCACAAAGTTCAAAGTCAAGTCAGTTTAGAGACATTCATAAGTGACTACAACAGACATTTACTTGTGCAACGCCAATCTCAGGGTGAGTGTTAATTTGTTTAACTTTTGAGATGAATTTTTTATGCATCTTCATTATTGTCTGAATGGTTGTCTAATTATCTAGGAAAATCACATCTCTTAGTTCATTTCAGTACAAGTATATAGTAAGTATGAATTGACTTCATTTGTCACTCTTAACAATCCATCATGATATGTTTATAGGACAGAACATCGGAAGAACATAGAAAATTGGTTGAGGGAACGGTGAAGCAAGACAAGAAGCGACGACTGAAGATAGAGGCTGCTGGTATTGATTACGAGTGCCCGAAAATTGTAAGAGACATTATTTCTCTACTATTTTTTCACTCTTTTTACTTTTCATTAGGGTTAATAGATCAAGATGTTAATGTAGTTAGTTATCTTTGTTGGTTGTAAGATGAATTGTAATCTGAACTCGAGGAGTTGGAGGATCAAATTTTACAACCTGCAACCCAAAGTCAGGTTCAAATCAAGGTAAAAATTTCAGTGGTTTCATGTAGTTTAGAATTTCTTTAGAGTACTGTGCGTTTTTTGTTTTGTTGGGGATATTGTTGTCGAATCTCGAATAACAGTGTATGGTGATTGCTTGTGCAGACTCAAGAGAATTTCCCTACTACTAGCTTCTTTGGGCGTTAAATTGGGAAGCCATTGTCGTGAAAATAATCATATCCTAATTGTATGTCGGTAATGGTCCTTGCTTAAACATTTAGTGTAAGAAAACAAAATCGATATACATTGCAGACACAAATCTTATATACCCATTTCAACCGTCTTAAGTTATATTATTTTAGTTGTTGCTGGTATAATCTTTTGAACACCATTATTAGTTTCTGATACATTTTTTTCTTCTTATTCTTGCAGAGGCCTTCACTTTCATCGGGTCTTTTTATATCTTATACCCTTGAAATCATATCCAAGCAAGAGGTTCTACCGTTAAATGACAGCTATTAAGTCCCTTTGCATCTGCAAGTTTTGAGTAAATTTCTGCTTATAGTGAACTGAACTTGGGAACTTTCCTCAGAATTTGATACTTAAAAATAATAGATTTGATACTTAATAGAATTTGTATTCCTTTTGAATTTGTATTCTTTTTTGAATTCATTGAATGTTGATATGAATTGGTTGATTGAAGAATGTATTGAATGTGAATTATGGATAGAATGAAGAAATGCTATTGTATTTCAGGCCTCTAAACTGAGAGTGCAGGTCCATCATCGCGACCTGTATTACAGGTCTATAAACTGGAAGCCCGGGCCCATGAAGATCTGGGCTACCCAATTTTTTTTTATTGTAACTGAAAGAATTGTCACGGAGATAACTGTGACAAGAATTGTGAAGTAAAAACAACACGTGTCATCATCTTACTGTTGTTACAAATGAGAGTAATAGTTTAACCACTAGTGGAAAATGGAAGTAAAACCACTGTCAGGACAAGAAGTAATATCACTAAAAACGACTGTTTTCATCAGTTGGAATCTAGAAGTAGTTTTTTCCAAAACGATTGTTTCTGGCAAAGGTTGATTTCTTTAAAAAAACTACTGTTATTCACAGTAACTAAAAACATACTGACAGACACAGTAGTTTTTATTGAGACATTTCATAAAAATAATAATAATAATTGATTCAGCTGAATCCAAAGCTGATTCAACTGAATCAAAAACTAAAAGCTGAATCACAATTAATAATAATGGCTTTAAAACCGAATGTCACAATTAAATTGATGGGACTTTAAAACTCAATTGGTATTGAAAGTGAATTTAGTTTAAAATTTCAACTAAATACTGCGAGTTCCAAGTCTGAAAAAAATATCTAACACTAAGTTGGAAAACCTTAACCCATGTCCCTGAGGAAAAAAAAAAACAGCAATTAACAATAGTAATAAAAGAGGAAAAGAGAAACAAATCTACTCGATACCAACAACACCTACAACTATAACTATCCACTCATAAAATATCCAGTCCATAACTCATGCAGCCCAAAACATACACAACAGAAGTCTTAGGAGAAAATCCACTGCCAGTTGACACACGTAGAGAGGTTCATAGCTGCATCCATTACCATTTACATGATCAAAGTTTAATTCCACCTGCAAAAAATCCAAACAAAATGAATTCAAAACAAAATGAGGACTTGTCGAAAAATTGACAAAATATGTTCTCTTCATGTTCAATTTTTTTAAGGGAAAATACATTGAATGCTAAAAATTAAAGAACAAAATGGATTCAAAATAAAATGAGGACTTGTCGCAATATAAGCACTGTCTTGTTACGAATCAGCAAAAACGTTGTACAACGAATATAAAAACATATACCTTAATTTTGCACAACCTTTTGTCCATTCTATTATTCTATCAGATAAATAAGATTCTAACTTTCTAAGCCTAGGAAATTTCAAATTTCAGATGAATGACGAGATGTAAAAGAAGACCATATGGTAATGCGTGAAACTTATTTTATTTGATACGTTGAGAAAGCTCTCACCATCAGGGGACAGAAATGGTAAAGCTCATAATCCAGAACTTTTAAGAGTCACTGGCAACGAAGCACCCACTGGTAGCCGTGTAAGTTCTCCTGCAGTACCAAAACAAGTATTTGTTGGTTAGAGATGGTTCTTAGCGATCTACTATGAGAGCAATAAACGAGTGAATCCTGGGAAGGAAATAAACAAAGGGTATCTTAGCTTCTTTACTTGATTTATGCTCATAAACAACAGTTTCACCATTCTAGTCGTCCCCAGCAACCTGACCAATTAGATCAACATCATCTGCACAGATGGATCCAGAGAGAGTACCAGGTGATATGTCATGGATACATGTCTTTTTGGTTACCCAGCACCATCCAGCGCCTTGGCAGTTGAACACTCCCACCATGCCAAAATTTTTGTTGATGTTCCATACTTTAAGCAAGCTGCAAATTCAAATATGCTTGTAATTTAGTAAACATCGTCGTCTAAGTCAACATTTATACTCACCGGAACCATTTAGACTAAGCCAGAAATTTTGTTGACGTTCCATACTTTAAGCAACTTGACCAATTAGATCAACATCATCTGCACAGATGGATCCAGAGAGAGTATCAGATGATATGTCATGGATACGTGTCTTTTTGGTTAATCTGCACCATCCAGTGCCTTGGCAGTTGAACACTCCCACCATGGCAGATTTTTTTTTGACGTTCTATACTTTAAGCAAGCTGCAAATTCAAATATTCTTGTAATTTAGTAAACATCGTCGTCTAAGTCAACATTTATACTCACCGGAACCATTTAGACTACAAAAGACCCAAACCTGGTTTCATCTCTAGCTGGATCAACAAAGAGGCAGTCACGAGTAGGTCTTCCAGGGAGTTTTTCACGTAGAACTGATCCATCTGGAAGAACCAACTTCTTCAAGAGGTTGAAATTGTGGTGTCCTGGCTTGTCACTATGGGAAGCAACCAGCTTCATATAGTTAATGGTCTAATTTAAAATTTGTCAAGTTCACAGGAAATAAGCTACACGCCATTACCTGACATAGATTGCACATCCACCGACGGCTCGAGCTGCGCCATCATACTCGGCAGCTGGGTGTAGACTCTGCACATAAAATTTATCCAACGTCAAACCTTCCATATGTCAACAGTTCATAACAAATACAAAAATTTGAAAACCTTCTTTGGGTGTACAAGACCAAGACCATGTACGCTGAGGCTGTCCATAACAATGTCAGGCTGGTTGCCCAGTACACCAGGAAACTGAACTGGATATAACAATGTCAGGATGGTTTCCCAATGCTGTGTCGTAGTGCTCCATACCCGCAGCTACTGGTTTATGAGAAGAACTCATGCTCTGGTTGTTGCTGCTGCTATTATGGACCGTTTCATTATTATTTGTTGAGCAGAACGATGTATTTGATGAGCTGAACGTTGTAGTCCTGCTGCCATTTAGAGTAGATATTCTATGAAGAGAACACTAAAATACATGAAGTAAGTAAATACATGAAAATATATATTAAGGGCAACACACACAACCTTCAAGATAACCAATCTGAGGTAGCGCAACCAACCAATATTAGGTGATGTTTCGGGGCTGAGTTTCTCTTTCTCAACAGCATCTTGAGTCTCTTGGGAAGATGACACTGAAATTTTCTACAATACAAAGATGAAAACAGTAAATTCTCTTGGGAAGATGACATTAATGGTGTTATGGAATTACATGACAATTGTTTGGCGCAGCATATTTTATATGACTATTTAATTTAATGTGTTATCTCACGAGACCACATCCATTAAGTTCAAAATACACGCCAAAAAGCAACACTTACAGGTCCTGTATGCGGCTTGAGATGATGAACAAGAGCCTCATTTGTTCCATGGCAAGCAAGATAACCAGAAAGTGAACCACATGTTAGTTTTGGTGCAAATAATTTGCAAGTAAATTCTTAAATACTTCTGCTCGGTCATAAAAGATCTAAAAACACAAGTAAAATGCATGAACGCATAAGCGCAAATTCTCAAGATTCTTACAGTTTGGAAATTCTCTGAAACACAATGGAGTCCCCTGCAATGAGCTTCTTATGATTCACAAAAGTACACCCTGTAGTCAACAAATGCCTGCGAGGTGTACCTCGAACCTCAGACCCATTGCCATTCCCATTATTACCAACCCCGTCATCGTCATAATCAGGCTCATTGTTCCTCACTGGAACCAACTTAATATTGGAATAAACCTCATCAGACTCGGGATCCGCCATATACATTACAGCAGCAACTCTGCAAAGAATCAACGGAGGTACCCTTGACGGTGACAGGCCAAAACACCAAACTGAACAATTACTCACAACTTTCAACCACCAGCACCTCCACCCACAACCGCCAATTGCAAGAACCACCGCCCACAACCTACAACTTTCAATCACCAGAATACCATAATCCCCTAAAGCAAATATGTATGCATACAAAAACCCAAATTAAAATTAAAAAATCAAACTAAAAACAAAAGGGGTTTGAGTACTTTAAGCACAACTTTCATCCATTCAAAGAAAACCCGTAACTCAAAAGGAAGAGAAAAATTGGAAACCCAATACCAAATTGAATGACTACTAACAACCTAAAACAATTAAAATTAATCAAAAATACCCAAATCAACGTATTTGAACTCCAAAATAAGAAAAAGAAAAAACCCCTAATTTGAGAAATTGAAATCATATGAAATAATAATATTTGTATACCTTAGAATTTGTTTTTCATGAAGTTGTTGAATCTGTTCATTCAACAAAAATCTGAATCTGAGAAACCTTAAAATCTGAATCTGAGAAACCTTAAAATCAGAATCTGAGAAACCCTTTTCAACACCAACCAAACTAAAAAAAACACATCAATTTATCATCATTAGAAACATTAAAAACCAAATCTGAGAATCGAAAACAAAAATTAAATAAATAAAATCCATGTCTAGGTCTCTCTGTTATGTCAAACAAACCTCTTGAAATAGAGAATCTCTTTAGTAAGAAGAAATAAAGAATCCTATGATTTCTTCATACTGATTCGGTTAAGAGGAATATCAGAATAAATTCGTTTGTGATGGGATTGAATAATAAGAGGAAGCAAAACCTAATACTGATTCACAATCGACTTACTGTTATGATTGGGAAAAAAATCGAATAAACATAGAGAGTGATTAAGTTCTGAGAGATATGTGGTGAGAAAGAAGTGATGGAGAGATAGAGATAAAGAATCAGAGATAAGGAGAGAGAGGATTATAAAAGTTGCTTTCTCTCGCGGTCGTTTTTCAAGTGCGCTATTGGGGAAATGTGTATTTTGACTCAAATACCCTCTAAGAAAACAAATGTTTCGGAAACAAGTTTTAATAAAACAACTGTGACTCACAGCACCAATAGTTACAGCTGTCCAGTAGCAGTCGTTCTTATGAAACCCAAGAAGTTGTAAAAAACCAATAATCCACTAGTGAACCGTCACAAAAGGCGTGACAAATGGACGACACATGTCAAATAAGAAATCGTTATAAAACAAATGGCAACATTAATATGTGTTACTGTATTCGTAACAAAATGGGACACATGTCGCTGAGCCAATCGTTGCAAGGTTTCAGTAACAATTATAACTGTTGTCACATATGTGAATTTTTAAGACACGTGTCACTCACTTAATTGTGGTAAATTGAGAGTAACAGTTTAAACCGTTACGATAAACGTTACTAATTTGACATGTGTCGCTATCATAAAATTAGGTCAATCGTGACTGTTAGTTGTTGTAACGGTTATTTTATGTGACTGTAGAGGGAGAATGTCACAGATAAAAGCGTTACAAATGCGTTTCACAGTTATTTATGACGGCCTTTTCTCAACAGGTTATAACCGTTACAAATCTCATCAGTAACGGTTATAGCCTGTGACAAAATTCCTGAAATGGTGTAGTGCTTGGACAACTCATCCTCGGCCTTGGACAACTTCATGGTTAACTCGTTATAGTGCTTCTCGTTAAATTCGTTACTGGGGCAATACTTATTGTGTTTACTCCACTCATCCATCAAGCGATTGCGTGATGACTGAAGCACTGTAAGCTGCGACCTAATCCACTCCAGTTCTCCCGAAACTTTGTCAAATTTGCCCACTCTCCCCAGCAGATCCCGATTGGCTCGCTCCACCAAATATTTATCCCTCAATATTCATCGGCGATCTTCATGAAGGTCTCGATTCTGCAATTGTAAAGCGTCTACCCGTTTCTCTAGGTTCGTGGCCAGAGTAGTTTGTTTAGCAGCAAGGCGTTGGGAAGAGCCCAAGTGAGCTCGTAAATTGTCTATCTCTGCATGGTCGTACTCAAATTGACGATACCGTTCTAGTTCATCCTCTAGTTCTTCGAATTCTCCGGCTTGGCGATCTATTTTGTCATCTTTGTTTGCCATTCGCCGATAGATATTCTCCACTAAATCCTTTTCAATATCCCATTTCCTATTCATGATCCTAAACTCTGAAGAAGCGTCTAAGCCTACACTAGTTACCTCGGCTAGCAGAAGGATACCCGACTCAGGATGTTGGCAAGATAAACTCAATCAACATAAGTTAAGGTTCACAGAATTGTAACATACCTTGGGCATCGGCGAGTTTAATTTCTAGCTCGCGCGCGCGGCTCTTCTCATTTTGTAACTGGAGTTGGAGAGATTCTAACAATTGATTTTCTCTGTGACGATTGGCGGCATCCAAATGAACCCGATTCAGGATCTAACACAAGTAAACAAAATTTAATTGTAAGCGGCGATGAGAACGTAAATAAGAAATGGGGCATCACCATACTAAGACGAGTCGCTCACCACCGTGTCGAGAGTCTGGGAAATATCGCCATAAAGGGGCACCACAACAAGCATTTGCTCCTATGTATACGCACTAAAATCAGGGGAAGTCAGCGCTCCAAGAGAATTCATGATGGGACCCGAGACAGCAAAATAGATCTCGATACCAGACGAGGACCCTCCAGTAATCTGGGGCAGACGATGAAGCACCTTCGACCCAACGTCAACAGTTCTTCCTAGCTCGGGCGCCCTCAAGGGTTCTTGTTTGTCGAACGATTCAGAATTAACAACCACCTCGGGATCGACGTTCTCGCCCATCTCCTTCCCATCGCCCTTTGAACCCGATAAATCCTCGCCGAATAGGTCATCCTCATCGGGGATATCGTAGATCGGTTTCTGCCTTGGCTGTGGCTTAGCAACGACATGCTTCCCCCTGTGAGGATTATGTCTCAAAGGTTGATGATCAACCTCCTCCACATAGGCCTCATCATCATCGCGTCTGGGAAACTTCTGCACAAGGCTTCTCGTCAGAAAATGTGAAGGCAAAAAACAGGGGAAAGTACATGTACTTATAATAAAATCACTATGTTTTTTACCTTCCCCTGGTCTTCCTCAACCCTCGTGCTAGCGCCTCTTTTCCTCGACGATCCGGCAGCCTTAGTAGAATCGCCCTGAGGTGTCAATAACAACAAACATCCAATTGGCGTCAAATCTAACAAAGTAGAAATTAAGAAAAGAAGAAGGAAATACATACCTTATCATCCTTATCATCATCAACAACCCAGAAGGATAGGGCTCGACGGGAAAAGAAGGCGACGGGAAACTACCATTTAGAATGGGACCTCGGACAAGAAGCGGAACTCGGGAATAAATCGGGTCATTAGAATGACGGGGTCTCCTGTTAGAACCCTGGCCGATGGGATCCGCATCCAACATCATCCTTTCAACACCTTTGGGCATAGATCGGTGACGATGAGGACTAACAGCAAAATCGGCAAGGTCACCTAAGGTGGAAGTACCATCTCGGTAGTTGGTAAGGAAGTTGGCAACAGTATATGCGGGAGCGTCCTCGGGCTTGTAGGTCGACCACTCGGCATCGGTACCATGACCATCTCGGCGAGCTCTCCACTCATCCATAATGCGAAAAGTGTTTCCAGTCCATTGAGCCAAATCGCGATAAGGCTTTAGCTGGGAGAGGACCTCATAGTAGAAAGGGATATCAGGGTCATACAAGGGAAGACGAAGGCCTAGCTCCAGTTAGCCCTGAGTGATAACCACGAAGTTAGCTGACTGCTCGTGCTTCTCCATATCGGACTTCTTCAAGAGGATGTTCCGGCCCGAGACAAGGGTGACTTAGTAATTTTGAAGATCGTACTTCTCCTTCAGCTGCTCAATAAATTCTTCGTCGGAAAGATATTTCTCCTTTTTCTCGGACCTGCACGAAACAAAAGGAGAATCATCAGGAAAGATAGATTTCATGGCACGATCATCGTACTTGGAGGGACTCTCGTATGAAAACAGAGAAGAAAGGGAAAAAACATTAATCTCGGAAAAAACATCATCAACAGACCTTTTCTCAGTCATATAGGGAGAAGAAGCCATCAGCGGAAACAATACGGAACTCGGAAATCGACGAAGAGAGTTGGGATGACGAAAACGTAACCACGGCTACTATAGCAATCGGAGAGGAAGAGATGAGGGAAGAAAATCAAGAAAACAAGGGTTTTTGAAGGAAGAAAGTGATGAAGAAATTCTGAAGAGAAGGTTGCAGCAGCGGGGAACTGAAAAAAAAAAATGGCAAAGGAGAAGAAAGAGGAAGGGAAGAGGGATATTTAAAGTGGAGAGTTGTAACCGACGCCGACGGTTACAGGTAATAAAATGGATTAATGAGGGACCGCATGGCAGAATTCGCGGCATGGACGAGGACGTGGGCAGTTGGGGAAACTTTCTTCCACTCGTGTATGCCGCACGAGCGAAATAAGGGGCATAAATATAGGTGTAAATTATCCACAGGGCCAGGTGGCAACATCTTAAGCTCTGATGCACCCAAAAATGAAGAGACGCGAAGCATAGAAGGAAGAACTGGCAGGCGCGAGATTCAAGAAGCCACGTGGATTGGGCATGATCACTCTACAGCTGTCGGACAAGACTCGACCCCAGGCCCTTGACAAAGATGACAAGACAAGACATAGTGAGTCAAACGAGGAGCGGTAATCAAATGGATAAGAAGATATATGTCACATTGGCCAACTACAAGAGCGACAGACGAGAAGGGCGACATCGTACCATGAGAACACCCGAAGGGATTAGCTTGGACGAGAGACAGACGGAGGAGTCAAAACACATCGTCTACATGAACTGAAGAAGGGACGACATAAGTAGGCCCGACCGCAGAACTTCAGATTAGATGTAGTGTGACTAACACCATAGTTTGGTTGTATGTAATCTTTCATATAAATAGAGGAACTTATATCCAAGAGAGGTAGGTTGTAATTTTGGAGAGAGACTTGACATTTCAGCAAGAGTAAGAAAGTGAGAAGAGAGTGGATCATGTAAGGGAGTTTGGTGAAGAGTAACACCTTTGTAACACTTGGAATTAATAATATTCACCCTTTCACCCCGTGGACGTAGGTAATCATACCGAACAACGTATATCTTGTGTTCGTTGTTGAGTCTTTACCTTCATTTGTATGAGTAGTAGGTTTCTATCCTTTGGATGTAGTTTGTAGTAGAATGCATCTAAACCTTGTAAAATCTAAGTTTCTATAGACTTTGGCCTGGCTTAAGCCTGCCCAACTCTATACACAGTTTCGCCCTTGGTCCAGGTTGTTTTATAAAACGAAGAATATCTCAATTGTCACATTCTCAGACGTCTGAGTTTCTTTTATTACAAAAAAGAATATGGACATTGCACCTTAACCCGTTTTTTTTCTTTCTTTTTCCATAGTAAAAAACCACTCTCTCAGAAAAACTCTCTTCAGTTTACTGTTAAAAAAAACTATTCATAGCCCTTGCTTTTAGAAGATTTTTCATGTAAAATATATTAATTGATAAACGTCCCATTATGTATATTTCGAATTTATATAATTGACCGTGAGTTATAACCCCAAAAGTGTCACTATCCATCCACAAAAAACCCATCAAAACAAAAGTAACACGAAATCCCCAAATAATGTGAATATTTGGGGGTTTTATATAAATATCCACCACTACCATCACCGACCACCACCATATCCATCATTAATATATACCAGCACTACCATCACCAACCACTACGATCACTATATCCACCATCAACTACCACTACTAGCAACCAACACCACATCCACCAACAAATACTAGCACTACCATCATCATAAAAAGCACCACCACCAACCAACACCACCACTAAACAGAAATATTATCACCAAAATTTGGTTTCATCATAAACTTAGTGTTTCATCATTAAAATTGTAGGATCAGAATATCGCCACAGCAATACTCTTGCGAAATTATAAACAACATTTCTGCGAGCTCTTCAACAACACACTGCGAGCGTCGCAAAATAACTCAAAGAATGACGTAACAGATGACGGTAGCGGAAACACGGGAAGAACATGACGATGATGCGAAGATTGTAGTATCTGCGAAAGAAGACATTACAATTACTGCGAGAATCTCGCGAGTCAAATCCAAAAATTAAAGGATAGCTTAGCTGTCATCCACTATGTAATTTCCTATATAAAGAGTTGAACAAGTGTAAGGAAATGGGGGATCAATTTTGAGAGTGTTGAGAAAGCTTTGAGGAGAGAGAAAGTTTAAGAGAGCAGTTGTATTCTTGATATCTTCCATTTCTTGTAATATTTCTGAGAATTAATCAATAAAAGTGTTGTTCTTAATCTTCAAATATGTGTCGATTCTTATGAATTCTTGTGAGGGGTATAGTGTAGGATTTCCTGGAACTACATAATGGCGCTAGAAACAGGGATTGAAAGTTGAAAATTGTAGAAAAAGCAAGATTAAAGATCAGTATTCAAGTTAAGAAGAGGATCGGTCAAGTCAGTGTAATAATTGAAGGAAAAATGATTAAAGTCAAGAAGAATTACAGGAAGTTGGAATGCAATACGATAACAAAAACGATGATCAACCAATTCCATGAATATATTAAAGGAAGGATTCATAGACGAGATTTTGAAGGAAAGAAAAATATGACGGTGGAGAAAGTATCACCTCTGAAGGATTGGGAAAAATAGAAAATCACGTTCACAGCAGCAGAAATACCAAGAGAAAATTTGGATCATACATCTCCTTTAGTAATCACGGTATCCATTATACGAATGAACAAGGAAAAATCAACAAGATCTTCGGAAGAATGGGATGTGAATAGAACTTTGGTGGATACAAGAAGTTCTGTAGATATAATATTTTATCATGCATTTAAGAAAATAGGATACAAGGATGAAGAGATGTCTTGTCCAGCATATCATATTCATGGCTTTGGAAAACCTATAACAAAACCTAAAGGCGAAATAGTGGTACGAATTCCGCTAGGAGAGATTGAAACACAAGTAACATTATGTGTTGTAGATATGGAGTCACCATATAACATGCTATTGGGGGGACCTAATAGACATATTTTTGTGTCTGAATTGTCCTCATTGTCTCTATTGTTAGTCTCGATTTTTGTACTAATTTTGGTGTTTTTATGTTTGTGTAGGTGTTTTTGGAAAAATACACTTGTATGGAAAAAGTTGCTCAAAAACTGTTATTTGGAACCTGAGAGAAAAGTACTAAAGTCACCCTCACTTTGGATAAGGGGCACCTCAGTTGGGCACCTTCTATTCGCACCCCACCAGTGGTTAAGGGGACTCTACCTTCTTTGTTTAAATTCCAAATATGGCGGGAAAAAAATCACAGCATACTTCCCTGGATTCATATTTGGACAAGATTTGGTCGGATTCTTCGCTTGGTTTGGATATATACCAGCCTGTTATATCAAAACAGGATTGGTAAGTGCGTTGAATTCGATCAGAGAGAAAGATTCACGTAATCTCTACTAAACAGGGCAATCTTTGTATCAGGAAACTTCTGAGTTATTTTGGGAAGGCTTCTGTGTGTTTTCTTCGTGCTAAACATATTTTGGAGCGTGTATAATGCTGTTGGGAGTCTAAAGAGTTCATGCAGGTGCGTGAAGGAGCTGCAAAAGGAAATTATTCCCGTGACAGGGAGAAGAGAATAATTGGAATTAATGAAGATTATATGGATTTATTATCAAGTATTTGCGATGCTGAAGGGTATATAATGGGTGCTGAGAGTTTGGATAAGGTTATGGAGAGTTAGGGGCGAGAACAGAATGTAGAAATTCGAGTTGCAGAGAGTTGCTGCTGCTGCCATTAGAGAAGAACACGAAGAACATTAGACCAACATAAACCGTCGTTCTTTAACAGTGTAAACGACAGAGCAGGTAGGGTCGTATAGTTACAGTGACAGTGACACTGTATTTGTATCGTTCTTTGTAACACAGTTTTGCAACAATTATAATAGTTACAAAAACCCGGTTTTCATCATTTTGTCTCCATTTCATCTTTCTAAACAATTTTTTGAGCATGAATCAATACTTTGAGAAAGTTTACACGATGATGGGCTAAACCCAATCCTTGGGGCGACGGAGGAAGCTATCTTGCCAATGAAAAAGTGGTAATTCTTAATTATTTAATTTTTGCAATTTTTAATTATGATTATTTGCCTAGATTGAAAATAGATTTCATGATTTTTGTTAAAGAATTGTGTTTTCTATTGATGGAATATGCTTAGCCAAGGGTTTTTGATATCCCATGCTTTGGATTAACATTTGTTGTTTCTAAAAAATCTACTTTTGCAATATTTGAGAATCATATTGAACGTGTGAAATTGCATGATTCTAATTAGTATCACTTTAGAATTGGTAAATAGCGGAATCCTAGCCCCAGTCTCTCCATAATTCTCACAACACCTTTAATTTTGAGTTTGTTATATTTTTGCTTTAAAATTAAGTTTAAAAATCTGCTTTCACAAGTCTTGAACGAATCTTATTACTACAACATCATTGAAAATACCATCACGACCATGGATACACGCAATCAAGGCTGTAGCATCAACATTACATCAATGCATCAAATTGGAACGTCAGTTGCATGTCATAAGTTAGAAATTAACAAGGATGTAATACCATTTAAACAAAGGATAAGAAAAATCGCAACAACATACCATTCCCAAATAGAAGAAGAATTACAGAAAATGCTTGATGCAGGAATTATAAGGCAGGAAAAATACCCGGAATGGATTGCAAATATGGTGGTGCTTCCAAAGAAAAATAAAGGGATAAGAATTTGTATAGACTTTAATGACTTAAACAAAGCTTGTCCTAAAGATAGCTTTCCATTACCAGATATTTCTCAAATGGTCGAATCAGCAGCGGGAAATGATAGAATATCTTCATTAGATGGGTATAAAGGGTACAATCAGATTTCTCTCGCTGAAGAAGATCAGGAGCACACCGCGTTCTTTGCTCCAACAAGGTTATATTGCTATACAAAGATGCCCTTCGGTTTGCGAAATGCTGGTGCAACATATCAAAGAATGGTGGAGAAATTGTTTGCGAAGTGGATCCATAAAACATTAGAGGTATATGTAGATGACATGTTAATCAAGAGTAAAGAAGCTAAAAACCATGTGCAGGACTTGAAGGAGATTTTCGTTCAAATGCGATATTTTAACATCAAGGTGAATCCCGAAAAGTGTACTTTTGGAGTAGCTTCAGTAAAAATTTTAGGGTATATTGTGTCAAAAGAAGGAATACAAGTTGATCCAGATAAAGTACAAGCAATTCGCGACATGCCAACACTAGCAACAGTAAAATATGTGCATAAGTTGAATGGGATTTTGGCTTCGCTAGGAAGATTCATCTCGCGATCATCAGACAAATGCAAGCATTTCTTCAATATACTCAAGAAGGGAACAAAGTTCAGGTGGACAGATGAATGTGAAAAGGCTTTTCAAGGAATTAAAGAACATTTAATGAACATATCTATCTTACAGAAAACCTAGCGAGAAGAATTATTGATCTACCTTGCGACAACTTCGCACGCATTAAGTGCAGTGTTACTGCGAGTGGATGCATGAATAGAAAAACCAATTTATTACATTAGCAAAACATTTAATACCGCAGAGAAAAAATACTCAAAGATTGAGAAGCTAATTTTGGTATTGGTTTATGCAACTTTTAAACTTCGCATCTATTTTCAAGTACATAAAGTAAAAGTATTAACAAAGGTGCCAATTGAGTCAGTAATGAAGAATTAAAAAATATCAGGCAGAGTTGAGAGATGGAATGCACAAGTAGGGCACTTCGAAATCAAATATGAAATTTTATCTTCGCCAAAATCACAAGTTGTAGCAGATTTCTTAGCAGAATTTCCTTCAGAAGATGATGAAGCTGTAGAAGAGATGATGGATGTAGAAGAAGAACAAGGATACCCAAGAGATCTGTTAACAGAACCCAACAGGTGGGAAATATTAGTGGATGGGTCATCAAACGGGAAAGGTAATGGAGTTGGAGTTGGAGTTGTCTTTATCTCGCCAGAAGGAGAAAAAATGGCTTTTTCATTTAGATTGGAATTTGCATCCACTAATAATGAGACGAAATATGAAGATGTAATACATGCTCTAAAATTCGCAATAGAAATGAAGTTGGAGAATGCTAGAATTACCAGTGATTCACAATTGGTTATTCGCCAAATCAAAGGAGAATACACAACAAATGAACTATCTTTGAAGAAATACAAGAAACTTGTTGAAGAGCTGTCAGCGAAAATTCCAAAAATAAAATGGAGACATATATAAAGAAAAGATAACAGACTCACAGATGCTTTTGCTTTCATATCCAGCTGTTTATAGGTAAAAATATCTTCTGCCGATTTCGGTAAATTCGGTAGGTGAGTGAGAAACTGGTTTAAACCCTAAAAAAATGTGTTGCACGTTGAGCACTTTTAGGTTCGAGAGATCAATCTGTACAAGTCCGGCCTAAACCAAGAAATGGTCATTCTATACTTGCTTTGGTCACAAAGAGGTGGAGAATGGGTTGGTTTTGGGGAGGGAAGCAAGGAGAGTGTGAGACCAGAATAGTCTATTCTGGAAGAGCAATTGGGTTTCTACAACTTGTTTTCATAAAAGTACCATAGCTCACGAGGGGAGCTATCAGGTAAGTATTATGAGTGTTCTCTTGTACGAATCAACTTCCTCCTGGAATGGAAATAGGTGAGACCTATTTATACAAGTTGTAGTAGAAACGTACTCTGGTCTCATTAAGGAGTGATGAGTAAATGGGAGGAGGTGGTCACCGTATGCATGGATTTAATGTCTCATAAAGTGGCTAATGCATGAAATTGATTTTCATGAAACTGTTAACGGTATGGAATTGATGTCCATAAAGTTTGTTAACTCACGGCTTTATGTCCCATGAACGTTTCCCACATAACTCCCATATTTACTAGGCGCCTCACCCTTATGAAACTTCCTTATGAGGGGCGTAGTGTACGCCGCATGTTGTAGACCACCAAACCAATACCCAAAGAGAATCCCCCTGTTTGTGTTGATGTCTCAAATGTTTTTGGAAAACATGTAAAACGTTGTTGTGGCTTGGCAAGTTAATCTTGGGGAACTTGCTATCCAGGTAACCTTCGACGGTCGAGATGTTGCATCTTGAGAGGAGGGGCAACCGTTGATCGTTGCACTCCTTTGTTTTAGTAGCCGTGTAGTGAGGTCCAACAGGGTGGCACATCCAGGGTGTGTTTAGACTTGGTGTGAGGAGCCAAGGTTTTTCCATAGGCGCATGGCATGACTAGCCTGGCCTAGGTACGCTACCAAGCTATGGTTTCGGGTCTAAGGCCGTGAGGGGGATTTTAGATGGCCAGGATTTTATCCTGGGATTGAAGGGCAGCCGTTGATGGGATCCTGGCTTCACTTTGGTAGCCGCATGGGGAATGCTAGTATAGTGGAGAGGCATGAGGGACCATGGAGAGGCATGGCGCGTCTAGCTTGGCTATGTACATGACCAAGCTAGGGCTAAAGTCATGAGGAGACTTTTTACGGCCAGGATTTGCTCTTGGGATTGAAAGGAAACCGTGGATGGGCGCCTGTCTTAAATTTGGTAGCCGCATGGGGAAGGACAGTATGGTGGTGCGGGATGAGGGGCCATGGCGAGAGGCATGGCGCGGCTAGCTTGGCTAGGTACGTGACCAAGCTAGGGATAAAGTCGTGAGGAGACTTTATATGGCCAGGATTTGCTCTTGGGATTGAAGGGCAGCCGTTGATGGGCGCCTGACTTCAATTTGGTAGCCGCATGGGGAAGGCCAGTATGGTGGCGCGGCATGAGGGGCCATGTCGAGGCTATCTTGGATTGGTACGTGACCAAGCTAGGGATAAAGTCATGAGGAGATTTTATACGGCCAGGATTTGCTCCTAGGATTGAAGGGAAACTGTTGATGGGCTCCTGGCTTCAATTTGGTTTAGAAACCCTAATTGGTTCCCTTCGCTAGAACCGCTACATAATTCTAGTACAGAGTCGGATTTTGATGGTCCGCCCCTCAAATCAACCGGAAAATAATTTCAGATCTCCTTACGGGGGGAGATTTAGGATTTGAACTCGTTCGGGAGGGAAAAATATCCTGAAATCAAAACTCAAGAAGATTTCATGAGGGACGCTGGCATGGCCAGGCTATCATGGCATGCCTTGGCGTAGCATAGCATGCTTTGGTGTGGTTTGGCATATGGGGCCAAAGGTTTTCCATGAGTGAATGGCGTGGATAGGTCTAAGTCATGGCATGACTAGCTCAGGTAGGGTGTGGCTGGCATGATTTGTCATTGGCACACGAGATGCGGCTATCATATCTAGGGCCATAGCACGGTGCGATTGGCATGGCACGACTAGCTTGGGCTACGCGTGGCTGGCATGATTTGCCATTGGCACACGGGGTGCGTCTAGCATGGTTGGAATTCTTTGGCGCGGTAGGGTGTGGCTGGCATGATTTGCCATTGGCACACGAGATGCGGCTAGCATAGCTAGGGCTATAGCACGGTACGATTGGCATGGCGCGGTTAGCTTGGGATAGGTGTGGATGGCATGATTTTCCATCGGCACAAGGGTGCGGCTAACATGTTTGGCATGCTTTGGCGGTGTAGGGTGTGGCTGGCATGATTTTCCATTGGCACACGAGATGCGGCTAGCATAGCTAGGGCCATGGCACGGTGCGATTGGCATTGCGCGGATAACTTGGGCTAGGCGTGGCTGGCATGAATTTCCATTGGCACGCGGGGTGCGGCTATCATGGTTCGCATGCTTTGGCGCGGTACGGTGTGGTTGGCATGATTTTCCATTGGCACATGATATGCATCTAGCATAGCTAGGGCCATGGCACGGTGCGATTGGCATGGCGCGACTAGCTTGGCTAGGTGTGGCTGGCATGATTTTTCATCGGCACAAGGGTGCGGCTAGCATGGTTGGCATGCTTTGGCGCGGTTCGGGTGTGGCTGGCATGATTTTCCATTGGCGCACGAGATGTGGCTAACATAGCTAGGGCCATGGCATGACTAGCTTGGGCTAGGTGTGGCTGACATGATTTTCCATCGGCACACGGGGGAATTAGGGTTTGGTTTGTCGTAACCATAATTTGAAAAATATACCCCGGTAATTATTAGAGACATATTAAAAGCTTTTATTAAATGCCCCTAGTAAATGCTTGTTTTAAATATCGGCTAGGGTTTAGCGTTTTACGATTTTAACCCTAAAATAAAAACCACCATCAACATTAAGTCCCCTGCTTAGCTCGGAACAGGTGCCTTGTTGCGGGGTAAGCATATGATGGTGACAGACAACGTAAATCATTGTGAAGATAGTCAGGAGAGTCCGACTAACCTTTTAAGTGGTAGAGCAAGTTTTGTCTTTCCATGTTGGTAGTCATGGAAATGAGGCACTATCTTGGAGGGCGGAACAGGTGGATGGCTTGGACTAAAATGGCTGAGAGGTGGCATGGCTTTGACCACAACAATGGCATGGTGGAGCTTGCAAGGGCGGCTAGGCGCGATGGGGCCGTGGTGATGGAGCGAGGGACATGGCAAGGTGGGGCGCGGTTTGGACCATGGCAAGGCGAGGCGCGGTCTGGCACGGTATGGCTTTAGCAGGGGGCCGCGGAAATGGTGTGGTCGGTCCTGGAGCATGGGGATTGATCTTTGAGGGACCGGTTTCCTCTTTCCCTTCCTTGGCTCAAAATTTGAAATCCTTTCCTTGTTCGAACTCCCAAGTATCACGCCCATAAAAAAATGGCCGGCCTCTCCCTTTGATTCACGCCTTTATTGTTTCTTCTTTGGCTGCTTGGTAGCGGTAAAGTGGACGAGAAAAATAGGTATGTCTTCCAGTACTTCCTCTTTCGCTTGTTTTTGTGGGACCGATTTCCTTTCTTCATGCGCGGCTTTAACATGGAATTATTTCCTTATTCAAAAATCTTTTTCTATAGGTAGGTAGCATCTGCAATCCTTTCATCTGGTAGCTTTGCAAAAATCCCGGTATGATTGGGACGCATTAGCACTAACGGGCATTAGCACTGACGGGCATGGAACGGTTGTGGGCCACTCTGTAAAGCGCTTGGCAGGGCATGACGCTGGTAAGGGAAGCACCTTGGAAGGGAAACGCTTGCAAGGGAAGTTCTCGTGGTTTAGGGCTTTACACGCCGAAACCCTAATTAGCGCCCTTTACTAAAATCGTTGTAGAATCCGCGTACGACTCGGATTTCGATAGTCCGCGCCTTTATCGGACACGAAATAGAATTTTGTATCTCCCTACGCGGGAATATTCAGGTTTAGAGCTTTCTTAGGAGGTGAAAACGGCCTTCTTCTATTTTCTGTTGCTCGTCCGGACCGTGCTTTTGTCTACAATGTCTCTCCATTAGATTCCAGAATTTACCAAACTCCATTGCATTCTTGGGACGGATGGATGTGGTTGCGTTGTCGGTCCATCCTTGATTTTAGGCTGTTTAGTTCCTGGACCCGCTGATCGTGATTACAGTATGTTGTGGATGCTTGCATGGTCGAAATCTCCCGGAACCACTAGAAGAAATAGATGAGTTGGGAGATATTTCATTGCCAACGTTCTGCTATCAAGTCTTCAAGGACTTTGTTCCAAGAAACATGCATTAAACCACATTCTGAGTCTTGGACTACCGTATGGACTGGGATGTGGTGAGCAGTCCTCAGTTATATTTCTGTTAGATCCGATGACACGACCGAACATGCGAATATATCTTTGTGGTGCGCTTTTGGAGTCTCCGATGCACATGTATGGCTTCATGTTGAGAAATTCTTGCGGCTCGTAAAACGTCGACAGTGATGATGTTGAAATCAGAAATAACCTGGTTAATGGAGGTGAAGGCGCCCCTTGCTGGTAGTCCCCATGTGTAGCCTACTTTTATTGCATTTTCTTGAATCCACGTCCATGAGACTCGATCCAAGATTATTGTACTTTTCTGGATGTGACGCTGGGGATGCTCAGAATATCACATGGATGAAACACTCTGGATAGTAAAGTGGTAAAAATGAGGGAGTTACATTGTTTATCGTGGCTCCCTCTGTTTCTTCAAGGAAATGTTTCGGTCGCGTCTCTGGAGTTTTCTCGTGAGTCTTTGATGGTCGTCGGGATGGACTGCAATGAGCAGTCCCCAGTCGCATTTTCTTTAGTTTTTGAAGTTATTTTCCTATGATAAGGCTTAGGATCCTCTGCGGCCTTGTAAAATGTTGAAGGCGTCTTCTAAACAGAGAGGTGATAATACTCTTGTGCTGCACCCTTGAAGAGCAGGTGACCTTGTTGTGGCTGTGGCCTTTTACTTGACTATGTCTCCTGAGCCTTGACATTGAAGGGATTCCGTGTATACCCTCAGTCCCCAAGTATGGTTTACATGATTCCATCTTGTATGGTCAGTGGGTTGACCATGATAAAGACATCACCATCGTGCGTTCATACTGCCGATTTTGCTACTTATTTCACGTGGAACCCAGAACATGGAGGAGTATGGGTTACCTTTGTAGTAATTGTTGTTGTGGTGAATCTCTAGCTGATATCAACAAATGATCGGTAATAGTTCTTGGTAGTAGATGTAACCATAAGAGAATTTATTATCGCGGTAACAAAGTAGGTTGGCTATAATTATATGGGCACCCATGGTAGTAAAAGGATTGGCTGGATGCGCAAGTGAGCAAAACTGTCCATGGTCACGAGTTTTGGTGGTATGGACCAAAGGGTGGCCATGAATACGAAGATTAGATAGCTACGACCATGATCCTTGACATGGGGAGTGTGGCGGCATGACCCTTTGCAGGAAGGAGTGGTGTTGAAGAGAACGTTGAAGAGGAGCCACTGCTGGAGAATGTTGAGACGACGCCTTGCAATTCTCAAAGCCTTGGTGGTTACTATGTTGAAGTCGGAGGCTAAGTCACGTTCTGTCAAAATCGACATCCCTCAAGTGTACATAGGATAGAAGTACCCTGTTTTATCTATCGATCGTGCTTTTCAGGAGAGGTTGGGGTTTGAAAACAACTTCCCTGGATGAAACACCTGCTTTCCACAGATGTTTCATCATAGACTGTACGACTTAGTGGGCCAAGTTCCCATCGTGCAGGTCCTGACGGGAAGAGGGCCTCTGTGAACTTAGGAGGGTTGCTGATTTTCTTTTCCTCGATTTTGGAGAAGTCATTCCTCATCTTTACGTGTGATAAATTTGGATTGATGATCCCCTTCTACTGGGCATTCAAGAGCAACGCGAGCCTCATCATCTATAAACGTACGTCCTGATGAAGTGTCTTTTGTCTTTGCATCAAATAAATAGTGGTAAAAGGAGGTCGGCTTCTTCCGGCTCTTCTAGTAACTTGCCTTGATGGTGGAGTAGCGTCCCTGGTGACGGTTGGAGCTGCCATGCTTGAATAAACGTTGGGGTGGCAGAAGAGGCTCTGGTTCTGGTGATCATAAGTGTATCGTGTAGAGATGACACGATTTTGATCCCGAAGTGTTGGAGCCATGGCGTTGTTTCGAAGGGAGAGGATGGTGCTGGATGGACGCAAGATGTTAGCGTTGGGAGGATGCAAACTGTTAGCGCAGAGTGTGGTATTGCGGCTGGCATGCGCGTGCGGCATGTGCGTCTTGTAAGCATGTCTGGTAAGCGCATCTGGGAAGCGCGTCTGGAAAGCGCCTCTGGTAGGTACGTCTGGGAAGCGCCTCTGGTAGGTACATCTGGAAAGCACGTCTGGAAAGCGCCTCTGGTAGGTATGTCTGGGAAGCACGTCTGGGAAGCGCGTCTGGGAAGCGCGTCTGGCAAGCGCCTCTGGTAGGTATGTATGGGAAGCACGTCTGGGAAGCACGTCTGGTATGCGAGTCTGGTAAGCGCGTCTAGTTAGCGTTGGATCATCTTGGAATGGGCACTGGCTTGGCGTGGACGCTGGCTTTGGACTTTGGTACGACATGGACCGTTGGCTGGGCATGGCGTGAACCGTTGGCTTGGCACAATGTTGGCTTGACATGAGGCTAGCTTGGCGTGGCGCGGGCTTGTTCTTGCAGGCCCAGTTGCCTCTTCCCATAAGTAGCTCAAACAGGAAATCCTTTGTTATTCAAATTCCAAAAGTGTTATGCTTATGAAAGGGGTTGGCTCCCCTTTTTGCCTCGTATCTTTGTTATCACATCCTAGTGTTATAGGTAGCATGATAGTGATAAAGTGGGCAAGCATATTCCATCTATGTACTCCAGCGTTTCTCTTTCTCTTTCAAATTTTTTTTTTGTCTTGTGCTGGTGCAAACCATATCCATAGGTATGCCTTTCCATAAATCTGTAGAAATATTTTTCTTCTGGACTGGTGTAAACCCTAGCCATGGGTATGCCTTTCATATACTTGTGGAAATACTTCCTCATAAACAATTCTTCGAATGTTGTCGTAATAACGTCTCCTAATAGTGAGAGGTAGTCATTGTTGTGCAGTGTAGGCACGTACGGGTAGGTGACCTCTTTTTTTTTTTTGAATGGCAAACAAAGCGCATGGTTTATGGTTTTTTGATTTCCTGATTTTCTTGGGTTAATAGATAAATGCTACCTTGACGGTTTTGGATTTTTTGAATGAGATCTTTAGAATTGAATTGTTTGGGATTATTTTTTATAATGATTGAAAGTGACACGGTCATCCCAGAAAAACCATGGAACCGTGTGTTGGTAGGTGACATGGGGTAAACTATGCATCTTATATTGAAAACTTGATATAGAAAACCACTTATCTCGTCTAGGTAAGACTTACTTGGTTTTCAGGTCTCCTGATGAAAAGTGAACCTTCCAGGTGTAAGACTAAGTTTATGGGAAACACCACCATGGGAAGTCCCCAATCATTACTGAGAAATCTAACAACCGAGATGTTGACCCTTGGGCGGATCTTGTCTACTTTTATCCCCTGGGAAGTCCCCAGTCATACCTTGTCCTGTCATGACTGATAATCAAGCCGACGGGTAACTGGGTAGGAGTGAGTCGCCTTACCCTACCATCTCGACGCATGGGTCGAAAAACGAGATCGACAGTCGAAAATTGACATTGTGATCGATAGATCAATCTTCCCGTTGTGGTCGCTAATTATTTATAGGTGAAAATAGCTTCTGCCGATTTTGGTAAATTCGGTAGGTGAGTGAGAAACTGGTTTAAACCCTAAACAAATGTGCTGCACGTTGAGCACTTTTAGGTTCGAGAGATCAATCTGTACAAGTCTGGCCTAAACCAAGAAATGGCCGTTCCAGACTTGTTTCGGTCACAAAGAGGAGGAGAATGGGTTGGTTTTGGGGAGGGAAGCAAGGAGAGTGTGAGACCAGAATAGTCTATTCTGTAAGAGCAATTGGGTTTCTACAACTTGTTTTCAGAAAAGTACCAGAGCTCACGAGGGGAGCTAGCAGGTAAGTATTCTGAGTGTTCTCTTGTACGAATCAACTTCCTCTTGGAATGGAAATAGGTGAGACCTATTTATACAAGTTGTAGTAGAAACGTACTCTGGTCTCATTAAGGAGTGATGAGTAAATGGGAGGAGGTGGTCACCGTATGCATGGATTTAATGTCTCATAAAGTGGCTAATGCATGAAATTGATTTTCATGAAACTGTTAACGGTATGGAATTGATGTCCATAAAGTTTATTAACTCACGGCTTTATGTCCCATGAACGTTTCCTACATAACTCCCATATTTACTAGGCGCCTCACCCTTATGAAACTTCCTTATGAGGGGCGTAGTGTACGCCGCATGTTGTAGACCACCAAACCAATACCCAAAAGAGAATCCCCCTGTTTTTGTTGATGTCTCAAATGTTTTTGTAAAACATGTAAAACGTTGTCGTGGCTTGGAAAGTAAAAAGCCTCATGACATTTGCGTCTTAAGACACTTATCAGCATCCTAATGGAGGGTGCCGCCCTTATCTTCCCCCTGGTTGCCCCTTCAAGGAGTCTTGTATGGCCTATGTACGACTCCTTGAAGGGGAAACCAGGGGGAAGATAAGGGCGGCACCCTCCATTAGGATGCTGATAAGTGTCTTAAGACGCAAATGTCATGAGGCTTTTTACTCACGGGAGTATCAAGACTTATCATATTTGTGCAATAAATATACAGAGGCAAAAAGCCATGAGAAAAAGATAAGATAAGATTAATGGGTTTTTGCATGAAAGTGTAAAGACGTCTTGCGATTTCATCGCAAGACGGCAATGTCATGGGGGTTTGTTTTCGCAAGAAAACTTAAACCTGTCATATTGTCGCAGAGAAATTGACAAAGCAAGGATAAGGCAAGATCAATGGGTTTTTACTTGCAAGTGTAAGAACGTCCTGCGATTTTGTCGCAAAAACAAAAATTGGCGAAATAAGACCTTTAACTAGGAAGGCAAAATAAGACCAACAGAATAATAATAAACATTAACAATTTTGTTTAAATGCAGATAAACTTTGTTCATCGCAAGAAAGATACTGAGAGTTAAGTATGGGAATTTATAAACAGAACATCATTATCTTTCTCGCAAGAACATTATTATCTTTCTCGCAAGCACAACTGAATTCAAGAAATAGTGTAAAGTACATCATTCTAAAGAAAAGAGAAGAGATAACTTAAGAAAATAAAGATAAAATTCATAATTCAGTGTTAACTTCACCAGCTCCATTGTCTTTACCAGAGTTATCATCTTTGCCAGCTACATTATCTTCACCAACATTCTTCTCATTCTGATTAATTCTGGCTTCTTCTTCGCCAGACTTATCACCAGCAATTGTTCTATCATCGGTAACAGCTTTTTCGGGAGGGATTTCTTCATTGTCCACATGGTCTTCTTGAGAATGGTTTTCTTCGCCACTTTCACAATTGAAATCACTGTCACCAGCATGGGGAACCTCATCATCACCTACTTCCATAGGTTTAATTGATACAGGAGGAAGAGAGTTGGATAGCAAGATATCATTTACTGGAACTTGTGCATCAAGATGAACTTGACGAAGATTAGCTTTATCACAGTTTCTAATCTCCATATTTTTAAAATATTCAAGGCAGTCATATTTCCTTTCTGCTAGATCGTGAGAGTAAGTAAGATGAGCAGTAAGAACTCTATTTTATTTTCGAACCTTAGCCAAATCAGCACTCAAAGCAGAGATGGTAGAATGAAGCTTTTCCTTAGACGCTACGAACAACAACAATAAAAATAAAGATTATTATGTTAAAGATTTCGCAAGAAGGTCAACAAAAGAAAAATTATCAAGGCAGTCAAAAATACTACCTTCTTTTTGCGAAATTAGGTTTTGAATTAGTGCCAAACAAGTATTTTCCCAATGACTCATAGAATCGTCAAATTTATCTCCAACTAAGCCTTTTAGATGAGATTTTAAATTCTTTTCTTTGGAGAGGAGAAAAGAATTTTCCTTCCCAATAGCGGAATTGGACTCCTCTAATTTGGAATATTCTTCTTTGAGTTGGCTTATTTTTATACTTAAAGCTATTCTACCTTGGATAAGTGAATTTTTCTCAATGATAGATGATTCAGTTACTTCCTTAAGTTCATCTTGTAGCGAATGAAAGGATTGTTCTTGATTATCATACATTTTTTGAAGAATACTTAGCTTCTGCGAGGAAATCACCACCTTATTCGAAAGACCCCGTTTCTCTTGAGATAAAATCTTGTTTTCCTCTGATTAAAGTTTTAATCACTAAATTAGCTTTGGTTAACAAATAAGAGATGCGAGATATTTCGCTACTTAATAGATCTTGTTTATGTGCTAATTGTGTGTTTTCTATGGTAAGGTTCTCTATCTGATCAAGGGAATATGTGTAAAGATTATCTAGTTGGTTATATTGGTCCATCCAAGAATCTCTATCAACACGAATCTCTTCAACAACGAATTCAACTTTGAATATCCACATTAATCGATTCTGATTTAAGACTTAATGTGCGAACAAAGGATCTTAAGAAATGGCGAAATGAAAAGAATAAAAAACAATTAATGAAGGAAAATCAAAGACAGAGATAGAAGAAATTATACCTTTTAATTCATCATTTTTCTTGTGAAGATTCTCGCAGTTCAGTGAAGAATTGTTAAGTTTATGATGAAGAGCTTCACATTCTAAAATCTTGGCTTGGAGAGCCCCCTTTAAAGCTTCAATCTCACTCTTTAGAGATGCTTGCGAATCCATTCGGTCAGAACCAAAATATTTACTTAAAATCTCGTAGACACTATGCTTAACATGATCAACAGAAGATTTCCTAGCATCATCTAAAATATCAGACAAAACCTTAAAAGCAGCGTCTACTCCTACTGAAGTTTCTTTAGAAGAAGGGAGGGATGTAGATGGCGAAAAAGTGACAACAGAAAGTTGGGAATTTGAATTATTCGCAGCAAATGCATCATCTAAAGGTGATTTCTGGGAAAGTAATAAATGGAATTGAAGTAGAATTAATTACAACAAAAGGGGAAGAAACTTCGTTCGTATTAATTTCAGGAATTTCATTTATAAAAGGATCAGTTGAGGAAGGGATATTTATGGGGTTGTTATCGCAGACATAAACTAGAGGTTCAGTTTGCGAAGGTGTAGGGATAGAACTGGTAGGAATCAATTGGGGAATAGGAACATCAAAATCAACAACTTTAGATCGACGAGATTTCTTGCGAGGAGCATTATTAGTGATCTCATCACCCTGCGAATAATAATCTAGATAAGAAACAGAGGCAACAATATTGTTATTAAGAAAAAAAATGTTTCTTACTACCTTACGATTCGCAGGCTTCCTTTTCATTTCAGCGAACTCTTGTTGCGAATTTCCGGGAGAGTTAGGGTTTTGAACTACAAATTTGGTATAAGAACTGGTTCCGCTGAAAAGAAAACACAGTATGGGAATTACATAAAATCAAACGAAGACAGATCAGATAATTTTGATGAACATGATTTAGATAAATAAGATTGAGTTTTGATAGAAGAACATATACCATGATGACTCCATGAAAGCAGTAGCAGAAGAATCTTTTGAAGGAAGAAAGTTGCAGACGGAAAAAAGACGAAAAGATGAAGAAGACGGAGAAGCAGAAGAAGAAGATTATTTTTGTACCAGATTCTACTTTTATAGACAAAAGGGATGGTGACTGGATAATAAAAATACCGGTAAAAAAGAGGAATATGCGAAACGTGTAGGCAGTTATACTTAATTTACGAGGCTTTGTCGTGAAGAAAATATGAAAACATAGGAAGATGCGACATTCTAAAGAGAAGGAGATTCTCATAATCTTCTCCTCTTCGCAGAGAAGACATGAGAAGAGGAAAGATGTAGGATCAGAATATCGCCACAGCAATACTCTTGCGAAATTATAAATGCCATTTCTACGAGCTCTTCAACAACACACTGCGAGCGTCGCAGAATAACTCAAAGAATGACGTAATGGATGACGGTAGCGGAAACACGGGAAGAACATGACGATGCTGCGAAGATTGGAGTATCTGCGAAATAAGACATTACAATTACTGCGATAATCTCGCGAGTCAAATCCGAAATTAAAAGATAGCTTAGTTGTCATCCACTATGTAATTTCCTATATAAAGAGTTGAACAAGTGTAAGGAAAGGGGGGATCAATTTTGAGAGTGTTGAGAAAGCTTTCAGGAGAGAGAAAGTTTAAGAGAGCGGTTGTATTCTTGATATCTTCCATTTCTTGTAATATTTCTGAGAATTAATCAATAAAAGTGTTTTTCTTAATCTTCAAATATGTGTCGATTCTTATGAATTCTTGTGAGGGGCGTAGTGTAGGATTTCCTGCAACTACAAAAATCTTCGGTTTCATGATAAAAAAAAAAAGGCAAAAATAAGATGAAACCAAATTAGGTTTCATCATAGAATTTGATGAAACCAATTTTGTTTGGGGTTTTTGAATTAAGTTTTTAAAATTTTGGGTTTTTGTATCAATTTTGTTTAATATGGAGTTTTAATGGATCCAAACATTTGAATAGAGTTTTTGTACTCCAAATTTGGTCACCTTAGTGTTTTACTACTAGTTCTGTTTACATAATTGGTATCATTGTCTAATGATTTTATCACCTTAAGAGTCTAAGACTAGTTAACTTATAATTTGTATTATCTCCAAATTATAAGTATAATTATATGATACTTTGTAGCCATAATCCTTTGGACATTAGAGCAAGCACCACGGTGGTGCTTTTCTTGGCTAAATCTATGTAATGTAGCCGAGAGCAATTACTACTGTAGAGAAATTCTCTTTAAGTCAAGTAGTCAGTTAGAGCAACTGCAGTGGTGCGAGTATAACTAAAGATCAAAGATAAAAAAAAAAAAGATCAAATTTGAGTTTAGTCCGTAGTGTGACGCTACGTTAGAAGACTAAATTTGGTGGAGCGTACATTATAAGTTCGCCCGATGGAGCCGAGATCTTGTTCATGCAATAAAGGAAAAAAAAAAAAAATGGGGCGGAGGTATAGTTAACGCCCCACACTAAGGAAAAAAAAATTATGGGGCAAAGACTTTATTAATGCCTAATGTGGGGCGTTAACTTTATGTATGCTTGTTGTGGGGTGTTAACTATACGTTCGCTCGGTGTGGGGCGTTAACTATACGTTCGCTCGACTATATTTGGTTTTGGTCTTGGTCCCAGATCAAATATAGTATGAGATTTGGTCTTGGTCCGGATTTTAATCGATAGTCTATCCCGCTGTGTCTCGTTTTTTGACCAAATATTTGGTTATACTCCCACTATGGTTGCTCTTAGGCCATAGGTATTAGATGCTAGAAATGGTTATCATCAATGGCTGATGGAAACCGAGTATCTGTCTGCAAACTCAGTTTTCGTTCTAGTACTTTTCTGAGTCCACCATTTAGATGTGGAAACTGAATTTCGGCCGACTAATAAATAACAGATGGTAAAAGTTGTTACAATTTTTCCTACCCTTTTTTGACCTAATTACAGTAAAACCTAGTTACTGCTAAGCCAAATTTCATTGTAATACTTGCTCTTAGATCTGCGGCCACATTGCTGCTAATAGGAGTACCAAAATTTACTAGGGGAGGTACTAAAATTTATATAAGACAAACTAGAGTCTTCTGTTTTGTATGGATTTGATAGAATCCCCGGTCATGTGGCACCCCGTTAGGAACGTTTGCCGCCACCACTTTCCCAGTTTCTTTCTTTATTTCTTTTTCAGTTTGCTCATCGGAATATAATCAAAGACAAAGATCATTGATAAATGGTTCCAAAAGCCGAACACCAAAAGTTCGTCTAAAAGTTATACTCCCTCCGTCCCATTATTAAGTGACCTATTTGATTTTAGATTTTGTCCCACTAATAAGTGACATATATCACTAAAGAAGAATATATTTCTAAAATTATCCTTTTAGTTAATTATAAAAAATATAAGAAATATGCATAATTTGATAGGCATGTTTATATTCGTTACGTAGATGTTTCAAAATGCTTTTCAATGGTATGAAGTTTGTGAACATCCATGGAGTAGTTTGAGAGATAAATCATTTCTAAATTTCTCTAGTTATTATACATAAGGGTATAATTATAAAAAAAATGTTTAAAAGTACTTTTTTCCTTGCTTGCCTTAAAAATTGTGTAAAATTAAACTAGGTCACTTAATAGCGGGACGGAGTGAATATCATTTTTATGCCAGCCAATACACAAAAAGAGGTTGTGGGATCGAGCCTTGACACAAGCAACAATAACAACAAGTCTTGTGGGATATAAAGGCAATACCATATTTGTTTAGACGGTGACGCCTTTACACCTTTACAGCCAGACCAGAAGAAGAAAATGTCAATCACTAATAATGATGGTCGGACCACAGTTATATGTGGACTAGAATCAATTCTTACCTACTCCGATTCAGAAATCCCAAGAACTAGAGACTTTAAGGAAAATAAAGTTTTTTTTTTTTTTGATAAAGATTAAGGAAAAGAAAGATCAATTCTGCCCACAAACTGATTTCATCCATGTAACAAGTAGTCAAAGATGTGTGCTTCATTTCGACTTTACTCTCAAGTATGATGGCTAAATGAGCTAGACACAAAATATTACCTACTCTTCCTTAAAATTGACTTGAAGTCCAATGAAAGAAACATTGGAATAACAAAGAAAATGGAAACAAGACCTAACTCTAAGTGTTCTCAAATGTGTTCCGAATGAAATGAACCACATCCACAGTTCATTCAAGCATTAGACAAATTCATACAAGCTTCGAAAATTGTCAAAACATAGTGCCAAGCAACGAGAACAACAGAATAAAACTTTAGGAATGAACTTGAGCACACATAAGAGTTTAGCAAGATAGAGCAGTAAAAATGAAATCACAGTGAATTCTGCGAGATGAATGGAGTACAAACCAAAACATAAAGCAACAATTATTCGATGAGACACAATAGTAAAGGTGGTATTATTATGCAGGCATTTGCAGAGAAATAAGTTTCCGGAATAAGGATCTTTACCTCATTTCATTAAGTTTTTTACTCGTACATTATGACGTAGATGACAAGCATGAATTTCACTTGTACAACTTACAAAACACACCCAAAAATATGAAAACAGCAACGGTCTTACGGTTTACAAGTTTCGTACGTCTCATCCAGTACTTGAAATTGGACAAAATTTACATAATTACTTTATTACCGGGTTTTGAAGTTGCAGCTCTTGGATCATTCCCCTGGTTACCGCACAAAGCCAAGGAGTTCCTCGGTTATCTGTATTAAAAATATCCAACCTTTGCTAGATATCTCAAGTAATGCGGGTTTTTACCAACATAACCCACCGTAAAATTTATTTTATTTACATACTAAAGACAGAAAAAGAGTAAGAAGCTCACAGAGGAAGAATTGAGCTCCGGTTGTATCTCGGTATAAACAACTTCGCACCACTTGAGAAAGATCTCTTCATTGAAACAGGCCGGGGCAGCAATGATCTCCCTTTCGAAGAACTACCGATTAAACACAAAACACTAGGATTCCAGCTTTTATTCTTGGGAACAATTGGCAACTCAGGATTCTTACTTCTAGCAGGTTGCAACTCTGGACTCACTTCCAATTCCACACGAAATGAATTACCCATAGAGAAGCAAAACATGGACGAGAAATCCATTGAGACAGATCTCCTAACAGGCTGTATCGCATTCTCAAGAGGCCATTGATTCTCACCCAAGTCACTTACAACTCTAATTTCAGAATCTTCACCTTCCTTTACCAAATCCATATCCCTTCTCACTTCCTGCAACTCTATCTCATCTTCAATTCCAATCCTTGCTTCACTAACGACACCATCCTCCCTCTCTCTCATCTCCACTCCACTCCCAATCTCCGGAATCTCAACCCGAGTCTCTTCCGCAACATCCGATTCCTCCTCCGGAATCGGGACAATAGCATTTGAAACACCTGCAGCTGGGTTCGTAACAATTGGCGCACGACACAACGGGCAATTCTTATGATTCCTTAACCAAGTATCAATACAAGGAAGATGAAAAGCATGACTACACTTCGGCAAAAGACGAAGAGTCTCGCCTTCTTCGAATTCACTTAAACACACAGAACAATCACTTCCTTCAACTAATCCTTCCCCTTTCTTATATTTACAAACACTAATTGCATTTATAATTGCTTGTTCCAAACCAACAGAAGTTATATACCAAATAGGATGATCAATTAAAGGTCCATGATTCTCATCCATGAATTCTTCAAGCATATTATTATCATCATCTGGGTTTTGATCTTGTTGGGGTGTGTTCCTTCTTCTTCTTCTTCTTCTTCTCCTTCTATTGTTGGTCCAACAACACTTGACTATGAGTAAAATCGTGTAAAAACTCATCACAAGAAAGAAACTACCAAGTATTGCAATCAAAGCAATCAGAAAAGGTGATAAAAGAAGACTAGTAGGTGGTGGCGGCGGTGGTGGTTGTGGTGGTGGAAAGAAAGGAGGAAGTGGAGGCATATGTTCATCTAAAAATGGTGGATAACATTTGATTGGACAATATGGAAAACAATCCTTACAAAGTGGTAAACCAGATATGTTTCCTTCATTTGGATTAAACAGAAATCTTCTATTATTCAAACCCATATCTGTAAAAACAGAGAAATGATCAAGAACTTACCTGCAACTCTGATTCTGAGGGATTGAAGAAATTACAGAGGAAACTGAGAAAAGGGTTTGTCTGAAACATGTTTCTGAGAAAATATCATGCTTTGAGTTTGGTGGAAGGATTAAAGAATGAGGAGGAAGATCAAATCTCCCTTTCAACCAAGTGAAACTCAAGACTTTTACTCGTTCTGCTTAGTCAATAATAATAAGTGTTGGTATTTGAATGTGTACACGTAATTGAATCCAGGCTGTAGAAATTTTTGTAAAGTAGTGAGATCTGATGGTTGTGAAGGTTGAGAAATGGATTACAGGTATGTTATTGGTTAGATTAGTATTGGATACTGTGGGAGGTTTAACAAAGAGTAGATTAGATTAGGTGTATCTAACAACGAATAATAAGGACTTTTTAATGGTGTGGTTTAAGGTATTGGGACAATATTTTATGGTAGGTATCCGTCTATTCCAAAAAATTATAGGAGTAAATTATAGTCTTTTTTTTGTTTTTATCTGTCGACAAAAAATTCAATGCTACCTACGAGTTTCAAATTCAGATCGCTGATATAATTACTCAATAATTTTATCACTATATTACAGTAACATCATTTAATGATTTTATCAGTGCAATATAGTCCCTCTTTAGTCTGTAAAATCGGAAGAAAATGTCCAGCTTCAACTAAGGATAATTATGTTTAACTGATATAGAATGATCTGGCTTTGGTTGTGCATTGCCTGAAGATATGCGCAAGCTTTCTGTATTACATAATTATTGTCGCAAGTGTATATTGTACGTGTTAATATTACTTTGTCTCTTATCTTCCGTATTCTTCTAATCTTCTTCTATTCGAAACAAAAGGAAAAAAAAAACTACCCTAGAGATAGAGTCGAGAGAAAGAGATCGATACTCCAGAGAGAGGGTCGAGAAAAAACCGTTTGTGTTTTTTTTTTTCTTTTTTTTTTGGCAAGAACATGTAACTAAGCAAATTTGGAACATTGTATGTGTATAATTTGTGTTTTACATGGATTTTGAACCTAAATTTTCTCATTTTGAGCAGATTTTAACCTAAAGTTTCTTATTTTTAAATAATTTTCAGTATGAGAAATAGGCTATGTATAACGTTGTCACATAACGGTATTTATCGGTAAAATTACCGATATCCGCTAACTTAATGGAACGGTAACGGTTTAGATTTTTAGAATTCCGCCGGAAATTAACGGTATCGGAATTCCGATATGAAATATCGGTAACGGTAATGGATGAGCTAGTTACCGTTTCGATAGGTTCCATTCACAGCCCTAATTAGAGGGAAAGAAAATTGCGGGTCGACGTAATTTTATTTGTTTTATTTTGGAGTAACTGTACAACCTAGGCCAAGACGCGTTTGAGTGAGTAGTGGGCATTGGCAATTTTCTTGTAATTGAACCGTCAATCACTTCTTAAGCGTCTTAATTGTAGTGGGGAAATTGAGCTCAAAGGTCTTTGAGAAGGAACCAAGTCTTAATCGTCTTTTGCCCTTTTATGATACTATCTTGTTTACCAAATTTGAGTGGATATATACGAGTAGATCATCTTTAAAAACTTAGTCGACAAGGCCACCACTTCCATGAGAAATTCTTAACTTTGCTATACGAAGAAGATCATCTTTAAAAACCATATTTGAAATTTTGGGTTGGCATAAAAAATCTTAAAAGTTTGAGTGCAGTATGACAGTGAACTACTTCAGCATAAATCCAATCACAAATTTCCTAAAAGCTCATCCCTTTGTTGGAGCTTGGAAGCGAATGTGCTATGTAGTTCTCAAGACATCAGCATTTTTTGTTTAGTGCTATACTATAACATCGTTGCCACGGTAGGAAGGGCCGACCGAAAAAAAACGGAACACTGTTGCAACGGAACTTCAAGAAAATTTATGATCCCATTAGTATTTTCATCATGAAGAGGAACTCACAATCAGGGACGGAGCCAAGAAATGTTGGATGGGGTGTAAAATTCTGCTATAGAGTGCTAACTTTTTTTAGGGGTGCAAAATTACAATATTAGGCTTGGATATTAAAAAAATTCTCTAATTGGGTTTAGGAGCCAGCTGGGCAGGGGGTGCAAGTGCATCCCATTGCAATGGGCTAGCTCCGCCCCTGCTCACAATTAGTAGCTTCATCACGAGCCTACCATGACACTGTTACCATCTGCTTACATGATTAAATATGGTAATTTGACAGAAGTCATTAGCATTACACGATCATGTATAATATTTATTCGAGTATTGGCGAAATTGCTCCCATCACAAAAATTGCGTGCATATTTCGTACTAAGCCTAAAACACCAGAGTGTATCTAAAATTTTGATTTTTCAAACGTATTCCCAAACACGTGTGTCCCATGCAAAGATCCTTATTTTATTTTATTTTATTTTATTTTGGTGCAATCGAAACAGTTCTATCTCCTCGTCTCTTCTATCTTTCTCTGCAACTAATGACCACAACTGTTATTGATTTTGTTTTTTTCATTGATGAGTGTTCATGATATCAGAAAATTAGATCTATATTAACCCATGTATTAGAATGATAATCTAACAACTATATGGTAATTTGTGTAATTATATCTTTTGGTAACCAAAGATTTGATCTGATTATACATAAATCCAACTGCAGATTCCGAAAATGAGAACGATTCACCGGTGAAAAAAGTTGGATTCAATTTAGAAGTTTTGAAGGGACTTGGTTTCAAACTCAGATTCAGAAAATAAATAACCATTCACCGGTGGTGGTGCTGGTGCTGTGTGTAGTTAATTTGAATTTGTTTTCCGTCGTACAGTATCTCCAAATAAGATTGATAATTGAAATTGTAATTTTCGGTCGATTGCGGTGTTGGTGTTGCTGGCGGAAAAGGAGTAAAAGGGTGGTGGATGTGTCAGTGGAAGTGAAATCGGAGGAGGTAGAGGAGGGTGGTGGTGGCGACTTCAAATATGATTTGATAATTGAAATTGCAATGCAATTTTCTGTCGATTGTGGTGCTGGTGTTGTTGGCGGAGAAGGAGAAGAAGGGTGGTGGATGTGTCAGTGGAAGAAAATCGGACGAGGTGGAGGGGAGGTAGGGGTGGCGGTGGCGACTTCAAATAAGAATTGAAATTGCAATTCCAATTTTATGTCGATTGTGGTGCTGGTGTTGTTGGCGGAGAAGGAGAAGAAGGGTGGTGGTGACGTGGTGTCGGCGAAATTATGCTGTCGGTGACAGTGGTGGGTGAGGATAACGAAGGAAGTTGGTTTTAAGTATATGGGTATTCTGGTCAGTTCACTGGAAACGGTTGAAATCCAATCTTTTTATTAAGGCTAAGAAATGTAACTATTTATTTCACAGATTAGGAATAATCATACAAAAAGGTGTGGGAGCTCAGCTTGTTGCTAGGCTGCCATCCAGCTACTTGTAGTCCGTAACTCTTCTTATAAATCGTATTAATACACTTTCTTATTAATCGGTGAAAAAAAATTAGACATTTGTGTTAGGTTTCATTTGACAAAAAAGTAGCCATAGAAGGGACTCCCTCCCTACAGGCCGTTCGGGCCTTCCGGTCGGTCAGCCCAATGAACCTAACCCAGTTCATCACTAGGCGACATAATTAATCGGGAACGTTATTTTGGGGACCCTTCTTTTTTTTGAGGTGACCATGATGTTTTAGGCACCCGATGATACTATTGTTTAGGGCTGTCCTAAAAAATGTTGGATTACTAATTTGCCCTTTACCCTAATTGCAATTAATCCTAACCTAATAACCGTAATTAACTTAATCTAATATATAAAAGATTTCTAACCTATCAGACCCAAAAACAAAAAGAAGAAGAGTTTCTTCTCCTCTCCTACCTCCTGTTCTACCCCATTTTCACATCGTTTTCATCGATTAATCGTCGATTCATAAAATTTTCATCGTTGATTAATAAATCGAGTATAAGAATGGTTCTTCGAAAGCAAACTAAACGAGTAACAGGAAAAGGTCCCCCATTAGGACATCTAGCAAATCAGAAAGTTCATTGGAGATTCAACCCGAAGTGGAACCGGAAGGTGAATTGGAGATTCAACCCGAAGTGGACATGGGAAAGATCCGCATGTATTTTTAACCAAACCCATTTGTTTGTATTTGATTTTGGTTCGTTTAATTGAATAGAAATCATGAAAATAGGGTTTGAATGTAAGTAACAGAGCGTTGTTCGGTTTGGAGTGGTAACACAAAAACGATGGTTGGGTAACCGAACTTCCTGAAAGGAAGAACACGAAGAACAATTCGGTTAACTCTGATTGAACACTATGTAACCGAACTCCAAAGTTCGATTGCTTCGCTTATTTTTTGAAAAGCTTTTTCTCACCGAACTCTTTCCTTTTTACCAAATAAAAATATTTCGACTTTGCAACCGAACTCAATTAAATGACTCAATATTTTGAGTTCTCAGTTAACCTAACTTGTTCATTGTTTTCGGTTAGTTCGCACAATTAAAAAAAAAAAAACTTTCTCAACCGAACTCAAAACATCACAAAAAAAACAAAAAAACCAAAGTAACCAAACTGCTCTTATTTTCCCACAATGTTGAATGCTCATTTAACCGAAGTTTGTGAATTCGCTTCGGTTAAATCGCAATTTTTTGTTTAGGAAACTACTAACCGAACTCAGTGCTAATGTCATTCATGTCGAGTTCGTTTTTTTCGCAAGAAATAGTCAGTGATATTTGCAAACCGAACTCTAGCCCTTAAGAGAATTATGAGTATGAAAATCATTTTTGGGTGAAGCTAATATGTTTTGTTTTCTTGGTTAGGGGCAGAGCGCCAAAATCAAACCAACCTTCACTGGAAGAACTTAGAACTCCAACTCCTCGAGGCCAAAAACACTTAGGTTTTAATAAGCGTGGAACCAAATATGTTAAGCATGGAGGTGGTTTAACACCGGGTGTTGTCATCCAAGATGATGTCAATAGAGATAATGTTGACAATTTTATACAGCAAGTTAATCAAGAGATTGTGGAAGAAATGGGTAATCATTGGTGGTTATGACGTAATCTCTAATGTAAGGAGGTAGCTCTTCCAGGAACATTTTCTCAACAGGAGGGGCAGTCATATCAATTGGACTAGGTTGAGAGTGTAACATAGGTCCTTTTTTCTTCATATCCCGTTCACTTGTCTTGCCCTTTTCAACAATATTCATAGCCCTTTTCTTACAATCTTCTTGGTACTTATCCGCGGTATGCTCATGTTGCGAAGGATCTCTAGTAAAAGGGGTCATTTCACTCTTCCTCTTGACCAAAACCTTTGCATATTCTCTGACTTGTTTTTTGGTTTCTTTGGTTGGTGGCCTACCTTTGGCCTTGCCTTTATTCGGTTCTTGCACATTTTCTGAAGTCTGCGGATAAACGATTGGCCGCATGTCATCCCAAAATATTTGCCTTTCAAGATTGTTCATGTTCCGGTACCTCTCGATAACGACTCTTCCCATTTCATTATCACCAAACTCTTCTCCGACATCGCCCTTGGGAGGAGGAACAAAACTTAAGTGTTGCCAATGTGGATCTATATCGCTTAAAGGGATTATGCCATGTTCATACTTAGCTATCATGTGGTGACAAGGGAGCCCAATAGACTTCATCATGTTGCAAACACACACCTCTTCCGGCTTGGTTCCCCATATGCGGATCAAATTCACCTCAACCAATAACCTCTTAATGCAAGCATGCGAAACATTATAGTGGAGTCCCTTGAAAAACCGAAGGTCCTCCATTTTCACGATTCTACCACCTTTGTCTACAATCTTTTTGTACTTCATGATGCGACTTTTTTGAAACTTCTCTTTAATTCTATCAATCTCGCGGTTGAAGTAAACCTACATGGCGTTAAACACAACCACAAAATTATCAATACATCCAAAGAGATTTTTCTTCAACCGGTGGTGAGCAGATTCTACCAAACTTGTCGCTTGATTCCCAAAGTGTTTATGGTGGTTGTTAAAAGCATAAACAAACCTCTCTTTGTGTGGTTCCAACCATTGATCGACCACATACGTTACAATATCATCAGGATATTCGGGGATACACCAATGCTCAATAAATTCGGCAAGATTTAGATTATACTCTTCTTCGGTGAGAGACCAAGTCAAAGCCTCCCATTCCCTGGAGAAAGCTACCCATTTAGCATGATTTATGGTGTATTGTTCATCGAATGCCTCTTTTGCATCAGCTTGTTCATCTTCCGGTAGCTTACTAATCTCTTTGAATGCTATCCTCTTTGGTGGGCAAAGTTGAGGCTTGCACCTATTCATCACATTGCACCATATATGAAATTTACAAAGCATATTATGTGCCAATGGGAAGACTCTCTCTAGTGCATTCATCAATGATACTTGATTGTCCGTCACTATAACCCCCGGGATATCATCATCTCGGTAGATCGCCTTCAATTTTTGTAGCGCCCACCTATAACTTGGTTCTTGCTCGTCCTTTAGAAAACAAAAAGCAATGGTAAAAGGTGACTTCGTCGACGTACGACCAACAATGTTCAACAATGGAATCTCGTATTTGTTTGTCTTGTAAGTGAAATCCATTATAAGAACTTCATGGAAGGATTGAGCCAGTTGAACACTCTTCGGATGAGCAATGAAGAGATGAGTTATTTCTTCACCCGGACCTAGCTTCTTTTGAACCGCGTAGCCTTTCTCTTCAGCCAACATAAACAATTGTTGCATGACTTTTCTATCCTTACATTCATTCCTTTTAATTGACTCAATTGCATTGTAAATGGTGGACGGGGATGATACGTTTTCCGTGTTATCATCCTTTAATAAGCGAAGCATACCAGCTGGGGAAATACGCAATCTCCTATATTTAGCTACTTTCTCCTTTTCTTGAGGAGTCAGCCTTGCGGCCATTGCATGTCCTTCAAGATGCTCCGGACGATGGTGGTTGTGATTACCTACCACCTTATTCATCGATAGAACCCATCTTTTTTTTAGTTTTGAGTAACTAAAAACTAGCTTGAACGAACATTCTATTTTCTTTGAGCACACTATGTTCTTCCTCGTCGTCTTTCCTTTATACACATACCCCTTTCTCTTGTGGCTAGCAACCGGATCTCCGCTTCTCTCGCAAACCATTTCAAAACGAGTTTTGCTTTCTTTTCCATTCAAAACTAATACGCACATGGCTCTCTTGGCATGCTCTCTAGCCCAATTCTTCGCATCAATAGGTTGATCAAATACCAAATCATTGGCATAGTGATGGGATGTATATTCTTACAAGATACCAATTGGAGAAGGTTGATCATCCATTGGTATATCTTGGCATTCAATCTACAAGAAATGGAACAACATCAATTGCAATCACAACCGCGTTCGGTAAGATATTAATTTAAGCGCGTAAACCGAACTACAAATTCGGTGAACAAACCAAAAGGCCATATAACCGAACATATAAAGTATATGTAGTTCGGTTACAATATATTTTACCTAGGTCACCTAATACAACACTGGAACTATTTATTTTTTTGGGATTCATAAGTTCGGTTAGGTATGCTCTTGGGATCAAGTATGCGAAATAACCGAACTTGCATAACTTAGTGTACTCTTATATTTTGTACAGTTCGGTTAGATAGTGTCTTTACAGGAAGTGTGCGAACAAACCGAACTTTGTATGCTAAGTTTAATCTTAGTTTTACGTAAAGTTCGGTTGGTTAATAGTTGCAAAGCAACCGAACTTTGTACATTAAGTTAAATCATAAATTTACGTTAAGTTCGGTTAGTTCATTGATTGCGAACCAACCGAACATTTTAACTTATATTACATAAAGTTCGGTTAGTATATTGGTTGCGAAACAACCGAACATTACACTAGAATCCATCAAACTTCCATCAATGCATAGTTCGGTTACCTGCGTGTTTGTCTAATGTAACCGAACTGCATATCCAGATGAGTTCGGTTAGATGTTCTTCACCTTTCGTAACCGAACTGCATATCCAGATGAGTTCGGTTAGATGTTCTTCACCTTTCTTAACCGAACTACTTAAAAAATGTACATTTGGTTTGAAAATTTGGAGTAACTAGACCAACATTAGCTAAGTTTGGAGCATACCTGGATACCCAAATGCTCTTCCTCCGGTTGTGGTTGATAAAATCCATCATTTTCATATTGAGATTGAGTTTGTGGAAGAATACATTCACCATCTAAGAAATTACTCATATCCGGATCATTGTGAAGATTAACAAATACTCTAGGAGTTAATGGAGATGAAGAATCAGATGAGCTTTCATCAATAGAATTCCCAAACGTAGTGAATGTGAAATAATGTTTTTTTTCCATGGTTTTCTCCTTCTTCTTCTCTAACTTTATCCTCTAAAAAATTCAATTTCTTTTTAATCTCACTAATCAGTTTTTTCTTAATCATTTCAATAATGATTTCACTAATCAAAACCAAAAGATAATTAAAAGTGTATTTTAGGTAATACAAAAAATATTAAATTAGGGCACCCCTACCCAAAATAACATCATGGTCCCCTCAAAAAAGAAGGGTCCCAAAATAACGTTCTCGACATAAAAGTTAAAAGTAAAATCCCATAACATGATTATTGGGAATCCTAACGAGGTTAACGGTAGCAATAAAAAATGAAAATGTTATATGCACGGATTAAAATGTTAACAAAGTGTAAGTTTCAGTAAAATCGGAAGAAAATGTCCAGCTTCAACCAAGGATAATTCTTCCAAGTCTAATGATTGCGCATGCCTGAGGATATCTGCAAGCTTTTCGTATCACGTGATTAGAGGAAAAAAGTTTGCGATCGAATGCAAGTACCTACGGACCACAGTGAGTGTATATGTACAACCTAGGCCCAGACGCGTTTGAGTGAATAGTGGGCCTTGGCAATTTTTTTGAAATTGATCCATCAATCAGACTTGTAGTGGGGGAATTTAGCTCAAAAGTCTTTGAAAAGGAACAAAGTTTCAATCGCCTTTTGCCCCCTTTTCCAGACTACTTGCTACCAAGTTTGAGTGGATGTGACTTGTGAGTCATATGACATTAAAACCAAGGTATTGTCGTATTGAAAGTGTGAAGCATTTTTTATTTTTAAGAAGAGATATGTATGTTCAAGCGCGAAGCGTCGATTCATGATTGATGTTTGAAGCGGATTTTTTCCTATAAATAATGATAGTATGTTATTAATGATTGTGAATCAAAAGTATTTAGGAAGATACTAATTGTTTAAATTTAATACAAGTCCAATTAATTTCAAAAATGGTAGCGTGGCACAGTGGTTCACTTTAGTTTAAATAAGTTCGAGGTCCGAGTTTCAGAACCCTCCTAAAACTTTTTATTTTTCTTTAAAATTTAGGCGGGAAATGACTTGACTAAGTCAAGAAGCGCATCAATTAAAGGAATCTACCGCTTCATGGTAGATTCGCTTCATAACTAAGCTTCGGAGCGAATTGGAAAAATCTGGAACGAAGCGTAGCGACACTTTTAAAAACCATAACTCAACAAAGCTCTTTCACCCTTCTATATGCAATTCTATTCTATGTTATAAAAAGATTATCGTAAAACTAAGTTAATAGCCTGTTTGGCTAGACCAAGAAGCAGAAATCAAAATCAAAATACTTTTGCTTCACAAAAAGTAACATTTTTGTTTCTAAAAGTTATTCTAAAGTTGTATACCCAAACTAGTTTATTATTTTTTTGCTTTCAGAAGTTGGAAAACAACTTCCAGAGTTGTATCCAAACAAACTGTAAAACTTTTGAGTTTTGAATAGAAAGTTATAAAGTATTGTGACTTTAAGTTTGGCTATACCAATATGCAAAAAATTTACTACGGTAGAACTTCGTCAAATTAATTCGCGATAAATTAACAACTTCTCTAAAATAATATGTTTTTCCCAGTCACGATTTGGACCAATGTACTAAATTAATAACCCTACTAAATTTATGACATAATTAAAAAATTTAAGTAACGAACAATATATAGATTAATATATAAATTAATGAGGGAAGATCCACTCACATGGTTATATTCACATTATCTCACACTTTTGCAGACATTTTTCCTAGTAAAACCTAAGCCTTAAGTTAGTGTACTCTACATACCTACCGAAATTAAGCACATTCTTAAATATCAAACCGCATTATCTATCTATCTTAATTCTTACGATTGGAAGTCCATCAATTTTCAACGACTAATTTTAAACGTAGTAGATATAGTGTTATACGTTTCGGAATATGCTCATTTTTCTTAGGAAATATATCTTTGTAAGAGGAACATATCCTCCAAATATCAGCTTCAAATCGTTCACCTTTAAAATTTTATTAATAAAATATCACTTAAAGTGTGAGATGGTGTGATTATAAGAGTGTGAGGGTATCCTCCCTCTAAATTAATAAGTAATGTAATACACACTACATTACAAGGACATATCATAGGAATACCGAGTTTTTGTTTGTTGTTTACATTTATAGAACATTTCACCTTTAAGTTTTTTGTAGTTCATTGAGAAGATCCAAAGTGATCTTGTTGTGTCGTTTTTTTTTCTTATTTTTTAATTTGAACATCAAAGTATATACATTTACAAAAAAAAAATGATCTTATATTATGCCATAAATATAAGATATTTATGTTTACAAAAAAAAAAAACCTATAGATATTTTTTTTTGTAGGAACCGAGCACAAATACTTTGGAAATTCAAATATAAGTTTGGTATGTTTCGATATATTAATAATTATTAATTTATCGATAAATTAATACTTCGCTAAATTGGTAGAATTTATTGGTGTCAAGACTATTAATTTATCAAAATTTTATTGTATATTGAAAACCTATAGTTATTTGGTTTGTTTTTTCTTCACCATTAAACTTTCTTATTGTGTTTTGGATATTATTCACTTTAATTAGGGTTTTGGATTGAAAAACTTAAAAGAAAAACCCTATCAATCCACATACTCATGATGAAACAAGAAACATTTTATTCATTTATAATTGATGAAACAAACATCAGGGATAACAACATAGAATCCTAATAATTTTGAATAGAGGGAAGACAAGAAAAATAATACTAACCGATCAAAAAGAACAACAAACAAGATAATGGCGATAACAAACACGACAAAGGGACCCCAAACATTCTTCCTCCTCAAGTTTCCAACTTCCTTAGAAAGATTCTTTGTAAACAGTGCAAAAAACCCTGTAAAGATCTCTACAAAACTAGTCGAGTCTCTATGGAAGACAAAACATATGAATAGAAGTTGAGTTCCAAGTAAACAAGCATAATACAACAGTGACTTTGTCATTAAAAACTCTAAAATCAGCAAGAACTTCAATCAATGATTTCACCAACAATGTTAGGAGATATTCTTTCAAGTTTTTTTTAGGAACCCATCCTATTTTTTGTAAACAAAATAAACAACTCCCAAGCAAGTCAAACACAAGTAGACATGGAGGATTATGAAGGAAACAACACAACACATTTTTTAATATTTTTTCAAAAGCTCTTAACATGTTAACCAGGAACCATATTGAACTTATGAAACCGCAAATAACTTTGATATATCAAAACTGTGAAAAACCTTTGAAAGTTTTTTAAGATAAGTAGAAGAAGGAGAAGAAGCAACATAAGAATTTTAACTGATTGGTAAAAATGAACTTTTAGTTTGGGGATTCGAACTAACTTTTTGTAAAACTTTGTCACATTTCTCTTCAGATCTAAACCTATTTTCTTTGATGTTTTCTCTTTTTAATAAGCAAGAATCCCTAAAACACATAGTGAATTTATGAACAAGATGAGAGGAAAAATTTGTTTCTCCACCCCACCCCTAAATAACTAAATGGATAGCTCATTGACTTTGTCAATGAAATTCTAGCGGGTTTTTAGAGTGTTGACCAAAAATTCCTAGAGTCAATTTTTTAAAGTTGATTTTTTTTGCTCAACGAAAATGATTTCTACAACTAATTAAAATTTTTTTGAGCAAAATGGCATTTCAGATGATGGTAATAACTTCAATGAACATATATAAGATTGGTCGAAGCTAGATGGACTTGAAATTTCATTATAAATAAATTTTCTAGTCCACAAGAAATGATTTTACATATAAAAAATTTTCATGGTTAATGTAATTGTATATCGACTAAAATGGTAAAATGTCCATAAATTAAAATAATCAACATTTTGACAAATTAAAATACTACAATTTTTAAAATATAGTTTCTGCTTTATTGTTATTTTTTATATCAAATGTGGATCATTGAAGTTTTTAATATAAATTAGAAATTAAAAAGAAGAAACCCATTCGGTTTCGCACTTTCACAAGCACACTTTGACAGAATTCAACTCTCACGGGAGGAATTAAGCCCTTGTCCCTCAAGGAATCCTTAGCAATGATTTCTAGTATACGTCCCCGCAAGACACTACCGATCGTGATGCCGTGATTCCTAGCGCACATCCTCCTGCTGGTCAACTAGGTTCTGTAGAGCGTAAAACGTCCATGGCAGACTTATGAACCAGAACAACCACAATTCCAGCATGTCTTCGCGAGACGCAGCTGATTGTGATGCCATGATTCCAAGTATACATCCTCAACGAGATGCTGCTGGTCATGTAGGCTCTGTAGAGCGGAGATTTCATATCTCCTGTAAGCAAGCACTACAAGAAAATGTGTCTCTTGCGACTAAATTTTATCGACTGTCTAAAAAATTAGTCGTTGGTTTCCTATTGCTACTTATGTTTGCGTCTGAAAAAATAATAGTCACTACAGAATACTAGGCACTGTTTTCCTGCAACAGAAATTCTATGTTAGTCGTTGGACGTGTTGTACAACTTATTTGGAGCGACTACTTAGAATAATCTTGAAGCTATTTATGTGAAGCCACAACGAATGTAGCGACTAATTTTCTTTTAGTCGATAGTGTTATCTATCTACAAATTCCTTGCGACTGAAAATATCTACCAATCGCGGTAGCTATCTTGCGACTGAAAATATCTACTAATCGCGGTAGCTATCTCGCGACGGAAAATATCTACTAATCGCTGGAGTTATCTTACAACTTATTTGGAGCAACTACATAAACAGCTTGGAAACTATTTACGTGCAGCAACAATTTTTGTAGTGACTGATTTTTCTTCGATCGCTAGTATTCTCTATCTACTATTTCCTTGTGTCTGAAAATATATATTAGTCGCTGGAGCTATATTAGCACCAACTTAGGTTGGAAGCTATTCACGTTCAGCGACAATAAGTCTAGCGACTGATTTTTTTTTATTGCTATATTTCATGGAAAATTCGTCTAACTCTACAATTCGGACACTGAGGGTTCATGGTTAGTATGTCGTTGATCCACATTTGAAGCTACAAGCGATGCATGACCTATGAATGGTTGGATTCATCATTCTTACGAAGTTTCCGAATTATAGTAGTTAACTCGCGGTCATGTTTCTAGCTCGGAGCCACTTTATTTCTCGAAGTCACCAGAAAATGGTTCTTTTGAGGTTTTGGAGAATATTTCGATGGAATCTTACCTATGTTAATTAAGTTTGAAGTCTGAACCATCCCGGAGCTTCTTGATTCATAGTTTGTATGCCGTTATACCACATTTGAAGTTCGAATCAACACCTAAGTTTCATATTTATCGATTTCGGTGATGTATCCTGCTAAGTTTGAAGTCAAAACCCTCCCGTAGCTTCTTGGTTCATAGTTTGTATGCGATTATACCTAATTTGAAGTTCAAATCGACACTAAGCTTCATAATTATCGATTTCGATGATGTATCATGCTAAGTTTGAAGTCAGAAACCATCCGGAGTCTACCAGTGTGAACTAAAGCTACTTCATGACCCGTATGACTAGTCGAAATTACTTCGTGACCTATGTGACTTGTTTAAATTCTAACCGGAAGCACAAAAACACAAAGATAAAGCACAAAAAAACACAAAGAGAGCTTCATATTTATCGATTTCAATGATGTATCCTGCTAACCCGAGTCTACCACTACGAACTAAAGCTACTTCATGACCTGTATGACTAGTCTAAAACGGAAGCACAAAGAGAAAGCACAAAAAAACAAAAGAGAAATCACAAATAAAATACACTTTTTATTACTCATAATATTTTTTCCCGATTCATTCTTATACATTTTTTAGATTTTTTTATATCAGAATGTCAATAACAATGTCCTAAATTTATTAATATTTTTTTTTTGATTTTTTTTGGTGTCGAAGGTTGACAATAAAACCAAATACATGAGTTTGTATTAGCACAAAGAGAAACACATATATTTCCGAATCCGTATGAGCATCACGGATACAATCTCAACCATCAAGATCATTTCTTAATCCGTATGACTCCAACTTATCCACCTTATCACCGTCCAATTTTTTTTATATAAAAAAAAATCTGTCACTTCCTTGTCTCACTTTCCTATCATCTATCTTCCGCTCAATTGAAATCAAGCCAAAATGTAAATTGTTGCTGCAGATGTTGTTAAGAAAATGAGATGGATTTGAAGAGATGCAGATAAGTTGAAATTGAAATAAAGAATGGTTGTTTGGTGCCGGGAAGAACGAGAAGATCCAAATGTTATTGAGTCAATTGGGGTATGTTGCAGATGTTGATGAACATAGGGTGAAGTTATTTGGTGCTTGGAAGAACGACCATTGAAGTAAAAATATATAATACCTAACCCTAATCGGCTCTCGCTTTCACTTCTTTTTTCCGCTTCACTTCTCTTCAGTTTAGCCTCTTGCCCTCTTCTCTTCCTCTCAGACTCATAATGTGACTTCGATTTGTAAATTAAATACGCAGAATCTCTTTGTAAATCAAATCACCCGCAGCAAACCACCAACGCAAGGTAACACTAAGAATCAATCTGTAACTAATTATTAATTACTTCTTAGGGTTTGGTGTTTTATTTAAATTACGCTCTTCAATTCATTTATTTGTTTTTTCTTATTTTTTCCCAAGATTCAATTTGGCTCTGGATACGATTTGGTTGGATTGGGTGGTTCTCAAACTTTGATTTTGTTAATATTTGTCTGTATATGTTGGATTTTGGGGATTTTTTATTCAATTTAATGGATTCAATTTGGGGATTTTTGATTTTTCACTCTTGCTTCCTTAATCCTTGTACTTGTTTTTGATGTTTTGATTCAGTTTTTTCTTACTTTAGTAATGTTGTTAAACATTTTCATTGATTTTCTGACTTTGTTTTGTTAATTTTCTGTGTATGTTGGATTTTGGGGATTTTGTTCACTTCATCACGGAGCTAAAGGTACGATTTCGCTCACTCTTACTGCATACTACATATATTGGGATGAGGTATGACTGTAATTACTATTCTAATTGGTTAAGAAATAGTCATTTCATGGATGGTTACAAAAGAAGTTATATGTTTCCTTCTGGTGATTGTTATCTTTGTTTCTTTCAGGTTAAAAGCAAACTGAAAACGCCACTCCAAACGAGTTACTGGACTTGCATTCTCAGAGGTACGTGCGCTTCTTCAACTTAGAGTAATTAATTTAATCTTAACTAAAAACTAGCGACATTATTTTTTTCCTGTAGACTTCAAAATTAAATTGTGAAAGCGGGTTATCTTTGATCTTTATGCTTATGATTTAGTAATAAGCTATACTATGTTTTGGTACCAACTCGATCTATTGGAATGTATTGTGGATACATTTAGTTTGTCCATATTGTTGAAGTTTGGGTATATTAATGACTTTGGGACTACTGTGTAGAAGATGAAATCATCAAGGGATGCCTGTACCAAGCTTCACTTACAGGTGACTGGAAAAGTGTGGAAGAATCCATCGAAACATTTAGACGTGCATTTGACATTCCCATGAACGTGCTTGAGAGAACTGCATTGCACGTTGCAGCTGGCGCATGGCATTCAGAATTTGTAATAAAGCTAGTAAACGAGATGTCTAAAGGTGCACTTGAACTGCCGAACACCAGAAATTTTAATACAGCCCTTCACTTTGCTTCACTTAATGGAGGGATTGAAGCTGTCATTGTGAGAAAAGGCAATAAATTAACAGATCATCCAGAATTAGCTATTGCAAAAGACGAAAAAATCTGCTCATTGCTAGATGCCCTAGCACGAAAAAGTTCTGATTTTCCAAGTGATAGTCAGCCTTGGTTTTGGCATAGGATAATATACTATTGTGAGTTGTTCTATTCCTAAAAACATCATCTACTTCTTTAAATACATGATCGAATTACACCCCTTGGTTTTACCTTTTAATTACATTGTATATGTTTTTCTCGCCCCTGTTCAATCTAGATATACATAACTCTAAGTTGCAACATTAGAGAACACCCTGTGTTTATGAGGAATGTTTGTTTGTAATAGGTACGTGCACTTCTTCTCACAGTTTGGCTTCATAAAAGAAAGTCCTAGTCTGGTTTTAGGATTCCTAATTGTGTCTCTGGCAACAACACTAGTAAAATCACTGCCGATAAGTACTGAGATTGATGACAACCTGACAGTTCCACTGACGGCTGCATTGGTGGGAAGCCTTGTGCTCTGAATACCTTAGTCTGAAACTCATTAATAGAACAGAAAATTTGAATGTTGAAAAATGCATTGATTGTTTAGAGATATGAATTATTGGTTCAAACAAATATTTTATTTTGTTGGTGCATAGCTTTCCAAAAATATATAATTAACAGGAATCCATCCTTCGATGGCGATGGTTAAAATGACTTCTAATTTGATTCATTTGACTGTTAAATGTTCAACAGGCGCATACAATGGTAGAACAGAAACTGTTATAGATGTACAGATAGAACTGAACCTCTAAAGGGAATCGGAGAACAATAGACTTCGAATGGCATTCTACGTGGTTATTGTATGTAACGACTGACCACTGACATATACATTTTGTTAAAACCCTTGCTTACCGTAAGTAAATCAATAAATAAACTGATACTTAATGCAGTTAACTGTGAATATTAACTAGGAAATTTAGTTACTGAAGAAGATTGATTTGTTGAAATAGAATTAAAGCTACTATTCTGTATAGTTTGGTTCATCACCACTTTCCTACTTCAATTATTTCCAAAAGTACATGTCAAAATATTAAGTTTGTATCCTAAGTCAAGCGATCGATTTGTTCTTATTGGTTTCTTTAATATAATATGTAATTTTATATGCTCGTAGTGCTTGTTGAGGCCCACTGGAGACTTTCCAGCAGCTTCATGCTTCACTGAACAAACTCAAATGGATAATTGTTAAACTGATTGGTTCTAAATTTTACATGCTTCACTGAATAAATTTTAATTAGTTACTGTATAATGATTGACAGTCAGCTGGAGTAGACTTCCCACCTCGGGATGAGTACAGTGTTCCCATGTTTACACCTCCCCAAACTCGGCTAATAGTTCCATATAATGATCCAGTTGTTGACGCCTCTCTTCCAACTGATGCTTCTGGTCTCAGGTAGTTATTCTACTTAACTTTTTGAAATTCTATGGACGACAATGTACTTAGATGATGCATAGAACCATGCTTTCATTTAGGGTGTGTTAAGTATGGGTAATTACATGTGTTTGGCGACTTCTAAGTTAAATTTATCTCAGCCTCTTGTCGGCACTGCATTTATTTCCATATATGTAATTTAAGTCATTCATTTTCAGTTCCCTTTATTTGTTCTTCTTTCAGCTAGTTTACCTGCATCATTATCCTGTAATATGTCAATCCTAGCATCATGCATATCATTTCAGTTTAAGCATTCTCGCATTGTTTGAATAAAGTAGAATAATTAAAAATCATTGTATACTGTAGATTCCTCACAGTCGTTTATAATCAGTATTGATACTTCCTTGTCTGTGTTATATATGTTTTAGAATTTGTTATCTTTAAGCTCGAAGTTGTGGTTTTTGGACCTGAAATGTATTACTTTCTATGTTTGTTATTTGGATAATGGTACATGAACAAGTCATTTGAAAAAACTTTTAATTATAACAGCTATTCTCATGTTTATGATGGAGTTTTATCAATTGTTCTAAGAGCAGTGCATCATTCTAATTTGCGTATAAAAGTTGAACTATGTATTGTATTGTTTTATTTTGATGGTTTTATTTTCTTTGGTGCAGAAGGAGATGAACTCATCTGAAGCAAAGAGGGGAAACTGACTTTTCATTGGAAGAGTCATGGATTCTCGTCGGCTTGGTCGTAAAAGGAGCTGAAGGCAAGATGCTCTTCCAACCTATTATTAGAGAACTGATGACAAATGCAGTGCAGTCAAAGAAGAAGTACTTGATGCCTCAAACAAGAAGATAGAAAGAATGAAACATAGTGGGTCTAAATTCATCAATTAAGTTAATGAATGTGGCTTTTTTAAGAATTTAGTCCAAGATACTTCACGGCTCTGCGAGAGGATGCACTGAATCCAACTGAAGATAGTGAAACAGAGGATGAAGGGAAACAACTTCAAGATGAGGATGATGCTTACGACAAGGATGTGGAGGAAGAAACAAAGGCGCACGAAGGTCAGTATCGGATAATGAGGAATTAGGGGAGCATAATGAAGTAGACGAGGATGACGAATAAATGGAAGATTGCCATTACTAGATATGGAATCTTTGCATATCTTTATAGTTAGAACTCGGATATAGCCCTATGTTAATTAGATCTTTTGTTTAAATATTATTAAGTTAGATGTTTTGAACATCCATACATCTCTCTCTCTCTATATATAATTGGTATTTGAACTTCTAAATTTATATTCAGTGGTCGGATTCAGCAGTATGAACGGTATTTTGTAGCCTCTTGCAACTAAATATGAAATGTAGCTTCTTGAGCTTCGGCCAAAATGCAGTCGTTGACCCTATCGTGCTACGACATAAATACAGTCGCTGAACTTCTTGTGCTTCATTTGTGCGATGACCATAGTGTAGTCGCTGAACCTGTTGTGCCATAACCAAAATGCAGTCGCTCAACCTCTTATGCTTCAATGAAAATGTTATCTCTAAACCTTTTCTACTACAACTTAAGTGTAGTCGTTGAACCTTTCATGCTTCAACCTATATGTCGCCGCTAAACCTATTTTTTCATGACGAACATGTAGTCACTCAACCTCTTATGCTTCAAAAACAATGTGATTGATGAACCTCTTGTGCTACAACCTAAGTATGGTCGTTGAACCTCTCGTGCTTCAACATATAGGTAGCCGCTAGTTAGTCACAGTATATGTTTTGCGAGTATTGTGTAACTAACGGTACATCACTAGATATAAATCTTTAGTTACAACCATATTACTGAAATGCACCAGTCACCGGAAGTGTATGGCGGTCCAGTATTATAGCCGCTGATTATTGTAGCAAGACATCTTGAGCGACAACAGTGTCACTGAGAACATCTAGTCACATGCTTTCTTGCGACACCAATGCGACTACGCAATTTTAGCCGCTGGAGGGCTGTAGCGTTTAAAAATGACCTCTTCCGTCTGTATTGTGTTTGTCGCTAGAGACCGGTTTTCTTGTAGTGAAGACTCACCCTATTTAAGATCAAGTATTGATTCCTAGTACATCATCGCGACATACACTGGTCATGTTTGCTCTAGGCTCTGACTCGACTTACTGAGATTTCCGAATAACTTATAGGACATCCCCGCGAGATACACTGGTTATTCTGCCTCTAGTCCCTTTAGACAGACTCCTAGAACATCCTTTTAGGATACACTGGTCTTGTTTGCCCATCATATGTACACACAGTTGATTCCTAGCACATCTCTGCAAGATACGTTGGTCAAATACAAGTGAGCCAAAATCTCGCAGAGGCATTAATTGGGTGTACAAAGCCTTTTTCTCTCTCAGGACGAGTCCCAGCTGACCATAGAGAGATTAAGATCCGTTAAGAAAATATTCGTTGAGATTTTGATCCGTCTGCAAGATCACGAAGATATTTAAATCTCTCTGCAAAATCACGGAGAGATTCAAATCTATTTGCAAAATCTCGGACGTATTCAAATCTCTCAGCAAAATCTCGGATAGATTCACGGCACACGCCTTACCTAGGGCTCAATCCTATTTCTCAGCCTCTTAAACACACTCACGGCTAGTAAATTGAGCCTGAACTATACGTGTCTATCCAAAAACGAGGATAAGCTCTCTTGAGCTCCACATGCTCAACAAAAGGACCCACAAACATAATATGGTCTTCACATGACATATGTGACCGACCATGGAGAGAGGGAGATCAGCCTAAGCTCCTCTCACACTCTACACACGATTCCTGAGGAATTCTATGCCTTTTCACGTGACTCATCCTAGTCATTCTTAAAAATCAGAGAATCTCTCTCTCTATCTTGGCCAACTCGGCTAAAGAGAATATGTCTCTCTCAACACATCATCACAAATGCTGACTCATCTTCACAAAAATAGGGGGATATCAATTAGGGTTTTGATCTGGCGGTCTACCGGCACGTGTGAGGAATACCCGTCTTATTTCTCACCGTAGAAGAGAGTAAAGGCGGTGGAATAATGAGATAAACTCAACCTAGTTTATCCCTATTCCTAAAGAGACGGGAGAATTTCTTTGCACGACACAGAAAGTAATCCTTATCTTCACCGACCTGAGATTAGAGAATTCAAATATAAATAGGTCCTCTATTTTTCCAATATACGATCATCTTTCTCATAACCTCTCAGAGTAATTCTTCTTCAAACCCTAGAATTCTCTGACCTATCTCTTCATCTGCCTCCCACCCTAATACCATCCCTAACTCTCTTCCTTGTGACTGAAGCAGCCTTTGAACGGCCACTTTGCGTGGTTTAGGCGAAGACTGTTCGTGCTCAATCTCCCGTAACTCACTTCCAGAAACCCTATAATACCACTTTTAGCCTCTCTCAGATTTTGGGTAACCACACATGTATTGATTGTGTCATACCTGATCCTAAGCATAAAGTAAGTCATTTGTATCAGCATATGTTACATCTAGTAATCCGATTTTGTGAAGCATGCTTAGTAGATACTCCCTCTATTCCATTTTAGATGATGTTTTAGGGTTATTTTTTTGTTCCACAATACTTGAAAGTTTTCATATTTTTCCACAAAACTACCAATTACACCCTTACATATTGTCTTGGAACTATAAGTTTTTGTTTAAATGCACTTATAGCAATTAATGTTTGAAGACTTTTCTCAAGGGTATAAATGGAAAATATTCATATCTCTCTCCATTTCTTAATCTGCGTGAAAACTCCAAAAAAATCATCTAAAATGGAACAGAGGGAGTAATAAAGTTTATCTTAAGCATGATTAGAGACTGATATGCTAACAATTTGATATACAAAAAAATTGTTAATCATCATAGAGAATTGGTTGAATTTCATGTTTTTACTTTGTTTGGTTGCTCATGGTTGAAAATAATATGATGCACGCTGTACAGGTAACTGAAGATTCCGTGCTTAATAAATCCATTGATAGTCCTATCTATACAAGCCAATTTCCGAGGTTATTCATGCTGGAGAATATCTAATATGGTAATAGAGCAAGTCATGTATGAAAAGTTTAATATGACCACACTACTTCACGTCACCGATTGAATATCCAATGTTAGATTTACACACTTAAGAGGCATATTAAGAATATGGCCACATTACATAGGTAATTGTCACATGCTCAATTCATCACTTTCATTTTCTTGGGTCATGACCGGAAAAATCCAGTGGTTCAGTGAATCAACATAACTCATAAGTACTTAGCCTTGTACACTTGCACCAATGTATGTACATGCTTTTATCTTTCGGCATTTTAGTAACAAAAGTCTTTTTTTCTTTTCCCTGTATCTCTCTCAGAGGTTTGTTCTACATCATTCCAATTAAGAATATTCAAAAAATAAAGGTTAAAAAATAGATATAGGCAAGTTTTTTTTTTTAGGGTTACAATTCTAGGTTTTTTTTTTTTTTTTGCATTACAAAACTAGGTCGGTTTTCATCGTTTTTTTTTCCAAATTTTCCAAAAAACGGCCATTGAAAAGTTAGCTACAGTTATCTGCCACCTATACACAGTTTTCCAGCTAAAAGGACGTTTTAGTCCCTCACTGAGTTTTCTAGTCAACTCAGTTCGGTCTCTATACACATCACCATCATTATACGTCATCAAAACTTTGACACGTGGCATCCGAGAACTGACCAATTTTTTTTTATCCCCCTAAGAGGATATTAGCAGATAAAAATGATGTATATATAGAGATAATCAATTAGATAAACATAGTACTTCTGAGTGTATTATTATACTGTTATTTCTAAAGATCCCAACTGAATATTTCTATAAGACCAACTAAAAAAAGAAGACCAACTACAATTACACGAAGTAATACAACAAGGTACCACTAAAGGGAAGCGACTTATTTAACATTCCTAAAAATAGAACAGTAGTTTGTTATTAGCTGAATAAACTCAGAATTCAGCTATTTAGGATCGTATCAATAGATGTGACTTGTTCTTGCAGAATTCAACTATTGATCAGTGTGAGTCAACTTAGAATTCAGCTATTTAGGATTGATTATATGCAGAAGATATAAACTGAAAATAAATCAAAATTTTCGATTAGATATGAAACCCTATAATAACTCCAAATCCTTCCTTCTCTAATTCGAGCTCCAAAAACATCAATTCCAATTCTCAATTCAACCAAACCCATCCAATAATTGTTTTCTACATCTTTAATTCCACATAACCTCTTAGACAAATCAAGAAACTGTAACCCCTAAATCTGATTATCTCTCTATTTATCATCTCAATCGAAAACCCTAACGATCATAATTATTCATCATCATGATTTGTAACTACACCATCTCCTTAAAATCTAACTCACCTCCAACATCATCATGAATTGCCAAGGCTCTCAGACGTTGGATCTTATAGAGATGTGCACTAATAAGATATGTGGACAAAACTAAATACATGTGGTTTTTATCAATCATGTTTAATCTAAACCGTTGGATCTCATAGAGATTGCTCTAATAATATATGTGGAAAAAATAAATACACGTGGCTATAATAAATTCTGCCTAATCTAAGTCGATGATTCATCACGGGATTAACACTACTATCACATCAAACCTCATAAGCCTTACATGTGTGTAAAGGGTATATGGGTAATTTGGGCGTCATCATCTCATCTCATATGAGGAGAAATTAAATGATTTGACCACCAAAATAACGGATTTAGTTTTACAATGCGGAAAAAAAAGTGGCCTAGAGTTGTAACCCAGGGTAAAAACTAGGCATATATATGTTTATTTAATCCAAAAATAAACACTATAATGAACACAAAGATATAATGAAACACATACCATGTTATTGCATCAAAAGAAAATTGCAAAACTTGTCTGTATCATGGACTAAAAGGGTCATTACACTCTTAACTAGTGATGCCTTATTCCATCAAACATGAGATTAAATTTCTTCCAACTCTCCCTTCTTTCAATGGTTATTCTCCAAATTGAACAACCCTGGACTTATTAATCTCTAGGCTACTTATAATTGCTAGGATCATCCAAAATCGTGCACCAACAAGTGCACAGGCCTATCGACAACCATTTTTTCGTATACAGTTTCCCCAATTGCCAATTATGCTTTTCAACTGCCATCCTTTTGTGATGTACGTCAAATGATGATACATATGTACCTGGTGGTTAGGAGTACCAAACAAATTAAGGTTATATATCCAGTTTATAACTGTTCCAATCCATTCCCTACTCTTCCATGTTTGTGATGCGCATAACCAAATCGTAACTGTTTTCACAAGCCAATACGGTGCCATGTTGCAACATAATAGTCTTCGCAAAGCATTACGCCAATGCATAAACTATTTAATGACGTATATCGCACCTTTAATCCATTCCATGATCTGGGTCAACAGTGGATTTTTTGGACATATATGCATCATTGTAACATTGATGTTGCATATGCCAATGACTTTCCTTGTTCTAGATCGATGTTGCTGCATCGTAGGGTATTGTAGTTTCACTTGTTTGGATGCTTGTAGGGCTATAAATATATTTTCTAATTCCGAGATCCGTTTCTGAAAATCCGGCATCCTATAGGATTTAATCCGACAAATCGGATATCATAATCGGAGATTGTATCATATTTTACCTCTTAACATTATCAGAATAGGCTGATTATGTTAGGATAATATACGACATCCGATAGCTTTGGGGTGTACTTGTAATTTCCTACCCCTAGGTATTATCTGTCGGGAGAAACAACCATTCAACCAAAGTCAGTCTTTATCATTTTTTCTCATTATCTAACAAAACTCAACACAGAAACTCAGATAGAGATCGATTTATTCGTGATTTAATCGAGAGAGGGGGACTGAGTGATCAATTTGATCGAGAATATTGATGATCAGAGACTATGACTCAAGAAGTAAGTCATTAGTCATGAATCTAATCGATTGTTTCGAAGTTAGTTTTTTTATCTCCCCAAAATCGATTGCATATTTGCATGTTTGATGTTTGACTATTTATGTTTTTAACTGTTAGAATCAATCATGTTCTTCTTTTAGTTTTTTCATTACAATTGAATTCAGATAAAATTAGGGTTTCGATTTTCATTTTGATTATTGGGTTTGAAATTTGAATAGATGACGATTGATGGGGGCTAATTTTATTTGAATTTAGGGTCTTGAGTTGTTTGATTGATTATATTCAATTTCAGGATTTGGGTTCTGTTTTGCTTAATTTTGGGTTTTGAGTTTTGGTACTATGAAGGATATTCTTATAATTGATGAAGTATTATAGCACAGTGGAGTATTATTCTGAAGTTAATGTTACCACTGAGTACTCAGAAACCTAACTTAGTCGTCCAGTAAGAATTGCCAATAACTAATAAAAAGTATGGATTTATGGATGTTGTGGCTATGTGCTTTGTAGTTCAATTTGTTTGTAATGAACCTTTATCATGTAATAAGAACCTTAGGTGTCTTTATTATTCTCTGAGTTGTTGATGTTAAGTACAAAAAAGTAGAGTAGTAGTTATAGTTTTTGAGTGTAGTTACTCAAAATTTGGCTTATTTCTGATTATCTATATGTTTTAAAGGCTATTGTGTTCATAGAGAAGTTGCAGAATGGTTGTGCTATCAAGAACATGAGATTCTTATTCAGTTTGCATATTTGCATGTGTTTCATTGAACTTTACAGAACCATCTAGAGATTTGAAATGATTTTGATTACTTTTGGGTTGTTGTTGCTCTCAGAATGTCTTAAAGTCAAAGAGCATCCAATAGAGTTGGAACTTCAAGCTGCAGTCAACCGAATTCCGAAAAACTAGAACAAGACGATCAAAGTGTTGAATGTTCAACAAATGCTCCAACAGAACCTTCTTCGAGTAAGAGATTAGCAAAAGTAACAAATGAAGATCATCCACTTGTTATTGCTGCGTTGAAGAATTTGCGTGCAACAAGGTCACCGACATGAGATGAATTTACTAGGAAAATTATTATAAGGCCTGTAAAAGGGAAGGTGGATGAGGAAGAGGCTGTCCTTATGGGTGAATGTCATCATTTTGGAAGGTCCTTTGAAGAATTTAGTGAAAAAGGAACTACCCGCTTGTCTCAACATATAAAAATCTGCCCCGAGAAGCCTGAAAACAAGCCAGGTCATATGAAGATTACCACTGAAATTAAAAAAGAAGGTAATAACCAAGCAGTTAAATTACTTAATTGGAAGTATGAGCCTATGGTTACTAGGAATTTCCTTTCTAAAATGATTGCTAATAATGATTACCCTCTTAACATGGTTGAGCATTTCTACTTTATAGAGTTTGTTAAGTTTTTGAACCCTGCGGCTAAAATTCCATGTAGGAATACAAGTAGAGCAGATGTGTTGAGGTGTTATGCTGAAATGAAAGATGAATTGCAACTACAATTAGATAATTTGACTTCCAAATGTAGTCTTACAACTGATATGTAGACTTCCAAACAAGCTAAAGATGATTTTTGTTGTGTTACATGCCATTTCATAGATGATGAGTGGAATTTGACTGCCAAAACCTTAGCTTACATTGTAGTCATATCACCACATACATGAGATTCTCTCTCAAATTTTATCAAATCTTGTGCTTTGGAATGGAACATAGACATGAATTTTTTTTCTTTGACTGCTGATAATGCTCCATCTAATGGTGTTATGATGAGAAATCTTGTTAGTTGGCTAGATGGTAAGAATTGTTTGTTTCTTGGAGGAAAAAATATTCCACATGAGGTGTAGCAACCACGTACTTCATTTTATTATATTGTATGGCATGAAAGTAGCTGTTGGGTTTATAGAGGGTATTAGAGATTGGGTTAAATATGTAAAGTCTTCACAAGCTAGGAAAGAAAAGTTTGAAACAACATTGGCACAATGTAGATTATCTGGAAAGTCAGTTAGTTTAGACATAGACACAAGATGGAATTCCACTTTTCTGATGCTTAAGAATGCCATTGCACTTCAAGAGAGTTTTGAAAGACTTAATGATTTTGACTCTGATTTAGATATTCTTCCATCTAGACAGCAGTGGGAACAAGTAATACAAATATGTAAGTGTTTAGATGTTTTTAATGATATTTCAACTCAGTTTGCAGGGTTTAAGTATCCAACTGCAAATCTGTATTACAATGGGGTGTATGAAATTAACAAATGCATCAAAAGTTGGGAAGATATTACTTTTGACAATGTCAAATAAATGGGTTGAAAATGAGAGAAAAGTTTAATGCATGTTGGAGTGAAAGTAATTTGATTATGAGCATTGGAGTGGTTTTAGATCCAAGGTATAAGGCAAAATGGGTAAGGTACACATATAAGAGAATTTATGGAGATGATAAATATGCAGATGAGTATGAGAAATTCAAAACAGACTTGACCACAATTTTCAAGGGATATGAATCTCAAAACTGCACTTCAGCTCCTGCTTTATTTAGCAACTCTGTCTCTCGCATGGATGTAAGAAGCTCAGGTACAACTAACACAAATTATGCTAATTTCATGATGTTCAGATGTTTTTAGGCAACAACCTACTTTTCTTTTCTTTGATTAATTATTTGTCCATCTACTTCTAAGCACTCTTATTATTTTTGAATGCAGATATGGAAGTCCTCGACTGAAGTTGATGCAATGATGCAACATGCAACCAGGCAGCCAAAGAAGATCATCACTAGCGTGTTGACATTGTTGTTAAGTATGTTACAAGAAGACATGGTTTTTTTCTTTTTTGCTATTGTGTACTTTAGTTTGTTGACTGTTTGGGTGTTTGCAGTTTGTAGTTTGTTTTTCATGTGTGATGTGACTAAGAGACTGAGAGTAGTGTTTGTGTGGGTTTGTCTTTCAGGTTACACTGAACATTTTGAACAAAAACTCTTTACTCTGTTAAATTTCAACATTTACTTATGCTCCCAGAAACCGTATTTTATCGGGAAAAAATACGATATCTGATAGGTTAACCTTAACCTTATAAAATTGGAATTTTTGGGTTCCGCCGGATGTTATCGGATAACCGCAAACCCTTAACCAAACCTTATCTAGTAACCTATTGCTAAATGGGCTTCTACATGGTCCCCGTTAGAAACTGATTTTGATAGGCCCGCCTGCTGGACAGGTAGTGGTGGCTTTCGGATTAGCATGTAAGCTAAACTATCATGGGAGGTCATACTTGCAAAACCCTTTCGTCTCTCTATGCGGTCATCTTAAATGATAAATAATTATAATCACCTAATTAGGATAAGAGGTTATGTTCGATGGCTATATAAGTGATAATTCAAACTCAAATTGCCATTAAAAATAAGAAAAGGTGCATTCATTCACCCACTGCAATTACGTGACCATGTCACTTGATCCTACATATATAACTGCTCCTGCGTTCATCTTTCATTTCATAACCACTGCCTCTTTCTCTTAATAAACTTTGAAGAATAATGGATAAAGATTTAGAAGAATTTCAATCAATGGGGATATTCGAAATCTATAGAGAAGCATGCAGTCTCACACTATCATGGAAAAATATCTTTTCGCAAATCGCCTTGGCTCTAATCCTCCCTTTAGCTATCATTTTACTATCACAGATAGAAATATCCCACATCCTACTCAAGAACAACACTATTGTTGGATTCAACTTGAATACCTTATTCAGAGCCGTCTCCTGGCTCTTTCTTGCTATTCTCTCCCTGCCCTCGACTTCAGCTGTCGTTTACACGATAGCGTGCATATATTCTTCCAAAGATACAATCGCTTTCAAAAACGTTATGACTGCAGTACCTAAAGTATGGAAGAGACTTATGGTCACTTTCTTGTGGTTCGTTTTGATAGTGTTTATCTACAGCTTTATTTTTGTTCTAGCATTGGTAATTGTAAATCGGATTATCTCAGTCCGACAAGATTTTGGATCACTATACCTCATGCTTGCTATAGCCGGAATTTTACTTATTCCTTACTCTATCGGAGCCATTTACATCAGCCTCGTTTGGTACTTAGCCAGCGTAATATCGGTTTTGGAAGACATTGGAGGAATTAAAGCTGTGAAGAAGGGGAAGGACTTGCTTAAGGGTAAGATTTGGGTTGCTTTCATCACCACAATTCCGCTACAAATCTGTAATATGGGCTTCGTATATGCCTTTAGCTCGCGGGTTGTAAATGAGGAATCATTGGCTATGGTTGGCCGAGTGAGTTTGGGAATCTTATGCTTAGTGTTGCTGGTAATTTTCTTTCATTTTGGTCTAGTAATCCAAACCATCATCTACTTCGTCTGCAAATCCTATCACAAGGAAAACATCGATATGTCTATCCTTGCAGATCACCTCGATGGGTATTATGAACCTCTTGGTAGACACGAAGCAGGAAATTCTAATTCTGTTTGATTCGACGAGCTTTAGATCCTGCATAAGAAATATTCCTGCAACTGCATTTGGTGTGGTTTCTTATTTTGTCTCCGTGTTGTGTAATTGTGAACGGTGTGATGATTAATAAATTCAAGTGGATTACATATACCTTCATATTCTTCCAAGATACAATGTTGTTAATAGCAATGTGCCGATGCATAAAAGTTATTTGCGAGTCATCAGAAAGCAAGGCATCTATTGATGCCACTCATGTGAAAACAGGTTCTAAAGAAAATTAAGACAAACCCAGTACCTTGTGACTGGGCCTAACACATGAAAATTGCAGGTTCGGCAACTCAAATGATTCCTGATAATGCATAATACTTGTTCTGGCAAGGAGAAAAGACTAATCATACAACTGCTGGGTAATGTAGCCAACTGACAAGAAGCCAACAGACCCGACAAAGCTCTTCAACCAACAACATTTGTGGCCACAGAGAAAACTAATTAATGAAATCTGGAAACAAAGAAAGGATAGACGTGAAATAAAAAAGGTTAGAAAAATGGAATCTTGCAAGAAAGAGGAAAAATAATAAAAATGCCAAGAAAATTAACAAAGATTCGAAAGGATTAAGTAAACAATGATTGATTTTCTTGACTAGTACTAGTACTTTCAGTCTGGAAACTGAATTTGGTAGATACAAAGAGATTCTAGGTACATTATGGGCATGCTAAGGTCAGTGCAGGGGTCATATACTTCAATCGGCTTTACATGATAAGTTATCACCGGTGAGTTCCTTTTGCACTCAAACAGACAGACACTAGATGCAAAATCAGTCCAGGCACAATTTTAAGTAGCAGCATTTCCTGTTCGATGACCAGCCTAGGCAACCAAAAAAGGGTACGTCGTAAATTATCTTCCTATAATAAAGAAAATGGGTCTTTTCAACCGCGGCACCGAAAATACCCAGAGTATCCCTCCGTGTTTTTAAGCGTTTTTTCGTTGATTTCACATAACGAAGGGGTAAACATATAATGCCAAAAATCTAACCATTTTCTTCGTCGTCCCTGAATCGTTTCAGACACAATCTAACCATTAACAACCTAACCCAAAAATACGTTGCGTCTAACCATGCTTGATCTTTCTTCGAACCCCTCAATTTTGAAATTTTGATGTTAATCTTTTCAGACCTACAGTACACCCCAAATTAGAAGAAAACATATCTCAAAATTTTTAGATTGTAAAATTCTTGCCATCATGATTTTGCTAAGTTTCTAAGCAACATCAAATCATCAGGAACAAAACCCATAGAACACTTCCCCCAAACTCATTTTGAAACCACTGATAAAAATTAACAAAGGGGCTTTTATGAGAGTGACTTCAATAAACAGAAATATTAACAATCATCCACAAAGACCCTCATAAAACGAATCATCAAAAATCATTTTCGAACCATTAAGTGATGGGTTTTGCGTTTTGAAGAAAGAGATCAGAAATAAGAACCGGCATCACCTTCTTCAGACGATTTGCAAGTAATTTGGATAAAATCTTGTACACCATACCGATAAGGCTTAAAGGTCTGAAGTCTCTAGGAGTACAAAAGTCCATCTTTTTAGGGATCAGAGTGATAAAAGAGCAATTAAAGCACCAATCAATTGAACCATACCTGTGAATTTTTTTTACTAGATTCATGAAGTCTTCTTTTACAGTGCTCCAACAATTCTTAAAGAATTCAGCAGTGAAGCCATCCGGACCCGGAGATTTGTTGCACCCCAATTTTCTAATGACGTCCCAAACTTCTTCCTCAGAAAAATCACGTTCCAGCCATAACTTATCTGTCTCTATAATTTTCGGAAAGTGTAGATTTTCCATATTTGAATTCACCTCATCACCCTGAGAAAACAAATTAATGAAAAAACTACGAAGTTCTTCCTTAATAGCATGTTGATCAAAACAATCCATCCCTCCTATTTGAAGTTTTCCAATTGTATTACGATTTTTCCTTGCAGTAGCCATACTATGAAAATACCTCGTATTCGAATCTCCCCATCTGAAGTTGTTTTGTTTTGACCTCAATATCCATTTCCTTGCTTCCATCGCTTCCACATTTCTCAACTTCATCTTACACCGCATCCTCTCCTGTAGCTGTGAATTATGAAGTGCACTAGATTCCTCCAATAAGTTAATCTCATGAATCCTACCTGTAAGCTCAGATTTGTCCCTTGAAATTTTCCAAAACTCCTGAATTCTCCAAGGCTTAATAAAATGTTTCAAGTTTTTCAGCTTTTGAAAGAAACGAGTACTTGCAATTCATGCGAAATCCATAACCTCCCACCAGCGCTTCACATTAGGACCAAATTCCTTATGCTCTATCCAATGCCTGTCCATCTTGAAGTATGGCTTAGAGGACATTACCGGTTCTGAAATAATCATTAACGGGTTGTGATCCGAAATTGTTCTAGTCAAAATAACCTGTAAAGCATTCGAGAAAACCTCTTCAAAATCATGGCTAAATAAGAAACGATCAAGCCTGCATAAAAGAGGGTTAACTTGGTTATTCGACCAAGTGAAGGCACCCCCAATCAAAGGCTGGTCAATTAACTCATGCTCCAGAATATAATTGTTTAGCAAAGCCGTATTTCTGCTATCACCCTCTCCACGGTTCCTCTCCTCAGTAGACCTTACATAATTCATATCTCCCCCGATACAAATAGGGCCAGACCACCAACTTCTCATTACCGCCATATCCTCCCAGAATTCCAGTCTAGGAATTTGCTCGCAAGGACTATATATGTTTGTCACAGCCCATTGAAATCCATTAATCCTTGTTGAGAAAACTGAAGTTATGTTATTAAAGGCGAGAAATACTTGATGGTAAACAAATACTTGATGGTGTTCTAATTGCCAATGAGTGTGTGGACAACAGATTCAAGGCGAGAAAACCGGGAGTTCTGTGCAAGATTGACATGGAGAAAGATTTTGATAATGTTAACTGGAAAGCTTTATTCACAATCTTACAAAAGCATGATTTTGGCGTCAAATGGATCTCTTGGATCAAATGGTGTGTAACTTCTACTCATCTATCTTTACTAGTGAATGGTAGCTCAACTGAAAAATTTAAACCGGGTAAGGGTTTGAGACATGGAGATTCTCTTTCACCGTATTTGTTTCTTTTGGTGGTTAAATTCTTTCTAAATTAATAAATGATGCAGTTGAAAGAGGACAGATTTCTTGTTTCAATGTGGTGGACCATGGTACTATTATCTCTCATCTTCAATTCGCAGATGATTCTATGATTTTTATTGATTCTTTGACGGAGGAAGTCAGACATCTTTATCATCCTTTCGATGTTTGAAACTATTACGGGTTTGAAGCTGAATTTAGACAAGAGTACTATGATAAGTGTGGGAGCTGATGGGGTGATTGATGATTTATCTAGAGAGCTAGGTTGCAAGACAGAAAAATTTCCATTTAATTACCTTGGGATGCCTATTGATGCTTATTGGCGTAGCGTATCAGTTTGGGATCAGGTTTTGATAAGGATGGAGCAAAAGCTAGCGTCTTGGAAGAAAAGGCAACTTAATAAAGCGGGTAGATTAATTCTCATCAAGAGTTGTCTTTCGAGATTACCAATTTATTATTTGTCTCTTTTTCACTTACCTATGGGTGTGGAAAAAAGGATGATTAAAATTATGCGCAATTTTTTGTGGGGCGCGGTGGAGGGAAGAAAGAAATTGGTTTGGGTTTCCTGGAAGAAGACTTGTGTTCCAAAAGTGAATGGGGGTTTAGGTGTGAAAAATTTGAGGAAGATGTATCAGGCGTTGCTAGTAAAGTGGATTTGGAGATTTTCAAAGTCCAAAACTAGTCTTTGGAGAAGGTTGGTAAATGAAAAATTTGCTCATAATACGGAATTGTTAATTCCGGATGTAGACTCTCAGTCACAGGGTAGGAGTTTATGGAAGAATGTTACTAAAATGGTGACGACGGTTCAAAATATGGCAACTTTCACAGTAAGAAATGGTAAAGGAATTCTCTTTTGTAAGGATCGTTGGTTAGACAGGGGAAAATTGCAAGAGTTATTCCCGGTTGTTTACAAGGCGGAAAAGGCGAAGGATGCAATAATTTACGACATGCTAGCAAATGGAGTTTGGGTTTGTGATTTTAAGAGACAACTAAATTTGAATGAACAATTAGAATGGGATCTTTTGAGGCGTGACTTAATTAATGTTCCGGAGCTTGTTGTAGCGGACGATGAGTTGGAGATTATGGAAAAATTTTGCACCTCAACTTGTTATGAAAGACTTTACGGTAACCTGGAAGAGTACGGATTCGATAGGTTCCTTTGGAAAGGTAACATTCCGAACAAGGTGAGTTTTATCATTTGGGATACTTTCCATGATTCGTTACCGACAAGGGATATGTTGAGACATCGAGCTGTAAGCATTGATAGTGAGCAATGCGTATTTTGCAACGACGTCAGGGAGTCGGAAAATCACATGTTCATACATTGTAAGTATTCTTTTGAGGTTTGTAATTATTTCATCAAATCCTTTAGGATAGCCTAGCCGGTGCCAAGTACTTTGATTCAATTTTTCGAAGCTTGGTCCAACAATGTGTTGAAAGGGAGAGGTATGGATGTTTGGAAAATCTTACATTATGCGGTTTGTTGGATTTTGTGGAAGGAAAGGAATGGAAGAGTTTTCGGAGGCCGTCACAAGAGTGTGCAAGAAATCATTGATGTGGTTAAGCAATTGGTAGTATTATGATCTTGTGACAATGATACTTTTAGGTATGTTGATACTAGTTTAATTTGGAGCCATTATGAGACTCTAATGTGTTTGTAATCCTTGTTTTAACCTTGGTTTCATCCTTGGTCCTTTTTCTTTAATATAATCTTCCCTTCAAAAAAATAAAAAAAGATTAAAAAAAATTAAAAAAACTGTTTTTTACGGTTCTGATGAATCTTCCCACAATGTAAATCAAATGATCAAACTAGCTCCTTATGTTCGTTCATAAAAACTTGAGAGATTCTCAATAAACTTCGAATACAATGGATTACCATCTTTAAGACAAGAATATGAAATTAAAATGAAAATGAATTCACTTTTCACTGCTTAGTGGTGGTGGCTGTGACCGGGAGACGACTGTGCTTGAGAAAAGAAATAAAAAGGGAACATTATCTATATAACCCTACTATGAGATCCCTTGCAAAAATACCCTTATGAACTTTACAAATACCCCTAAGCCTAATACATTACTAAAATACCCTCTTTTATATAGTGAATATATATAAAACCACCACCACCACTATTCAAAAGAAAAAAAAAAAAAAATCTCTAAAGCCCACCACCACTGTCCACCACCAACCACCACTACTGTTCACCGCCTCCCACCACCACCGCCGACCACCACCACCATCGACCACCACCATCGACCACCACCACCGCCGACCACCACCACCACCACCGCCGACCACCACCACCGACCACCACCACCGCCGACCACCAACCATCACCACCACCGCCAACCACACCACTGTCCACCACCACCACCAACCACCGCCGCCGCTAACGAACACCACCACAGTCCACTACCACCGCCTCCGCCAACCATCACCGCCATCAACCACCGTCGTCGCCGCCAACCACCACCACCATGTGGAGTCAACTTGCTGAAGTTGTCTTCAACAATAAAGGCAACTAGCACAAAGTTGTCTTTAAAAAGTGAAAGCAACTTGCACAAGTTGTCTCTAAAAAAAATAAAAATCATACACAAATAAGTGAACCTAGTGTGAATCGAACACACATCTTCTGACATATAGTCAGTTGTGTTACCATTGCACCCCAGGTTCGCCACACCATCAGTGCTCAACCAACAATTCAAACCACCACCAGCCAAACACCATATCCTTTATCTCTGCTAATGCAAACTCTACCTGCAACAGCTTCATGACCACAACCATCTATGCACACTTGCAACATGAGTCAATAGCTGCAGTCACTTCCATTCCCCTACTCAAACACCATAAGAAACACACAAGCAGTAACAACTTCTTGTTATGCTTTGACTTCCTAGATACATATTGAGTTCATGCTCAAGTTCCTAAGCATTCATCTATCCTCTTGACTTTAAAGCATAAGCATCAGCAGCACAACCATCATCAGAAAATCAACACCACCTTGTGTTACCATTGCACCACAAATTCGTCAACTAGCTCAAAAACATAACCAAGTTTCCTCTGAACTGGAATCAACTAGCTCAAGTTTCCTCCAACCTGGAATCAACTAGCTCAAGTTGCCTTCAAAAGTGAAATCAACTTGGTCAAGTTGTCTTCAAAGTTGGAAGCAACTAGAACAAGTTTCCTCCAAAAGTGAAAGCAACTTGGTCAAGTTTTCTTCAAAGTTGGAAGAAACTAGCACAAGTTCTCTCAAAAATAGTACAAGCAACATGGTCAACTTGTCTTCAAAGTTGGAAGAAACTAGCACGAGTTGTCTCCAAATGGTAGAAGCAACTTGGTCAAGTTGAGTATCACACCATCAAAATGGATCTATTTTCGATGTTTCTACAGTTCAATATCACATTATTCAAGAAAAATAAATTAAATGAATCGATAATGGCATCAAGAGAGAGTATACCTGAAATTTAGCCAACTCAGTTGCAGTAAAGCAGCTTCAACTGAAACATCAATTTCAGCAGCAACCACTCACTTTCGGTCACAACACTTCAGCCCACATTCCATTCTCTCAAATTTGTACTGCAAGATAACCCTGCACACCCATTAAAAGCATCAATGTAACAGCTTCAACAAGGTTGCCTCGAGCCATTGTCATTGCATTTCATTTCATCTCCAGCCAGCTACAACTTGAAGGACAAATACAAACTCCTCATAAAGAACCATTCTCTGCAGCTTCCTTTCTCAAATCCACCAACTATTCTTTCTCCATGCACTGAAACTGAACCCATCTGCTCATTTACAGCTGCACCTTCAAGAATCTCAACTCTAATACATCAGAATTATCCTCCTTTCTTGTTCTGAACCTTACCAGCTGCACCTTCTCAGCTTCTTTGTTGACTGCAACATCTCAGCACAAATACACAACACCTGAAATTGCAATTTCAAACAAGATGGCCACCTAACTGAGCTTCACTTGAACACAACTGCATTCTCTTGAGCATAACCTGTAAAACCTAACATACATCTAGGTTTTGTTCTCCATCTCACCATCTACACCACAACTCAGCACCTCAGCACCAACCAACTGTATTCAATCAATTCATACATTCTGCAACCTCTTGAGTCATAACCAACCAACAAAATCCATGAACATCAGCACTTTCTGTAGCTTATGCACCAGCTGCAATTATGGCACTATTCATCCAGCATTACTTGTTACCACCAATTCAAGCGTCTTCCCTTTTACACAACACCAATACTAATCTATTCAATCGCAAACCACCAGTATAATGAGGTCAACATCAACTTTTGGCTTCATATTCTTGTTCTTCTTCTGTTCACATCAAGCACTATCATCAGATTCAACACTATCAAACCCAATAATCCAATAAACCCATCGCCTAATAAAACTATGCTTCTTGGCAGAGGCCAACAAATCCAAGTCTAATATAAAATCCACTTCATACCCCTTCTTCCAATTTCAACACAGTTCATTCATATGAACCCTAATTTTAATTACCCAATTCAACCACAGTTCAATTAAAATCAATGTTACAGACAATAAAAAATTCCAGGATGGAAGCCATACCTTGGCAATACGCACCACCACCATAATTTGTATACTCTTCTTCTTTCCAATCCGGAAGATATCACCACCACCGTTGTTATCAACCACCACCAAAACAACAAACAATCTTAACCACCATTATCTCAATCGCCAAATTTCACCATTCCAACCAGAAGCACCGCGATCTCCATCAATTTCGTCATTCTTAACCTGACCACTTTCTATCTAAATCACCACCAGTTACAATACCACCAACACCACCAGAAACTTCAAATAAAAACAAAGAAGATAATCAATTTTTAATCGTTTTGGATGATTGGATCTTCAGATCCAATAAATTGATGAAGATTTTCATTTCCTCTTCTAAGCCGACGCTAAAAAATCTATATTAACCAACTCTAATCATCCATTTTAGGTTCTTCAATCCCAATCCAGTTGTTTCAGAAATCAAAACCTAAAATCAAATCTGAATTTTTTTAAATCTGGTTTTGATATTAATCTTTACAAGAGGAAGAAAGTTTTGAAATTAATCTTTACAAGATGATGGTGATGGAGACGATTCTGGTTCTGGTGTTGGTGTTGGTAGGTTTAATTGTGGTGGCGACGGAGATGGAGATGAAGATGGTGGTGGCAGTGGTTGAGGTGGTGGAGAGATCCATTTCTCGAGTGAAAAATGAAGAAGAGTTGAAGTATAAGGTGTAAAGGTTAAAACTGGAATTATGTGAATTATTTTTCTATTCATAATATCAATTATGCCATTAGCGGTATTTGTAAAGACTCATAAGGGTGTTTTTGCATGACCCATGTTTAGTAGGGGCATAAATAACGTTCCCACAAATAAAAAACCAGATGCAATTTACAATCAAAGAAAAATTAGGCTTCTACACCTGTTCTACATGCAAGAGAATGGTGTCGTTTTGCAAGACTCGATGAATTAACTGGACATGCAAACACAAGCCCATCCGACTACAACAATTTATGTAACACAATGGAAAATTTGCAAAGCATGCATATCCTGCAAGGGCCACCTAGAGTGGGACATGAAGATAACAAAAATTCCCCATGGACAACAAAAAAAAAAAAACTCTAAAACAACTACTCACATTCTTTTTGGTTTGTTGGATCCATGCTATTGATTAAGGGACCCACTGTTTCCATCAGGTTCATCATCACCGTCCATTGGCGTATATTGTTTTAGAGTTGTTTTTGGTGTTGTATTTGTAGAACTACTCTGAATATAATGGGAGGATACTAACAAGATTTATAAATGATGATACTAAAAGTGGCGGGGCTGATACCATCCTGTTCCCACCCCACCTCCACTGATAAGGGATTCCCCTAAAATAGATAAAAATACAAAACTACCCCCACTTGTTTATAACCACCCACATATTCTAATCGTTGTTTTCACCGGGGTCAATGATCGGTAGAAACTAGAACAGAGGTTTAAAAAAAAAATTAAAGAGATGGCAGCAGTAATTAGTGTGTTCCAAAACCATTCAGTAGGACTAATTTAGTCTGACTTGAATGAATATCAGTAGGACTAATTTAGTCCGACTCCATAAGTAGGAAACTAAAAACAATATCAGTAGGAATTAGTTCGATAAGTTCCAATGACCAACATTCAAGAATTCCCAACATAAGTCGTTGTATAAGTTTATATATATTACATGTAAGCATAATCATATAGAAATGTTCCTTTTACAAAAAGTGTGATTGTATGTCACCACCAAAATACTTAATACTTGCATCAGTGATCCACCGAGTTGCAGTTAGATTATATGCATGTTACTGATGCAAGTTGCAAATAACAACAAAAAAACTTTTACTTCAATTTCCAAACATCTTAATCATCCTCAACATTGATAGAGACATTATCATAGGCCCGTTGTCTTTGAAGGCCATCAAGATAAATCCAATGAGAAATTCTCATCTCATATTAAGCTAGCCACTCCTCGGAAACAGGGTTCTTCACATCCTTGAAATACCCTAAGCTAGGTTCTGGAGGCAATGGACAATTTCCACTCAACTTTAACCCGATAAAATGGTTTCCCTCGACAAAACCCATAACAACCTTCCTATTTTTTATTTTAGTGACCATTTTAACTGTAGTTGGCGCAAAAGTGTAGCTCATACCTTTTCCAATATAATTCACCACCGTTGATAATGTCTCGGCAATAATAAATCCACATTCCGGCATAAGAATCCAGTTATCGGTTGAAACCTTTGTCATATTTCGAGGAACTGTAATACGTTTCACCATGTCATTATAACTCTTCTGTCCCCACATGGTTATATACAATGCCTAGTATATATCCATGTTTTTGAGCATTTTCTCTCGAACATATTGGGACCCAGATATATTAAGCCTCGTAGCCTGACTCCCCAAATTAAGATGCTTCTCCACCACCTCAAATCCATAATTTCCCACCTTACTTACTTCTTCGGTTGAAGTAACAAAAGGAATCATATGAACATGAAAATACTTGAAGTACTTCTTGTTTACAAATTGACGATCTGACGACACACTAATCGTTGTTGTTGTTGTTGTTAATTGACTTTGTACACCTCCGCGATAAAATTTTGTTGCAATTTCACTTTATTTATATTCTTTCTCGTACTGTTTGTCCACATTTTCATGCCTGGATAAAAGCCTTTTAGTGTCGGCCCATGCAGAATTTTCAGTTGTCTTACCATTTGGCTTGACCTTCTTATAACCAGGATCCAATGAAAGAATCAAATTGGGGTAAGAAATTACATTCATGTCGAACTGAATAGCTTGCCTTTGTTCTGATGTTGCTGCATTCCACCTTTTTTCCATATCTATCAATACACTCAATCCACGAAATAATTTTTTTCCTCCACTCTATACACGGAGCAAAATGACAATTGCCTCCAAAAAAGATCAATATTATTAGAAAGAGGAATCGCTTTATTTCTATCACTGTACCTTTGCATCTCATGTGAACATGGAAGTCATATGGTCAACTTGATTGTACAAATACACTCATCCTTGTCACTACCAATCATCGATTTGTATTTTTTTTTCAAGCTTCATACTCCGTAGTGCAAAATGAGATACATGCCCAATAAGAAATTTAAAGGTTTGTTCCTTCCCATACCTCCATTTACTTTGAGTCTTACTTACTTCAAATTCGTGCGGCAGTCTAGTAGCATCAACTTTGAACATACGATGGACCGCCTTGAAAAATGTAGGAAAAGAACAAGAAGACTTCTCTAGAAAACTCTTCAATCTTCCATGTGAACTCTCCACCATGCTTGTTGCCTGGTTGTCGAATTGTTTAACCTTGTTCGTCCAAGCAATAACAAACTTCTCCTTGTGGGATGTAAACCATTGCTTTACACATTATTTAATGGCTTTCTCATATCTAAGAGTCCAAGAATCAACAAAACACTTATATTTATAATCAAATTCCAACACTGTTCTTGACCAGCATAGAGATGTCCATTCTCCTTTAAAGTTTTCCCATTCCAACTTATGTTTATCCTTGTTTTCCTTCTTGAGCTCTTTTTTCCGGTTTTCTTCTTCGCGGCTAAGCTTTGGAACTATTGATGATTCCTCATCACACTTATTCTTTTTCTTGGCAGTGGGACTAATAATGGGCTTGCAGTATGCCATCATATCCTTGTTAATATGCCAACTGCAGAGCAACTGCGTCGACAGCAGAAACACCCTCTTAATAGAATTCATCAAGGCTTGATCACAATCTGTTAAAAACACGTTTGGAAAATTTTCATACATGTAAAGCTCCTTTAGACGCTCTTATTCCCAAACATAATTACCTTCTCTCTCGAACTGCATGAAACATAATGCAATAATAAACACGGCTTTCGTCGATATATGGCTGACAACATTTAGCAATGGCATGTCATACATATTGGTTTTGTAAGTGTTGGCGAGTATAACGAAGTTGTGAAAGGTGTTTGCTAGATTAAAAAACATGGGATTCACAAAAAATAACTCTGTAATTTCTCCCTTGTTGTCGGTTCTTTTTCGAGAAAAATATTTGTTTTCTTTACACAAATGCATAAATTATTGAATCGTAGTCCGTCCTTCCGATGCTACTCTCTTAGATTTATATATGGCATTGTAGATGACCCTCATATGAGTAGTAATTATAGGGTACTCATCCTGTAGCACCACAAGTATATCAACATGTCGCATGCCTGAGCTGCGGAGCTTTACAACCTTCTCATACTGTTCTTCAGTCAAACGCGAACTTGAATGTCCAACTAAAGATTCCGGCGTATCATGGCTATGCCGACCATTTTGAACAGAAACACGCCAAAATGTATCTCCTCCACATAGAATACTCAATCGAAATGGACAACCAATTTTCTTTGATCCTGAATCTCTCTTTCTTTTGCTTGTCACAACTGGGGCTTCTTTTTTAGACCTGTGGATTCTGTGAAAACCACCTCTCTCGCATTCCAGTTCGAACCTACTACCTTTTCCAGTCGACCAAGTGTTCTTTTTCCTAACCGACCTAGCTTTTGTAACAACAACACAATTGTGCTTTGCTCCAGTTTCAATACACCATTCTTCTCATCCAATTTGGTGGCAAATGCCTGTAGTTTTATAAGACATTTGATTAGTAGATTGATTATTAAAATTAGCTGGTCAAAACCAACATGAGTACTCTATAAAACATGCCACCACTTCATAACAAGAAGTAAATATATGGAAATTCTCTCATTAGAGATACTAATACAACAAATTTTCTTATCACTTCCTCAAAAGTGTACCTTATCGGTTTTGTAGAGGTTTGAGGTGTCGGGGTATTCTTCAAAATTGGGTACAGAATTACTATCATAGTTCACCTGAAACAAAACAGTGTTAGGAATTCAATTATTGGAGTCAAATTTAATTTTCCCTAACTTCTGATTCGATTACAAAAGAAAAAACTAAAAACATTTATCAAAATCATAACCTACCATAAAATATATCGACTTACTGGTGTGTTTGTATGATGATCAACTTTGGAATCATCTTTTTCATCCTCTAACAGACCAATAGTATTACTGTAGAACTCTCCGTCAAACCTATCATCTTTTTCTCCGTCTTCTGAGAAATCAAATCCCCCAAAACTATCATCTTCCACGCCCGAATTCTCTGGAGAAAAGTTGTTATCATCGTGCTCAAAAGTTACCATTCCTTTTACTTTATTGTTCCAGAGAGAATTTTAAGAATTTTAAGAGGAAAGGCAATGCTTTCCTCGCTGATTTTAGGTTAGATATGTTTTCTGATTCTGGGAAAGTGTATAAACGAAGAAGATAAACTGCTAGGGATATTAAGGGAATTATAATGAAATTGGTTAAGGGTTACCATCATTTTAAAAGTCCAATCCGTGGTCTTCATGAATTGACAAGGTCCAGTATCAGCCCCGCCAATTTCAGTATCAGCCTTTATAAATCTCCGATACTAATGTCAAACTGTCCTAAGTCGAAGAAGTCTTCAATTTTAAATCGTGTACACATCAGTTTTAAATCGTCGAGTGGTATCAAAATCTAGGATTGGTTGACGCAATCAATTGATCAGCAAGTGCAACATCCTAGAATGATGGATATGGAAAATGGGAGGAAGTTAGATGTCAAATGTCCTCGTCAGAGAGGACTTCAATTATAGGACTCCATGCCTCTAACTCAGGAGGCAGGCGCATCTCATTACCCTACAGTTTGACTATCGAAATCGAAACCAGAACCCATCACTAACAATATCAATCATAAGATAGCTTACTGATGTTCAATTCAGATCAAATTTGTCAAAAAGAAGAGGAACAGATGGTAGAAATCTATTTATGTCTAATTAGCCACTGAATAATACTAGGAAACTGCAGGTGTTCTTCCTGTAATAAAAGCAATCACTTTTGGTCTGCAGTTCCATTTCACCATCCCATATGTAACAGCATCCAGTTGAATTCCAATTATCAATTGAATTCTTACACAAATCCCCTTGAGTAGTGTTATTAAAAGTAATAGTCATACAAAATCTCAAAAATTGTTGGAGAGGTTTGAAAAATTACTCAGGGTACCACACCAGATGCTCTATCATTTATCCTAACGTTCCTTAACACTATGTCATGACCGAAAATTTTCTTCGTGTAACGTCCTGACTTAGGGTTCTGCAATTCAACTGATTCCTGATAACACTTGACTTGTTTTTTCAAGGAGAAAATACTAATCAAACGACATTAAAACCTATAAGCGTCACATTACAACCTAATCTTAATCTCTAGAGACTCAACAAGCCAGCAATTATTAAGAAAATAAAACTATTAGAAAGGTTACCAAAAACAGAAAACATTACCTATATTCAAGGTAAGCAAAACACAAATGATAAGCAATCCAATCCATTAGGTACTCATGAGACAATCCTAACAATTCTTACAGAGTTAGGCTACATCTCCAAAGTGGCCGTAAGTATATGCTACTAAGGAAAATATAAGTATGTGTAGTGGAATTAAACTTCACATGTGTTTTTCAAGGAAAATAAATAATTGGAAAGGTTTTTTTTTTTCTTTGCAAACTAAACACAATAACCTATTGATAAGCCTAAAGAAAAGAAAGTTAAACCATTCAAAGCTCATATAACTTTAGTTCTGACCTTTCAAATATGTGAATAACAGTCCATCTGACCACGACTACGAGAACTAAAATGATAGAAACCTACTTCTAAAAAGCGACTGCAGAATAATAAGAAGATGCATGCATTCATCCTGTGATTTTAAGTTGTTTTCAAAATCAACAAATCAAAGCGGTATATAAGTAATCACTTACTGGCTAATGCAGTACCATTAAACATCCCACATGTAACAACATCCAATTGAATTCCAATTTTCAATTGAATTCTTACACACATCCCCTTAAGTAGTGTTATTAAAAGTAATAGTCATACAAAAGCTCAAAAATTGTTGGAGAGGTTTGAAAAATTACTCAGGGTACCACACCAAATGCTCTATCATTTATCCTATAATGCTCCTTAACACTATGTCATGACAGAAAATTTTCTTCGTGTAACTTCCTGACTTAGGGTTCTGCAATTCAACCGATTCCTGATAACACTTGACTTTTTTTGTCAAGGAGAAAATACTAATCGAATGACAGTAAAACCTATAAGCGTCACATTACAACCTAATCTTAATCTCAAGAGACTCAGCAAGCCAGCAATTATTAAGAAAATAGAACTATTAGAAAGGTTACCAAAAAACAGAAAACATTACCTATATTCATGTTAAACAAAACACAAATGATAAGCAATCCAATCCATTAGGTACCCATGAGACAATCTTAACAATTCTTACAGGTTCAGGCCACATCTCCAAAGTGGCTGGAAGTATAAGATACCAAGGCAAATGTAAGTATGTGTAGTGGAATTAAACTTCACATGTGTTTTTCAAGGAAAATAAATAATTGGAAAGGTTTTTTTTTTCCTTTGCAAACTAAACACAATAACTTATTGATATGCCTAAAGAAAAGAAAGTGAAACTATTCAAAGCTCATATAACTTTAGTTCTGACCTTTCAAATATGTGAATAACAGTCCATCTGACCACGACTACAAGAACTGAAATGATAGAAACCTACGTCTAAAAAGCGACTGCAGAATAATAAGAAGCTGCAGGCATTCATCCTGTGATTTTAAGTTGTTTGCAAAATCAACAAATCAAAGAGGTATATAAGAAATCACTTACTGGATAATTCAGTACCATTAAACATCCCACATGTAACATCATCCAGTTGAATTCCAATTCTCAATTGAATTCTCGCACAAATACAGGCCCTTGAGTAGTGGTTCTATAACCCCGCAGAGAACTGAAAAATTGCTCAGGCTTATGTACCAAATGCTCTGTACCATTTGTCCTCTCGTTCCTTCTTAACACTATGTCATGTCCAAAAGTACAATTTATCTGCAATTTCAAATGATTCCTAATAACGCTTAGACTTGCTTTTCAAATGAAACCTATATTCACATCACATAACCTAATTTCAATCTCAAGAGACTCCACAAGCCAGCAATTATCTGGGCAACCAATCTATATGAAATCATACTAATAACTTGGAACACTCTTTACAACCATGTCAATTTCACTTGATTTGGTTGTTCTGCAGAATCAAGGAACATACCCAATTCAACAATTGGAATTTATTTAATTTATGATAAAAGGTTTAACAGTTGAATTCACCTTAAAATCAAGGATATTAATAAGAAACCAGTGACATAAAAGGAAAAAAAAAAGAGAGAGACTAACTCATCTTCTTGATCAATTGAAATCCCTAAGTCAGAAATTTTCAAGCAGCTTCATTAGGATGTGGTTCTATCGATAAAACTGATAAAAAAAAATCCAGACTCTCGAGTAGGTAAATCACTCTTTGTGGTGTAGAAGAGTAAGAGAAATGGTATAGCACAACTCAAAAACTTAATTCAACAAACACGATACTGAAAGCCTGCTTAAACTTAGGTATTGAGAGGAAAAATCATTGTATGGGTGGATCATCAAATGTAAGATAAGGGTTTCATCTTCTTCTTTATAGGATTGATTAGAGTAGTAGTAGTAGTAAGAATGGTGCTAAGTAGTAGTAAGAATGGTGCTAAGAGTTCAAATCAAAAAAGCGAATTAACTTGTATTTTTGAAAATTAAGCTTGTTAATGAATTCAATAAGTATTGTTAAAAGGTAAGCTTATATTTCTTAATTTAGATTACAATTTAATTTTAACTAATAAAGTAAGAAGAATATTAAGACTTATATTTAGGCTTAAGTTGACAACTAAGAAATTAAAACATAAAATTTGGATTATATTTGGGTAATACTCTTAAGATCTCATAACAACTTCCATATTGGAAGTATTTTCCGCTAATGCGGATCCACTCCGCCCAACACCTGTATTCAAGGTTCATCATGGTTTCACCATTTCCTACGTTTTGACCCGCTTGCATTACCAAAGTAACATACAAAATAACTTCTTTATGGAATGTATTGAAGCTAAAACTCAATGAATTAGCATCACGATTATTGAGGCTCATTGTTTCTTCTTAAAATTCCACAAATATGTTTTTCCATAATGCCCTGGCTTGGAATATACCTCCACCGATGAGACGTTGAGTAAAATAAACATAATTCCAGCATATACATTCATCTTTCGCAATAGTAAATTTTCGCCTACTTATTTGATTTTGCACATTTTCGTCTATGAGGTGGTTTAAGTCTTTGGAGGTGTAGAGCCATTTCATGCACGGAAAATTCAAAAACATGGAGGCCAGTGGATTTTTCCATCATGAGAAGCACTAATACAGACACGGGACATAGACACGACACGACACGACACGGACACGGACACAGGAACCTCCAAAACTCAAAATCATCAGGACCCGGACACGTTTATATATATACTAATTAAATAATTTTTATATATTAAAATCATAGTGTTATGGCATATTCAATACATTAATCACATAATTATATGAAAAAAAACTCAATTTTATGATGTTAGATTAGTCCACATGTAGATAAATTAACTATTATACTAATTTCCATGAGACATTATATTACCCAACTAGTATAATAGAGTATAGATTTTTACACATGCGTCGTGTCGGTGTCCCACGAGCATCATGTGTCCGACGCGGACACGACACCAATACCAGTGTGTCGATGCTTCACAGTTTCCATCCCTATTGTATCCGATATCCGAAGTCCTTTTTTCCCAGAACAATTCTGGGATATGCCAAAGCTGGAATGAATTCCGTACTAGGAAGGAGCAATCTTTTGACATTTTCCGCACCACATTCGTTTTTAGTACAAAGGATGAAGTAACCGTCACTTCAATGGAATTGCGTTTTTTTTATCGGTAAAGAATTTGGTGCTGGTAGTTTCGGACTTTGGTCACTAGTATCATCACCCAATGAAGTTACCTCTGCACTACAATGACACCGGCAATGGAATTGCGTATTCACGACCATTAAAGAGGGTATACCCACATCCCTGCCACGGCTGCAAGGATAAGGGGGTTTCCACCACTTCAAAATCCTGCTAGCTGCAGAGCTATGTGGGATTCCTTCCCCCCATACCCCACATTTTGCTAGGATGATGTAGTTACAGGAAATCCCACAACTAACACCCCTTAACAATTTCTATAGATCTAAAAATATTGAACATAAAAATGAAGATTAAAATGCTAAAAATGTAAAATGGACACAAGGTTTTTTACATGGTTCAATCAATGTGATCTACATCCATGGTTCTTCACTATAATATCTTTGGTATTACATAAAACTCCATTAATGGGTTTTTGGAGCTCTAGATCTAGGTGATGAAGGAAGAAGACGATACTAGTGTGCCTCTCTTTACAAATTTGTGTGTCCACCCTTTTCTCTCTACTACTCTCTTTCTTTAAGTACTAGGGAAACTAGAATGGTAAATTAAAAATATATCCTTTACTTACAAATGAATAAAACTTGGCTAAGATAATATGTATGTGATCCTATTTTGCTAACTTGCTTCGACCATAGAATAGCGCCACGCGGTGAGTACCATTTTTTTTATCTACATTTTGCCTATTTTTTCTTGAATATTGCTTGAAGAGCGGTCTTTAAGGAAAAAATCGTGTTTGTGTTGTTCTTGGAGCGAGATGCGTGGTGTTGGAGTAGTCTTTGATCTTCGTTGTTGAAGGAACTACGCGAAATAATACTAATCTTAAAAGTATGTACTTGCCCCTATTCTTTTGTGAAGTTCCGAAGCTTTGCGAAGTAAATAAGAAGTATCATTTCTTGAAGTATTTGAAGTATGAAGTATCCTTGAAGAATTATAAGAAGTATCCGTCCTAGATCTAAAAATAAGAGGACACTAGTATCGTCTTCTTCCTTCATCACCTAGAAATAGAGCTCTAAAAACACATTTGATTTGTTCGCAAGAAGTATTGCTAATAAGAAGTATTGCGAACAAATCAAATGAAGCTACTATTTCATGTTCTATGCCCCATGTTGTGTTGCAATGCATATAAGAATTTAAATTAGTATTCAAAATTTCAAAAGTCAAAAAGTTTCATTTATGTGCAAGTTGAAATCGTTTGTTTGTTTGATTTCCTTTGTATGACTTGTTTCGTCTAATTTGATAGATACCTCCCATGGAAATGATCCTAATGAGGTCTTATGCATCCTATTGTATAGGTCTTACTATCCTGTTGAAGAGGTCTTATTTAGCCCCCTACTACTCTCCATGTTAAATACCATATCATTTGAAGCAAAGCAAATATTCAAGAGAAATTTTAATAAATTGATATATGCGAGATTTTTCTCGTTTTTTTTGTAATTGTGAAATCTTTGTAATTGTGCGATTGTATCGCGTTGTAATAAATAAAACCAAAAACTTTTTATTTGCTGTAAGTAAAGTGTTCAAGGAAAGAGGTACTTAGCTTTCATGTGATTTGTTGTTGTTGTCAATCTCGCGCGAGAAATATATTGCATAAAGTATATGGGTTGCTTGTGCGGAACTATCTCCCTTGAACAAGATAATGCCGCGCAGCAAAGAAATGTATAAATACCTCCTTCTTGAAATGTACAATTGCCGCTCAACAAAGAAGTATAAATGCTTCCCTCTTGAAATATATAAATGTCGCGCATCAAAAAAATGTATAAATACCGCCCTCTTGAAATGTATAAATGTCGCGCACCAAAAACAAATGGGAGAGGTATGAATGTCGTACAGAAAAAAGAAGTGCAAGAGGTGAGACTTGAACCCTTGACCTTCCACTTGTATTGTACCGCACTGGACCAACTGTGCCAGCTCTCTTGTGCCACTTAATCGAACGACCACACAACTTTATCTCATATTCGCCCTTAGCTGTTTTGGAAAAAACATACGAAAAATACGCACAAGGTAATATATTCCTCGACCATCTGTGCAAACTATTATTTGTGAAAGAATGAAACAACAAAAAATGTATGCGGAAAAATACGCGTGTGGGGGTAGATTTGAATGCGTGACACTGAATTCATTTACTTCGCTTCTGACCAACTATGCCCATTCCTGTTGGTGAAAGAAATACATAATACGCCTAACTTATTGTCGCCCTTTGAAAAAAGAAAAAACTATGCTTGAGGGAAGATTCGAACACACGATATTAAACTCGCATTCTGCACCTTGAACTAACTGTTCTGACTTCAGCCGTGCGAAAGAAAGCATAACATTTAACCCTTATCCTTTTATTCTTCATTGGAAATGACAAGAAAAATATGCAAGAAGGCAGATTCGAACGCGTGACCTAATGCTTGTTCTCTCCACCTTGAACCATCAATGATAGTATTCTCCTATGACAGAAACAGCAGCATCTTCCTCTTATCTTACCTTCACCCTTCCTTAAGTTCTTTCGCGTTTGCCTTCTTCTCCTAAACATGAAAATCTTCCACTGAAACTTTGATGTTTCCATGAAATTTGTAGATCCAGAAACATACGAACAGTAGATAATCTTCACTTGAAATTTCTTATTGAACCAACAAGGTAAGAGGTAGGATAAATCCTTTACTCACTTTCCCACTCCTTCTAGCAGCAAAATGTAGTTGCAGGAAATCCCACAACTAACATCCCTTAATAATTTCTATAGATCGAAAAATATTGAACATAAAAATGAAGATTAAAGTGCTAAATATGTAAAATGGACAAAAAGAATTTTTAAATGGTTCGATCAATGTGATCTACATCCATGGTTCTTCACTATGATATCTTTGGTGTTACATAAAACTCCATTGATGGGTTTTTGGGGCTCTAGATCTAGGCGATGAAGGAAGAATATGATACTAGTGTGCCTCTCTTTATAAATGTATGTGTCCCCCCTTTTCTCTCTCATGCTCTCTTTCTTTAAGTAGTAGGGCAACTAGAATGGTAAATTATAAATATATCATTTACTTACAAATGAAGAAAACTTGGCTAAGATAATATGTATGTGATTTTATTTTGCTAACTTGTTTTGACCCTAGAATAGCGCCACGCGGTGAGTACCATTTTTTGTATCTACAGATGATTTCACATGTTTCCTGATTAACAGATGAATTTTTTGTTTTTTGATGGAAACATGGGCTTTAAGAAACCCCTAAATTTTATTTATTAGAATACCTCATTCAAATTAAGGTTTGAAGGATTATATTGATCAATTACATCAATAAACAGGACAATACAGATGGTACAAGATTTACAATCGAAACTTAAAGAAACAAGATATGAAAATCCTATTAAACTTCTGCAGCCTTTGAAGGATTGGAAATCCTTATAATGGTTTTAAACCATTTTGTTTCTTGATCATCAAATATATCAGATGCTTCCATAAAAGGGAAGTAATATGCCCAAATTAAATTCTTTAGAAACGATCTTCATATTTGACGAAGTAGATCGTTTTATTCCAGAGCAATGCAAATCCAAATCCACCAAAAAAAAACACAATTAGAAAATAGGAAAACAGGTCCTGATAATTTTGTGAAATCATCAGACCGATCAGAAAATCATAAAAATTGTTTAGAAACAATTTTCTTTATTGGAAAATTAATATACACAAGGAAACAAACTCAATCCGTCCGGTAGATCTGAAAAATCAAATCAAAACCGGACGGATCAAGGATTTGAGTTTTGGAAGAAAGTAGTTTTTTTCTTCTTCTTTTGTTCAGATGAATTTTGTTAGGTTGTTTCCATCCCTATTATGCATGACAACATGTCACAAATAGAATGCGTCAGTGTTGTGTTTTCTAGGATATTTTATCATTGTGAAAAATATTAATGATCCCATCCAAAACTCTCCATGACTCAAAATATAACCCCGATAAAATGAACTTGTCTCGTGGTACAAAATATTTTATGTTCTTTGGCATGAGATTATGAATTCCCATGTCAAGGCCGGTTTTTATGGATCATGGTCAAAAAAAAAAAAAAAAAAAAAACCAATTGCCATAACAGGTGGCATGGCAAGCGAACAATGCCAATGAAAAAAGAGTTAAGTGATGGAGATTCTACCGGGTGATATTATCTAAATCGTCAGCGATAGAGTCTTTATTGCTGACAGTTAAGTTAAATATGGCTTGATGGAAATTTTAGTGCCAACTGCTAGTTTTTTGTCGTTTTCAAACTAAAAATTTGCACTAAAACTTCTATTCTATTTTTATCTTTCTCAATATCTAAAATTTTATTAAAAAATTTTCAAATGGCAGAATCTCAAACCCAACTTGATTCGGAAACTCAACTTCATTTTTCTGGAGTATATGTGATAGTTATAAAGAAATTGGTAAAAAGCAAAGAAGACTTCAAGTATTGGATATTAACCAACTCAAACATGCAACTAATTAAGAAAGGAAAAAAAGAGTTCAAGGATAGGAAAATCAAGCCAAAGCGAATTTGAAGCCAAAGAAGAGTACTAGTAAGAAAAACAAAGGATACTCTGTTCATGAGCACATTGATCAGAAGTTGTGTGAAATGAAGAAAAAAACAAAATGAAGAAGATTATCCAAAATTCTTATTATAAGTCTTTATTTTAATTATTATTGCTTACTTTTATATCTTGTAAAATAAACATTAATGATTAATTCGAGTTCAAATCAAAAAAGCGAACTAACTTGTATTTTTGAAAATTAAGCATGTTAATGAATTGAAGAAGTATTGTTAAAAATTAGACTTAAATTTTAATTTAACTAATAAAGTAAGAAAAATATCGAAACTTACGTTTTAATTTTAATTTATTTTAAATGTTAGAGCAAAGCTCAACAACCAAATTCGACAAACACGACCGTAAAAGCCATGTATAAACTTATGTTTTGAGAGGAAAATCATTGTGTGAGTGGATCATCAAACACAAGATAAACATTTTAATTTCTTCTTCTGGTAGTTTCATAGGAATGATTTGGGTAGAAGTAGTAAGAATGGTGTTAAGATCAGTGAAAGATATTCTTGAAAAATCCATTAGAGACAAAACAAAAACAAAAAATTGTCTGAAACTTTGAGATCTAAAAACATAGAAGAAAACACCAAACCAAGGAAGTTAATGATTGAACAAATTTTTTATAATGTACCGTATGAATTTAAGGATATAAAGAGAAAGGTGAATGTAGATGGTTTAAGGGTTATAAATGTTCCATATTTGGCCTAGATATTCATTCCGGTTTAATTGGGGGCCATTCAAATTAATTGGGGGTCATGACATTTTGTTTTCACCAAATTATTTTTAGGGGTGTATTAATCTTCCTATGAAAATACTATTTTACCCTTAGTCTTAAAAATCAATTAACTCTAATTAACAAAATCAGTTTCTCCTTCTTCTTTTCATCTTCCTCGCCTCCCCTTTCTCTTCTCCACCACCACCATTAATCACTCAATTAGAAATTTCAGTGTAAGGGTCGTTAGTATCGAAATGGAAACCCTAACGACTTTTGATTTGCAGGCGGATTCTATGAAAAATCGTTAGGGTATTACGTTGAAGGTGACGACCTTAATTCTGCTACTTCAACATTTTTTTGCCCTATAATAGAGTCGTTATTGTATTAGGTTAAAGATGACGACCCTTTTTTATTGATTAACGACTCTAGATGGAACCCGAACATCCTTCTGTTTTCATAGTCGTCCGGTATTAACAGAACCAACTAGCGACTGTAGGTGAACTAGCAACACGAGTCGTCATTGTTTAACACACCACCTTGACGATTTTTCATCACCATTGAAAGTTGCAGGTTAGAGTCGTCGCCATGAGTGTCAACAGACTGGCGATTCTTTAGGGTCGGTAGTGTATACAACACTCGACAATAACGACCCTCACTCTGAGTAGTTGCATGGTGTCCATGAATCGACCTCTTGGAGTACCATTCATGCAATTTGAAGAGTATAGGAAGTTTACCTGATTGTTTTGAGCTTCAGGTTCCTCATTTTGAGTGTTGGTTCCTTCATTTGGAGCAATAGGATCTTCATTTCCACCATTATTCATGGATTCCTCCATTAACATCTCTTCATCAAACATCCAATCCATATCATTAGTTGACACAATCTTACCATCAACACAATCATGGTTGTTGTTTGAACCTTCACCAACCTCATTCCCTCCACTTGAATCACTCATTTCTAAACAACCCTAGTTTTTCCTCCCAAAACTCCTCTTTTTCTTTTCAAAACAAAAATACCCAACACTTAAATTTCCCCAAAATTTAATCCCAAAACCTGATTTTAAACTAAACTAAATTAACACACTAATCTACTTCATTAACTCTTAATACTAATCACTCAAGGCTATTTTAGGCATTTAGAAAGTTATTTTATAAGGGATGACTCAAATTTCTATTGGGAGACCTGTTTTGTCTTCTAGTGCCTGGCCCCCATTTAATTTGAATGTCCCCCAATTAAGACAGGATATTCCTATTGTATATCGGTACGAAAGTGATGCATGAAAAAATGTCACAAATGAAATGCGCCCTAATACTAATTGTTGTGTTACCTTGGATATTTATCACTGTGAAAAATCTTAATGATTCGATCCAAAACTAAATCGGTGGCTCAAAATTCAACCCCGATAAAAGAAAAAAATCACGCTGTTCAAAATCTTTTGTTCGAGATTCTGAATACCCATATCAAGGCCATGGAAAAAAGAAACCTATATCAGATGGCGTGACAAACTAGCAGCCCCACTATTGGAAAAGTGTTAAGTAATGGAGATGATATCGAGTGATATCATTTATATCGCCATTGATAGAGTCTTTATCGCTAACAGTTAAATTAAATATCGATCGATGAAAATTCTAGGGCCAACGGCTACTTTTGTCGCCTATAAATAGATAATTTTCAAATTAAAAATTTACACCAAATTTTTACTCAAACTTATTTTCTATTTCTCTCTTTCTCAATCTCTGAAATTTTTTCAATTTTTTTCAAATGACAGAATCTCAAACCCAACTTGATTCGATAATCCAGCTTCATTTTTTTGGAATAATATGTAGTACTTGAAGCTGTTGTTAAGAAGATATGCTTTACTTATAAAAGAATAGGTAAAAAGCAAAGAAGTTTTCAAGTGTTGGAAATTACCCAACTCAAACTTGCAGCTAATTAAAAACGGCAAAGAAGAGTTGAAGGAAGGGAAAATCAAGGCAAAGCGAATTTGAAGACAAAGAAGAGTACTAGCAACAAAATCAAAGGAAACTCCGTTCACTAGCACATTGAACAAAAGTTATGTTAAATGAAGAAGGAAACAAAATAAAGAAGATTGTCCGTAATTCTTATTAGGGTTAAATGGAAAAATGCCCCAATTTGGACTACAACGTTGTGAAAATGCCCCGGACGTTAGGCAAAAGATCAAAATGCCCCAAAATGAAATCAAAATGACCCATTCTGTTATGTATTCCGTTTGAGAGAGTTAAGTGGTCAAATGCGTAAGCATGTGGCCCGCACGTGGAAAACAAATGGCATTATACCCTTCTATCACATGTTTAAAATTTAGGGTTCAAGGCCTAAAGTTCAGGGTTTAGGGTTCAGGGTTTAAGGTTTAGGGTTTAGGGTTCAGCGGTGGTGGTTGTGGTGGTGGTGGCGGCGGTGTTGGTGGTGGCGGTGGTTGTGGTTGTGGTGGTGGCATCGGCGGGGTTGGTGGTGGTGGTGGCGGTGGTGGTGGTGGCGGAGGTGTTGGTGGTGGCAGTGGTGGCGGTGGTGTTGGTGGTGGTGGCAGTGGGGTTGGCGTTGGCGGCGATGGTGATGGTGGTGATGGCGGTGGTGGTGGTGATGGCGGTGGTGTAATGAAGTTATAAGCATATGTGTCGGGTGTTATTTCTGTCGAAGGGCAAAAATGAAAATTCACAAAACAGTTGACTAGTCAAAGGTAGTGAAAATGCTCCATTTTGACCAAAATAGAGAAAACTAACGGAATGATGCATTTTGATCTTTTGCCTAACGTCCGGGGCATTTTCACAACGTTGTAGTCCAAATTGGGGCATTTTGTCACTTAACCCTTCTTATTATTAAAGTCTTTATTTTAAATTTTTATTGTCTACTTTTATATCTTGTAAAATGACTATTAATGATTAACTCGAGGTCAAATCAAAAAAAGCAAAGTAATTAGTATTTTTGAAAATTAAGCATGTTAATTAATTTAAGAAGCATTGTTAAAAGTTTGACTTATATTCTTAACTAGATCTTAACCCGTGCCGTAATGGCACGGGATGTTTTGTCTCTAATACGATATTGTTCACATTCTTCTTGCTTCATTTTATTCGTAAGTAATTATTTTGATATTCAAATAGGTTTTGAGAAACAAAATGGGTTACCTGATCTTTTTATTTTTTACTTAAGCATGTTATTCCAATTTATTATCTGGACGGAGTAATAATGTTGTGCCAACATGAAAATAAAATAAAAATACATTAAATAAAAAATTCCCCATTTATTGTTCCATCATACCATAATTTAAAACTTCAAAAAGAATATTTCATCTAATAGTACATATACCTAAACTGCCAATCCAACTCCATGATGTTTATGAATACATTTTTTCCGAAATTATTGATAACTAAGGCTCTAAGGAGTGAAGCAAAACCCCATAATATTTTCCCTACTATAGATAAACACTATTTATTTATTTTTTGCAAATGTGAGAGTTATAAAAATGAAGAACCCTTGGCTATTGGAAGGATGAGATATACACAGGTGAGTTGAAAAAATTAACTTATAATAGTAAATCAAAACATATGTAAGATTCTTTCTCAGTCATATTGATAACATAAAATTGAAGAAATTCGTGGATAAAAAGATTTCACACCAACTATGCTAAGTAGTGCATGAATGATGTTCTCATATCTAGTGTTACTCAAGTAATGGAGTTTTAAAGAGCATAGTCATATTGATATTTGCATCTACATAAATTCAACTAACCTTCCGAAGAAAAATTATTAGTTTCAAGGTAGAGCCGACACAAACTTCTGTCGCCTTCAATGTATACAACACACATTGGGTTTAATCGGCCTTGAGATTAAACAAATACCCCAACATTAGTCAAATAATGTCTACAAATACGGGATCGAAACAAAGTGCTAACGGAAAAAATGAGAGAATAACATCAATTCTACAAAGAAAATACCTTATATGTATCAATGTTTGTTAACCAAACATGTATTCAAATTAAAAAGTCATCAACTTAACACAAAAATATAAAAGAACCAAAGTTAAATCAATACTTGCATAAACAAAACTTATAAGAGAATTTTGTAATTATTAAATACCATTAAAATCACTATTAGAGATTTAATTGCATGCCTCGTTAAAAACTACGGTAAGACGAAATCACCAGATTAATCTGTAGAAATTTCACTGGATATGTAGCAATTCAGAGAAGTTTACACTGGTGGTAATGCGTTCCATATAAGTGTTGTTATATTGATTATTTTTTTAGAAGGTTTTGGTTTTCATTGGAGAAACCGAGAGGGAGCGTTTCATTATATTCATTATCATTCAGAAATCCAAGACCAACTCGCCCTCTGCTTACGTGATCTCAATACAACCTTAGATTTATCTATTGGACGGAGAAACCTTGATACTAAATATGTAGTTTTTAGTATTATTTATTATATAACGTGACATCCAAATGTTTTTATCTTCTTCTTAATTTTCATGTATTTTAACCGAGTTTATATTAGCATTAAGATGATCAACCACATCTCTAATTTATAGTGTTATCCTTTTGTAGTAGCACATAATTAACATAGTCAATTACTACTCATCAAAACCGACCAGTACCACAAACCACCAGATATCACTTCTTTCTCCACCACCACCATTTTCCATCCCTCGTAGAATATTGGGCACACTTATAACTTTTAATCCCACGCGTCATGTATAAAGTTTAGATTTAACAAACTTAGGTCGTCAATTAATTTATTCAACTATATGTTTTTTGTTAATACTGAAAATCATGCGTACGAACGGTTACCAAAGATAGCAGTGGTACCAAAAACAACCATTTTGTCTTATATGATTTGGTATCATCCCAAAAGTATTTGTTATCCGCCTTTTTTGATCGTGTCAAAAACAACCAACTATACTTTTCACAATACAATGTTACCTGTCATGTAATTTTTTTTATTATTTTTGATTCAAAAAGAAAAAACCAATACCACCGCCATTAAAACCATCCAGCGCCACTATTTCTTCCACCAAAACTAATGTTACCGCCTCCACCACTTAGTAACACCTTCCACCACTTACTTCTTCCTATACTACCACCACCACCACTAATATCTATTGAAATAATATTTTTCAAAATTATTATTTATTGATGGAGATATGTATTAATATTAATTGAGGGATATTTATGATGTAAAATTAATAAATCATTTATCATGAGAAATTAATGATACATCAATTAATAAAACACTTGTACTAATTAATATTTAAGTTGAACAAACCATAACCATAGATTTATCTTCTCTCTAGACAAATCACTTATACTAATTAGTAAAATACTTATACTAATTAATATTTAAGTTGAACAAACAACCATTGTTGATTTATCTTTTCTATCAATTCCAACTAAGGTGGAATAATAGTTAGAGGCCACTCTTATGACACAATAGGTCACGAGTTCGAACCTCCCCATTCTAATTTTTGAAATTCCATATCTTGACTTGAGTATTCATTTTTAATTCATAACATTGGAATGAACACCACGTGTGCAACTTGTAGGGTGTGGCACGGAGAACCACATCCTTTGATTTATCTTTGCCAAGGATAAATCCTGACCACCACTCAGATAGGAAAAGTTAGCTAAACTCTGCTTTATACTATTGATTTAGACTTACATTTTAATTTTAACTAATGAAGTTAGAAAAATATTAAAACTTACATTTAGGCTTAAGTTGACAACTAAGAAATTAAAACATAAAATTTGGATTATATTTGGATAACACTTTTGATTATATTTGGATAACTAATGACAACCAAAAAAAATTCTTGAAAATAAACTCCACAAAAACTAATTTTGAACTTCCCCTTGTTATTGGGTGCTCCGTATTCGTATGCTGGTTTATCATTTCCAAAACGAGTTCTCGGTTTTGATGGACTTCATTTTGATGGGTTTATCATTTCCAAAAGAGGTATTTCCTGTTTAGTCCACTAAACCCGACCCGGTTTAGTGGCTAGTCCAGCCAAAACTTCTTCTTAATCGTTAGTCCAAAAAAGTTTAAATTCAAGTAGATTTACCTATATACCCCCGAACATTATAAGTTCGTTTTTTACATTTAAATTCAAGTAGTAACTAGTAAGTATACTAGTATGTATACTAAAGTACTACATATCAAACATATTCAAGTAGTAACTAGTATGTATACTACTAGTATACTAGTATGTAGTATGTAGTAATAACATATGTAGTATACTACTAGTATACTAGTAGTAACTAGTACTAATAGTAATATGTTATGTATTGATACTACTACATATTGATATGTAGTACGTTATATATTGACACTACATATTGATATGTAGTATATGTTTGATATGTAGTATGTTATGTATTGATACTACTACATATTGATATGTAGTACGTTATATATTGACACTACATATTGATATGTAGTATATGTTTGATATGTAGTACTTTATATATTGACACTACATATTGATATGTATATATTGATATGTTATATATTGACACTACATATTGATATGTATTACGTTATATATTGATATGTAGTATGTTTGATATGTAGCATGTTATATATTGACACTACATATTGATATGTAGTACGTTATATATTGACACTACCTATTGATATGTAGTACATTATATATTGATATGTAGTACATTATATATTGATACTACATATTAATATGTAGTATGTTATGTATTGATACTACATATCAAAAAATTGTTATGTATTGATACTACATATGTTACTACTAGTATACTAGTTATACTATTTACTACTAGTAGTTATAACTAGTATAGTACATATTAATATGTAGTATCACCATATTGATATTACTAGTATTTCGTAACATACTACTAGTAACATTTACATGTGGTGATACTAATTAGACCTAGAAGGGTGTTTTAGGCATTTCGAAAATACACTTTATAATCTCCACGAAGTTTTTGGACTAGAGAGTAAATGTTTTTCATGGGTGGACTAGCCATTAACTGGGTCATGAAAAAGTGGACTAGCCAGTAATTCCTACTTTCCAAAATGGGTTTGCGGGTTTGGTGGACTTCACGTTGATGTTTGTCTATTGTCCCTACGAAGTTAATTTGCTTAAAGCATCTCCACCAGAGGGTGAATTTTCTTTTTCTTTTCATGACACGTAGGATTTTGGACCCCCATTTAGCATAAACTCATCTCCAATAGTAAGGTCCTACAAACCATGATATATGGGCTGATACCATTTCATATAGAACAAAAAAATCCTACACAAACCTGACCGTTGGATCGGCTAAATGGTATCAGCTCCTAGTAGTAGTGGTATCAACCCATATAAAATCATGCTTCAAACCAGGAGGGATGATATATTAAATATGAAGGTGTCGGAAAAAGTCTTAACTACAATTTCGGTTAGACCTCTATGTCATCATTTTAACTATTTTTTTAAATTATCATTTTAAATAAAATATTTTAAACCAATAGGATTTTTTTTTTTTTTCTTCCTTATCCACATATCAAATCTTAAAAGTACGAACTCACATTATTGGAAATGATTTGGTAAAAGAGATTTCTTATTTTCATTACACGTATAAAACCCATATATACGAGGGTCTAAATAAGACCTTTACGTGCGATTTTTAACATCCTCTCACCTTCTTTTGGAGATGCTCTTAGTTGTTTGCCAACAAACTAAGGGTTTGATGAACGGATTCTACAACTCCATGGAGTTTGTTACTTTGTTATAAACTGGGAGGAGGTATTGGATTACACCTGTATTTATTCTTTTGGTCTTTGTGGGCCAGTTGATGGGGCTTCAGGTTGTAGCTCTGTTTCATTATTTTTCCTTAATAAAATTTTAACCTCGATTGATGAAGGGAAATCTAGGGATTCTTGGAGTCCGATCTTCTCTACTGATTTAATTTAGAATTTAATGAGGGCTGGATTTCTAAACAATAATATGGACGGCAATGGATCAGTTAATAACTAATCAATGAACATGCCAAATATATAGCGTAACTACAGAAAATCCATAGTTACACCCTCTCACTAATTTGACGAATGTGAAGTTATGCAGGTACAAGTTTTCCAACAGATCTTTTTTTATTGAACCCTTTTAGTATCTAAGTTACAAGCCACTCAAGAACACTCTCAAGAACTAATCGCTCTCTCACCAATATCCTCTCCCCCTTCCATTTTAGATCCAACCAACCTTCAAGGAAGATTAAGTCCTCCTTTTATAGGGGAGGGTTACATAGTGGGATACAACTCGATTTACCTCGGAACTACACTTTCTACTTCGCTTAGAATAACTTTATGCTTCCTTTAAGCCTTATAGATCGTCTCTGGTCGGGGACAACTGTCTCATTTCTTGCACAACAATCCACACTTCGCTCAATATACTTCATGAATCTTTCTATTTCTTGGACAACAAGTCGAGCTTCATGTAATCGACTTCACAGGTCTCCTATTTTCTTTTGCAGCAATTCATACCTCGCGCTCCGTATTTACTTCGCTAGATATCTTTCCGAGAAAGTTAGTGCTATCTCGTGGCTGATCTGACACTTGATTTGACTATTCGCTTACACCTCTCTGGGGAGTGGTGAATAATATCTTTCTCGAAGATTTCGTTCAATCTACCTCGGACACGTGGCGGAGTATTTTTCTGTACCTACATTTTGCCTTTTCTCATTCCGTTTCCGGGAACCAAGAAAGGAAAGAGAATCCCGCATTAGATTCGTAACCTCCACGTACCCGTATTTTCCGCTATCTTGTCTCCCACGATTCCCATCAACAGTTACCAGCCGGTTCCCCTTCCCGAGTGACCGTTTCTCCCGGTAATGCCTTGGTCCATTATAAATAGTATTCTTCTTCACCTTTTTTTTTTCTTCTTTACATTCTCCACCCCCTTTTTCCCTGATATTCTAGTTTCTTCCTCAATCTCCCCTTACTACCGCCTCTTCTTTCAATAATGGCGCCCAAGAAGTTTCCTCCTGACACTACATCAAAGTATCTTGAAAATTTCCAGGCCGATTTCAAGAAGTTAGGCTTAAATCTGTCTCCGACGGTGGATTCCTCCGTCACACCTCCAGTAGTTGTAACCAAACAGATGGAATTTAACTACCGTTGGATCGAGGCGGAAACATGGTCGTCCACCAGGATGATTACCACCCTAGGTCAGCTGAGAGAGGGTCTAACCTTTCCTCAGTATGACGCACAGAATCCGCTTTTCTATGAGATTCTTTCCTATATTAATAGGGGAGTTTTCCAACTGAGTGGAAATGTAATTCGGATTGGTAACGAGTTTGTAAGGCGTTCTTCTGATGGTTTATCTCAAATCCCCACATCGGCAGAGGATTTCGACTCAGCCGATTATAATATCTCCTCTTTCTCGGAAAATTACATCGACAAGACACAAGGCCGAAGAAGAAAGTATCAAGGGTGGGGTATCGCTTTACATCGGAAGTCCGTGAAGGACCCTTCCAAAGTTCTTCTCCTGGATGTCAAGCCCGTCAGTTCTTCAAAGGAAGACCCTAAAGGCCCCTCTCTTCGCTTGACCAATAATGAAGACTGGATGATGTTCCCAGTCGTTTTTGAAGGTCCCCTTGTATGGGGATTTGACGAGTCAGGGAAAGCTCGGGATGGTCCTCTCTCAGGTCATGCTCGTCTCACTGCTTACGATCCTTGAAAATTCTGCTGGTCCGAGAGACCCTCCGATGTAAGCTCGCTGGACTTCATCTGTTTTATTTTTCGTTCTTTCGTCTGAATTTTTTTTTTTTAGTACGCACGGCCTGCTCCTGGCTTGATTAAGGATAGATCTTCCAAGAAATCTACTGCTAGGTCTCCAGTTCCTGATCAGATATCATGTTTCCTGTTTCGTTTTTGGTGTCTTTATTTTACTTTTAGGGTCTAACTTTAATGATTTGTAAGAATAGGAGTTCGTAGAGCCTCTCGTTGTTTCTCCTCGTATTTCTAGGAAGCGAGATCATCGAGAGAGCTCTTCGGCTGTTGATGCGGCTAAGGTACTTCTCTATCGTGTTTTCTCCGAAGTGACACTCCTCTTCTCGCTACCTCAGTCTTCATATGACTCGAGATTCTAATTTTCCGTTTTCAGGTTCCCTCTCAACCCGTTCCTGACACTGAGCCTCCCAAATGGCGCAGAGTTCTGGATATAGGGGAACTCACCCGCATTCCTACATCCAAGAAACCTGCAGTGCCTCCTTCTACTTCTACCAAGAATGATTCCGAAGTGCCTCCAGAATCTACTCCTCCTCCAAAGATCCCTATGCCGACTCCTCACATCACTGTGGATGACTCCCCGGTTAAATCATCTGCCGGTCCTTCTGATGCAAAAACTCGGAAAGTCTTCGAGGTGGAGGATCCAGCCTACACCCCTGACATGAACTTCTTGAGAAATGCCTTCATTTTGACTCGGAACGCGCCCTCCACAAGATCTGCAGCCATGGAGTCTGTGATCTCGTTCAGTACTGATACTTTTCTGGCTCAAGACCAGTCATTTATGCAGAATGCTTCGTTGAACCTTTCCACCAATCAGCATGCCGCTATTATGTCCCTGGTTAGTGCTGTCGATCTCTTATGTAATTTATATACGAATCCCTATCTGACTTCGAATATTTCGCAGGAATTCAACCGTCACATGGCTCAGCTCGTGGAGATGAAGGTTTCTCGCGAAAATATGAGGACTTCTCAGGAACGTATCTAGGATATTAAAAATGATCTCGCTGACGAGAAGGAGCGCTCTATCAAGAAAGATCAGAGGATTTCGGAACTTAGCAGTAAGTTTAACCTCTTCTCAGTCTTCAATTTTATATCGTTCCCGTCTTTACTATTCTGTTATTTTCGTCAAGCCCGTTCCGCGAAGTATTACATGAGTTTCGAAGAAGCCAAGTCAACCGTGGATGACTATCAAGCTGAACAAGCGAATCATTTGTCCCAGATCAACTGTTATCTATCTGAAAATGAGATCTTGAACCAAAATCTAACAACGTCATATTCCCTGGCTGATCGTTTAGCTAATGAGTCTGCTAACAATGAAGAATTGAATTTCCATCTTCACAAAGAGAATGAACGTTTGAAGGATGAACTTCGACGAGTCAGTAATTCCCTCACTACTTCCCGTAACCTACACTCCTCATCCATGGATCAGATTAAGCGCCTTGAGGAAGACAAATATAGGATAATTAAAAGGAATGATAAATCCGAAGTTGAACTTCGCAGGCTCAAGAGTGAGCTTTCCGAGTTAAAACTTAAACATGAAAAGTTAAAGGCTGAGAACACTGGGTTAAGAGATGAAAATATCAAGTTAAATAACGATATGTCCTCTGTCCTGGCTCGCTTAGAGAGTCTTCAAGGCAAGAAAACAACTCATGTTCCTCCCGCGAATAAGAAGCTTGTTGTTCCTCCGATAAGTGGTAAACTTGTTATAGGGTCTCCTGGTGGTGATAAACCCGTGCCTGGTCATGGTGAAGACATGGAAAAATCGTCTCTTGAATTTCACAGCTTTCTTGAGTCAGAAATATCAAGACTTGATCGCTTTAACCTCGACGTTCAGAAAACTTTAAATTTTGTTATTTCTCAGAAAGAAGGTAGCTCTAGGTGTTATTATCATGCTTCACATTTTGTTCTGTTGTTCATGTTTCTTATTTCGCTGTTATCTTCGCAGAATCCGAGGAGAGTATGAAGAATCAAATTATGCGCCTATCTCGCCAGAGGGATGGTTTGGCCAAGAAAGTGTCCGATCTGAAGGAATACCTTTCATCCTTGCACGAGGATTGTGACCAGATGGAGAAGGACGCCAAGAGAGTTGTGAAGTTTACTCGCAGAAATGCCCAAGAGGATAAAGTGAAATTGGTCACCGAGCTTTCACTAGTGGAAATCACTTGTTTCGCGACCGACAAAGCAAGTCATTTAACTCATATCTATGACTTTCTTTGTCGGTCGAAGAAAGGGTCGTTGTTTGAGCGTCTTTTTTAACTATGACGTGTCTCTGGGGGTCGTTTAAAATCTTATATGAACGACCGATTATAACGGTCAAAACTTTATGACTGTCTTCAGTCAGTCGTGGATATAATTCTTAATATAAAAAAAAAAGATTCAGATTGCTGTCTGGCCTGACTGAATCTGACTAAATCTGAAATTAAACAAAAATGAAAATCAAATTTGAATTCAAATGAAACTCAAAACCAAATTCAAATGAAACTCAAAACCAAATTCGAATGAAACTCAAATTTGAATTCAAATGAGAACAAATTAAACTTGCACACCAACAATCATTCAATTTATTAATCATTGATTCATTGGTTTGAATTACACAAAAAGATTAAAATCTGGAGTTCTGACCAATGTAACCTTACAAGAAAAAGAACTGAGTTACAGGACATGTATACAAAACGATGAACGAAAACAGTAAGATATAAACTCTGATGATGAAGAACTTGTTCCTACTTCATAATGGTGTACCTGCACAGCAAAATCTATCAACTGATTAATGTGGGAGGTCATTATGCATACCATAGTAACATTTTAGAGGAGGGAAGTTCACAGATTTGGGATTAATTACCATGTACAAATACTTCTGCATTCCATAAGACAGTGATCTATAAAGGTGGGTATCCTAACTAATATGATGTCAATCTCTTTACCTGACTCTGTCCAACATCGACATAACGGAACAAACGTAACTATTAATCTCTTATAAAAAAATTCTGCACTGAACTCTTCAGGCATGATCTAATTGAAGAGACTATAAAAATGCATAGCTACCAACATATCTGTTGATATATTGGGAAACAACTATATGCTCCACGTTTCTCCTACAGGCCAAACGAATTAGGTGCGACAGACTTTTGGAACTTGGAAGGCATCAAAAACCACGATAATATATGAATAGGAGCAGCTTATTTTTGTTATTTGTTATAAGCAACAACCACCTCACACAAGATAAAAGAGATAACAACAACATTGCTTTTATACGTCTCATACATGTCACATAAACTTTTAGCCTCTCTATGAAAACTCTCAACTAACAGCTCTTTAGTTGTAACTGTGTACATGATAACGAGATAATGAGTTTGCTTCTGCACTTTATGATGATATCCTATTTTAGGGAGAGCAATGTGAATTATTATTTCAGGATATAGATTCACGGCCCTTTATAAATACCTAATGGCTAGAGAATACCTATTAGATTTACTAGATAATATGCCTAAGATAAGCACAATCTTTACAACCCTATCAGGATATAAAACACCATGTTGTGAATGATATATATCGTTTTACGAAGACAATCAAGTTATTCATGCATATCAAATTATAGTTACTGATTTATAAAGGATGTATGTACCAAGGTCAGAAGATTAATAAATATACATACCTCGACAAAACATTATGATTGCATATATGCCACAATCCACATTCAGGTAGTTTCCTGCCAACATCAAGAGTTGAATCAATGATTAAATCTCCATGTACATAAAAAAGGTAAAAATAAATAAAAATAAAACTAAACTAAACAGGGAACTGAATAACATTTTTTACCTCAACATATTGATCCCAAAACTCATCATTGGCCTGCGCATCTCCATTCCAATACTCATCATCTCCAACAGTTGTTGAAATTGATGAAGCTTCATTCGCGGCTCCAGTAAAGACAAATGGATCTTCATAAGCGTTCTTATTGGGGTGTGATCTTATTAGAGATTCCAAAACCAAATTCCAATGCTTCCTTGTCACATCTTGGCAGTAAAAAACTTGTCTAGCTTGAGAAGCATGGATGAATGGCTCGTCGGCTTCTCTTGAGCTCTTCATAAACCTTTCGAAGTTGACAAACCTTGAGTTTGTATCTCGATCCACATATGACCCCTTTACTTTGTCTTCCATTCGCACCCAATGACAGTTAAAAACAACTTCTGTGAAAACTCCATAGTCCACTTCAAATATATCTTGCAGAATACCGTAGTATGTAGTATCATCATCAACAAGGTTAGTATCTCTGGAACTTGCTCTGAAACTGGTACAAGCATCCATGATAACTCCACTATTTTGTGTAATAAAACCTTTTTCTGCATCGGATGTATAGAAAAGATATCCATTAACAAAGTATGCACTATACGAAACTGCTGAGAAGGAAGGACCAATTTCCAGCCTACAGAAATATGTCATGGAATGGGCTTCCAGTTGTTCTTGTATCCACGGAATGTAGTCCAAACGCTTCATCCTTCCCATAAGAGTTTGGTTAAAGTTGCGAAGATATATATCGTATTTCCTGTCACATAAAACAAATTAACAATTAACTTATCAATTTCCATCTAGGTCTGCATAATCTACTTCCACAATACACATATCAAGCTAGATTAACGATGAATTTGTAACATACAATTTGTAACATACTAACAAACTCTGATAAAATTCTCACATAGAGTTGTTTTCTGATTAATATCAGTACTACTATAATAAAAGAGATTTATTAGAGGCTATAACCGATAGGTAAAAATTTGTTTTAGTAGAATCTTTACTCATGTGCAGTGAGAATCAGTTCTATAGATGCTACAAGAATCAATAAATTTAAAGGAGGTGTGCATATCATGAAAGTTAGCTGGAAAGTAACTCATTAAGTACACGTCGATCGCATATTAGAACCTAAAACAATTAACAAATCCAATAATAAAACACCATACACGAGTAGTTAGAAGGTTAGTTTTCACAGTGTAATGAAATGATTGTAAGAGAAATAAACTTACGCTTCCCATTCAGTATTTTCATCCGCGTGTCTCAAAATCCATAAACGAACTTGTTCGTACTGTAAGTTGGTTAATGAACATGATTTTCCTTCCGAACCAACTGGGTATGGACCTTCATAAGCATCACAAGGCTTCTCTATCTTTCCACGGCACTTAAAAGACTTTCGTTTCGCATCGGGAAGGATCTCGGCGCAATGGCGCGCTCCTTCATTGATCCCATATTGTTTTGTAATAGAGCCTTCTATATAATTTTTGTTGCGACCAAGAACCTTGTAGACTCTCATCATCCTGCATATACAATTGGTAAACAAGTATTTGTAAGTTTACAGAGTTGATAAAAGAATAAACCAAAAGAATACCGGTGACTAAAGGACTGTACCTCTCGAAAGGGTACATCCACCTAAATTGAACAGGCCCCAATTGGTATGCCTCTTCTGCCAAGTGTACGACCACATGAGTCATACTAACAAAAAATGCAGGAGGGAAATACATTTCAAACACGCATAATGACTCCACGACACGATCATGCATTACACGAAGCTCAGCACGATCAATAACCTTAGAAGTAAGGACTTTGAAAAACAATGACAAGTGTCTAACTGCCTCGCTCAAAGGCTTATGTTTTTTGAAACAATGCATTAAAATAATAGGCATTAAACCCTGCATAAGGATGTGATAGTCGTGCGACTTTAGACCCTTCAATTGGAACTCTTTCAAGCATACTTTTTTTTTCCAATTCCCACTGTAACCAATTGGAACTTTAAGTGTGCTAAAAGTTTTACAAATAACTTCCCTTTCTTTCTTAGACATCCAATAAGGTGCGGGGGGTAGTTTCTCTCTTCCATTCCTTTCCGTCAACCACAAGCTAGGCTTTAATTTTAGCATTTTTAAATCTCTTCGCGCTGGAGCACCATCCTTGGACTTATCCTTATGGCACATAAAAGTTCCAAATAGATTCTCTGCAAAATTCTTTTCTACATGCATGACATCCACATTGTGCCGGATTTGTAGAAACTAATAAGATTAAGTTAGAAAAGAATAATAAACAACAAAACATATTACACCAAATAATCAAAGGATCAAACTTAGTAACAAAAGCTTCACTAACAAAACCTCTTTTCAGTAAATCAAATCAGAATAACCAATTATGGCATAAGAATTGCCAAGCATACAACATATGATATTTTTTACTGCCAAGCGTATGAAGCCGCCAGGATGGTACCACATGACATACCACATATACGATTCAAAATCCAAAGTGGTCTATATCAGATCATGTGTTTGAAGACATAAAGCGGTATTATATACACAACCACATCATTAGTCAATATGTACATCATGAGCATTTAAAGTCTTGTTTATATGTACAAAACAAAGTGGTTAAGATAATTGTCTAACTAAATTTCGACTATTTAGATATGCAAAAAAAAATTGTACTAGAGATTTATTCATTTATAACAGGTGATGTAAAATTTACCTTCCAATATGGGAGCTGAAAAAATATTGACCTCTTCGACCAAGGATAATCAATTGCACGCCGCTTTACCAACTTCCCAAATTCTTTATCTGCAGTTGCTGTCTTGTTGAACAATTCTCCGCCACTCAAACGTCTTGGTGCAACCCTTAAATCCTCTAATACGTTGAATTGGGATGTTTTCTTTCTATAAGGGTGAAAGCAATCTCTTAGAAACCTTCTATGACCCATATAAGAAAATTTGGAACCGCATTTTAGCCAAAATGCCTCTGTATTTTCTCCACACACGGGACAACCATATCTTCCAGAAGTTCGCAAACCAGAAACATGGGCATATGCAGGAAAGTCATGTATACACCACAACAACATTGCTCTCATTGTAAAGTCAGTCTTCGTATGTGCATCGTAGGTTACCGTTCCGACAGACCATAACTCATTTAACTCGTCGATCAGTGGTCAGAATAAACATCGATATTATGGTTGGGACCAAGTGGACCAGGAATCAGCAGGGTTAACATTGTGAAATCCTTTGCCGTGCATTCATATGGTGGAAGGTTGTAACAAACAATCATAACAGGCCAAGTACTGTGTGTGCTCATCATTCCAAAAGGATTAAAACCATCTATTCCTAATCCTAGACGAACATTTCTTTTTTCAGAAGCAAACTCAGGCCACTTCTTATCAATTTCCTTCCACTGTGCAGAATCCACCGGATGCCTCATGTGTGTAGAACTTTCTTTAACCTTAGCATACCATGTCATCAACTCAGCAATCCACGCGGTGTCATACATCCGTTGCAACCTTTCTGTGACCGGAAAATACCTCAGCCTCTTCATCGGAACCTTTTTGGCAGTTGGACTACTCCCTTCTGGTGGTTTTTGCCATTTACTTTCACCACATTTAGGACACTTATCATCATTGGCATAATCCTTGCGATACAAAATACAATCATTAATACAAGCATGAATAATTTGCACCGGCAACTGAAATGGCTTGATCATCTGCTTAGCTTTACTACAAGTAGATGGTAACGTGTTCCCAGCAGGTAAGATAGTTTTCATATATCCTAATAACTCAGTCATGAAAACATCATAGCATTGATACCTTGCTTGCATACTTAGCAACTCAACTGTTGCTGACAGTTTTGTATGTTCATCACCACAACCTGGAAATAAGGGTTGCACTGCATCCTTCAACCTATTCTTGCATTCGACAGTAGCCTTATCTTGATCATTACTACTAGAATCATCTTCAACAGCAGCTGGCGGTGGCTGATCAGGATCAGTAAGGTATTCATCAGGGGTATCAAGACAAAGTACACCTCCATGCGCCTCATTGAACAAGTTATAGATTTTCGAATGAGATGCAGCAGCATAATTCACAACATTATTTGCAGGTAAGGTGGGAGCATTAACATTATTAACACAAGGTTTCTCTCCATGATGGATCCATGTTCGGTATGATACATCGAACCCGTTATCAAGGATATCCCCATGTACATCATCTAGAGATTTTGGTAAACTACGGAAATTCTTACATTTCATGCAAGGACATCGAAATTCTGTGATACCTTCACCAAGACTCTGTGTTGTAAATTGGATGAAAGATTGAACACCTTCAATCCATCGAGGTGAACCCTTGGGTGCAGTCATCCATTCTTTACTTGGAGTAGTTACACGATGTCGAAACATCTGCAAAACAGTGCATACACAAATCAGAATACACAATTTAGAAGAAAATGCATTAAAGTAGAAGGATTTACAGTAGAGAAAGATTTACATTACATATCATCACAACTATGAAGAACCAGAACAGAGAAAAAAGAAGGATGGTCAGCTACTTAGGTGAAAGTGAATGCTCATTTATAAGTAATTGAAGAATACTATGATAACTAATAAAGCAGAACTCAATTATTTGTCTTGAACATAATTCTAGAATGAGTGAAGAATAGAAGCAATTAACAGTGCTAAGAGTGGAGTTACAACTTACAACTAATAGTATTGACTCATATGGTATTGAGCATTCAAAAAATTAATCATCTGTGTGCAATTAAGAGAGCTAAGAGTGGGATCCATTCTTTAAACTCAATCAACAAAACTATGATGATAATGAGAAGATTAATTAATCAAATCCTAGATCAAGTTACTACTCACCAGTTCATAACATAATTACTTATTTTAACCTAATTAAGAAAAACCCCAAAATTTAAGATATACTTAAATCAGTTAAAACTCAAATCCTAGAACAAGTTACTACTCACCAGATTCATAAAATAATTACTTATTTTGACCTAATTAATCAAAACCCCAAAATTTAAGATACACTTAAATCTGTTAAAACTCAAATCCAAGAACAAACTAACGAAAACTTTCCTACTGAACTTCAAATTAGGCAAAACCCAGACAAATTTTGACATGAGTTGAGTATTTACCTTAACAAATTTTTTATATGGAAATTTTAGTTCTGAAATCAAAGCATTTGTCGCATAATGAAGAACCTGACTACCTCATAAATTTGTTGTGAACTACAATGCTGCATATCAATTCGATGATCAAATTTTTTGTCAGTGTCTGAGAAAGTTTTGCAGAAGTAGGTAATGGGAGAGAATAACGAAAAAAAAGAAAGAAGAGAAGTTTATGAGAAAGTTCGATCTTTTCTTTTTTCTAGATAAGAAGGTTGTGGTCAAAAACGAGTCAGATGTATAACTGACTCAGCTGAATTGGCTGAATCCCCTCTCAGATGGATTTAGATAAGAATCTTGTGGTCAAAAACGAGTCAGATTTATAACTAACTCAGCTGAATTGGCTGAACCGCCTCTCAGCTTGATAATTTAGTCTGAAATGAGTCAGGTTGGTAACTTACTCAGCTGAATGGAAGTTCTGAAATTTCTTCATGGTAAAGAGATGTGTATCTGCAGTTTCTAAGAACTTTGAACACATTTGAAATTTTAAGTTTCTGCATCCAATAATATTCAAGTGTTGGTTGGAAGCTATGCAAAGAATTATGAGTAAAAGACTGAAAAAAATTGAAAGCTATGTAAGAATTAGAAAACAGAAAAAGACTTGATGAAACTTAACAACATTGAAACAATAGAATAAAATTGAAACCATGTTAAAAACTGAACAAAATTGATACTAATACATTCATTCATTAGATAAAAGCAGGGCTATGAAACCTGCTGAAGCTACATATCCACAGAAGTTGCAAGACACTTCTTTACATGTTTTGAATCTCTTCTTCATCACAAAAAAAATAAAGAAAAGATGAGACTCAAAACCATACAAACTTGCAAGCCTAACCCAAAATACTTACATCTCAAAAAAGAGATTCCCATAACTAGTTACATATACTGCCGAGTACGTAATATATCCAAAAAACTTACATGTATACCAACCATGTATATATATACCCAAAAAAAAGTCCCAAAGCTCCATATAAAACCAGAACTCCAAATCCATTAAAAGCCAGCACCGCCTGCAGCAACTGGGATAACATACTGTTGTGGCCACATAACCTTGTCACCTATGGAAACATCTCTAAAAGTTCCATCACCTTCACAGAGACTCTCAGAAGGTAAACAGATTTCATCAATGAGGACCAAATGAAATTCATCATCTATTGGAGGCCTATTGGTAAATATACAGCCTAATGCAACAGCTCTCTTTCTCATGTTCTTCAGAATTACTCGCTGAGACCCAGCTGGTTGACAACCACCAGCATTCATACCCTGCAGATGATGAGCACATCCAATATGGAAATAAGATTTTACGGGTATACATAAAAAAGATAGTTTATGACAATGGAAACAACACCATGTATACATAACATACTCTTGAGTCCAAACTATTATCAACAATCAACACATTTATTATGGCTAACACAACCGATCAACAGTAGATGAATACAACTTAAACTAGAAAATGAGGTTAGAACAATGTTTATGAGTTGCAAACTAAAAACTAGTTATAGAATGTTATTACCTGAGCATTAGAAGTACTGGGGTAATTAGGATTGCAACTTAAACCGGCCATTAGTGTCTCAACAGTTTCTTCGATATTACGGACCCGATCTTCTACAGCTCTAGTCTGCAGTACTTGCTGTCGTAACTGCTCCCTAGGAACTGCAGAAGCAAGTAGTTCAGTCTTAGATATCCCACCTCCCATTCCTCGAACACAACCTCTATCATCAACTCCAAACACCTACAAAGAAGTAAACAAAATCAGTTAGCTAGATAGTAACTAACAAGTTTTTTTGTTTTTCTTGGAAACAACACAAATTCATGTGCACTCACCTTGGCGACTGCATCTCTGTCCAAATGGGTTTCCTCCCTATACTGCTCAGTTTCATTAAGCTCTCTTACTTGTGCCTGCAAAGTATATCATATTGTATGTAAGTGGAAAAATAATTGCAAAGAAAACCAACAAAGAATAATATATGATAGTTAATGAAAGCCAAATAAGAAACATGAACTTACAACATATTCTCTGCATTTTACTTCATAACAGTTGGGGTCCATTAATTCAAGTGCTTCTTGAGGTATTTCTTTGTAAACATGTGTAGCCAAGTATACAACAGATCTGCTTACACTACCAGTAGGAGATTGTTGTTCCATAACATGTCGACGGCGCGCAATACCATCCCTTCCAGTAGTATGTAAAGCTTTCAGAAGCTTCCTTGAGTCCTTCCCTATCTCCCTTAGTATCTGATCAGCTTCTGAATCATGCAAGTCCACAAATTTATCCCAATCCTCTCTCTTCACACCATTTGGTCTGTTATTCTTTCTCTCAGCAACGGTATTAAATTGATCACACCATTTACTTAGGGTAGTCTTTTTGTTCTTCCATGATTTTTTTGCCATCCTTAGAGCCTTGGATTTGATGATTTCAGGTACCCGGTATTCATTCTTGATGGCTCTCCAGATTTCTTCCTTAAGAACCCAAGGAACATCTCTCCAATCTTCGTGATGTGGTGGGACAATACTCCTCGCTATTGTTCCCACCCTGGTAGCATATTTATTAGAACCATCTTCTATTGGTTGTCCCATAGAATTGAACTTGATGTCCAATAGGTGATCATCTGCAGAAAATAGAAACAAATTAGAACTTGATGATAACATATTATAATAATGACATAAAGAAAACTGAAATACAATGTTGTGTTACCATTAATCCCGCTTTCCTCCGTATTTTCAGCTTCATCATTTTCTTGATGAAAAGCCTCATGCCATCCATCTCCTTTAACCTGATTTCCATTACCATGGATCGTAGAATGATTTCCATCTGACGAAGACACACGATGACGACTTCTTTCACTTGGACTTGCAGCAATGTGACCATCATCATTTGATGGGGACCCTTGTGAATTAAGAAAAGCCGTCGGCCAATTAGCTGCACTTGGATTAGTACTTGAAGACCTAGTACTTGCAAACCTAGTACCTGCAGACCTATTACCTGCAGACCTTGTACTTGCAGACCTGGTACTTGCAGGCCGAGATCGACTGCTACTAGGAAGAGGATGTCTTGGCATAGTTTTCTACTACAAAATCCATTTTAACAACAATCACAAATCAGATATCATTCAACAGAAGTCACTAATTAAAAATGATTACTATGCTCAACATTGAATAACATATTAATCCATCAAATAAAACAGCAAGAACCAATTAACAATGCAAATTTCCAAAAGGAAGAACAAAGAAATACTATACTAACAAGAGCAACAACACTAAATCATGATTCTGTTTACTGCTATGCTAAGTGGCTAATTGCTAACTCATGTTGACTGAAATTTTGAATCAAGAGTGTGACCCTTCATTTGCAATTAAAATCAAACTAACACCTCAAATCAAAACCAAGGTAGCAGGGATTAGGACAAGTTATAATCAAAATCAACTACTCCATCATAAAGCATATCACTGATTAAATGCACATGAATGCAATTTTATTTCTCAGTGGACCATCTGATGATATATGATACCCATAAATATCATTCCTTTCTTTTTCTAACTCAGACCATAACTAATCCTAACTCTAATACATGATACATAAACTAGATTCAAACTCATAAACCAAAAAATTACCCAAATCAAATAAAATCAGTTATACCTGATGAAATTTCTGAACTGCAACTTATGTTGTTGAGATCTCCCTGAAATCAACCTATAAAGCAGTAGTGGTTAAGCCCCTTGAACAAATTCGACCAGTAAAAGAAAAACAAAATTGAATCCAAAACCCAAACTTTACCTGAGGAAGATATGAACTACGACTAAAGATCTTGATATTTACCTGAAATCCATCAATAAAACAATTATTGTTAAACCCCCATGAAGATAATCAACAAGTAAAAGAAAAATAAAACTTCAATTAGAAACCCTAACTGTACCTGTGATGATTTCGAAAAATTAAACCTAAATGAGAGATGTAAAAGGTTAATCTTAGTTAGGGTTTGTGATTTAAAGGCTTAATTAAGCTTCCATGGTGGAGTTCTGAGAGAGGAGAAGAAATTTGGGTGGTCTGTGATTTTTCTCTTCTGTGAACGAACTTACGGAGAGAGAGAGGATGTGAAGGAGATAATATAGCACCGACAATAACCAGGTGGGAAATAGAGGGAAGCGAGTGAGTTATCCCGCCAAAAAAAATAGCACTGATTCAACTAGGTTCATCAGTCGCGGTGTGGGTTAATGAATCGGGACACAATGGTAATTAAATTTTTCTATACAATGACTGTTTTTAGCCCTCTGGGATGTGCTCCGGAAATTTATCACATCTTCGACCATTTTGACCGGTCCACGGCCCGTTGACCGTCAATGAGGGTCGCGGATATGGGTCATTTTAACCCCCATTTCCACTAGTGTTTGCATTTCCCATGGCATAGACATTCCTGACATGAATCTCGAGGTTTTCTCCGATGATGAGCCTACTGTCAATGTCGAAGCTGAGAGCGAAGATACTGAGTCCGATGAAGACATCGGGGGACCTCACCACGAGGTTCCTCAAGGAATAGTAAGTATGGGTGATGTTGGGGCTGGTGTTGGAGATGGAGGATCCGGTGATGGTCTTGATGAAAAAGAAGCCAACAATCCTTGATTACTCTCTTTGATGTTCTTTTGATACTTTAGTTCTTCATTTTATTAAAATTTTATATGGGCGCTCCCAAGCTTGGGGGGCAAGACAATTTACGCTTTTATGCCTTAGTATATCAGCTTTTCTGCTTGGTTTCATACTCTTATTTTTCCTTTGCCTTAATATATCGGCTTTTCTGCTTACTGCGCTTATCATGGTCATCATATGTGTAATTTTCATGTTTGTTAGTGGTCGCTTTATCCTGATATCTCGGAATCAATCCGTTATACCAAGTATATACTTGACGAAGGGAATAATCAAAGAATAATAAATTGACTCAAAGTATATACTTGCCTCTTGTTCTTTGAGTGTTTCCGAAGTAATTGTTCCCTTATCTTATTGCGAAATAAATGCTCGAGAGAATAAAATTGTATTTAAAAGGATATACTTGCCTCTTATTCTTTCGTGGATTTATGTAGCATACCTTGTGCTTTCAGCTCTCAGCGGCCTTACTTTCATTGCCTTATCCGCCCATCTGTTATCGACCTCGCATTTGTTACCTCGCTGCAATTATTATTGTTCAATTCATAACATAATTGAGTTAATGTATTCATCCTTATGTGTGACTTATTATCACGAGATGGAGCCTTGTGACGGATTAATCTTTGTCTTGCAAATATTTGTGTGATCAAACTTTGTGATGCACTTGCCTCTTGCTTTGATTTGTATCTTGCCTTTTGTTTTGCCTCAGGTCTCATGTCTTGCCTCACATATCTCTCATCAGTTCGGGGTCTTATCTTTCCTCCTAGTTAAGGTCTTGTTATTCCCCACCCCGTTGGTCAGGGCTTTTCGACGAAGTCTCAGGCGCACTTTACTCTTGCTAAGTAAAGATCCATCAACCTCGCCTTATCTCGCTCATTTAGGTCTTATCATGCAACAATATCACATGCCTACCTACTCCCGTGAGTACCAGCCCCGTAATATTGCCGACTTTTGTGGTCACTCAGCTCCTTAAAGGAGGGTGCCGTCCCTTACCCTCTGAGTACTCCAGTGCTTTTGGGATTAGGTATCATTTATTTCATGACCTCGTGCCCTTTCGCCAATATGGATCTTGGGTGCTAAGTCACACCCTAGTTGGGGTGGTTTTGGGACCGAGCGGAATAACTACACCAGGCCATCTTCTTCTCTACTGGCTAGTTATTACACCCCTTACCGAGTGGTTACCCGATTGGGGCCCCCGACAGATGGGTCTTACTTCCTGCCCCTAGCTGATGGTCGTTAGCCATATCCCGAGATTATCTCGTGACACGCGTTAGGTCTTATATTTGCCTCTTGCACTTTGTGCGAACTAGGTTGCACGCCACGAGGTCTCAGCCTCCCTATGTAGAGGTTTTTTATAGGGCTTACGATCGCCTATTCTTCTGTTGCTCTAAAAATAAACACGTTAGGTCTTATGCATTCATTCATTTGAAATATTCTCCGATTTGCATATTGTTTTCTGCTTTGTTTCTGTTACTCGAAAAATAAACATTTCATTCGAATGGTACATATATATATATATATATATTTTTTAGAGAACAATTCTTTGCGAGTCCTGGATTCTTAAGGATAATACTTCTTGATGTAAATTGGATTCCATGGATGGTCTAGTCTGCGACCCTGCCTTTCTGCTTCGCCATATATCACATCTCCATTACTATCTGTATCTTTCCCTTCACAGTCCGCGAGTTCATAATCTCCGTTCCCTACTTTTCTTTTCACGATGAAAGGTCCTTCCCATGTAGGCTCCAGCTTTCCTCCGGGTCCCTTTTGATACGGGGGTATCTCTCGCAGAACTAACTCCCCTGGGATGAAACCTCTTTATTTCACCCTCTTGTTGTACTCACGAGATAGTCTTCGGTGGTAGTTCATCATGTGCTGTAGAGCAATCTCCCTGTTTTCTTCCAAGTCATCTAGCTTTGCTAAGATCAGGTCCGAGTTTAAGCCCTTTTTACAGGCCTCTCGTTTTGTGGTTGGAAACATGATCTCAGTAGGAAGAACCGCCTCTACTCCATATGCCAAGCAAAAGGGGGACATTCCGGTTGCTTCCCGTCTGGTGGTTCTGTATGACCACAACACCTTCGGAACTTCTTCGCACCAGTTATGGAGATGTCCATCTAGCTTCTTTTTTAGGGTGTATGCCTTTTTGTTCATCGCCTCCGCTTGATCATTACTCTGTGGGTATAACGGAGTTGACTTTGCGGACTGTATCTTAAAAGTATTAAATAATATCTTCACGTTCTCTCCCTCGAATTGCATTCCATTATCCGAGACTATCTGCAGAGGGATCCCGAATCTACATATGATATGCTCAAGTATAAAATCGTATATGTCTCCATCTCGCGTATTCTTCACCGGTTTGTCTTCAACCTATTTCGTGAAATAGTCTGTTGCCACTATCAGGTATTTTCGCTTCAAGCTTCCGGCAACAAATGGTCCCACGATGTCTATTCCACATATGGAGAATGGCCACACACTTAGTACAGAATTCAAGTTCGTCGAGGGTGCATGTATACGTCTTCCGAAGCTTTGACAAGCTTCACACCTCGTTGCTACACCTTTTGCGTCTTTATGCATGCTTGGCCAGAAGTATCCTTGCGTTTTGGTTTTGTAGGCCAATGATATGGTTCCGATGTGATTTCCAGCATCACCGTAATGTATTGCCTTCATGATCTGCACTCCTTCTTCTTGTGACAAGCACCGCAGCAGTGGTCCTAGGAATGATCTCCTATATAGGATTCCTTCTCTTAGTTCATAGTTTGTAGACCTCCCCTTGATCTTGTGTGCCTCGAATATGTCCCTAGGTAGTTCTCCCCTCTCGAGGTACTTGTGGATAGGTTCCCTCCAGTCATCTTCTCCCAATTTGTCAGGTATGCTATCCTCTATTATCATTATGGATTTTTCACCTTCCAACTCATTGGTTACCGATGGGTGCATTAACCTTTCAATTCGGATATAATTCTCCGAGGTATCTTCGAACATTGATGCGATGAAGGATAAGGCATCTGTATGTCTATTATTGTCCCTGCTTACATGTCTCCATATTATATTTGGTATTTTCTTTGAGTATTCTTTCACGAGTTGTAAATATCGGTTCATCACTGCATCATTCGCCTGGTACCTTCCTTCTATCTTCCTGACCACCAACTGAGAGTCGTTGGTTATTGTTATTTCTTTCAACCTCATATCGATGGCTAGCCTTAGAGCTTGTATGACTTCCGCATAATCCTTTTCGTTATTAGTAGCTTTATATTCCAATCGAAAGCAGAACGCCGTCCTTGCTCCTATTGGTGAAGTAAATACTATTCCCGTTCCTCCTCCAGCGCTGTTGGATGATCCGTCCACAAATATTTCCCATCTCCTTGGATGATTTTCTCTCAGTAGATCTGTAGGATCCGGACGCTCCTCATCTATATCTAACATCTCTTCCACTCCTTCATTTTCTTTTATTGGAAACTCGGCCAGAAATTCTGCGATTATGTGTGACTTCGTATTTTAAACCGAATTGATCAATTCGGGTATTCCATCTTTCAACTCGCCCAACTCTCGTCATATTTTTTAAAGTTGACTCTATCGGGACTCTGGTTAGAACCTTTATTTTGTGAGTCTGAAAATAGGTCCTTAATTTTTCTGACGAGTACACCAACTCTAGGATTAACTTTTCTATCTTTGGGTAATTCTTCTCAGCAGTATTGAGGGTTTTGCTGACGTAAAAGATAGGCTTTTTGACGACTTCATTTGTCCGAAGTAATACTGAACTAATTGCATTTGATGTAGCTGCGAGGCAAATTAGTAATTCTTCATCTAGTTCGGGCTTCTGGAGAATTGATAAGTTAATGAGATATTCTTTTATATTTTGCAGTGCCTGTTCACACTCCTGTGTCCACGAGAATTTTGCTCCCTTCTTCAAGATGTCGAAGAAGGGTTTGCATCTATCCGAAGATTTGGAAACGAATCTTCCCAAAGCTGCCAATTGCCCATTTAGTTTTTGCACGTCTTTTACCATTGCTAGTGATGGCATATCCAATATTGCTTGAACCTTTGCCGGATCCACTTCAATTCCTCTCTCGGACATGATATACGCTAGAAACTTCGCTGATTCTACCCCAAATATACACTTTGCAGGATTTATTTTCATTTTTTACGCCCTCATCTGTTCAAAGATTTCTTTTAAATCCTCAACATGATCCCCTGACTCATTAGTTTTTACCAGCATGTCATCGACGTAGACTTCCAGTTTATTGTGCACCCATTTAGAGAAAATCTTCTCGACCATTCGTTGGTAGGTTGCTCCCGCATTCTTCAATCCAAATGGCATTCTCGTATATCAATACAACCCTCTAGGGGCGAAGAAAGCCGTATGCTCTTGGTCTTCCTCCGCGAGTGGTATCTGATTGTATCCACAATAACCGTCCATTAACGTCAGCCGCTTGTACCCGGATACAGACTCCACCATCTGCGGTATATTGGGTAGTGGGAAACTATCCTTCGGAGAGGCATTATGCAAGTCACTAAAATCTATGCATATTCTTATTCCTGTAGTATTTTTTGGTACAATCACCATGTTGGCTATCCACGTTGGGTACTTCGCGGGTCTTATTATTCCCGAGTCCAACATTTTTTGTAATTCCTGCTCTATTTTCTCGTGGTAAGTATTTTCTATCTTTCGTATTCGTTGCCTTACTGGCTTGATTGCTGGGTTCAGATCCAGTCGGTGGCAAGCGACCTTGAGGTCTATCCCAGGCATCTCATTCATGCCCCATGCAAAAATATCAAGGTACTCTCTTAGCAGCTTTATCAGGTTTTCTTCCTCGTTCGCCTCCATTCTTGTCCCGATCCTCACCGTTTTCGCTTCATCTTCGCTACCCAAGTTTACCTCTTATGTGGGTTCTACTGCTGCGAAGTTCATGATCGGTTCCCCGAGTGGGGATGGTTCCTTTAATTGCTATAAAGGATTATCCTTGTCTTCTGGAATTTCTCTTGGAATAGCCCACCCTTCTTTCGCTTTAACCATATATACCATTAATTCTACTTCCCTCTTTGCTTCTTGCACTCTCTTCTTTTGTTCTTTACTTTGCCTTATCTTCTCGTCATAGGTATGCACATCTTTGTCGTTGCACTCTCTAGCTTCCTTCTGATCTCCTATTATTTCGCCGATTCTGCTTGGCATTGAAAATTGGATAGCTTGGTGGTAAGTGGATGTTATTCCTTTAATTCCATGTATCCATGGCCGCCCAATCAGAGAGTTGTAAGGTGATTCCACATCCACTACGCATACCGTTACCTCGGTTTCTAGTTCCCCGACGAAGATCTTCACGGTTAATTCCCATCTTGGTTTTGAAGCCACTCCGTTAAATCCATAGATATTATAAGTTGACGGCACCAGTCCGAATCTCGGTAACCCATCGTTTGAATGTATGATAAAAGAATATATCCACCGAACTGCCCGTGTCCACTAAGATCCTATCTATTGCCCATATTTTCTTTTTTCTTGTGAGACTTTCTTCCCACTTTGCATGTTCTCCGAAGTTCAAAGTGATCACCAAAGGATCTGTGTTCGAAGCTCCTCCTTCTGGGGCGTCTGCTGCCGAGAAGGAAATAATTATTTTCTGCCATTCTTCCAATGGCTCCTTCTTTGCAATGTTGTATATCTCATTTCCTTAGAAATCCCGCTTATGAACCCTTTGTAACATATTATCATGAAAGTTACGCATATTGTTCGCAGAATGAATAATGGAGTTACAACTTAACCTTTGGGTTCCTCTATCGATTTCGATTCTGTATACTTTTGTTTGCTTTTGATCACCCTTCCGAGGTGGTGGCGGTGGTAGGGGTCCCGAATCTGCCAAGAAATGTTTTAGTTTCCCCTTTTCAATTAGACGAAGTATTATCGGTCGGATGTTTCTGCAATCTTCTGTGTGATGTCCGTGAAAACAATGATACTTGCAAAAGTCGTTATTTCTTACACTTGAAAAGGGTTCCACCCCAAAATTCTCCGGAGGTGAAATTTCTTCTGTTAGAACAATGGACTCCCATATCTTCTCAATTGTGGTGTTAAGTTCAGGTAGCACTACTTCTGCGAACTGTGGCCTCTTCCCTCCGTATTGATGTCCTGGATTGTATCTCCTCGGATTCCTCGGATTATCACTTAGGGACTCATAGTTCCGAGTTCTGGGGTCAACATACCTCGGATGCTGATCTATCCACTCTTGGTCTCCACTAGAAACTGCCACCAACTTCGCGGGGATCGTTGCTAGCGGTTCTGCGTCCACATATTTCGTGTTATCTTCTATTGGGTTCGCTATTCTTGGTAGCAGACGCGATTTCCCTTCCTTGGATTGAATCAGAGCTTCCTCGATAGCCTCCCTTGGTTTTTCTTCCAATGCCACGTACTCCTCCTGATATTCTCGGAGTTCACTCATCGATATTGTGTTGCGAATTACGAATAGCTGTGTGTGCAAAAGGTCGGTTAGTATTAACACGTTAACGAAGGCCAGGATGAAATTTATCTCATCTACTCTCCATGCGAGTTCACTGCATACCGTTCTCCATCTCGTAATTAGACTTCGCATGGCTTCCTTCTTAAGTTGAACAAGGTTTTTATTCCTGGTCTTAACATATTATTGCTTATGTAAGTTGTCAAGAATATTCTTTGTAAATCCTTGAACGATGAAATTGAACCTTCCGCTAACCCTTTAAACCATTTTGAGGCTTCCCCGGTTAATCTAGCTGGAAAATACTTGCACAATACCGTTTCGTACCTCGCCCACTGCATTAGTGAAAGGGTGTACTGTTTTATATGTTGTACAACATTTCCTATTCCGTCGAAGATACTCCCGAAGGTTGGCCGTGAACACCTTCCTGGGATTCTTCCCTCCAGCACTTTGTGCGAGAACGGTGATTTTTCAGCTTTCACAATTTCCTCTGCCAGTTACACTCTTCCTCCTCTTCGTGGATTGCTGAGTAACGCTTTCATCTCCTGTATTTCGTTCATGACTGTTTGATGGACCTCATATCTTCCTTCGTCTCTCTTTCGCTTTCCCATTCTTCTATCTCTCTCATCATCATCTTCTATCCCTTCTTCCTTGCGTCCCCTTCTCTTTTTTCGAAGTCTCTCTTCTTCCTCTTCCGCCTATTTCCTCGCTTCCTCTTTCCATTGTTGTTCACGTTGTCTTTGTTCTTCCCGAGCTCTTTCCTCCCTTAGTATCCTTTCATCTTCTCTTCGCCTTTCCTCCTGCCGAAGCCTCTCCTTTTCTCGAGTTCTTTCTTCCTCAAACCGCCGCCTTTGGTCTTCCCACCTGGTTTCCTCCAAAGCTCTTCTCAGCAACCTTTCTTCGCTGATTTCTCTCCGACGCCTCCGCCTCCGTTCTCCCCTTTCTCCTCCATGTTCATCATGTGGTATCTCTCCCCCTTGGGTTACGTTTTCTCCCATACCGACTTCATATCGCATATCCCGAACAGTCATTTCTTCATTAAGTTGGTTATTTTGCTGTACCAAGATCATGTTCTGCCTCATGAGTACGGTTCTTTGCTCCATTAGAGCTTTCTGTCTTTCTCTTTCTAGACGCAGCACCTCTCTGATCTGCTCTAATGTATAATTTTCTTCACCGGAGTCCTCCTCTCTGTTTCCTTGAACAGGTTCTTCTTCCTCCTACGTTTCGGTGTTAGCGGTATGGATCTATCCCTCTCGATAACATTCATCCTCTTCCTGTTGGATTTCACCTTGTCTCCCTGCTCTATTTGACGTTTCACCCCTCTCCATACTTCCTCCTTCTCTTCCTGCTAGACGCAAGCTTCTCCTTGACGCGATGAGGTGTCGTGCTCTTTCCGGTACTCTTTCCATGGACAACCTGCTAAACTTTCTTTCTCATATTTACCGGCTTTTGGCCAGATCTAACTTGCTCACCTTCCGGGCAGCAGATATCAGATCTACCTTTTCTCGATGTTGCTATGTTTTCCTGTTCACTGCTCTCCAATCTTTGTGAAGTAATAACATGCATAATGACTTATATGACAACAGATCTCTCAAACTATCTCAAGTGAGACTGAAATCTCAGCTTGAGATCCTTGTTTCTCGCCGCCAAAATGTAACTACAGAAAATTCATAGTTACACCCTCTCACTAATTTGACTAATGCGAAGTTATGCAAGTACAAGTTTTCCAACAGATCTTTGTTTATTGAACCCTTTTAGTATCTAAGTTACAAGCCACTCAAGAACACTCTCAAGAACTAATCGCTCTCTCACCAATATCCTCTCTCCCTTCCCTTTTATATCCAACCAACCTTCAAGGAAGATTAAGTCCTCCTTTTATAGGGAGGGTTACATAGTGGGATACAACTCGATTTACCTCGGAACAACACTTTCTACTTCGCTTTGAATAACTTTATGCTTCCTTTACGCCTTAAAGATCGACTCTGGTCGGGGACAGCTGTCTCATTTCTTGCACAACAATCCACACTTCGCTCAATATACTTCGGGAATCTTTCTATTTCTTGGACAACAAGTCGAGCTTCATGTAATCGACTTCGCAGGTCTCCTCTTTTCTTGTGCAGCAATTCATACCTCGCGCTCCATATTTACTTCGCTAGGTATCTTTCCGAGCAAGTTAGTGCTATCTCGTGGCTGATCTTACACTTGATTTGACTATTCGCTTACACCTCTCTCGGGGAGTGGTGAATAATATCTTTCTCGAAGATTTCATTCAATCTACCTCGGACACGTGGCGGAGCATTTTTTTTGTACCTACATATACTCTTTAGATGAGTATGAACAATATTAAACTCGGACACTACACACAATATTAAACTCGGACACTACACATAAATTTCTGCTTGGAGTTGTGTCTCATAGATTGTGTCGGCCTCCCAAAGCCTAATTAGTTTGACTAAACGTAATCCAGTGATAGATTAGGATTATATCCGTAACTGCTAAACCTAGAATTAAGAACTTTCCATGCAAAGACACGAGAAGACTTTTTACTTTGGTAATCACTAATCACAAAATGTGTTGAAAATAACCATACCAGAAGCAAAGCCCAGTTGTTGCGTCTTAGAAAATAAACGAACAACTCCAGTTGACCAAGTTATTCTGACTGCTTCACAGCAGACCACGAGGATATATGGCATGTTTTCGTGATATTATATATTAACTTCTATGGATATATACCATACCAGTTGTGTTTTACTAATCAAGCAACATTCGTCGCATGAATTTCCGATCACCTACAAGCACCAAAGCCAACCAATATATATCACTTGACATTACTCATCTTAAAAGCTCATTAAGGTTTTCATTCGTTTTTCAAAAATTACATTGATATTTTCTTTACAATTACCAATTTCATACAAGTTGTAACATCAAATTTCTTTATCATCAACATCAAAGCAATATAATGGCTGCTATTTCTTACAGTTTGATGAATAACGTTACTAATAATCGGTTAACCCTTAACACCGCCCGCCAGAATCATAAACAACCTCAAGCATCTGCTTCTCTAAACATCATCAATCAAAACTCATTATCTCATCTACGATTCTCTAGTTTCTTGGAAAATCAAGGATTATCCATCAGTCAAAAATCATCCTTGGCGCATCGAAAACTCTACAGAAAGATGTAATTAACTTACTACTCTTCCAGCATACTATATGTTTTTTTTATCTTAGTTTTAATTTAATCTTCGGATACAATGTTGAATGGATTAGCGATTAAACGTGATATATTTTTTTTTCGATATGTAGGGATGCAACTGTTTATGCCAGTGTTCAACCAGGACTTCCCGTTCCTACTCCATCACCCTCAGGCAGTAATTGGTAATTAATTAATTTAATACTCTAGCCAGCTCTGTTCGATTCATTATGTATTTCCTTGAATCAATTTAACTAATCATTACAATCACGTTTGTGCAGGAAAGGCTGGATATTGGGAGCTTTTCTATCAATAATCTTGCCATTGTTGAGGCACAAATCTCCATTTCTTACACTGAAAAGTAAGTTGGTTAATCTCACCTATAGAGTAAATCCATGGTGCATGGGTACATGCAAACAATACGGAATCAGGATAACGCGTTATTCTTATTTGCATATGAGACTTATTTTTTCACTATTGCTCGATTTCGTATACGCATTCGTTCATTCGTACATACGCTAGCTAGTTGTCTTTGAATATATCTGGTGTCATTTTTCTATTATCAGAAGTAAGTTTGACTAATTACTCGAGTGATTCAATTTTGATGTGCAGGCAAAGTGGACATGGTAGTAGGAACAATTGATACCGTAGCTGAGGTTATCGAAATGGTGGCGGAAGGAGTGGAGAAGGTAGCAGACCAAGTAGCTGATCAGCTTCCAGAAGGCCACCTCAAGGGTGCTATAGAATGCGTTGAAAGTATAGCTCATGAAGCCGCCAAAGATGCTCATTTAGCTGACCAATTCCTTGACAAGGTAATTCATTATCTTAATGACCATGATTATTTATTACCTAACCCATTATTTATGAGTTTAATAAAAATATTAGTACTTTTCACCTAATCTGCTTTCAAATTACGTGATATGTTTTGTTTTTGGGTCTTTGTTTCTAAACATGCATTTTCGAATTAGTCCAAAATTGCACTAAATGTAAATTAATTAGGAAGATGATCAACATGTTACTTAGAACATAACTTATCATAAATCATCAGTTTAAAATTTAAAAATTAATAGCTATATGATTTCATGGTATTTTCAGGAGAATCATATCCAAATGATTTGTATTCAATTTTGATACGTATTTTCTTTTTCAATATGATAAAATTATTTTGAATTTTCAACAAACACTACATAAAAGTTGATTTTGGATAATTAGAAAACTTAATTATTTAGCTAGCTTGTTGGTTATTTTCGTTAGTAATTAAATTTGTACTTTCTTGCTTAATTATGGAATTACAGATTGTGGAGGTTGAGGAAGGTTTGCTGAAGAAAATCGAATCTATAGAAACTGTTGAAGCACAAAAACAAGAAGACGAGGCAGCTCAATAATGTCATGCCTCTCGTCACATATACGTTCAGCCGGAACATTTTTTTTTTTAATCTTCATTTTTTATTCAATTTATTCTTTTGTAAAGTCCGCGAACAGTTATCTTTAAGTTTATCATATTACACAAAATTATTGGGCCGAACAAGCGAATCGAGGGAAGACCTTGTATATGGTGATTTTGTGTCAATGTGAAGAAGGACTTTTTTTTTTTTTCCAATTTGACGCAAAAAGATTGGATTTGGTGTTTCCTCATATTGGTCAGAGAACAAATATTGATTACTAGCTACCCTGTTTTCATCCATTTTCCTAGCATAATGCCTCAAATTTTTTTCCAGCCCAGCTACTTTTAACCCATGCGCTTTTATTTGTCTATATGTATCATTTCCTTCTAATTCATTTGAGTATAAAGGAAATCTTTGTTTATATTTATCTCCTGATAACCAATTTAGTTTGTTAAATGGAAGTAAGTTTCCAGCACATGGAATTACTGTTAATATGTACAAATCTATCGGTGTAACTCATATTAACAACAATTATTCATAATTAGAGTTTGTTGATTTTTATAAAACAAAATACATAATTTAATCAACAATGAAAGGACTAACTTGTCCCTCCCTTTTAGTCCAATTACTATAACTCTTTGTGTATCCCATCTTTGTAGGGCATAATTGACAACCAAACTTTAATATAACATATCTAAAAATCCGTGCCTTGGAATTTTTACAAATTTTATCTCGTTGGAATGGTATTAAAAAAAATCTACGCAATGAGTACAAACAATAATATCAAATTTAGAGTTTTTACGAAAAATTCGGAGGTGTTTATCATTTTAGGCACACTTTTCGAAAATTAAATGTATATCCATTATGCAAACCAACACAAATGATACATAATACTTTATGTAGCCATATTTTGGTTTATGCATCAACTTATTTTCGATTGCAACTAGTAAAACGATATACTCCCTACGTTTCAAGAAAAGTTATACTTTGACTTTAGGCACAATTTTCGAAAATTGAATGCATAGCCATTATGCAAAGAAGACGCAATTGGGGGATATTTAATCTAATTGGGGGATATTGATTACCTCCCCCAACCCATATGGTTTCTGCTAAGGGGTGACCATTTGGTATGAAAGTACTAAAATACCCTTGGTTAATTAAAAATCTTTATGAAAAGACTGTTATACCCTTTCCCCTAAAACATAAATTCTGAAAACCAAATACATATCCCCCATTCTTCACAATCTGTTCCGTCACTTAGGGTTAGGTTTCAAAAAAAAATTTCTTCAATCTTCTTCTTCATCGTTCTTCACCGATTAATCGTCGATTCAAAAATTTCTTCGTCGATTAACCTACCCGAATCATAACAATGCCTCCACGAAAGAGACCAAATCGAACTCAAAATCGATTGGGGAAGAGAAATTAAAACAAAGACTTGCTAAGATTGCTCAAGAGCAAGAAGAAGAAGAAGCAGCGCACTTGGACAATCAACCGCTCGCAAAGATGGCTTCTGTGAGAAGGTAAGTGATTTTGAACTCCTTTATGAGTGTTTAAATAAATTTATAGCAATGGGTTTAGGTTAGAATCGCGAAACCTAAGCGAAAGAGTTGAGTTTTAGTAGATTCCGGCATTGAATTGTGTATGAATACTATGCCGGTTTTGAGTTGCGGCATTCAAACTAGGATGAATTCAGTGCCGGTATTAAGTTTCGGCTTAGATGTTAGCATGAATTAAATTCCATTTCCAAACCCTGAAACATAATGTGATGTACCGGCATATAAATTGTGTTGAATACTATGCCGGTTTTAGATTACGGCATTCCTTATTGATAATTCGTGTATGCTAGTAGTGGACTTAAAACTTACAGGAACGTCTATGATTTTGTCACCAGTGCCGGCATATGTTTTTGGTAGCATTGTATGCTGGTACTAAGGTACGACATAGAATCCATTAATTTCGGTAGTGCCAGTAGTAATATTTTGGTATCTAGGAAAATTACATATGATTACAGGCATTATCAATAGTTAATGGTCAACGTCGGAACACTGTACCGGCGAGGTATTTTTAAGTGAGTCTATGTCGGTACTAGTAATAAAAAAGAGATGTCTTATATTCATTTTGTGTGCTTATGATATAGTTCAAAAGCCAAGGAAGCTAACAAAATAAAAACTAAAGATGTTGTCACTAAGAGTAGGAGGAAGGACGATCTTGATACTCCTCAGTCTCAACCTCCTCGAGGGAAAGATGAAGGTCGCAAGAAGCGTTTGGGGACTGATACAAGAGGGATAATTTAGGAGAGTGGTGGTGACCGTAGTCGACTTGTAATCCACGGACCTACTGCAACAGTTGAGCACAATAAGCAAGATGAAGAGGAAATTGAGGAGGAAGATAATGAAGTTGATCCAAGTCAATTAGCAAGCCAAAGCAAAGTCGGTGGGCCGAGTCAACAACCGACACTAGGCAAAGCCAAAGGCAAGGGAAAAATAAAAGTTAAAGGTGAGCACCTTCCTCATGTTGATGAAATGATACCTGACCTTGATCGTGGTAGAATTTGGGGTGAATCTCACGATACGATAGTTCAATTTGGATACAAGAACTCATGGGCTCGTACTATCTATCAAACCTATGTAAGAATTTTTTAATATTTTGCATATGTATTCTTGTGTATTTATGTAAAATCTTTTAATCGTACTATCTCCTAATTGTAGGATCATAAGAAGGCTATGCGTGTTTTCCGAAACCAAGTTGGGTCCGATTGGGATTTGTCTTTGGATTTTGAAGAGGTCCAAACATTAGTAAGAGATTCTGGTCTATATGCTCTGGTTGAAAATTATGTGAAGTGTGATTCTGTGACAGTCAATTGCTTCGTCGAAAGGTATCATGGAGAAACTCATACCATGCACTTCCCGTTTGGGGAGATGACCTTGATCCCGGATGATGCTCAGAACATTTTAGGCTTGAATGTTATCAGAAAATCAATAGCAGAAGGAGATAATTGTCCGGACCTGGAATGGTCGAAGTTGCACGCTTTGACTAAAAAGCTATTGGGTTGGGACTACAAAACTTCTGTGGGAAGCTTCTATGTATGAAAGTCTATAGTACGACAAAGACAATCAAGCTGACCCTGCTTAAGAAGAAGTTTGAAAAAACGCAGGATAGAAGTTCGAAGGATGGATGGGACCCTGCACAGATTCGTTATATATCCATTGTGTACCTTTTATTCATCTTAGGCACTAAGGTATTCCCTGACACTAGTGGAAACAGGGTTAGCGCAAGCCTCCTTCAATACTTGGATCCGTTGGAAGATGTCGATAACTATTCTTGGGGTAACGTGGTAATGGCACATTTGATGACGGAGATGAGAAGGGCATCTAAGGCTGTTACAAACCAATTTGTCGGGAATTTCACTCTACTCCAGGTATTTTATTTTTAAACTTATGTTCTTATGTATATTATTCATATTTACCCTTTTTATGAACTCATAAACAATATTTACTTCTTATTTATATGTATCATTCCACATTGGTATAGGTGTGGGCTTATGAACACTTCCCAACATTATTCAAGAACTACCCCTACTTGAAGATTATAGAGCTTCCTGAACCTGATGCGCCTAGAGCTAAGAGATACCAGTTCAACAATACTCTGAAGCCCGATAAAAATGGTCGACTAATAGATATGAGATTGGCTCTAGACACGTCGACTACCAAATACGTTGTGTTCGACCCTTACAAGGAGGCTAGATATAACCGCCAAATTTTGAGGTATTCGAACGTTGCATTCTACGTTGGACCGTTGTTCCACCCAAAGGGATACGTTATTTCCGATCCTTGACGTGTGATGCGGCAACTTGGATATAAAAAATTACCTAGATGCATGACAGCCTCTACTTTAAGGTACGCTCTTAACTTGTATGATTGCATTACAACTGCCTCAAAGTTGAGGGTAGTGTATGATCTAGTTCCAGAACCAACACATTGGAGGGATAGGGAACCAAGTCAGTAATTGGGAGGTTGTGAACAACGGTGATGAAGCCGATTCCAGCTACATTGATGACTACATGGAATGGTCACATCCTTTTGTTGTGCGCCCGGACGATGACGGAGTTCCACCACAGAAAAACTCTCCGGTTCCAACTCCTACAGAGGCACCATTATCAATGGCCAAACTTAATAAGACTCTTGGATTGTTAGTAAGTATTGTTAATTCCTTAGTCGTTTAATGCACACATACTCTTATATTAGCATATATATACTAATTATGTATTGGATGTGTGAATCCAACGGAGTCGGCTTGGTAAGATGAAAAAGATATTTGGTTGCAAGTACGAGAAAGGAGAGGTGCCATCCCTAATAAATGAAGGAAGTCGAGGAATTGTTTGATAAAATTGAATATCCAAGTGCAAAATATTTGTTCAGGGAAACAAGGAAGGTGCCGGTCCCCAAGAAGCAAAAGACCAAGTGATTAACTCTTTAGTTTTTTTTCTTTGGTTGTTAAGTTTTAAACAATTCCGAATTTGTTTTTGTATTAACTCTTTAGTTGTTTGGTTTACTTTTGGTACCCTGATATATAGCCGGATTAAGAACATTAAGAACAATTCAGTTGTTTGTTTATGTTGAACATGTTTAGATTATTACTGAAATGCATGTTTTATTTAAGTTTTCTTTAGACCATAGGTGCCGGCATAGAAACGTTGTGGTTCTATAGGACCGGGCGTGTACCGACACTATATGGTTTATCTAATACCATATCGGAACAATCGGATGAAAGGAGAAAATTTCCTGTCAAGAATTTTGATAGTACAGGGATTGAAATATTGATTTCATCTATGCCGGAAATCTGATTTTGGTAACTTGGATAGTTTTTCCAGAAAACCGGCATTGATTTGGATAAAACAACAATATCGGTACTGAATTTGGAAGTTAGATTATTCAGATTGTTTTTCCGAATGCTCTTTTATTTCATTCCCAAGTAATCTATTACATTAGTTTTGAAACTTTAATTTAAAACATACTAAAAAACATGGAATGGAGTAATTTTGGTTTGAGATGATCTCATAATCTATTTCCATTTTCAATAATTACGGAACCTTTGAGACTTTCACAAATATCTTCGAAGACATCGTCGGGAATCTCGGTATCAAGGATCATCTTCATTGGTTCATCTTCACGTTCAACATATTCCTTTCCCTTCATATAACACTCATCACACCCATCCATAGGCTCGCAATGGCCCTTATGGTTTTCTCTTGCTTCGGCTAGTGCAACAGATTTGTCAAAACATTGAAACTCTTCGCACTTTGGGTGATTCAAACACCTTAGAAACATTCTTCCATTTTCAGCATCATCCGTTTTTGCAACCCAAAACCGGCGTGTCCCATCACAGCGTCTACACATAGAATAAATAAAAGAACAGTCCATGGCTAGATGAGAAGGTGACTTGCAAATTTGACAGCTGCAATGATGACCGTGTAAGAGAAGATTATATTAGTGATTCATCATATTAGAGAAGATTATAATTGTCCAACTCATCCTTAGTAATGTTGAATGTACTTACTTTGCATGTAGAGGTTGTTGATGAATCTCCCATCGCTTGTGAACCTCGAACCCTGCTAGCTTGATCTATTTTTTGAGCCTTGGTTTCTTCAGAGAGGGAAATTTACTATTTGGTGGGGGCTTTATGTATATTTTTGCAAAGGAATAGTGGTGGTGGTGGGGGGGGCGTTATATATATATATATATATTGAATCGCCAACGGTCTTATTTTTCAAAAAACTAGCCGTTTTATTTTAAATTCACATGTACCGGCATTGTCACAGAAAATATTCTTTGTCGGTATCCAATGCCGGCGTACTACATTCTCGTGAAAACTACGCCGATAATATCTACGTAGTCCACTGAATATGTAAGTAAGTTATCAGCATAAACTTTTAATGATGATCCATACGGGAAGTCTGTACCGGCGTACATTATCATAATAATTTTTAAGCTGGCACTGGTGTCAAAATTTTATGGTTTCTGTGTACAATAAACCTCTTCCGGCATTCTTTTTATAGGGGACATAATGCCTGTATCTGGTTCCGGCGTATCGGTATGCGAATTAAAATTCCGTCTAGTTTAAAATTCAAATTTTTGAAAGTACAACTTCATTGATGGAGTACAATAACGGCCAGATTTGGGCACCATCCTATACTTAATACACACGTTCTCCCTACAAAACAACACGCACCTAGTTCCATATACTCTCCAAAGATAATATCATTATATACTCTTTCTAGCTATCCCCATACTTCTAAATACAAAGCAATGCCATCATTTGATTCAAATGAAGATTTGGCAATCACCAAAGCTTGGTACGGGGAAACTCGAGTTAGAAGGCAGTCCTCCGTAAGGGTGGATTCTATAACATTTTTGGGTAAGGTATTCAACAAATATAGGCAAGAGTTTGGGAATCCCAAAGGAATAAGTGTTTAACAAATTCATGATAGACATCAAGTCATCGAAAATGCGATACTTGGTTATTTAGCTATCCAAAAACCGATTTTCAATGCTACCAACTTTAACTTGTCCATTGAACAATTTTTAAGTATTTTTGTGGTTTATTATACGTAAGTTTGATCTTCGTACTTAACACCACTAAGTAAGTAAGTTTGTGTTATGTTTTTATAGCATGAAGTAGTGAAGGAGCGCTTCTTGGATGAAAAGGGGGAAGCATTCGCATTCGATGCAAGTTATAAATTCATGGAAGACAAAATCCCGGAGTATGCGCAGGAGATGATGGAGGGTGCATCGTCATCGAAAGAAGATTGATGGCTTTAGAAGTTTAAGTTTAGGTTTTGTGGTTAGATCTCTATGTAAACCCTCACGAGACTATACTCATCTACTAGGGTCGCCTAGGTTTCAAAGGCTTGATGCACATGCTAAGTGCATTCGTTGTTCCATCGACAAGGATTACTTTCGAAATAAATTACACTTGCTGTATAGTATGCTAACATATTTCAATGGTGTATTTATGCCAGCGTAGAATATAGTTTATGAATCTATGCCGGTACTTGGTGCCATCATCATCTTCAACCATAATTTAAAGCCGATATTAGTTGTCGGCGTAGGGTTTATATTTATTTCTATGCTGGTATGAGGTGTCCAAATTTTGTGGTCACTGTATACAATAAACCTTATTCCGGCTTTCAAATTTAATACAACTCTACACCGGTAGTGGGTTCCGGAATCACTGTTAACCATAGATCAGTGCCGGAAATAAACATTCAATGCCGAACGGCTATTTTTTCAAAACATAAGCCATAAACCTTTTACGCTGGCATTGGAAGTAGGTTACTGACAATGCCAGTACAATAAAGTGGAAAATAGTTGTTGTGTCCTCGATCACTTTAAAGGAATAGATACTCCCATTGCACTTGACACCTAAATAAATAAATAAAGGAGTATGCTCCAACACTTATCTGTAATGGACAATCCATCATCAACTAAAAATTTCATCATTATCATGGAAAAAGAAAAACTTAAGAAGAACAAACTATCAACTCCGATAGGAAATCAATCATCATCCACCACCAACTAAATTGCCATTATAGATGAAAAAATTAGAAGGAAGGAAAGCACCACCAAGTCAATTTGCGCCATGGAAGAAGAGATACTTAAAAAGAAAAGAGAAATAGAAGAGGCATCGAAAGAAACAAAATATCGCAAAGAAACTAAGGAAATATGCGAACGTGTAAAACAAGCAAAGATATAAGCGGACGTTGAGGAAGAAACCCAATGGATCAAAAATTATTACATAGTTTTGGATCTCCTGAAAGATAAATGCCCTTTAAACCTTTTTTGGGGTCTTGTTGCGGATGGTCCTTATATGCCGAAGTTGGTGGATGGTAAGTGCAAGAAACACAAAATGGATTAAGGGGATGTGTTTGTAGTGAATCGAACAATTACCCTCATAAAATTATGTTGCAAATACAATGAGTTTCTCGCAAGATAAAGAGGGAATAGGTATCAAGCTCAGGCTGCATATTTAGAGTGGAGAAAAGAGACTTTTAGGAATTTCGAAGCCGCTTTATTTATGGAATCTCGTTCCGAGAAATGATGTTGGTTGCAATTAGCTTCAGATATTTTATTTTATGTGTGACGTTCTTGTTCAAGTGTTTAATGTTAATTTCCTTAACATTAATATGAAGGCCTGTTTGGGTCAGTTTGTTTGCTTAAACCTTTGGACTCGATATAAACTCATGGTCATAATGCCGGCATATAATACTCTCCAAGGATCAATGCCGGTACGAGAACCGGAATTGATCGTGATCATAGTTTAATGCCGGGATTCTGGTCACAATCGAAACTAATTGTTATAATTTCGGCGTTATATTGTGCCATATTTCCATGCCGGAACTGTGACGGTTACAAACTCAAGTAATGTGGCAGTTACAAACTCCTTAATGCCACTTATGCGATGGTTACAATCCCCTTTATCCCACTTATTTGATAGTTATAAATTCCTTAATACCATTTATGTGTCGGTTACAAAATTCTTAATTCTATTTTAGAGGCAGTTTTAGAAAATAAACTATTCAATCTCCATGTTGGCTTCATCTTCTATATCAAAGACAATAGTTCGTCGCAAACCTCGTGAAAAACCCAATCCTGAAAAATATGTTGATGATGGTGGTGAGGTGGAAGTAACAAATTTGATTCGGTAAGTGTTGTATACGTTGAATTGAAGTATTTGAATGGTTTATCCAATACTAGAAAACACAAATTGAAATTTGCTTGTTTAGTCAGTTGATATTCAATATCAATTTAGTTACCTGTTTGTCTGGCGCTAGAATACAAGTAGAAAACCATGTCGTATTGTATGTCTTGTGCGTCTGTTTTATTGCATATAACTGCCGGCATAAGCATCTCTATTGCATACTATACAGGGATATGGGTACCGACTTTGTATATTTGATCAATTCCATGTCGTTTTTAATTGCTTCTTCAGTTAAAAGTTTTGTACAAAATTCCTTCACTACCGACATAGATTGTCCTTTATTTTACAACCCCGGCATATGTGCCGGAAGTGTCGATATGTTTAATGTCCATGCTGGGTATTGTTCCCCTAAATTTGTTAATTCTATGTATGAAATTATAGAAACCCGACATTGTAATTTAATTATTTTTGACGCCGGCACCACTTCCAGAAGTGATATATATTTACGGTCTATGCCGGTATTATGTATATAACTCGGTTAACATATCAGGACGTAGGTCTAGAGTAGAACAAATGAATAAAGGAAAGGGAAAAGTTGTTGAAGAAGGAAAACACAAGTCATCTTGGGCTCGACGTAGTTTTTATGATTCGGATCGTGCTAAGGTCGTCACTCGGGAGTCTACGAGGGATACAAGCAGCAGTGATGATGATGATGGGTGGGAAAAATTTCTTGAACCTGCCAGAGCAGGTGGGTTATCCTCACATGTAGTTGTCTTAGAAGAACCTCATGTCAGAGTTTAACCCCCGAACAAAATGGAAAAGAGACCGCCAGCCCACTTTCCTACAAGATATGATATGATTCCAGACCGCGATGATGGCAAACAGTGGGGTCAATCGACAAACCCCCAACTCTTATTTTCCTACAAGCACTCTTGGGCTCACTGGATATTTCAGACTTATGTAAGACCTATGTATCTTGTTATTATATTACACTACACCAAATTTAAAGTTTAGCAACAACTTATATTTGTTGCTGACTGGGCTTCCAACAGTTTTTACCGTTGCAAAACACCATGTCACAGTTTTTCACAACAACTCTAGCTCTGTTTCTAATTCCGGACAGCAACGGCAGTTGCAACAGGAATAAGCTGTTGCGAACCAAATATATAGCAACAGAAATCGCTCGTTGCTACTCTGTTGCTAATATTAGAGTAATTCCGGGATAGTTTTCTTACAACAAGATATAGTTGTTCTGGTTAATATTTAGCAACACGTTTCCACCGTTGCTAAATTTTTGAAACAAGAAAAAAAATTAGTCAAGTCTTGGTTCACCTAGTCAAAACCAATTTCTCCCCAATTTCTCCTGTAATTTCCCTTATTCTTCCTATTATGATGATTCAATTCCTCACGTTCAACAAGCACTTTTAATAACTACAATTATAATTGATTCATATCAGTTGTAATGATTCAAGCTAATACCCACAGACTCATCAAAGGATTTTATTAAAGAAAAAAACAGATTCATCTATGTGAACTTTTAAGTATCACAGCTGAATATCAAATGTGTATCATAGGCAATTACTGAGATGATGAAGATTATTAAATTTTGTGATTGACATATGTTGAGTAATTACTTAGATAATAAAATCTCAGTACTGAACAACTCATTATAGTCTTAATTCCAGTTTATGAATACAAATAAAAGCTAACCATCTGATCTTCTACACCTAAGAGATGTCAAAGTTCATATGATGACTTAAATCCTGCAAATCAACAAATACATTTTCAGTCTAAGTAATGGTGTTGTCAATAAGACACTACATGAAGTACATCGGCTGCGTATCGAAAATTCAATTATACTGACACAAAATAATTATAGAGGCGAGATGTAAGCCTACCGGAAAATCTCTTGTATCTATAAGAGGGAAGGTTCAGGCACGAATACAAGTTGACTTCTACATACAACTTCTGGAACTGCTTATCAATGTGCTTGTTGTTTGATGCAACAATCTGATAACTATTGTTGTGCCTCGATGGTGCCTGAGATGTGCTTCTGCCAGTTACATACAGCTAAAAATAAAATAAAAAAAGAATTGGCAATCTTTAGCTCACATGAGAAATAAAATTACAAAAGAAATCTCCATTCTATGTCATGAAGTTTACTTAAACAAATTACTCGATCAAACATAAAAAGTAAGGCATGTATTAATGGAGACATCGAGAAGAGAGAGCAGTGATTCCCTTACCTCAATGCGTGGAATGGATTTAAGTATGCCATGCAAGTACTCAGATTCACTTGGAGGATGTGGTTCTAATTTTCTCAAGTAAAAGTTTTGCATGTTGATGCAATGATTTCTCAAGTATTCAGTTATGTGATTCAGAAAGGAAAAAAACTTAACCAAGCATATACCATATCGTTTTATAATATCTTTTACTATGTAACTAATTCAGATAGAGAATGCTTGAAATGGATATCGAACCTGGAAACCCGCGTTATCTATAGGAATACTCATGACTATAGTTCATGTCATGTTTGCAAAATCTTTTACTAAGAAGTTTACAAAAGGGGAGATATTGCATACCTGCTTGTTTTGACAGCTAAGCCTTTGTCATTCAACTTGCACTCTGCTCCTGTAATGACGTCATAACAACATTTTTCTGGTACCAACCTTCAGAAGTGCATCATACTTTTTAGAGATATACCCATGAACAGGTCCTCCATTAACTTTAAACATCGGACAACAAGTTATGTAGCGTGAAAATCACCTGGACTTCGATCACGTGCATTTAAACAACCCTGTAGATGTATAATTATCCCATTATTAGAGAAAATGTCTAATCAATCGGAAGTCAGCTGTTATCAAATATAGTTGCAACCTTCTGGAGAAAGAACAAGAACTTTCTGGTTATTATTTCTGACACCCTGAATCTTAGAGAGGTAAAAGGTCAATCAGCTATAGCCTTTGATCTGAAGAACAGGAAGAAGTAACAGTTGAAACTATCGCTATGGGCAAGGATTTATGGCCAACATAATTCCTAAATAAATGAGTATTCCTATAAGGCTTAAGTAACCAATAAGGCCATATTTGATAATAACAATGATCATAGTCTCAAGAACTAAGGTGGCATCATGATTCACTAGACTTGGATAACGAAAACCAGTTTGGTAATAACGGAATCCAACTGCAGAATGCTTTTATAGGTGCACACTCTACTAAATCACATATTGTGAAGTACTCACTATCATAAACGTTCCTCGAGGATTCAGATAAGCTTCTTTCTGGATCCTCAAACATGATTGGATAGCCTCCTCCAACTCGCCTCCTTTGCTCTATCTATCTCGACCCTTGATTGAAGAAATCACTTAAATGTCATAAAAAGAGCTGAGGACCAATACATTATTGAATACATTCCTAAAGCAAATAAGAAGACAAATTTATAAACAAAAGCACTATACGAAAAATGTGCAGTAAGAAAACCATGAAACTTGTAAGGAGGCACCTCTTTATTTCCAAGTTCAAATCCAAAATCCCAATCTATATGTTGTTCTTCTAAGGACCGACAGATAAATATATTTGAAAGTTGGAAACTTAAAACAGCATCAGGGTGAAGGAAAGGTTGGAACACAAGTTTCAACTGAAGCATTAAGACCTGAACTACCAAGTCCTCAGAATCACAAATATGTTCAACGATACCCTGCATCAAGAGACACAAAGTACAATGTTTAGAATCTAATAAGTATGTCACTAGCAATATTAAATCATGTATACAGCTGAAACCTAAGGACATAAGCAGCATATTTAGCCGAATAGAGTGATCGAATAACAGCTGAAACCAGAAGAGAGAAAGAAATAGATTTTAGTCCACATATCTAACAGTACATTGAACTCCCATTTAAAAAGATATACATTAAAGAATGGAAATAAAAAATCATAAAAACATTTGGATTACCTTAGCTTTAAGAGTGTGAAGACCTTCCCTCTGCTTCACTCACTTTTACATGCTTACACAAGCCTCGACACAAATATCAAAATCACTCATTTAATCAATCAAAACCCTAAAGAATGAGCAAATGAAAGAATTTCGAATAATTTCCTGGATCTTCCAATGATATTAATCCGAACATGAGCTAATTCCTTAGTACTTCCCATTCCTTCAAAATCTATTGAAATTAAACAACATCAAAAAACTCCAAAAAACCCCATAAAATTCAGCAATTGATCGAACAAATTAACTTTAGATGATAGTATCTGTGAGTTCAACAAATTTATTTCAAAGATCTAAATTAAAAAAAATTGGAAACCATAATTGAAAATTTTGGGAGAAATCAATTAAAAAGAATAGAGAAGATACAGTTACCCCATTTCATCCAGATCTTGATAATCGTCATCCAAACAATGATGTTTGAAAAGGAGTTCGTGTTTCGGGTGTTCTTCGTCGCTTCAAACAAACAACGTGAATCAGAAAAAAAAATAAAAACCTAAGAAAGAAGAGATAAAAGTATTGAGAGAGAATGAAAATCAAAAAGAAAAAATTGAGATACGAATAAAAAAGAGACAGAGATCAACATAAGAGTAAACATTGAGAAACTGTAGATCTAGAGGAAGAAAGAGAAATGAGACTTGAGGAAGAGAGGGTCTCACGGATGTTGAAGGTGTTTTAGGAGTTTGTAAAGTGAAGAAGAATGAGATATGCATAGGAATAGGTTAAATGGGTGGAATAAACTTTTCAGTTTCAAAAAAACTCCAGTTGACTGGGCGAAAAAATACCTAAAAGTGTTTCCACCCATACGAACTGTTGGCATGCCTATTTTCTCCGCAGTTGCTAATAGAAACCGCACCTCAGAAGTCACAAATTTAGAAACAGAAAAAAACTGTTGCTAAATTTTAGCAACTCACGTTTTTTGTTGCTAATTAGCAACAGCTTTAGCTCTGTTGCTAATTTGGGTTGCTATATCCAGAATTTGGTGTAGTGTTACTTATCTACGATCAAGTGAATTTAATTTAGTTTATTTTTTTTATAGGATCACAAGAAAGCCTTCCGTGTTATCCGCCATGAATCAAGTGAAGCATGGCCTCTGGAGTTAGAGTGTACCGAAGTTGGAGCAATTTTCAGAGTATCTGCGTTGTATCCCGCGGTAGAAAATTATATGGCCACTGATACCGTCATGACAAACTGGTTTTTGGAGAGGTTTTTTGGTGAAACTGATACAAAGAATTTTCCATTTGGTGAGATGACCATTATTCCTGAAGATGTCCAAAGGATAATAGGTCTAGAGGTTCTGGGGAAAGCTGTTAACATAGGAGATGAGTCTCAGGAACTAGGATGGGACAAGATCTTTGAGCTGACTAAAAGGTTGTTAGGGAGGGACAAGGATATGACTTTGGAAAATGTGTACAAGATATACCGTTCCAAGACAAATACTGTCATATTCGTCAATCACCTTCGATTGTTTGGGGAAACGAAGGATAAGGAATTAAATACCGAACAATTTCTCCAAACTTCCGCTGCTTATATGTTGCACGTCTTGGGTTCCATTATATTCCATGACGCTAATGGTAACAAGGTTCATCTAAGATTACTTCAATACTTGGATCCCTTGAATAGTGTCTGTGAGTATTCATGGGGCGCTTCTTTCTTGGCACATTTTTTGGCAGGAATACGTAGAGGTTCTAAGGCCAATGCCCGTCAATTTAATGGTTCCCTCACTTTAATTTAGGTATAGTGAACTAGTTATTTTGGAAGTTATTTTTCCATGATTGTCATTAATTTGGTTAGTTTCCCATTATTTTGTCACTAATTTGTTTTCTTATACATTTCACTGGGATAGGTGTGGGCTTATGAACACTTCCCGAAAAATTTCATGGGGTATAAAGGATTGAACGCTTTTCCTTATTATCAAGAGCATGAGGCTCTAACTCAGAAATACGTCTTCAATGCTAACCCGAAACCCAATAACAGGAAACGGTTTTTCGCAATGAGATTGCCTTTGGACTTCATGGATTTCCAAGATGTTGTGTTTGACACATATAGGAATGCCAGAGGAGTTCGCTTTGAAATGCGTGATAATGTTTCATTTTATAACGGACTGTTATTTCATCCAAAAGGATTTGTTATGCACAAACCTCACCATGTTATGCGCCATCTTGAGTACAAGCAGAAAGATCTTACGGATACATCTTATCATAAATTCTCTCATGACTTTCCCCAATGCCAATCAAATGAGAACAATACTAGGGTAGCTTACAAGCCAAGTCCAATTCTTGCACATTGGAGTGAAATGGTAGAACAAGGACTTGTTTTTGATAAGGTTGGTTGGGAATTAGGGAATAACGGTTATGAGACAGAACCAATGTTTCTCAGAGGTCATTGGAAGTACTCGCATCCTTATATTGTATGCCAGGAATCCATAGATGTTCCTCCACAAGCAGCACATCCATCCACAACTGCGGATGAACATACTGTACCCGGACTAAATAAGATCCTTACGTTGTTGGTACATATGTCACGTTCATTTTCTATTATTTTAGTTACATATGTGAAATTATATTGGTCTACATACTAACAACATGTTTAAAAATATGACAACATCGTCAGCGGATAGGAAATTTTGGAAAGTTCTTTAAGAAAAAGAAAAAGAAAAAGAAAGGAGAGGTGTTGACCCAGAAAGAAATGGAGAAAGTCGAGCAAAATATAGACAAAATTGAAGATCCGGGGGCAAAATAATTGTGGGATGAAAAGAAGAAGAGGGTACACAAGAATCCAAGGACCGAGTGATCGTGTGTTTCTTGAACAATCTAGTGTTGGTTTATGTATGTTTATGTTTATGTCTTGAACAATCTAGTGTCGGTTTATGTCTGTTTATGTTTATGTCTTGAACACTGTGGTATTGGTTTATGTCTGTTTATGTTTATGTCTTGAACCAATCTGTGTGACTTTCTAAACTCTTTGGTTGATTTGGTTTATGTTTAACTTGTTTTCGGTTTGGAATATCTTAACTTTGGAGTTATTTTTTAAATACAATATAGTTTTGTTATTAGATTTATTATGTTGACAAACCAGTGTCAAATTAACCCTTTCACCGAGTTTGAATGTTCTTTGAATGCGCCAATAACACATGAATTTATAAGTGTGTATAAAGTACCGGTATTGTGTAGGATACAAAAATAGAGCCGGCATTCTAAATCTTCCAAACACAAAGAAATTTAGAATTTCGGCAGGGAATTTAACTTGGATATGATTCCGGTAGTCAATTGGCAAAGGCAAATCTTTTTTGGTCATACTTCCGGCACTATTGGTAGTATACCATCAATGACGGCATATTGACTCATTTAACTGGATGTTTTTTCTAAATTACCGGCATAATTTTAACTGTTAAATCTACGCCAGCACAACACTTCCGGCGTGGTAACGATGATACATAAAAATGCCGACATAGGTATCAAAATATGGTTTAATGTTTACAATTCACACTTCCAAAAAACTAAATGTTGAGTATTAGTGAACCACATATATCCAAATTACTCATCATTGCTTCCACACTATGAAGTTAAATCTTCTTTTGTTTGAGAGGTGTTTTTGATAGATCCAACGCATCCCAAAATTGGTAATTCTCCTCATACAATGCCATCCATCCCTTCCAGATATTGGGATCTAGATCCTTGTTTTTAATCATCCCACAGACAGGTGGCAAGGTATAACATTCTTTTAGTTTTAGAATAATGAAATGATTACCGTTCACGAATGCCAAAACAACGCTTCTCTTCTTAAGGGATCCTTCGCATTTTTGCCACTTTGGTGTAAATGTTACTTCTACGGTGGGAGTAAAATAATGAACAACACAATTAAATGTATCCACCACTAGATTCCCACAAAGCGGTATTCTCATCCAATATTGAGTAGGAAGGAACTTCATCTCCTGCTCGGGACCTAACGCTTGAGCGTACATATCATCAAACCCTTCTTCATCACCAACCAATTTCTCATAAAATATCCTATTTTTCATAAGTTGTTCGGCCATCCTCTTTCTAGCATATCGGCATGGTGTCATCCCTTTACCAACCGCTGTCTCAAAAATTCCTAATTGTTCAGTCACGGCATGATATCCACAATTTCCATCTCCATCGACATCATCCGTATATACAATATACTCGTGAATAACCTCAGGAATTTGGTCTATGTAAGACTGTATCTTGGTATGATAACTTTTAATGGTCCTACCTATTTTTCTATCCTTATACATCATCATATTACCCTTTTGTAGCTTAATTATATCCAATCCATCCTTTGCAATCTCTACACTTCCAGTGTTTTCAGTATGTGATGGGAGTCCGTACTTCCTTGGCCCACCCCTTCGCTTTTGAACCTTAAAAACATCAACTTATATGGCGCCTACGAAGTTGTCACTCTCGTGTTGTTGTTGACTAGATATGGATCCCTTACCTTTGCTATCACTTATTTTTGGTGTGGATTGGGAATTTTCACCTTCATGTAGTTGACTTGATGTAGGTACCTTATTTGGCCTTCCGTTTTTGTTTGGCACCGCCGCCTCGTTACCTTGTTGTTCTTGGTAGCTCAATGTTAGTACATTTCGCGGCCTACCCTTTTTCTTTGGAACCTCCGCTACATCAACTATGGGTGTGGCTTCAGAAGGATCACCTTGTTATTCTTGGTAGCTTAATGTTGGTACCTTTGGTGGCTTACCCCTTTTCTTTGGAACCTCCAATCCATCGGCTTTTGGTGTGGATATGGATTCAGTCTTTTGAAGTTCACTTGATAGTGTTTCCTTTCTCAGCCTCCCCCTTTTGTTTGGAATAGGCGTTTCCGCGAACCTTGCTTCCGAAATATCACTTGCGTATAGATCTCGTTTCTTACTTGCCGCGAGTTATTCTTCACATTGAGTCATTTTTTTGAATTCTTTCCTTTGTTTTCTCCTTGACGTTTTAGCTTGAGGTCTACCTATCGGATCTCCCTTTGTTGTCTCTTCACTTTGTGCGATCCATGAACGAATAATTAGCCTTAGTTGGCTCAACAAGACTTGCCGTCTTATCGAGTTTCCACGTGAGTACGCTTCGTATAATTCATTTGCTTCTTTCGTATCCCATGGTGATTGTCCTGGATCTTCCGTAGGGGGAGGGTCGAAAGATAGTTGCTTCCAAAGTGGATCGATAACCTCAATAGGTATCACCTCTTCATACTTCACAAGAACGGAAGCTCCAATGAAGACATGTCGGGACAAATACACACATTACCCGGTTTTCCGTAATTTTTCTCATATTTCATTTGTCTCATCATATGTTTTATTGCCCAATAAGAGACGTTGAATTATATTCCTTGCAGCAACTTACCATTTTTAAAAAATGGAGTCATCCTTTTCATTAAGCTTTTCTCAAAAGCCTCCTTGATCCTATTGATATCACTATTAAAGTATTGCTTCATTGCCTCGGTGACCGTAACCACGTTGCCTTGACCGTACTGGATGAGATCTTTAAATCGCCTATGAGCGGACTTTGCTGCACTAGTTGCTTTAGTTTTGAAATTTCTATGCCGGTTTATACATGCACGCACACCTTGAACTTATCCAACCATCGAGTCCGACAATACCAGACGGCGGTCGGATAAACTTCGTTCCAATCGGAAATAAACTTCTCCAATCTCTTTTCGTACTTAACCTCGATAAGTGACTAATAAAGAAATTCCAACCACGTTTTAAGATTTTCCGCATGTTCTTTGTCCATTCGCTATTTTATCTTGCCTATCTCTTCTTCTTCTTCGGGGGATTGTTTGTTCTTGCGAACATCTTCCTCTAGTTGAACAATCATTCTCTTCTTAATATCTGCCTTGGTGGGTTCAAACAAGGCATCACAAGTTTTTATAATATATTGACGTATATGATATGTGCATAGGAAATTTTGTATGCCCGAGAAGACGTCATATATTGCATTCATTATGGCGTCATCTTGATCGGTTATGATGACCCTCGGAAGTTTATTTTCCAGGAAAAATAATTTCAATTTTCATAATGCCCAATGATAATTATAGTCCCTCTCGTTTTCCATTAAACACCAAGCCAATGTGAATGTTACCTTGTCCGATGTTTTCCCCACGATGTTCAACAACGACATATTGTATTTGTTTGTCTTGTAAGTGCAATCCATCAAAATAACACCACAACATGTATTTTCCAATTGTGAAAGCAAAGGATGCGAAATGTATATTTGAAGGGGCTTGTTGTCCGTCCCTATTTTAATGATACGCGTGTAGTTGTGATCCCAAACTATCTTCTCAAATTCTTGCATAACGGTCCTCCCTTCCCATTCCACCCTTTTAATAGTTGCTTGTGCGCTATAAATTGTACTTAGAGAAGACACGTTCGTCTTATCCTTTTCCTTGAATTCTCTGAGAATTTGTCTCGGTTTGATAAATGCTTTGCTCAATATCTTTACATCCTCGATTTCATGAGGTTTTAACTTCACAACTAGGGAGTGACCAACAAAATCTTTCGGATCCCGGTGGTTATGACAACCGAACCAAACCGCACAAGTTCATTCCTTGTTCATGTCATTTAGATGGAATACAAGCTTAAAGGGGCAATTATCCTTCCTTGTACGAGTCTTGTATACCTTATTAGTCTTCTTTGGATATTCATAACCATTTCTCTTGTGGCTATTCTTCTCCTTGTATTTCCCACTTCTCTCGCAAACAATCTCAAAATGAGTATTTGAACGTTGGGTATTCCTCACCAACACACACATGTTCTTAAGAGACGTTTATTTAGCCCAAGCGATTGCTTCCTTTGGATCTTTTATTCCCTACACAAGGACGACAATGGGAGATTATGAGGTTCATTACAAGCAATTTATTATTAAGGTCAAGATAGTAGGTGAAAAGTATTCTTTGCTAACATACCAGAGGCATTTTATAGTATTCCGACGTATCCGGACCAAGAGGCTTTGCATTTGTTGGATCAATATATGTCACCACCTAAAGATCGAATGAAAATTAGTTCCAACAGAAATTAAAATCTATCACGAAACGGTGTTCCGGCATTATCGACCTATGTCCCGGTATGGTCTAACTAAAACAAAACTGAAGTCCAAATTTTTAAACCTATTCCGGCATACATATTTCACTTGAAATAAATGACGGAAACATTGCTGCCGGCTTGCTCGTTATCTATGGTTCTACGCCGGTACCATTTTTCGGCGAAAAATATAATTAATATCCTATGTCGGTATTTAGCTTTGGAAAAAACTCCCTGTATGTTTTTTTTGTAAGTACCGGCATAATAAAGTTATAATCGAACAATGTCGTTGGTGGTGCCGGCATTACTTTTACCTATGGTTCTACGCCGGTACCCGGTTCCGGCGTGTTAATTAATTAAGTTTTTCATGCTGGTGTTTAGCTACGAAATACATTGCTTCCTGTATGTTTTTCATGCAGTACCGGCATAACAACCTTTGAATTTGACCATGCCGGTATCATACTCCATAGAATATTCCTTGGTAGGTAAAAAGTAACTTTTGTACCGGCATAGTTTTTTGTTTGAACGCTATGCCTGTTTCGGTTTCAAATTGGGGGATATTGAGTGACAGCATGGCCGAAGCATGAATACTATGCCGGTTTGATGGTTTCCGGCATTGTGCTGGTACAGAGGTTTTCAGCTAGAAAAATGGCGGGTTTAAAGAAAAAAAACAAATTTTCAACCTTTCAGCAGCTTTATCTGTGTGTTGGGGATGCTTGTATGATGTGCAAGTTTAATTTCTTGTGTAGGTTCTTCAAAAAACTCTCCTTGCTCATAAAAATCATCATTCAAGGGTGTTGGTTCCACAAAAACTTGCAATTATGAATTTCCGTCATTTGCCGAAGATTCAAGATATGATCCTTGTTGTAGTTGAGCTAAAGATTCAGCAGCAACAATTCTCTATTCACAATCATCCTCCATTTTCCCCAAATAAAAGTTCCCTCTCAAAAAAAAATTCCCTCCTCCTACTCTCACCATACTCACCCAAATTCAAATAAAAACACACACTAATCTTATAACAAATACTTAACATTTTTACTAATTATAATTAAACATTAATTAGGATTAGTGAGGGGTAGATTAGGAATTAAGAAAATATTTACATAGGGGGTGACCCTGAATTGCTATTCGGACCCCATTTTTGTCCTGTAGCTATATCCCCCAATTAGATTGGATATCCCCCAATTGAGGGTTCTTATGAAAACCACCACAAAAGATGCATAACACATTATGCAGCCATATTTTGGTTTATGCATTCGTTAATTTTCCGTTTCAGGAAAAGTGATACTTTCATCCCGTGTCAGGAAAATGATACTTTCACCCCGTGTCAGGAAGAATGAAACTTTCGCGTTTCAGTCTGGAAAATTAATACTTTCGTGCCGATTACTTCGGTGGGCCGTCCCACCGTGGCAGCGGTCATCTAGTATATGGTGACTTTATGTCAATGTGAAGCATGATTTTTTTTCCAATTTGATACAAAAAAGATTGGATTTGGTGTTTGTAACTAAAAGAATTCAATCAACAATGAAAGGACTAACTTGTCCCTCCCTTTTAGTCCAATTAAACTCCTTATGCATCCTATATTTGCAAGGTATAATTGGCAACCAAACTTTAATATAACATATCTAAAAATCCGTTCCCTGAAATTTTGCAAATTTTATCTCGTTGGAAAAGTTTTAAGGAAATCTATACAATGAGTACAAAAACAATATCAAATTTAGAGTTTCTACGAAAAATTAGGAGGTGTTTATCATTTTAGGCACAATTTTCAAAAGTTAAATGTATATTCATTATGCAAACCACCGCAAAGGATACCTAATACTTTATGTAGCCATATTTTGGTTTATGCATCAATTAATTTTTCATTTAAACTAATAAAATGATGTACTACATCCGTTTCAAGAAAAGTGATACTTTCACTTTAATGAGTGAAATTTTGATCTCCTATAAGGAGATTACAAATAGAAGGTTCAAACTGACTGAAATTCTCATATGAGATATTTGTTTCTCTAGATGATTTAGCTAAAGCATCAGCCACCTGATTATCATCTCTACTAACAAAATTAAAAGAACATGAAGTAAAACTAGAGATTAAGTGTTTGATCTCTTTTATTTAAGACTGCCCAGGAAACCAGACGGGCCGAGAAACCGTGCCGAAACTGCCAGAACCGGTGCCGAACCGAGCTGTACCGAAAATCCAACGGCCGGCAACGGTATTGGAAGTCAGAACCGTTGGATCTTCGCCTCGGCGCACGATATCAGTTAAAAGTCCGGCTGAGCCGAGCAAAAAAAAACCGGAATCAATATTATCCATAGATCTAAACATTCAGTTAAATCCTAATCGTCTGCTGAGTATATATATACATAATAACCCTAACAAATCTCACTCAAACTTTCTTTCTCACTCGACCTTTTTTCTTCTTCCCTGTCTCAAGACTGAAAACCCTTCTTCTGAAATCCTAAAGGCAGCTATCAACACCACAATTACCATCTTCTTCTTCTTTCTCATTCTTTTGATTCTATAACAAGTAACAAGTAACAACCGTACATGCAATGTCACTATCACTGGCATAGCTTCACCACCAGGTATATCAGCACCAACAATACCACTTGGTACCTATATTACAAGCACCGCCATGACTGGTTAAAGGTGGAAGATTCATCTAGTTTTTATTGGGTTTGATTCATTTGTATATTAAATTAGAATTTTAGGGTTCTTAAAATAATTGGGTTTCTTAAATTGAGTTAAAAGAAGCTAATCTCTTTAAGAATTAGTTTCCATCTTTCTGCATATCTCAATTTCAATTTTGTAACACTAACATCTGAATCTGAACTCATGTAATTGTTTGTTGTTTTTTTTTTTAATTTTTACACAACTGAAACCCCAAATTTGTATTTGCTTAACTTGTTGATGTTGATAGTAACTGCTGAATTAATGTTGTTGATGATTATCATTAGAGCTGTCAATTTTCAACCAGGCTTGCGGGTTGGACCTAGCTTGGCTTGTTTCAACCCGGCTCGGCTTGTCCCGTTGGCTAAACAAGCCGGGCTAGGGTTAGCATATCTAGCCCTAGTAGAAAACAAGCCAAGCTAGGGTCAACCCGCAAGCCACAAGCCAACCCGTCATCTTCATTAAGATTATCTATTTTAAAGATTTTAGCTAATAGAGACGTGTTCATTTGTAGTCTAGTGGTTGTTATGCTAAGTGAACACCTAGCTGAGCTAGGTTCAATCCTCCCTAACAGCGTAATTTTAAACATTTTTTTTTCTTTTTTAACTTTCAACATTTTTTTTGGTTGTTATGATAACTAACAAGCCAACCCGCGGGCAAGCTAGGGTTGGGATTTTGGGCTTGTAGATGAATAGGATTAGGGCTAGGGTTGACCCTAGCTTGTCAACGGGTTGACAAGCTAGGTCCGGGTTGACCCTAGCTTGCCCCGTTGGCAGCTCTAATTATCATGTATGATCATTATGAAAATAAATTGTTAACCTTTTGAAATGAATCAAACGGCTGTATAAAGAGAATAATTTGTAAAGAGAATAGGTTGGAATCGGGTAAAAACCGCCGCAATAACCGAGACCGACCGATCTGACTCTGTTTGGCTTAAAACCGAGCTTTGTTAGGCTCGGTGGCCGGTTTTGCCTAAAAACCGTACCGACCGCCGATTTGCAGACCTACTTTTATTAGATTTCTATTTTCCCATTGTATAAGGAGTGTCTGCCCAATTATGGATTGTATAACCAGCTTTGCATCTACCTCTATTTGAATTTTTGAGTGATTCAATCTCCTTGCCCAGTGTAATGTTTCACGCACTGCCAAACACTCCACAACCTCCGGGTTTAATGCTCCATCTCCATAAGTTGTTTTGTTTCCAAGGCATCTACCTGAGTAGTCACGGATAACAACACCAAATCCAAACTGGTTAGTATGGTGATCAAATGATCCATCAATATTGATCTTAATAACACCCTCTATAGGGGGTTTCCATGCAGAAACATTAATACAATCATGTACTATGGATAAAGTAGTGTTATTAGCATGCAAATGAGAATCCAGGTGATAGTGTATTTTATGCACAGAGTTATGTGAGTTTAGAGATACTCCCTGGAAAACAGCATCACATCCGTCTTTCCACAATGTCCATGCAAGCTCCAATCATTGGTGAATAAATCCATTTTTCATCTTTATTATAGTTAGAAACAGTGAACCAGCTAATGACCCACTCTGATACTGAGTTGCAATTGACTTTGACTGCATCAACGTTAATATCAATTCCTCTCCATACAACTTTGACATGCCTACACTAAAAAATAATATGCTCCATCGTCTCTTCATGACAACCACAGATATCATAAGTAGTATCCAAGCTTGCATTGTATGCTTCTCTCTTATATTTAGTGGAATTTAATCCCCTTATCCACTTCCAAGCAAAAAGTTTAATACACTTTTACTACTCCACAGAGCTTTCCAGACCTTCTTTTTTACTGTCATTCCATTAACTTGGACTTCACTGTCATTGAATGTCAGCATTTTGAATGTAATTTTAACAGAAAATTTACCATCCTTTGTTGGCATCCATATCATGTGATCTTTGTTGCTGTTATCTATATAAAGTGCTTGAATTCTAAGTGAGACATCAACATCAAATAAAATAGATAGCAGTCTGACATTCCATTGTGCAGTCTCCTGAAGCATTAGTTCTTCAATATATTCATAGAATCTGAAAAACTCATTCTTTGTTGTAGGAGGATAAGACATACCAGGAATCTACCTATCTTTCCATATTTTTGTTTTTCTGCCATTGTTGATTTCCATGAAATAATTTTGTTGTACAATCTACTAACCTTTTGAAATGCCATTCCAGGTGTATGATCAATTTTTTGCTGAAACACTTTGATGAGTAAAGTCACCAGTTCTGAAGTACTTACTTCCAAGAATTTGATCCATTAAGCTGTCAGGTTCACTGCATATTCTCCAGGCCAACTTTGTTAGTAGGGCCAAATTGAGTTCTGCGAGTCTCTAAAACCCAGTCCCTCCATTTCAGTAGGCTTGCACATGTTTAGCCAAGCTATTGGATTATGCCCTTTGTTGCTATTATATCCCCAAAAGAATTTCTTGTCTATGCTTGTCAGATGCTTAAGAAGATTGTCTGGAATTCATTAGTATAAGTAATTATTTTAATAAAGCTCTTCGTTTGAACTTTGTTTTTGATCAAATGGGAGGAATTCATTAAAGAAGAAAACGTACAAATGGTCTACCGAGACTAAAAAAATCAAAGGATGAAATACCTTACAAAGAAAATAGAATGCCAGTTAATACTATTTATATTTAGGGTGACTTAGGTTTAGAATAAGTTTAAAAGACGAGAAGATAAACAAAGAGACTTGACAGAATGTTTAACTTTCTTGATTAGTATTATTACACATACAGTTCGTTACACAAGGTACAAAAGTATATATAGAGAGGCTTCCTTGAACAACAAGGAATAAGTATTTCCTAAAAACATTATTTCCTAAAATACAAGACCAGTGAACAACAAGAGATTTCACGTTCCAGATGATGAGCTAACACCCTCCCGCAAGCGTAACGGGTTATCTTGAACCGTTATCTAGAACCTTAAAAGAGAAGAACGATATTTAGAGAGTGGTTTTGTGAATATATCCGCAACTTGATCTTTAGATGATATAAAACAAACATCAAGAAGTTTGGAAGCAACTTGATCACGAACAAAATGGTAGTCGATTTTTATATTCTTTGTCCGTGCATGAAATATAGGATTAATTGTGAGATAAGTTTCACCAAGGTTGTCACACCAAAATATAGGTGGAGAACGTGTAAATATACGAATCTCCGAAATGAATGACTGAATCCACATAGTTTCAGCAGTAGCAATAGCAAGACCCCGATATTCAGCTTCAGTACTAGAAAGAGATAATGTTTTCAGTTTCCTAGCACTCCAAGAGACAATATTTCCACCTATGTAAAAACAATATCCACTAGTAGAATGACGATCATCAAGAGAACCAACCCAATCAGAATCAGTATACGCACTGAAAGACAATTGAAGAGAAGGAGACGGCCGAAGAAGTATACCAAAAGTACTGGTACTCTTGAGATAACGAAGAACAAACTTAACTAGACTCACTACGGGAAAAATCATCATTGACGACACTATATTAGCGTTGTAGTACCCCTACGACAACGCTATTTTATGTATTGTGTAGGTGGGGTATTGTAGAAAGTCCAAGCTTTTATACAATACTTGACTAAGAGTTGTAATGGGTGATGTGATTCATGGTTATACAACATTTTTCCAAAGTTGTGAATATCTTTCCAAATTAATTTGAAAGCCTAACACAACTCTTGTTGAAGTTGTAGGACTTTCTTGGACAACAAAGAATGCATATCGTACAAATGCGTAACACAACACTTGTTAAAATTGTAAGACTATCTTGGAAAACGAAGGATGCGTATTGTACAAATATGTAACACAACACTTGTTAAAATTGTGGAACTATCTTGGACAACCCAGGATGTGTATCGTAGAAATGTGAAACAACTCTTATAAGTATTATGAATAAGATTTTCACTACACTTGTTAAGAGTTGTAGAACTATCTTTGGTTTGAGTTGTATGTCAGTTCTTTGACAATTATGGGAAGAGTTGTATGCCATTTTTTTGACGACTATAATTATGTGTTGCGGTACATATTTGATTTGAAAAAGAAAAAAAAATTGAGAATTTATATACAAAATTAAATCGGTAATACTTTAATAACCATGTATTTGAAAAAAATATCAGATTTCCAAATATAATCACTATTGTTTGTTACTACATAAGATCAGTTGAACTTTTACACTAAAAAATAAATAATCTAAAAACACTTTTGTTTTAGTAAAAACCCTTGTAGCTATTCTTGCTCAGCTTCAAAAATCATCTCTTAACCCACCAGCTATCCATCCATTTTTTTTTAATAAATAATCATCTCTTGCACTTTAATGTCACGCTACTCTTGCTTAATTAGATTTCTGATGACATATGGAAGAATGCCTCCATGATCGAAGTATGCCAACTCCACCTGCAATCATATATTTCAAAAAGAATGTTAAGTTTACTCGAAGGAAAATCAACATGATGAAACTTCAGACCAATTATGAAAGTGCTTCTACTGCTAAAAAGCTAAAGAGTAAGCTAAAGAGTTAAAGCTTGATAATATGAACTGAAGTTCAAAAAAAAAAAAAAAAAAAAAAGGAAAGCCTAAGTAATATAAAAAACCTTTGAAGGTAAGATTACATTAAGTTGGTGGGTAGCCTGGCAACAAGGTGGGTAGCCTAAGTTTGGCAACATAACATGAAAAAGAAAAAAAGTCAGTCGGTAGCACATAGTTCAATTATTGCCATTTTATGCCATGGTTCCCATAGTGATGGCAAATTAAGGTTGTAGGTGGAAAGGTGGTGAATGTTACTACTAAAAAAAATGTATTTCCCAAACAAAAGAAAATGGAGAAAACAATTTGGGTAAGTAAATGTATTTCCCAACGTCCCTAGACACCTAAAACTCCTTTGGCCAGACTGTCTATTTTGTTTCAATTAAGAAATTAGATCAGTAGAGTAACCCCTAATTCACACCTACATTTGGTTATGTCAATTCAACTCGTGGAAGGAGCTAAATGTGTGGAGAGTATTAACTCACTCACATGCCAAAAATTAAATAATTGGAAGAGAAAATTCATAAGTACCTCTGTGTCAAACCAGGATTTGCAGACGAATGACTTGCCAATGTCGGTTTTGACGGTAACATCTTGACCAGGATTGATTTCACGAACTTTGCTTGGAAGATCAATAGTGTAACGCTCATGACCAGTAAGACCCAAAGTGTCTGCATCCTCACCATCTTTAAAGCAGAGAGGGATAATGCCCATGCCTACCAAATTACTGCGATGAATCTCCTCGAAGCTCTTGGTGATTACTGCTTTTACGCCCTGATTTAGCAACAAAAATTCAGGACAGGTGAGAGACATAGAACTTGCAATTCTCAGCTTGCAGAGAAGGTCGAGCGAAGCAATATATTATAACTAACCAGCAACATTGGACCCTTGGCAGCCCATTCTCGGGAGCTTCCACTTCCGTACTCTGCTCCGGCAATGATAATAGTAGCTTGACCTGCTTACTTGTATCTCTGAAGAAAGAAAAATGGTAAATATGAATATTTAATAGCATAGATGAATATTTATGCTGTGAACAAGTCAATATTCACACCCTAATGTCACATCTCAGTGCACTTTAGTATCACCATATTAGAGAAATCTTAAAGACTATTATGCAGTAGGTAAGAGTACTAAAACAAAAGTGTAAATCCACTACTCTACTGCAACTCCACTAGCTAATTCCATTTCACAAGATGCAAATCAATTTCAAGGACAACAAATCTCTAATTCTCCATCTAATTTCGGTTCCATATATTTCTTTCTCGATCTCTATTTCATTTTCGTCATCTCGACTCATCTGAATCTTATCTTCCCATCCAATTTCAAATCCATTGGAAATCTTACAAATGCTCAATCAGTAGACTCACTGTTGGATGAAGGTAGATGCATCCGACCACAAGAACAGAGCAAACAAAGTCAATATAGTACAGTGGAAGACCAAAGTGAGAAAGTGGAATTCCAACAATTCAAATAAAACCCATGCAACAGTAGCTCCACCAAGAACACTAGCTGAAATATTCTTATTCCTCCATAAGAAAACATCAGCAGTTGCAACAGACATATAAAATTCAGAACATATTAATCATAACGAAAAGTCCAAGCACACAGAAAAACAATCAACCAAACCAATTCCTGAAAATACATCTACATAAAGCAACAAAAGGCTCACAAATCCTTTTAGAATCCTCAATTGAATCTTGAATGCAGTACACAAATGAGCTTACCAAATTCATATACGTATTAGGGATAAAAGAATTATACCTTAAACCAAGCTCTTAGATTGAAGAAGTTGATTTTGATTGCTTGTTTTGACTCGATTGAACTTCTGAAACTTCAATAAAATTCAAAAACCTAACTTTTCAAATTAAACTCCCATCTCTAAGTCTTCTCGATTTCTATTTCCTATATCAGCATCACGTCCACGAACAAATTCCCCATCACTAAAAGTGTAAGAAGATCCCCAAATTTAAAAACCCAAGTTTAAGATCGAGATGAAAAAAACAAATAAAAACAAAATTATGAACATCTATTGCAACAAAGAAGATAGACAGGGTTAGGGTTCATGAAACTATACATTTTTGAAGCTCCAATAGTCATCTTCTTGTTCATTAATTCTTCTTTTTCCTGAGAAAGAGTACAGAACAAACCATTTTAGATCAAAATCAAACAAGATCATAAAAAACAACAACAAATTAAGCTCGGGATTATACCTCAATCGTTGGCCAATAGATCAAAGAACAATTATTATCACAGAAAAAGGGTTCTTTTTATTTCAGGGACAATATCAAATTTTTAGGGTTATGAAAGTTTCCATTAGAGGTTTTTTTTCGATTTAGGATTGGTTTTGATTCACGGATTAACAAGGATTCAAGTATTTTTAGGGTTATGAACACGGATTTCTTACGAGGGTTTTGGTTAACGCGGAGTTAGAGAGGAGAGAACATACCGAGAAAGAGAAAGGAAAGCTGAGAAAGAGGAAAGTGAGGGGAGGGGAGGAAAAACGTTTAGGTTTTTGTATAAAAAAAATTTGGACGTTGGATTCCTCCTCATACGGATTGCGGAGATTTATCAACGGTAGAGAATTGGTTTTGGATTCTCCTACGGATTGTGACAAGTGTGTTTCTTTAGAACACAAGTGTGTTTCTTTAGAACTTTCATAGGACCAAAATCCGAAGTTTTGTATTTCTAAATATTCTCATTTTTGGTAGGAATGTAGAGTTTTATAAGAGGAACATGTCACCAAAATATTAGCTTCAAATTAATCGTCGTTTAGATGTTTTAGAGAAAAAGATGTCACCGTGTCAAGATTATGTCATTATAACCATGTCAACGGATCATACCCCTACATATAAATCATAATAAATTTGTATATTGTTATCGACCTTCTGACAATATATAAATCCGAAAAATATATATAAGAATGAATTAGAAGAATCATAAATGAAATCAATAATTGTTATTTTGTTTCAATTAAACAAGATTTCAAAACTTAGTGACACTAGATTAGGGGTTTCGTATAATGGCATACAATCTACGAACCATGAAGCTCTGAGAGGGTTCTGAGTTCAAAATTAGCATGATACATAATCAAAATCGACGAATATGAAGCTTAGTGTCGATTCGAACTTTAAATTCGGTATAACGACTTACAAACTATGGACCAATAAGCTCTAAGAGGGTTCTGACTTCAAACTTAGCATGACACACCATCAAAATCGATAAATATAAAGCTCGGTGTAAATTCGAACTTCAAATTCAGTATAATGGCATACTATCTATGAGCCACGAAGCTCTGAGAGGGTCTTGACTTCAAACTTAGCATGATATATCATCGAAACCGATGAATATGAAGTTGGATGTCAATTCGAACTTCAAATTCAGTGTAATGGCATACTATCTATGAGCCACGAACCTCTGAGAGGGTCCTGACTTCAAACTTAGCATGATAATCATCGAAATCGATGAATATGAAGCTCAGTGTCCATTCGAACTTCAAATTCGTTATAACGACTTACAAACTATGAACCTAGAAGGTCTTAGAGGGTTCTGACTTCAAACTTAGCAGGATATATCATCGAAATCGATAAATATGAAGCGCAGTGTTGATTCCAACTTCAAATGCCGTATAAAGACAAACAAACTATGAACCGAGAAGCTCCGAGAGGGTTCAGGCTTCAAACTCAACAATATATATCTTCGAAAACGATAAATATGAAGCTCAGTGTTGATTCCAACTTCAAATATGGTATAACGACAAATAAACTATGAACCAAGAAGCTCCGAGAGGGTTCAGACTTCAAACTTAGCAGGATATATCATCGAAATCGATAAATATGAAGCGCAGTGTTGATTCCAACTTCAAATATGGTATAACGACTCCGAGATCGAAACCTGGCCGCTTGTTGACTACTGCAAGTCGGAAACTTCGTCAGAACGATGAATCCATTCATTTATAGGTAAGATTCCTTCAGAATATTCTTCAAAACCTTAAACAAACCCTATTCTGGAATATTGTATGCGTACCTTGGCTCCGAGAACGGAACTTGGCTGTGAGAGGACTACTATAAGTCAGAAACTTGGTAAGAACAACGAATCCATCCATTTACAGGTAAGATTCCTTCGGAATATTCTACGAAACCTTAAGGAAAACCTATTTATGCATATTGTATGCAAACCAGGCTCCGAGATCGAAACTTAGCCTCGAGTTGACTACTCTAAGTCAGAAACTTGGTAAGAACGACAAATCCATCCATTTACAGGTAAGATTCCTTCGGAATACTCTAAGAAACCTTAAACAACCCCTATTTATGTACAATGTATGCATACTAGTCTCTGAGATCGAAACCTGGCCGCGAGTTGACTACTCTAAGTCAGAAACTTGGTAAGAACAACGAATCCATCCATTTATAGGTAAGATTCCTTCAGAATACTCTATGAAACCTTAAACAAACCCTATTTCTGCATATTGTATGCAAACCAGGCTCCGAGATCGAAACTTGGCCTCGAGTTGACTACTCTAAGTCAGAAACTTGGTAAGAACGACAAATCCATCCATTTACAGGTAAGATTCCTTCGGAATACTCTACGAAACCTTAAACAAACCCTATTTATGCATATTGTATGCATACCAGGCTCCGAGATCGAAACATGGACGCGAGTGGACTACTCTAAGTCAGAAACTTGGTAAGAACGACGAATCCATCCATTTACAGGTAAGATTCCTTCGGAATATTCCCCAAAACTTTAAACAAACCCTATTTTGGCATACTGTATGCATAACCTGACTCCGAGATTGAAACATGTCCCTGAGTGGACCATTATAAGCCGAAAACTTTGTAAGAATGATGAATTCATCTATTTGAACATCACAGGTTCGAAGATTACTAGTTGGACCTGAGTTTCAAATTCGGATGAACTGAAGATGAAATTTATTAGATTTGAACGTCACAGGTTCAAAGATTACTAAAGTTGGACCTGGGTTTCTCATTCGGATGAACTGAAGATGAAACTTATCAGATTTTAACATCACATGTTCAAACATTACTAGAGTTGGACTTAGTTTCTCATTTGGATAAACTGAAAATGAAATTTATCATATTTGAACATCACACGTTCATAGATTAAAATAGTTGGACCCGATTTCTCATTCGGGTGAACTAAAGATGAATTTTATCAAATTTGAACATCACAGGTTCGAAGATTATTAGAGTTCAACCTGGGTTTCTCATTCGGATGAACTGAAGATGAAATTTATCAAATTTGGTGCAATAAATATTATGGAGACTATGAAAATGACCAGACTACCCTTATTGGAAATAGGTAAAGTAAATATTACAGAATGTGAAAATAACCATATTACCCTTAATGGAAATAAGTGCAATAAATATTATGGAGACTGTGAAAAATGACCAAACTACCCTAATCGGAAATAGGTAAAATAAATATTACAGAATGTGAAAATGACGATATTACTCTTAATGGAAATAAGTGCAATAAATATTATGGAGACTGTAAAAATGACCAGACTACCCTTATCAAAAATAGGTAAAATAATTATTAAAAAATGTAAAAATGACCATATTACCCTTACTGGAAATAAGTGCAATAAATATTATGGAGACCGTGAAAAATGACCAGATAACCCTTATCGGAAATAGGTAAAGTAAATATTACAGAATGTGAAAATAAAAATATTACCCTTAATGGAAATAAGTGCAATAAATATTATAGAGATTGTGAAAATGACCAGACTACCCTTATCGAAAATAAGTAAAGAAAATATTATAGACTGTGAAAATGACCATATTACCCTTTGTGAAAATAAATGCAATAAATATTATTGTAACTTTAATAATGACCAGACTACCCTTATCAGAATTAAGTAATATAAATATTACATACTTTGAAAATGACCATATTACCCTTGATGGAAATAAGTGCAATAAATATTATGGAGACCGTGAAAATGACCATACTACCCTTATTGGAAATAGGTAAAATAAATATTACAGAATGTGAAAATGACGATATTACCCTTAATGGAAATAAGTGCAATAAATATTATATAGACTGTGAAATTGACCAGACTACCCTTATCGGAAATAAGTAAAGAAAATATTACAGACTATGAAAATGACCATATTACCCTTAGTGAAAATAAGTGCAGTAAATATTATGGAGACTGTGAAAAATGACCAGACTACCCTTATAGGAAATAGGTAAAATAAATATTACAGAATGTGAAAATGACGATTTTACCCTTAATGGAAATAAGTGCAATAAATATTATGGAGACTGTGAAATTGACCATCCTACCCTTATCGGAAGGCTTCGCGCTATTTGCATCTCAGTCACCTGAGCATTATTTATTAAGCATTACATTTTGTTTTACAACACTTATGAAGGGTTGTCATAAAGTTAGTGTATTAAAGAACCACAAACTTGACTGAACCTGTGATAGTATAGGATGGTTAGTGGTGTAGATTTCCATGCCCGAGGCTCAGGATCGAATCCCCTCCCAACCTCATTTTTTCCAACATTATATATGTTACTTCAACAACACTTATAAGTGTTGTTATAGGTTTCTATTTTAAAAAATGAAAAAAAACCAAAAATTGTGAATTGAAAGGATGGTTGATGAGCTAGACTTCCATGCAGTAGGTTCATGTTCGAATCTCCCCTCTAACATATTTTTCATTATCATATTTTTGTGTTCTTCAACAACTCTTGTAAGAATTGTGATAGGCTAAGTCACTACATTTATAAAACAGAGTTGTTATAGCTAAATGTCATCACAACTCTTTTTCTTAAGGAGTTGTCGTTTGTTTTCTTAGAGCAACCCCTTGGTCCTAAGTGTTGGTAGTGATGATATACGACAACTCTTACTTTGAAAACAGTTGTAAAACATAAGACTTTCTACAATGTTTAGCGAAGTGTTGTAAATATCTAGTTGTAGATTTATATTTTTCCCGTAGTGACTCCAGTGAAACTCGGAAGAAGCATGCATAAATTGGCAAACTTTATTGACTGCATATGCAAGATCTGGACGAGTAAACGTTAAATATTGCAATGCTCCAACAATACTACGATATTCAGTAGCATCAGTTAACAAAATGCTACGATCAGAAGAAATATCACCAGAAGTATTAAGTGGAGTACTAATTGGTTTGACACCGTCCATTTTCGGCCGGATAAGAAGATCATGAGCATAACATTGTTGAGAAAGAAATAAACCCGGAGAAGTACGAGTCGCTTCAATTCCAAGAAAATAAGACAGAGAACCAAGATCTTTAATTGCAAATTCTTGTTGTAAACGAGTGAGAATAGAAACAATACATGTAGGATTTGACCCAGTAAAAATAATGTCATCCACGAAGACTAACAAGTAAATAGCACCATAAGTTCCATTGTAGATAAACAATGACGAGTCACACTTCGAAGTAATAAACCCAATTTGGAGTAAAAAGGTACTGAGTCTGTGGTACCACGCACGAGGAGCTTGTTTAAAGCCATAAAGTGAACGATGTAATTTGCAAACATGTGTAAGAAAGTGAGAATCCACATAGCCTGGAGGTTGTTTCATGTACACCTCTTCCTGAAGTTCTCCATGTAAGAAAGCATTTTGTACATCAAGTTGATGAATAGGCCAATTGGAAGATAAATCTAATGTAAGAATAATACGTATAGTACATGGTTTAACGACCGGACTAAACGTTTTAGAGTAATCAATCCCTTCTTGTTGATTGTACCCTTTTGCCACTAAGCGAGATTTACGACGTGCAATTGTACCATCAGGATTTCGCTTGATACGAAAAACCCATTTACATCCAATAACATTCATAGATGGATCATATGGCACGAGTGACCAAGTACCATTTCGGATCAATACATTTATCTCATCATCAGATGAGACACGCCAGTCTGGATCTTATGCGCTTGAGAAATGCAAGTAGGTTCATAAAGTGAATCACATACCAGTGCGTATTTGGAGTTGGGTTTAAAGATACCATCCTTAGCTCGTGTTACCATTGGATGGGTTAGAGCAGTCGGTAGGACATCAGAATATTGAGTACTGGAGTCTGCTACCTTATGTGGAGAACTGAGGACATCACAAGACGGCAAAGACTGAGAACCGACAGAAACTGAAGTACGAATATGAACAGGTGCTGAGGACCGAGGACTTGCAGGTGGTATATGCTGAACAACGACAGGTGTTGAAGACAAAGCATCAGGAAAAGACAAAACAGGTTCAGAGAACGTATTTGATGTTGTTGACCGAGGAGCTGGTGACCGAGGAGATGGTGAATACTGACACATTTTCAACTATTGAGGAGCTGGTGACTGAGTAGCTGGTGACCGAGGAGCTGAAGAAGACAGTGGCTGAGCAGATGAAGACGTCAACGTTGGAGCTATGCGAGGTGATAGGATAAAATTCACAGAAGTTCCAGTAGACGAAACCAAAGGTAAAGAAATGGAGAAAGGAGAAGATGGAGTTACCTGTGAAGGAGTCGATGCCAGAGAAGGGAAAGGTGGTCTCATCAAAAACAACATGACGACTAATGTATATTCGACCTGTTGATATATGAAGACACTTATAACCCTAATGAGATGGACTATAACCAATAAAAACACAAGGAGAGGAAAGAGGTTCCATTTTGTGAGACCTATACGGACGTAGATAAGGAAAACACAAACAACCAAATACACGAAGCAAAGTGTAATCAGGTGGAACACCAAAAAGAACTTCATATGGAGAAATATTATTAACGAAAGTCGAAGGGACATGATTCATTAAATAACAAGCAGTGTAAAATGAATCATACCAGTATGAAGACGGCATGGAAGCCATATTTAGGATGGTAAGACCAGTTTCACGAATATGACGATGACGACGTTCAACCAAACCATTTTTCTCAGAGGTATGTGGGCATGAAAAACGATGAAAAATTCCAAGTTTTTGAAGATGAGGAGTAAGTTTGCGATACTCAGCAACATTGTCAGACTGAATTTTTTTTATCTTTCGATTAAAAAGATTTTCAACATGCTTTTGAAACAAAAAGAATATAGAGAAAACATCATATTTCTGAGACATAGGAAACATCCAAGTAAAACGACTATACGCGTCAATAAATATGACATAATATTTATAACCTTCATTAGATAAAATATGAGACGGTCCCCATACATCCGAGACAATTAAATCTAATGGATTCAAATAAACAGTTGTACTGGATTGAAAAGGTAACTTATGACTCCTATGCTCATGACTAGATGAGCAAAAAATAATAGTTTGGTTTGAAACTGGAAGATAAAACTGAGAAATAACTTTGCGAACTGTGCGCATCATTGGATGTCCCATTCTAGCATGCCAGTTTTGGAAACTAGCACGTTCCCCGATGCAAGCTTTAGGAAATTCATACGATACATCGAGTTGATAAAGACCACCCTTTCTACTTCCACGAAGAAGGAACTTCCCGGTACATCGATCCTTCACAAGACAAAAATTTGGATGAAATTCAAATAAGACATCATTATCGGTAGTAAAACGAAAAACGGATAAGAGATTATGAGAGATTTTGGGTGCAAAAAAACATTACGAAGCTGCAACTTATGATTGGGAGTCCCCAAAATAGATGAACCAACATTATAAATTGGTATAGAAGAACCATTACCCATCTGTATCTGATCAGGCCCAGTATACTCAGTTGGAATCTGAAGACGAGAAAAATCATTGGTTATATGACCGGTAGCACCACTATCAGGAGTCCAATCCAGTTTGAGCAGTATATGCACGCGGTGCGGAAGCTGGTGGTTGACGGTGCGGAGATCGAAAACTTCGATCAAATCTATTCCAACAATCTGTAGCTTCATGATTTGGACGATCACATAGTTGACACTTAAGCTCAGAACGGTTGCGTTGGGGTTGAAAAGCTGAAGAGCGATTGTTGCTGCTTGGGAACCTGGACGAGTGTTGTTGACTGGTCGCTGGAGGATTGGGACAAACAAAGCATGGCGCACTGTTGGGACGAGGTAATGAGTGAATAGATGGATTTGGGCCAGAACTGTAGCTTCCAGGGAAACAGGACGAATTTGAATAACCACCACGGGATGGATCAGCAATATTAGCAACATGTTGATTATGCAATACTTTTTCCCGATGCTCCATACGTAACTCAAAGGTTAGAAGAAAAGTAAGAAAATCTTCCACAGTTAGAGAACCCATCGTGGTAGTCAAGGATGTAACAATAGCATCGTATGAACTGTCAAGGCCAGCAAGAAGACAGTGAAGAAATTCTTTGTCGGTAACCGATGTATTGGTAGCTGCAAGAGTATCCACCAAGTCTCGAGCATGATTGATATATTCCCGCATGGTCTTTGAACCCTTCATAAGAGCACGTAGCTCAAAGTGAATATGGTGAATTTGAGCATCAGATTTAGAGGCATATAGAGCTTCAAGAGAGTCCCATATTGCTTTTGAAGTTGTAAGACGGTGAACATGACGGAAAACAGCAGGTGTAAGAGAAGAAAACAACCAACTTACCAGGATTTTATCCTGTTTTATCCATGAAAGAAACGCCGGAGTAGGGGCTGCATTATCAACAAGAGGTGCTGGGAAGGATTTCGTACCAGCAACATAACCATCGATGTCATAACCTTGAAGATATGGCAAAAACTGAGCTCGACACAAAGAATGGTTATTTTCATCTAATTTAATAGTAATGATATGATGTGGTTGAGAGAATTGGGCAGGGGCCATTATTGAAAGTAGAGAAGGAGAGGTTGAATCAATGAGTGCTTGGGTTATAGAAGTTTCAGTAGACATAGTTTGGTGTTGAGAATTGATAAAATAGGGTTTGAAGAGGACCTAAACCTAGCTGATACCAAGTTAAGACTATTTATATTTAGGGTGACTTAGGTTTAGAATAAGTTTAGAAGACGAGAAGAGAAACAAAGAGACTTGACAGAATGTTTAACTTTCTTGATTATTATTATTACACATACAGTTCGTTACACAAGGTACAAAAGTATATATAAAGAGGCTTCCTTGAACAGCAAGGAAGAAGTATTTCCTAAAAACACTATTTCCTAAAATACAAGACCCGTGAACAGAAAAAAAAATATCACGTTCCAGATGATGAGCTAACAATCCCAATTATAACTACAGAATTTGCAAATTTCCATGCACTCTAATGCGTTTAGCAGCTGCCAAAGATAAAATCTAAAGCCTCAACATCAATATATACCCAGTCCTTGACTTTATGCTGTATATTTTTCTTTATCGATCCAAAAATTAAAGTAAAAATAATGTAAATTCAAATTAAAGGCTAATATGGACCATTTGGATGCAACGCGGTTGCACACAGCTCTAGAGACCAGAGTAGAGACTAGAGTCATATATGAATCCACACTCGCCAGGTCCCAGCTATCGCTCGTGTAACACGACTTCTAAAAATGGTGTGTATGGCATTTATGCAACAGAGCAAAAAGACACAGCAAAATGTGTAAAAAAACAAAACAGGAAAACTCTAGCAGATTGCAGAGGATGACACCCTGGCCACTTCTTTGTTATCGCTTCAAACCCTATTTTTCAACTTCTTCAGTTACATTTGTAATGCCCAAAATGTGGCTCCAAATGATTTCCCTGCCAGCTTGGGGGACCAAACCATGCATCTCATCACATCTCATAAAGTCATTGAAGAATTTTAGGGTTTGCTTATTTTCGTCACACGATACATGCAAGCCTTTCTTGTTTTTAGCTTATCGTCTTTACGTACACATATTTGCATTCAGATCAATGCGCCCTCGGCTTGGAAATGAAAATACAACTCAACCAAATAAAAACAACCATGGAAACACACAGGCACGCGTTAAAGATACAGCTCCATGAGAACGGTGTACGCGTGGATTTTGAATTCTTTGTCTTGAGCAGTTTCACAATAGACTTATGGTAGGGGCAATTGCCCCCGTTTCATGGTTGATGACTCACCAAGAGCTTATTTTTTATTTGGTCCATTTAATTGCTCGGGCTAGCCTGTTGTGCATCTCACAAGTTACGAGGGAGTTTGGAACCCAAATGATTTCTAAAAGCAAAACAAACATGACTTTTAGAATGTTTTTTACTTTCGAAGAAGCGGAAGCATTTGTATTTCTGGTTGTCAAGCAAGCTCTATGTAGTTTTGGCTTCTCTATAATGCTGTTGTGTTTCTGCGATACTTATTCCTCCATGCTCCATCCCTCCAAGCTCATTTTACATCTTAATTATGTAAAAATTGTGAAAATGCTCCAATATGGGGTGCAATGTTGGAAATCTGCACCAACTTTTAAAAATTTGGAAAATGCCCTATTTCGTCAAAAACCTAGTTAAATCACATGTGTGAGCCCACACAACGAAGAAAAAAAGGGCAAATACATCCTTCAGAATTCAGCGTTAAGAGTTCAAAATTCAGTATTTAAGGTTTAGGGTCTGAGATTTATGGTTTTGGCGGGGCGACGGTTTTGATGGTGATTCTGGTGGTGATGGTTGCCTTACACATGTCACTTAAATGGGTTGGATGACAATGTTAATGGAATGGGATATTTTTCCAACTACTTTTAACGTTGGAGCAGATTTCCAACATTGCAATCCGTATTGGATATTTCCCCAATTTTTTCATTAATTTAACTTGGAAAGTGTCCATTATGTAATGAATTTATTCCCATATATTTAAAGAAATAAAGGAAATTAAAAGAGTACACTTCCGAAGGAAGAAACTGTAAGTAGTAGTGTAGCTGTAACAACACTGACCACATAAGTTAGTATGCTTTGCCTATTGTCCCTAACACTTCTGTGCTACTGCATGTGCATCACAACCCCAGCTATATATTGTACGTTATGTTTCACACCAAAACGTAGTTCCTAGCTATATTTGTGTTGCTTAAAGATCTTTCGATCATTCATAGCCATTCATGTAATATCGTCAAAGGATAATAATGCATATGCATGTGATACCCGTTTTGGAAACTAGCCACTGATCAGAACACAGACAGTACTCATTCTTTATATATAACCACTAAATTCTTGCTTTAAAACCATAACAGCCATAGCAAGTCTGTATATCTCAGTTGTCGAAGCATACTTTACCATTTTATAGCAGTAGTACTTCTACCACGGCAGATATTTGATTAACACCAGAAAATTTCATATATACACATTAAATCCATTTATCAATCTATCTAGCATGTCGCTAGTCGCTACAAGCTCGTCCATCTCTTCTCACCAGTTAAGAAAACTAATCCATGGTGATAAAAAACCTCGATCATCACTATCCGATGTTCTTGCTGGTAGTCTATCTTGCCTTCCTTGCAGGACGAGGGCTGCAACTATGAGTATTTATAACGGAAAGAACGCGTCAAATCTATTCCGTTCATTCAACAGATCATGGCAACCAAACAACAGACGTACTAATAACATGTATGCATATTTGAAGAAATATGGTTTTGGTGTTTTATCTCTCACAACTGTGTAGAGAGTTACTTGATTGAGATCTTTATATATACACGGTTACAAGGTTAAGTGAACAAGATTACAACAGAAATCAGCAAAGGAATAGGCGCAGCTATGACCTAACTAATGCGTTGAAGAATAGCTAAAGAATGGGAGTTACAGAAGAATAGGAGGACTAAGTTAGGATACAACAATCTTGTGAATATGTCAACTGATACGTGTGAAGTTTAATAAATTGGACTGTTACCTAAGGTAACAAAATATCCAGTGGTAGATCGGCGAGTCATAGGACAACCAGCCCAATCAGAGTCGTATAACCATGGATCGAAGGAGAACTAGATGAGGACAGGGAATATACCATGTCCAATGGTTCCCTTGAGATATCCCGAGAATTCGATGAGCATCATCCATATGAGCAGTTCTTGGATCTGCAAAAATTGACTGAGATAATTAACAAGTATGTAATATCACTGGTGCGTGTGACTGTGAGGTATAACAAAGCGTCATATTAATTGGCGCAGCTTGGATCTTTTAATTCGTACCATGGTCGGAAGTAACTTGATTTTCCGAATCCATTGGAAAAGCTGATGGACGAGCCACTGTGAGGCCTGAATCGTAAGGATGTCAAGAGTATACTTTCTTTGAAAGAGAAATATACCCTTGGATGAAGCGAGAAACCTCAATACCCAAGAAATATTTCAAAGAACCAAGGTCTTTGATTGAAAAATGAGAGAAAGCAAGGCGAGATTTGAGAGATTTAATAAAATTATCATCGGTGCAGTGATGATAATATCGTCAACATATCAAGGACAAAAATAGAGGTATTACCATGATGGTAAGTGAAAAGGGAATTATCACATAATGATTTTGTAAAACCTTGGATAATAAAGCGGAAGATAGTTTTGCAAACCATTGACGAGAAGCTTGCTTTAAACCATAGAGGGATTTTTTGAGTTTGAAAACCTTGGACTCACCTTTACGTTATACCTGGTGGAAGGCATGTAAATTTCTTCATCAAGGTCCCCCTAAGAAACGCATTGTTGACATCAAGTTGGTGAAGAGACCAACCCTTAATAGCAGCAACAGATAATAAGACACGAACAGTAACCAACTTTTCCACTGGTGCAAAAGTATCATAGTAGTCTACACCCTCTTGTTGAGTGTACCCCTTAGCGACTAGTCGAGCCTTGTAACGTTCTACGGTACCATCAGCATTGAACTTGATTTTAAAAACCCATTTACAGCCAATTGTCGTTTTACCCGGTGGTAAATCAACTAATATCCAAGTATTATTAGCTTCCAAAGCAATGATTTCTTTGGCCATGGCGGCATGCCATTTTGGACATTTATATGCTTGTGAGAATGATCTCGGTTCGTCAGTTAAAATGACGGAAGCCAAAAAATTTTGTGTGTGAAGGCGTAAAATTTTGAAAGGATAAATAATTAGTCATTGGATACGATGAGGTAGTTGTATCCGTAGTGGCAAAACAATGATAATCCTTTAAGTAGGAAGGCGAGTTACGTGGACGAGTGGAAGGATAATGTATCCTTGAAGAGTCGGGTTCGGGATTAGAGGATACGACTAGGTGCAGATTGTGATGATGCACCAGGCAAGGTGACAGATGACGGAACTACTGGCACAGTAGTAGGGGATACTGGACTAGGTGCAGGTTGTGATGATGATGCACCAGGAAAGGTGACAGATGACGGAACTACTGGAACAGTAGTAGTATTAGAAGGATTGATTCTATGATGAAGAGGAGAGGTGAAACTTACGGAATCACGTGTAGTAGCGTTGTTGTTGTGCAGCGGAATGGTGAGACGTCACAATGAGGATCTAAATGCCCGGAAAATCCTGTGAATGCGGAACTAAAGTAGGTGCTTTGGACACGGAATATCACTGCATGTTGGTGACTGAACAATCGAATCAGAAAAAATAGTCATCTGTGGATTCTAATGTGAACTGTCTTGTTGGATTAGTAGGAATATCATTCAAAGGAAATGTATGCTCATGAAATACCACATCACATTGATACGTATACAGATTTAGATGATAAATCATAAATTTTGTAACCCTTGACCATGTGGGTAACCAATGAAAATGCCAGGCTTAGCACGTTCATCGAACTTATTACTAATACGAGTATTTACCCAAAACACAGACGACCAAACACACGAAGATGTGAATAATCGAGGATGAATTGAAGTAACTCATGTGGTGACTTATGAGATAATACCGGCGTTAGTAATTTGTTGATCAGGTAAGTGGCGGCTAAAACACAGTCTCCCAAAATTGAATGGGTAAACTAGCTTGAAAACGCAAGGACCTTGCAACATTTAGTAAATGACGATGCTTGCGTTCAACGATACCATTTTGTTGCAGTATATACACAATTGGTTTGATGGAGAATTCCATTTGTGAAACCATGACTGTAGTTCAGCACATTTGAACTCGGAACCATTGTCGAGACCTAAAGGTGCGCAAATGCGAATAACCAAAGATGGAACACCAGAGGAGATCTTTTAGATATCTTATGGCCAAATTGTTTAATAACAAAAACAAAAAAATACTTTAGAAACTTTAAATTTTCAGATTTCATCTTCATTAAGAAGACCCAAGTGCATCTAGAGTAGTCATCAACAATAGTAAGAAAATACTTGGCACCAGTTAAAGAAGGGATAGAAAATGGTCCCCAAATGTCAGCATGAATCAAGCTGAAAACGGATGAGTAGATAAAGAAACACTATTATTGAATTTAAGACGCGATTGTTTTGCCCTGTGGGCATACATCACAAAGTGTTTAAATGAAGAACGAACATAAGTAAAATTACGAGATAAAAAATTAAAACAATCCACATTGGGATGGCCTAGACAGGCGATTGCCATATATCCACTGGCTTATTTGCTGTACTAACGAAGAAAGCGATGGTGAAAACGAAGTGATAAAGGCCAGCGATACGCTTACTCCATCCAATCTCCTTGTTAAATGAGATGGTCCTGGAATGTCTGAAGTCATGTGAGAAATTGATCTGACAATTTGCTTGTTTTTGTAAGTTGACTTATAGAGATCAAGTTAAACTTGAAACTAGGAATATGAAAAACATTAAGTAGTTGAATTGTCGGTGATAAACTAGCAGTACCAATATGATTCTGAGAGGTGATTGATCCGTCAGTAGCTGAACCGTGATTGGGTTCAAAACAGGTTTATATGCCGTAAAACAAGATAAAGAGGAACAAATATGATGAGTTAACGCCACTATCTACAATCCAAATATACAAAGAGCAAGATAGAGTAATACCCGCGAAGTTAGCATAGGGAGGAACATCAGTGCTACTTTGACCAGGTTCAAGAAAATTTAGCACCTAGCATACTTGAGAGCTGCATGATACTCGGAGCAGACGAAGCGAGCTGATGTAGCAGTATTTGTATATGCCATAGGATCAGCTTCTCGGGACGAGGTGTGTCCTTTGGATATCCATGAAGCTTCGAACCGGTCATTCTAGTGTGCCCATGCTTGTTGCAGTGATCGCAAAATGGTCTCGACGCTTGTTGGCACCATTGTTGATGTTGGATGATGAGCAGGATTTGGAGAAAGATCAGCGATGTGGTCTGTCAGAGTATGAAGTATGGCTGCGATAAACATTAAGCGTGGAAGATTCTACTTGAGTAATAGTGGAAGAATTGATACCTTGCTGATGTTCCTCCTGCCTCACCAGATTATAGAGTTTGGACGCCGTCGGGAAAGGCTCCATCAGCAAACATTACTTGCATAGCGGAGAAAAGCGATCATGCATCTGTAAAAACTCCATTGCTCTATCCGATCATGATGATTCACAACATCCTTTCCGGCAGCACAGATGCATGGTTGAATTGGTCGAAACGTATCCATTTGATCCCACAGTGTCTTGATTTGAGTAAAATACATTGCAACATTGTTGTTCTCTTGCTTCAAAGCGAGATCCTTTGTTTTAGGGCAAAAGTTTAGGTGCATTGGCATGAGAAAAACGATTCTTAATCTCCAACCATTGTGCGTCGCAGATGGAAAAGCTTGAATCTTTGGATCGGATAACTGGATCAACTGAATTTTCAATCCGACTACCTACCAAATCGTCGCGAGTCCAATGGAGAAGATCTGTTGAATCCGTGGGTTTGGTGATGGTGCCATCTATATAACCTAGTTTGGCTTTGGCACTGGTGCTTTGCGAACACCTCTTTCCCAGATGCAATAGTTATCATCTGTGAGAAGTGGGGTAAAAATACAGATGGTTGGGTTGTCTTTGGGTGAACGTAATATGGGCTGGATTGAGGAACACTTGTAGTTCCATTGGAAGAAGAAGGAGGGACTTGATCATCTTCTCCAGGCATGATAGCACAGTTGCTGATAAAATTGAAGGAGAGAAAAAAATAATAATAACCTAGCTCTGATACCATGAAGAAATATGGTTTTGGTGTTTTATCTCTCACAACTGTGTAGAGAGTTACTTGATTGAGATCTTTATATATACACGGTTACAAGGTTAAGTGAACAAGATTACAACAGAAATCAGCAAAGGAATAGGCGCAGCTATGACCTAACTAATGCGTTGAAGAATAGCTAAAGAATAGGAGTTACAGAAGAATAGGAGGACTAAGTTAGGATACAACAATCTTGTTAATATGTCAACTGATACGTGTGAAGTTTAATAATATTGAACAAAAGTTAATCTAGCCTTATTCTTTTTAACGAGACATCTACCGGTTCCTCCGTCATTTTCCTGTTTGTTTTTTTCGGTTTAAATTATTGAATTCATGTTAACTAGTTGATGATTAATAACGCAGGGGAAAGTTTAAAGCAAACCTAAATTCATCAGGATCCGGTGGACCTCCTACCCCTCCTTATGGACCTCCCTCTTCATCAGGATGGTAACTAGTTACACATCCTAAATTCTTTATGTACTTTTCTTCTGTTGATTATCCATTCATAGTTAGTCTTACTTATTTGATTGGTTAACTAGGTTTAACTGGATCTTATGGACTCTGGTACCTATGTTCTTACCTTTCTTGAGAAACAAATGGGGTCCGTTTAGCACTCTTAAAGGTATGTATCGTTATATACTCAGGATCCGAGGCCAAAGTTAAAAAAAGAAAAGAATCAAACTTAAGTATCGATTAAACTTTTTGCAGATAAAGTAGATACAATGGTACACACTGTGGAAATGGCAGCAGAAGTGATTGAAGAAGTAGCAGAGGAAGTGGAGAAGGTGGCAGAAGATCTCGAAGAAAAGCTTCCGGAAGGTGCACTCAGGACTGCAGTGCATAATATTCATGAAGTTGCAGATGAAGCCTATGAAATTGCTAAAGTTGCCGATGACCTCGCTCACCAGGTACTCACTCTACTTGGACTTATAAAGTTGACTCGTTGACCATGAGTTGAACGAAGTACTAAACAAATTTTTTTTTCTAATTTTTCTTTTTGGGTCATAAAATTAGCTATATGGACTACTTATAGATAATCAATTGAAAAATACAGGCAGAAGAGATAGAGAATAAAATGATGGATTTGGTGGAGAAGCAAGAATCAGTAGTAGCAGCAGCCAAAGATATTGAGACTGATATGGAGGATTTGCAAAAGGCAACTGCGGCTGCAGCAAAGGATCAAGAACGCAGGGATCATAAGTCTCATCATAAAAAAGATTAGGCTTAGTTTTTTCATTTCTATATGCCTTGTAGTGATTCAAATAGACTTACGAGTCTACAAATTATACATGATTAAGACGCACTAGCGTTCAATTGTTAATATGGGCTATGGTTCATGGTTATTCAAGTGAAGGATTGCTTATTTAATTTATTTAATTGGGCGACCGTACATGATTCCTTTAAACAATTTAAGTTTGTGGATTTCATGCATGATCAAGGTTTTTTTAAACCGTAACTAGTTTCAACATGTAAAAGGGGAAATGATTTTTTATTCCACTGTGGTATTACCCTTTACTTGTTCTGAACTACATCATGCTTGGATAGTTGTTTGTTGTTTCTCTTAAGTTCTAATTCAGCACTTCTTTTCTGAATGAGTTTTATCTTTCAAGAAACATTTGTTTTCTTGCTCAGGTCTAACTTGGTTATGTGTCGGATAGGAAACAAGAATTAATTCGGGGGCCTAAAAAATAATTGGGGCCTCACCAGTTGGCCTCCCAATAGCATTTTGGGTTACCCCTTATCCCAATTTTTCGAAATGGCTAAACACCCCCAAACCATTAGTGTTAATTGAGTTGATTAGTTAAGTTAGATTAGTTGTTAATTAGTTAAGTTAGATAAAATCAGTTTTAGGGAAAAAAATTAGATAATAGAAAAATTGTGTTTTTTGTGTTGGATAAAGAGGAAGAAAGTGAGTTTTGGGGGAGATGATCCTTTTACTCAAAATGATGGAACCAATACTCTAAATGAAGAACCCAAAGCTCTAAACAATCAGGTAAACTTCCTAGCTACACTCTTCAAATCGCATGAATGGTTCTCCAAGTTGTCGATTCATGGTCACTATGCAGCAGCTCAGTGTGAGGGTCGTTAGGTCAGGAGTTTATTAAACTGACGACCCTTAAGAGTCGTTAGTTATATGTCACAGACATAAATGACTCTAATTTGCAGTATGAAAAATCGTCATTCAGGTTTGACAAAATTGACGACTCTAATGTGCAGTTATGAAAAATCGTCAATCAATTTTGAAAATATTTACGACTCCATTTTTTAGGTCATCTAGTGTCGTTATAATTATTTTTTTCGAATTAGGGTCGGTTACATTTTAGCCATTTATACTAACAACTCTTACCTTACCTATTTGTGATCGTTAACTAACCTATTAGTAAACTAACAATTATAGGTAACGACTCTTACCTTAGCTAACGAATCTTACGTTAGCTATTTATGTTAACGACCTTATTAATGAACAAACGACCTTATTAATTTTAAGGGAAGGATAAAATGATACTTTCAACCTAATTTTGGAAGTTCCCTAAATTTTTTGGTGAGGCCCCAATTATTTTTTAAGGCCCCAACTAATCCTTGATAAGAAACTATGTGAATTTTAAAGTGTTATTCAAAAGTACGTCAACACATTTGACTCGGTGATACTAAGCCAAATCCACAAATAAAAATAATGGAAAATTATGCACCACTTGCTCGGTGGTGATGAGGTAGCATGTTTTTAACTGTTTACTTCGCCGGTAATCTTTGTCAAGTCCGATGCACTAAAAAATAATTAGCACATCCGCCTATGACTCTGAGCATTAAGCACATGCACTCTATCACTAAAAAATAATAAGTTGGATATAAGTCAAGTCAGGTAATTATCAAGCCAGAGAAAAAAGAAACGGAAAGCTTTTCTCATTTGAAAACCATGAGTACGTCTGTGGAAATTGGTGTAATCACATGGAAACGGTTCATAACTGAATCACCACGATCAGTAACTCAGATTTCAAGTAGTGTGAAATGTTCTATCTGCTAAGAGTGACATGAATTTCTTGATTGTTCAGTTTGTAGAAGAAGTACGCAACAAAAAGGACAGTAGAAACAGCAAACTGCCACCAGCTTTTGTCACTATGCCTGCCTGCCCATGAATAGTGTGTTTTACTCGAAACGTGTATCACGCTGATACTGAAAATTCTTCCTTAGCATAAGACTAATTATGCTTTATTTAATTGACATTAATCATCAGCAATATTAATCAATAGTTAATTCAGAATTAGAGAATAAACAGATCCGGATAAAAACTTTTTCTTTCGTGTAATATCTTTGATGTTTTCCCAGTACCCATAGAAAGCTTGAAATGACAAGAGTAGAATCCACTTTTTAAGAGGAGGAGGTAAGTAGTTCGTGAAAATGAAAATTAATAACAGCAGATGTAATGTTATGGGATGAGATTTATAACGCTGCACGCTAATGCCTAATGCGATGCATGATGAAGTTTCTAGCAGGCTAGATTTTTTAGCTACTAAAATTTCCTTACTAATTTCTCTCACTCTCTGGTAAAAGATTAAAATTAAAATTCTCACTAATAGAGTAAAATATTGACTTCAGTTTCATTTCTGGAGGGTGGGGCTGGTACATGGTCAATCTTATGAGTTATGATTATTATCCGGAACATATCGTGGTGTTGGGGCCATGCACCCAACACAAAACCACTTGACTAACCTCCCAAGTGTCAGGCCCGTACCTAATGTTTAGGCAGAGTAGGCAGCCGCCTAGGGTCCCCGAATTTAAGAGGCCCAAAAAAAAAAAATCCTGCTATATGCCACTGCATTGTGTATTGCCGGTCAGAGTATAAAAGAAAAAGAAAAACAAAAAAATTACGGACAGACTACATGTTTGTATAGAAGCCCAACAAATAAAAGCCCCTATCTTTCCCACGTTTAGTATCCACATTTCAATAATTAAAAACTTCTAATCGTCTAGATCCCATTTTGACCAAGAAATTGTTTCGTCTCTGCCTCTCTCAACTCTCAATCTCATATTCTCTCTGGCAGTGGTAAGTTTATCATCAATTAGTAGCTCAGTACCTCATTCTTTTTTTCTAATTTATGTTTGAAATCTGCATGACGTCGTTGTTCTTTGATCTTTCCGCGGTGATAACGAAAAGATTGGCCAATCAAATAACGACAATTTTTTGAGCTTTATTGAAATGATTGCGGAGTTTTACGTAGATTAGCTACTTTTATGTAGTTGTTTTCATTTGCAAATTTTACAGTATTATAATTTTATTTTAAACGATTGGCGAAAAAAAATATTTAGGCCCCCATTTTTGGTTTTTCCTAAGGCCCCTAAATAGTTTGTTACAGCCCTGCAAGTGTGTGCGTTTTAAACTTAAAATGGTTGATTGTAGGCATTTAACAAATTCACAGTTTGGCGGGATTTGCAGTTATAAATTCACAAAATTGGTCAAAAAGACCAAAACAGAAAATTCTTGGGTGAAATAGATTCTTAGCTTTAGATACTGTTTATATAGCCAAAAAACAGAAAAATAATGTTCATTTAGCCAAAATGGATATTTCACCCAGAATATCTTTTATTAATTAAACTGAAGAGACAAATATGTCCCTATCTTCTTCAAATGGACAGAGCATCTTTACTGGGTTAGTAAATGCCGGAAAAAGAAAAACAGAGTACTTTGCATCTTTACAGAGTAATCTCCTTCTATGTACGTATAATGACAGCCATTTCATTTGATTATCGAGTCCAAATTATGTCATCACCATGCCACATACTTCCATGATAAACACTACTTCATGAATAACAGCAACACCAACTTCTACTTGAACTCGATCTCAGCAAAAAACAGAGTAATCTTAGCAATATAAAACAGAGTAACATAAAATAGGGCAATCTCATAAAACTGGGCAATCTCATAAAACAGAGTAGTCACATAAAACATAGTAATGTCAGCAAAAAACAGAGTAATCTCATAAAACAAAGTAACATAAAACAAGGTCAAAAACATAGTAATCTAAATCGATACCATAGAAATTGCGGCATGAGTTATCTGCAGAACATCGATGCACGCCCATCTGCAAAGTGTCACAGGGAGCTGTTATTCACAATTCAATGTTGAAAAATGCAAAAAATAGACAAAATAAGAAGATATCTATAATTTAAGAAACTAATTCTTACCTTTATCTACAACTGGAAGATGTAAAAAAATTGCCGTCATGCATTATATGCAATGCATCAAGAATTGTTGTCTATAACGTTGCACATTCAGGGTCAGATGTCATAACCTTCCAAAGAAATACATAACAATGAGGTTATGCAGATCAAAATGCAATACTTGGAACATTTCTCAAAGTTTATATACTGGCCAAATGAGATACAACCTGGACAAAATTGTTGACCCGCTACAATCAATAAGCTGTAAATTTATATTCCTATCTAGGCATTACCAAGTAGTAGAAGCATTACTACCTTTTCCACTAGAGTCAATTCAGGGGAAAGATTCTGAGCCACGACTCGCACAAGCACATCCTTCGAAATGCAACAGTGTAACAAACCAACCGTAAGATTTGCAAGTAATACAAATAAAGCAAAAACTGCTTAAGTAACACGATTTAAAATAAAAATAATGAAAAATTAGTGGATTGAGACAAGGACAGTACGTAATTATTCCATGTGGCTTGTTTCCTGTTGTGATTATCACTGAATTGACTTTAAGATCTCGTATCTTTTTTGCAGCCACATAAACAGGATCCGAGGGTGAGACAATTGCAACACTGGAAAACAAAAAATATGGATGATGAAACCAGGTGAAACAAAATAGCAATACATTAAAAACAGAAAAGTTATATTACATTCAACAGCTAGATGAAATTGGTTTCATCCTGAGTATTTTGACGAAATTAAGTTATATGATGAGTAAACTATATGAAACTGGTTTCATCTTGAGTATTTTGACGAAAATACAATTATATATCAGTCTATAAATAGATGAAACCAGTTTCATCCTAGTATAACATGGATGAAAACAATTTCAGGTCAATCCAAAACATGATGATATTGGTTTCATCCTAGTATAGCATGGATAAAAACAATTTCAGGTCAATCCAGAACTACAACTAGATGAAATTGGTTTCATCCTAAGTATTTTGACGAAATTAAGTTATATCAATGAGCGATCTATATGAAACTAGTTTCATCCTGAGTATATCACAGACTATAACTAAATGAAACCAGTTTCATACTAGTATAAGATGGATGAAAATAATTTTCTAGTCAATTTAAAACAGGATGATACTGGTTTCATCACAGACTATAACTAGATGAACCCAGTTTCATCCTAGTATAACATGGATGAAAATAATTTCAGGTCAATTTAAAACAGGATGATACTAGTTTCATCACAGACTAAAACTAGTTGAAACCAGTTTCATCCTAGTATAACATGGATAAAAATAATTTTCAGGTCAATTTAAAACAGGATGATACTGGTTTTCATCCTAGTATAACATGGATAAAATCAATTTCAGGTCAATCCAGAACATATGAAACCAATTTCATGTTACTATCAAACATTGATGAAATCAATTTCAAAACAAACTAATTCGCTAATTTCATCATCACCAACATTTTTTGAATGAACTTAATGCAATTATAAACAACTAGATGTATACATGTGCAGCTTGAAAGTGTTGGGACCGTAACGATGAGTTGTGTCCTTATCCAAATCCTTAGGCAAGTTGATAATCTGAATAGCTTCAAATGGACATTTCTATTCCAACATCAAAACAAACAAAACACACCCCAATTAGACAACTGAATAAGAAAGGAAGAAGCGGAATAAAAAAAAGGGCAAAAAAGGTGGTACCTTGACACAGATACCACATCCAATACACAACTCCTCAAGGATGTAAGCAATCTTTCCAGCTACAGTAACCTCAATACACAGTTTCTCTGTTGAAGACCCATAAACAAAACCCAAGTTAGGAAATTGAAAAACAAAACCCTAAATTACAAATCTGATTGAAAACAAAGACTTAAAATTCAATTCACCTAATGGATTCTGATCACTAGGTTGTTCAATTAGGGTTAGCAGAAGATGGAGAAACCCTGATAGTGTTGATTTTCACTGTTGACGGTGAGAGACGTTGATGGTGGGTGTGAGAAGATAGAGAAACCGATTTGACAAGACCCCAAATTCTTACTGTTGATGGTGAGAGACGATGACTGTGGATGGTTATAGAAATGGTGGAGAATGGGACCTACTAATTTTCTCTGGATGGAAATGGAAATGGTGGAGAAAGTGGAGACGATGGTTACGAAGTAGTTTCTGTCGGTTTTCAAACTGAAAATATGGATAAGAAGAAAGGGTAATTTAGTCTCTCTTCATTAAAAGATTCCTTTGGACATTTGACCCATGCCTAATTCCTACCAGTCCATATGGCCCAGAAAAAATGTCTTTTTGGCTATATAGCCCATTTTCTGTTATAAATTTCCACAATTATGCTTGATTGAATTTTCTTAATGCCCACATATTATAGTCTGCGGGCATCCAACTCAAAACCAATAGGCAATAAGTAGAGCGACCCTTCCATATTATATTCAAGTTAATTATGTGGAATCTAACGATGTGAAATTATAGTCGTTTCACAATTATTATTATAATTATATTGACAGGCAAATTGGCGAAATATTATTAACAGTCATTAAAACAGTGACAAGAAAAAGATTACAACCAAATTGAACAAGGAGTTAATAGCAGCATGACAGCATCCTTACAAAGGATTGTCGACACAGAAACACCACTAAATAGTGTTATTGATAGCTCATTTAAAAGATCTTGGTTTCTTTTCCCACCAAAAATTCCACCAAATAGCAAAGGCAAAATACTCCAGATTTGGTTGGATTTTTTCTGTTCTTATTTTTTCCACACTCTCAAAGAGTTTGCCTCACTTATCAGTTTAGACCCAACTAAGAAGTAAGACTCGCATCTTGAACGAATAATTGCTCGTAATGCAAGAGCAAATGCTCATTTGTCTCAATGTCCTAGAATACAACAAACAATTAGCATTATGCACCTTAATTACCATCTCTCAATAGGTAATCCACGGTGGGATCCCCACTATAACGTACAGTCCAAACTAGAAAACAAACCTTCAAAGGAGCTTTAGGTAACCATCAATATCATCAGAAGAGCTGTATGCGTGAGCAACTGAACTTCCACCCGGAATCCAATGTTTTACGTCTCCGCCATTACAAATATGTTCCGAGGATTCACCAATCAGCTGCAAAAACTGTAACACTTCCCTAGCTGAATACCCAAAATTCCTTGGGATTTATAGAAAATTAATATTTGGTTGATTTTTTGAAGAGTACCATTTCCAGTCGGATGTAGCAGTTGCCGGTTAATATCACACTAATTCTCGTCTCCTTGTGTATTTGTTTTAATTAAGCAAAAAAACCATAAATTAGTTTGGTGATACAATTTCAAAATGACTTATATAAACAAGAATTTTTTATGAAGTAAAATCTTTTAGCTTCTAAATTTCAAGATCAACTTCTACTTATGGAAAGGGAGAAAAACATTTTTTCTTCTTGTATCCAACCTCACCTCTTTGTAGGCTTGGGTCTGGGATGGGTTCAACTTCAACTTGTGTTGATAATGCCTTGAATAATGACCATCCACTTTCGCAGCTCGTAAGTAACAGGAGATGGACAGAGAAGAGAGTAGGAAAGAACTGAGCAAAACGAACGAACAGCACTCGGAATGGAGCTTTAATGGGAACTTTCTGCAGTTACATTACACAACATTTCTATCTTTGCGTGTGTGAAGTACCGTTGTACCTTTCTATGGAAAAGAGAAGACTAGTTTAATGTCACTAGTGGAGCTAGTTTAATGTCACTGTAGACAATTATTATGTCCACATTCTTTCCCTTTTCCATCCTATATAAGGCCATGTATTTCTCATTCTAAAAGCATCCCAACATCAGAGAGTGTTTGAGAGTTCTAGAGAGAGTGTTTCTAAGCCATTGTAGGCTTGTTCTTAAGAGAGTGTAAGGGAGTGAATCATACTCTTGTAAACTTGTTCATATCATAGTGCAACGTTATCGTCGTCTTCCAAAGTGGATGTAGATCATCTTGATCGAACCACTATAAATCCTTGTGTTGTGTATGTGCCTATTTTATATTTGTTTTCATTTCTATTTCAATTCTCTATTGATTGTGCTAGAAAGAGCCGTTGGTCATAACAAATTGGTATCAGAGCTCCGGTTAAAAACGATCTACGATGGCGGCAAAGTATGAGATTGAGAAATTTGATGGAAGAAATGATTTCAATTTATGGAGGCTAAAGATGAGGGTTGTTTTGGTGCAACAAGGTTTGGTGAAAACTTTGAAGGGGAAACGTCTCTAGAAGAAACATTGAAGGAAGAAGAAAAAGAAGAACTCATGGAGAAAGCACATGGATTAATTCTATTGTGTTTGAGCAACGAGGTCTTGAGAGAAGTGGCGACGGAAACGACACCGGACGGGCTATGGAACAAGTTGGAGAAAAGGTATATGACTAAATCCGTAACTAATCGTTTATATCTTAAGAAGAAATTACATACTCTTAAAATGCATGAAGGAACGTCTATTATAAATCATATTGATGATTATAATAAAATTCTCTTGGATTTGGCAAATATTGATGTCAAAATTGAAGATGAAGACCAAGCTTTGGGTTTGCTTTGTTCCTTACCAACATCTTATGAAAATTTTGTTGATACCGTAATGTATGGAAAAAATACAATTTCCATGGAAGACGTTAAAGCGGCCTTGAACTCTAAGGAGTTAAAGAAGACGGGTATCGACGGTAAAGATAATTCGGGAGATGGGTTGTTCGTTAGAGGAAGAGGAAACCAAAAATGCGGATTTGATAGGAGTAGATCAAAGTCAAGGTCTAAATCAAAATCCGGTAAATTCTATTGCTTTCATTGTAAGGAAAAGGGGCATTTCAAGAAGGATTGTCCAAAATTGAAGACTGTCGAGAAGAATACCAACCAAGGCACCGCATCAAATGTTGAAGCAGAAAGTGATGATGGAGCGGTTCTCACGGTTCATACCGAAGGCTCGGAGAATGGGTGGATTCTTGATTCGGGGTGTACTTTTCACATGTGTCCTCATAAAGAGTGGTTTACTACTTATCAAGCTAGAGAAGGTGGTAAAGTTCTTATGGGAAACAATGTCACTTGTAAAGTGGTGGGTGTAGGTACAATTCAAATTAAGATGTATGACGGTATGGTGAGGACTTTAACTAAAGTTAGGCATGTTCCGGACCTGAGAAGAAATCTTATTTCTTTGGGTACGCTTGATTCAAATGGATGCAAGTATCAAGGTGAAGGTGGAGTTATTCGTGTCTCAAGAGGAAGTCTTACAATTATGAAGGGCTAGAGAATTAATGGTCTTTATACGCTGCAAGGTACTACAATGACGGGTGATGCAGTTGTATGTTCTTCAAGTTATGATGATGATACTACCAAGTTGTGGCATATGCGGCTAGGGCATATGAGCGAGAGGGGGTTGGCTATTTTGAGCAAGCAGGGATTGCTTTGTGGTCATAAAACAGGCAAGCTTGATTTCTGTGAACATTGTGTCTTTGGAAAGCAATGTAGAGTCAAGTTTAGTACAAATATTCATAACACCAAAGGTATTCGGATTATATTCATTCTAATCTTTGGGGTCCTTCTCGGGTTGATTCACATGGTGGTGGTAGATATATGCTGACGTTCATTGATGATTTCTCAAGGAAAGTATGGGTATTCATACTTAAACACAAAGATGAAACTTTTGTCAAGTTCAAGCAATGGAAGACTATGGTTGAGAAGCAAACCGGAAGACAAATCAAGTGCTTGAGGATAGACAATGGTTTGGAATTTTGTGGGGGTGAGTTCAACGAGTTCTGCAAGGAGCAAGGGATTGTGAGACACCGCACAGTCAGAAAAAACACCACAGCAAAATGGTGTTGCAGAAAGGATGAACAGAACCATAATGGAGAAGGCACGGTGCATGCTCTCCAATGCCAGGTTACCAAAGCGCTTTTGGGCAGAAGCAAGAAACACATCAGCTTATTTAGTGAACAGATCTCCATCGACTGCCATTGAGTGCAAGACTCCAAATGAAGTTTGGACAGGTTCGCATGCTAACTATGAAGACTTGAAGATATTCGGATGTCCAACCTATGCTCATGTAAATGAGGGGAAGCTAGAGCCTAGAGCAAAGAAGTGTATATTTCTTGGGTATGCAAAGGGCGTGAAAGGCTACAGGTTATGGTGTCCAGCAGAAAGATCAAACAAGTTTCTTATCAAAGCAGAGATGTGAAATTTGATGAGCAATCGATGTTGAAGCCAAAGAATGAAGAACTAGATGGAGAAGCTGAAGAGGGTGTTAGTGATAAGGTGGAGCTTGGTGACAAGGTGGAACTTGAGGTGCAAGTTCAAGGAAGCAATAAGACTATTGTTTCTGATGATGATGATGATCAAGATGTTGTGCAAGAACCTGCCCAGGAAGAAGAAGTACAAGGTCATCAGTACAATCTTGCAAGAGACAGAGAGAGGAGGGAAGTTAGAGCACCTCAAAGATACGGCCATGCTGATTTGGTTGCATATGCATTTGCAGTAGGTGAGAGCATAGATAGGGATGATCCAACAACCTATGAAGAAGCAATCGGTGGTGAAGAATCAGCAGAATGGGGAGCATCCGCAATTGAAGAAATTGAGTCTCTTGACAAGAATGGCACTTGGGAGATAGTTGCAAGACCAAAAGGGAAAAAGATTGTTGGAAGCAAATGGGTCTTCAAGAAGAAACAAGGTACTTCAGACGGTGAAGGAACAAGGTACAAGGAAAGGCTTGTGGCAAAGGGGTTTACGCAAAGAGAAGGCATTGACTACAATGAGGTATTCTCTCATGTTGTTAAACATAGTTCTATTAGAACATTGCTTGCTATAGTTGCTTTGAAAGATCTAGAATTAGAACAACTAGATGTTAAGACAGCTTTCCTTCATGGTGATTTGGAAGAGCGTATTTATATGCAACAACCAAAGGGGTTTGAATTTCCTGGCAAAGAAGATCATGTATGTTTGTTGAAGAAATCTTTGTATGGTTTGAAGCAATCTCCAAGGCAGTGGTATAAACGTTTTGACACGTTTATGGTAGCAAATAGCTATGACAGGAGTAAGTATGATAGTTGTGTATATCACAGGAAACTCCAAAATGGTTCATTTGTGTATTTACTCTTGTATGTTGATGATATGTTGATTGCTTGCAAAGACATGTCAGAGATACAGAAGCTGAGAGAGAAGTTGAGTAGTGAGTTTGAGATGAAGGATTTGGGCGCAGCAAAGAAGATATTTGGCATGGAGATTCATAGAAACCGAGCTGAAGGCAAGTTGCATTTGTCCCAGAAGGCTTACATCGAGAAGGTGTTGGAGCGGTTTGGTATGAAAGATGCAAAACCAGTAAGTACTCCTTTGGCAACTCATTTTAAACTTTCTAGAAAGCAATCACCACAAATTGCAGATGAGGAAGAGTATATGTCTCGAGTTCCATATGCAAGCGCAGTTGGTAGCATCATGTATGCTATGGTTTGTACAAGGTCGGATATCGCACAAGCTGTGAGTGTGGTAAGTAGATACATGGGAAGTCCCGGGAAGGCTCATTGGCAAGCTGTAAAGTGGATTTTGAAGTATCTAAGGGGAAGTACAGATGTTGGTTTAGTGTTTGATAAACACTATGGTGATTCGACAAATGTTGTGGGTTATTTTTATTCTGATTATGTAGGTGATCTTGATAGAAGAAGGTCATTGACAGGTTATACTTTTACATTGTGTGGTAGTACTATCCGTTGGAGGTCGGTTTTGCAAAGCACAGTTGCATTGTCTACAACTGAGGCAGAGTACATGGCAGCGCTTGAAGCAGTTGAAGGAAGGTATATGGTTGATGGGTTTGGTTGGTGATTTGGGTTTCAATCAAGAGAATGCAACTTTGTTCTGTGATGATCAAAGTGCCATTCACTTGACCAAGAACCAGATGTATCATGAGAGAACGAAGCACATCGATGTCATGTATCATTTTATCAAGGATGCGATTGAGGAAGGTAGGATAGCGATGCTAAAGGTTCCTACAAATGGATAACCCTATGACATGCTGACGAAGCCAGTTCCAAGTATCAAGTTCAAGCACTGCTTGAACTTGGTTGGTGTCAACAGGTGTTGAGAGTCCTTGTGGGGCTGAGCGAAGATGATGATGATGAGCGATGATGGTATTCAAGTCAATGTGGAGATTTGTTGATAATGCCTTGAATAATGACCATCCACTTTCTTTGTGGGACAAGAGGAACTGCCTTGTGGAGCTTTAATGGGAACTTTCGGCAAAGCGTGTGGAGCAGCTGTACCTTTCGGTGGAAAAGAGAAGACTAGTTTAATGTCACTAGTGGAGCAGCAGCTGTAGACAATTATTATGTCCACATTCTTTCCCTTTTCCATCCTATATAAGGCCATGTATTTCTCATTCTAAAAGCATCCCAACATCAGAGAGTGTTTGAGAGTTCTAGAGAGAGTGTTTCTAATCCATTGTAGGCTTGTTCTTAAGAGAGTGTAAGGGAGTGAATCATACTCTTGTAAACTTGTTCATATCATAGTGCAACGTTATCGTCGTCTTCCAAAGTGGATGTAGATCATCTTGATCGAACCACTATAAATCCTTGTGTTGTGTGTGTGCTTATTTTATATTTGTTTTCATTTCTATTTCAATTCTCTATTGATTGTGCTAGAAAGAGCCGTTGGTCATAACAACTTGCCTATTGACATTGACTCCCACCGCTAAGGGAATCGTGGTTTTCTTAGTGGGGCCATCTCATAAATATCCAAACCTTATCCTAGACTACAGACGACTCTTAGTTCGGACTAATTACTTACCGTATACGTAATCATATTCTCACTCAGCACATGAAGCATGCCTACGTTAAATATTGTTGTTACCATATGGTCATAAGAGATTAGTTGGTTTGGATTTTGAACCCTCTGGCTCTGTTCTATTACGTGGTCTTGTACCCACTCCCACTAACCTCTGTAACCCCAAGTTAAAGAATGGTACAAACCTACGTAGCGCTTTACACTTGGTCTATGTATCAAATGTGCACAGTGAACATGTGATGCATGTGTTGGAGATTTTGTGTGACACTTCATATTAGATTAGTAGTTGTGCGTCTATCAATAGATAGATATTTTCCAGCCCATACAAAGATTTGAGACAACTAGAACAGGCAGGCTATATATGTCCAAGGCAGTCTAAGAAATACAGGTCTTGTCAAAGACTTATAGTTCTGATCAGGTCAATTACTTGATCATGTCTTCTGCAGTAACTGTAAGCTCATCCCTTAGTTCATCACGCAAGCTAAGGAGAAACCAAATCAATAATGATCATCAAAATAGAACTTCATCAACATCATCCAATTTTGTTGTTGGTGGTCTAACTCACCTTCCAAGCAGAATAAGGATCACGAGTAGTATCACTAAAAAGAAAAACGCTTGCTTCTTGTCATTATCATCAACGGCAAATTCAAGGTCTCACTACTCATTTAGTAGATCATTACAACCAAACAAACGTACTACTCACATGTATGGAAACATCATGCAGTAATCCCTTTCATGATGATATCTTCTAACAGATCTGTTAGTTTTTTCTTTAGTTTTTTTTTTTTTTTTTTCTCTTGACATGAATTAATTGATTTTTTATTTATTTATGGTGGTTATGAAATTCATGCAGTAGGGAACTGAATGCAACTGAGAACCTGCGGACTGGAACCCCAGTTCCGACCCCTCCTGGTCCTCCTAAATCTGGATGGTAATCTTTACTAAACATAAAGAAAAACTCCCTTTTAAATTTGTACTCAACTTATGACTAATCATCAACTATCCAACTTAATTGAAATATTAGGTTTAACTGGATCATTTGGACTGTAATACCCATTCTTTTCCCTTTCTTCAAGAGCAAAATGAGCCCATTAATGCTCCTTAAACGTAAGTTATATATATATATATATATATTCACTTTAATCAAATCAAATAAATATCCACTTGATAAGTAATTATTTTACTTAGTGGAATTTTTATTTTTGTTCTTTTGATCACTAGAGAAAGTAGACACAGTGGAAAACATTGTGGACCATGCTGCTGAGGAGCTTGAAAATGTAGCGGAGGAGGTGGTGAAGATTACCGATGAATTTGAAGATAAAGTACCTGAAGGTAGTTTACTTAAAACAGCAATGGGTTCTATTCATGAAGTTGCAGAGGAAGCTATTAAAGTTGCAGAGGAAGTTGAAGATCTCGTAGACAAGGTACAAACCTAAAACACTTTAACTAACTTAATCAATCTCCTAATTAAAATCATGTGGTGTATACACTCTTTTTTAAATCTAGTGTTAACTATGTTTAAATTTTAATCGGTTTTTACTTGATAATAATAAACAACTTATAAACGAGTATACAGAGTAACAAAAGCTTTAAAATGAATAAATATGGTATATAATGTTTTACAGGGAAAAGTGCTGGAACAAAAGATAGAAGATGCGATTGAAAAGCAAGATGTTGCAACGGCAGTCGAGGGCCAGCAACAACAAAAGGTACTGTACTAGGGCCCCCCAACAATCCTGAAAACAAAAGAAAATCTACTAATACTAGTTATGTGTTCTGTGCTACTCAATGGGCTTTGCCTTTGAGTCTACAGCTATTTTGTGAAATATAAATTACTGGAATGCATTTTCAACAAACATAAAACTGAAATGCAGGCAGAAGCTATAGAGAAAAAGGTGATGGATATGGCAAAGAAGAATAATTCAGTAGTAACAGCAGCCAAGGAGGTAGAGACAGCTACGAAGGATTTGCCAAAAACAGCAGAAGCCACAGCTGCAGCAAAAGAAGAACAAAAAAAATGAAGTGTCTAATAAGAAGGGATCAAGCTTAATTAATTAGTTTTCTCTTTATAAATAAATAAATTTTACGTGTAATAAATCAGAATTTTACACATGATGAAGATGCTAACTCTTGAAAAAAATAAAAACCTGAATCTACAAAACTTCACGGCTGCCCTGAGCATCCAATTGTTTTTATGGCTCTAGTCTGACTTGGGTATGTTTCCGATTAGAATTTCAGGATGATATTAATAAGTACACCTGCTCATTTGTTTGTGACACTTAGTAACGTTACTTAACATCTCTTCATTAAACTAAAACAAATCTGAGTTTCTTACATTCTCTGATTCACAAAGAAGAGAGAGAAAATAAAAGTAAAACTAAATTCAAATTAAAGTTAAAGTTATTACAGGCAAAGACAGCTATTTAAAGATAGCAATACAAGCATTTCACACAAACTACAATTACTATGAAGCACCTTAAGTTATTACTCAGTACCACCACCTTTTGAATTGTCAGTCTTGGCACACTCTTGAGAAGAGTCATCCGCTGCAATATTAGATGTGCCATTACACCCCCCCTCTCAAGTGTAAGGTGAGTGGAGAGGAAACCTTCAACTTGGATCTTAAGAACTTGAACCTTGGACCATGAAAGCAGTTTGATCCAATGTAGCTACATAGTAGACCTACAAGGTTTTGAGCTTGACAAGTTCTCTGACATAATGAAAATCAACCCTTAAACTTTTCATTATGGTGTTCATGACTGAATTAGATGCAAGAGAGATAGCACTTACATTATCACAGCCAATTCTGGGAGAGGAAGTGAGAGGAAAATGCAGATCTTTTAACAGCTGATAAATCCAAACTGATTCTGCAGAAGTAATTGCCAAAGCCCTATACTCTGGTTCTGTGGAGGATCTAGAAATAGTGGCTTGTTTCTTGGCAGACCAAGAAAATAATATGCTCAGATACCATAGTAACATTACTTAACATCTCTTCATTAAACTAAAACAAATATGAGTTTCTTACATTCTTTGATTCACAGAGAAGAGAGAGAAAATAAATCAAAAACTAAATTCAAATTAAAGTTAAAGTTATTACAGGCAACGACAGCTATTTAAAGATAGAAATACAAGCATTTCACACAAACTACAATTACTATGAAGCACCCTGAGTTATTACTCAGTTCCACCACCTTTTGAATTGTCAGTCTTGGCACACTCTTGAGAAGAGTCATCTGCTGCAATACTAGATATGCCATTAACACAAAGGCCAAGCACTATGGTGTCCTATTTCCCTTCTCTATTCCTCATATGTAGGGAAAAACCAAAATATCCATACATTATGATCTCCCATATCCCTACATAATTAGGGAGATCCCTTCCATACTACTCAAAGTGGATCAGATCGGATCCCCCTTGTAGGGAAGAGAATTGAAGTTTCTGTGTAAAACTATGCTTTACGGATACTCAATTTTTGTTCTTCAGTGGAAACAGATACTCAGTATCCGTGACTTTTTCCACGGAAACTAAGTATCGGTTTCTGGTTTTTCTAGTTTTATCCTAAAACTTTCCTTTTTCACTCTTTTTGTACCTTTATATCTTATTTTTACCTATTATATCTCCTTTTTTGATTCTAAATTATCTTTTTTACCTCGGATACTTAGTTTTTGTTTGGCACTATTTACACTGAAACTCATGTAGGGAAGGGATAAAAGCGTACCATAGTGAGGCTGCCTTCTCACCGATATCCCTTCCCTTTATTCGAGGGATATGGAAGGGATTCCCTCTCCCATAGTGCTTGGTCTAAAACATATTCACAAACAAATACTGTATAATTGCTCTTCATCAGTTGCTGACTACTTTCTCGGTGTACTGGTGATGTGGCTTATTTTCAACTATTTATTCTTCTAGCTATATATATAGTGTACTGGTGATGTGACTTATTTTTAACTGTTTATTCTTCTAGCTATATACACGTTTTGAGTCTGAAAAAACACATTAAAATGTTCGAAAATGCAACCTTGACTGAGAAAATATCCCGAATTCAATCCCGCAACACAAATGTTGGGACCTACTTTTCCCTTTACTAATCAAATGGTGAGAAGCTTTTTCTTGACCGTCGGTTCCCCTATTGGGATAAAGCTCGGGACAAAAAGATCGGTGAATGTATCACTGCTCCTAAAATGTCCACCTAAAGGTGTCAGGTTGTGCACACAAATATATCCACCACCGATCATTCACAAGTTGGTTATAAGTTGGACACAGATGATGAGATAAGTCAAAATGAGCAAGAGAAAAAGAAAAAAAGAAAAAAAAGCCATAGAAGTTCTTTAGATTCGTTTTTTGTGGAGTTCGTGCAATCACAAAGAAACGCATCATAACTGAAAGATCACGATTAGTAACCTCAGATTCTATGTAGTGTGAAATATTCCATTTGCTACGAGTGACATGAATTTCTTGATTGTTCAGTGTGGAGAATAACTGAATAAGTACGCCACAAAAATACAGAGAAGAGACAGTAATTGCCACCAACTTTTGTCACTATGCCTTACCTGCCCATGAATAGTGTAGGTTACTCAAAACGTGTATCACATTGATACCGAAAATTCTTACATTAACGGGAGACAAATGATGATTTATTTAGTCAACATATAAATCAACAGTTAATTGAGATTAGTGAATAGATGGATCTCTGATGTTTTCCCATCATCCATGAAAAGCTACACATGATTATGTTTTTTTTTTTTGGATAAAACAACGAATTAATTAAAACTTAATCAGGCAAAGTCTGCCTTAGGAGTACAGAGTTTATCCATGGAGAAAAATCCATGAACTCTTCAATACAAAGCTTGTCTTTCCTAACTCTTTTAGAAATACTGTCGGCTATATTATTAAGATCTCTTTTGACATGAGATATCTTGCAAAAACTAAAAGAAGAAATCAATGTTTTGATCTTACTAATAAGATTATTACTTTCCCATCTGACTAAATTAATATCAGATGTGATAGTCTTCACAACTATCTCTGCATCAGCTATAAGGTGAACTTCTGTGATGTGTTGCTCCTTAATCCAACTCAGTGCCTCCAGTATAGCCATGCATTCAGCAGCTTCGGGGTCAATTACTCCTTCGGCATAGGATCCTTTGACACTTGAGTAGGTACCTGCAGAAGTTAAAAGCACAATACCTGCATGTGATGGTTTATATCATGCTTGGTGTTTGTACCCAAAATCTAGGCACTAAACATGATGATTTGATGATGTTGATAAATTAGGGCTAGAAAACGATAAATAAAAAGAGGCAAAGAATTAACGTGGTTCGGCAAGTGTTGCCTACATCCACGGAGGAATCCCACAGGGAGAATATTGTATTGATATGAGATTACAATAGTTGTGGTTTGGTTAGCTAACCTAGGATTCCATGTCCTTTTAGGGTTTATGATACATGTATTTATAGAGTTAATGTAACTCTAATTCTGATACAAACTTGATATGCAAGCAACTTGGGCAAACAAGACTGGAAACTTCTGGAATCTTTTTTTACGAACTAGACATAACGGGCTTTATTAACGGGCCACCATCAATTTATTGATGGTACAAACACTTGGCATCTCGAAGGAGAGGTGCTTATATTTCTCAAGTCTAAAGTACTTTTCATCAATCAGAACCAAAAACATTTTGCTATTCTTTTGGTCTAAATTCTGACTTCTCGCTAAGTTACCTTTTAAAAATGTATTTAAAGACTCTCTTAAGTGGCTCTGCATATGAAATCCAAGTAAAGTTTATGAAGCTTCCTGCTAAATTTTGAACTTTCTACGAAAGTAAAATATTAACTTTATAGAAAAGTTTCACTTCTAGATGGTGGTGGGACTTGTACTAGTTATCATCAGCCTTATCCCAAACACATGTGGTGTTGGGGACCATACAGGCACCCAACATAAAACTACATGACTGACTATCTCAGCAAAAAAAAAGACTATAAATAACACCAAGATGTTGTCCGGCATCCCTCCATAGTCCTACTATGCAAAAAAAATATAGTCGCCTTTACACTTTGCAGTGTTTCCAAGCTAAATAGAGTTAAAATCATTTCATATAGTTTAGCGTATTTCTGCTTGAATGTTCCGAATGCCCCAAATTCTTCTCAAGATAGAGCTGCAGATATTCAAAGACTATCACGCTAACATTAGCAAGCAAGAGTGAACATGTAAATATATGGGTGATAGTTTTCGAAATGAATTTATGATCACGCTAAGTCTGGGTTCCGTTTCAAAACTTATTGCGACTCCCCACTCAAACCACTTGGGCAAAGTGGTTGTCTTAGTGGACCATGATCATAAATTCATTTCGAAACCCACCCTTTCTTAACCAGAGCCAATTACATATTGACGTTGTCACAATATTCTTCGCACATGAAGCATGCCCGAGTTAAATATGCTTAACATACCATCTCCACTCAATTATTGACTTCAGATCAAAGACAAGAATCATAAATCATAGTTTAACTAGACAAAGATCATTACCTTACCTCACAAAGAGATTAGTTGGTTTGGAGGTCACCCTCTATTACGTGATCTTGTACCCACTACCCACTATAACCCCCCAAGTTAAACAAATGTACGCACCTACGTTGCGTTTTCATAGCCATTAGATTTTGGTCAATGAATCACATATTAAGATTATGATGCATGTGATGAAGATTTGATCAGTCACTCTAGTTGTACATCTATCATTAAATGGATTTTCCAGCCTATTCATTAATAATTTGAGACAAAACGTCCAAAAAAATATCTTCTTCTATAAAGATGCATGATGACCTATAAACTTATTGCCTTCTGCACCATCACAATTACAACTACTCCTACATCTCAAAACAACATATACTTCCATCACCACTTGCTAAAAATAGTAGTGCTATATATTTCATCAGCAAAAGAATAATTTTCTTAGGCGTTTTCTTCTTTGTTTGATTCAGAAATCTTGTAAAAGATTTATCCTCATGTCGCCTGCCGCTACGGCAAGCTCATCCCTCAGTTCACACAAGCTAAGGAGAATCCAAGTCCATGGTGATCATCAACATAGAACATTATCTCCATCCCATGTTGTTGTTGGGGGTCTTACTCATCTTCCATGCAGAATGAGTATAGTGATTTCAATAAACAAACGTGTTAACTTCTTGTCATCACCATCAACAACAAATTCAGGGTCTCACTACTCATTCAGCAGACCATTACAACCACATAAACGTACTTCAAACATGTATGAAATTATCATGGATCTCACTTGTAAAACTGATGATCATGATCTCAATTCCAAGAAAAATAGATCTTTTTTTGTCTCTTTTTTTCTTTCTCATTTCTTGATTTATTTTGCTTAATTAATTATGGTGGTTATGAATTGAATGCAGTAGGGAACTGAATGCAATTGAGAACCTACCAGCAGGAACCCCACTTCCAACTCCTCCTGGTCCTCCTAATTCTGGATGGTAATATTTATAAATTCGACTACTTTCTAAATTTTACCTTATTGTTTTTAAAAAAATTTATGATTGATCATCAACTGTATAACATAATTAAACGTTATTTTTCTTGATTAATCAGGTTTAACTGGATCCTATGGACTGTAATACCCATGCTTTTCCCTTTCTTCAAGAACAAAATGAGTCCACTAATGCTTCTTAAACGTAAGTATACCAAGCATATATCCATTTGATCAGTAATTTTAGTTGGTGGAATTTTTATTTTTATTTTTATTTTTTGATCACCAGAGAAAGTAGACACAGTAGTGGGCATTGTGGATCATGCTGCTGAGGTGCTTGAAGACGTAGCGGAAGAGGTAGTGAAAATAACAGATGAATTTGAGGATAAAGTACCCGAAGGTAGTGCACTTAAGAAGGCAATGTGTTCTGTTCATGAAGTTGCAGAAGAAGCCATTAAAGTTGCAGATTTAGCTGAAGATCTCGTTGACAAGGTACATACCTACTATAATTTAAATTCCGATTAATTAACTTAATTAATCTCTTATTAAGTTTAATCTCAATCAGTGTTTTTCTTGGGATGGAAATTAAGTTTACCACGATAGTAATAATAAACAAATATATATAGATGAAAATTTAAACTAAATTTTATAACGTGTAATTCTTTCTTTTTCTATTAGATGTTGGATCAACTTGATCTTAATCGGAGTATTAAGTTTAGCGTATTAGCTGGTGGCGGCTTTGGACCTTTGGTCAAGTAATCTGAAAAACTATTCAATAGCGTGCATATTAATCATGTTGCCGTGTCAGGTGGAATAACATGTATACTGGACTTGGTAGTTTAAATTTTAAGATCTCTATTTATTTATTTTTTAAATTTTAAGATCTCTATTTGCAAATTCTCACTTACAGACATGATTCTACGCATCTACAAGTTAATCATCTACAAGTTAATCATGAGTTGCATAAAAAAATAAGGTTTCTCTTAAATATAGCCCACATATTTATTAACCATACTCCAAAAAATTTAAGTTAAAATGAAAAGTCAAAAATAAAAATAAAAAACCAAACAAGTTTTAATTTTCTACTAACAATTGAACTTAAATCTCCTTTTTACACAAAATCAAAATAAACCCTAACTTTTTTATTAATCATACTTGAAATTAATTATTATGTTTTTTTTTAGTAATCTCACAAATTGAACAATTATTATAAACCCTAATTCATACTTTTTCCCCAAAACAAAATACAGTCTAATTCTTAATTTCTTTCTAAAATAAAAGGCTTTTCTTAGTCATGATTACATTATCATTCTCCTAGAACTCCATAAACCTAATCCATAAAACAAAAACAAAAATCTCTAAGACGATTTTTTTTTCCTCAACAATGATTACATTAAGATTGATTGAGGGTATTGATTCTTCTTCAAAAACATTAGTTATGTCAAATATCTTACATAAATTTAATTAGATAATTAGATTTTTGTTGTTGTTGATGTTGATTTAAGAATTGGATGATTGTCTTATTTTTTGGGCTATATATAATCTTGTGGGCTATATTAAATGATTATTAAGGTGTGTTTGGTTAGCTTAAGCACCTATTTTAAATTGGGCTATGGTTAATAAATATATAGGCTATATTTAAGAGAAGCCAAAAATAATTACAAAACGACTAAGAAAATTGAATAATTTAATTGAACGGTATATTTGTAGTTCTAAAATATTACCTCCGTTTCTGGAAAAAAGTGTTACTTTTATTTTATTTTTCGATTTCGCTTATTTTAAGGGTAAAACGAAAAAGTGAAAGTAACATTTTTCCAGAAAATAAAATATAAACAGTTTAAATATATTTTTAAGAGGGAAACATTTTTTGTTGTAGATAATAGTTTAAAGATATTCAGTTCTTGATACTAATATACATTTTAGTTTTTGAAATGTGAGTCTCTCTGAATTTAATGTAGTAAAATGTTATACTGACGTAGGGTGAGGCATTGGAGAAAAAAATGGAGGATTTACTGGAGAAGCAAGAAGCAAAGGCAGCAGCCAAGGGCCAACAACAACAAAAGGTAATGTGCCCAAAAAGTCCTGAAAAACAAAAGAACATGCTACAGAATTACTGTATTTATTTATTGTTATGGATGTGAGGTGGTTGGGATGATTAATGATCATATTTGTTGAGCTTTGGGCTTTTGCCTTTTGGTGCTAGCTATCCTAATGGTCATACCAAACTGGAGTGCAGGCAGAAAATATAGAGAAAAAGATGGTGGATTTGGCACAGAAGCATGAATCGGTAGTAACAGCAGCCAAAGAGGTAGAGACGGATTTGGAGGATTTCGTAAAAACAACCGAAGCGATGTCCGCAGCAAAACAAGAACTAAAAAATGCAAAGTTTAATAAAAAAGGATCAGCTTAATTAATTAGTTTTATTTTTATAATTAAATAAATCAAACATATAATTAAACTTGTTCATTGGCTCTATTTCATTCACGTGCCTCTTGTAATACTACTACGGCAGTAGACTTTAGATTGTTTTTCTAGTAAATTATGATTTTTTTTCTTTTCTAAATGATTAAATTGCTTAATGATTTAAATGATTAAGAACATAAAATTTAATACACCGTCATCCTCTCCCAAGTTGTGTTTATGAGATCTCAACTCGATATGATATGATATACTGATCAAAAGGGTGAGAACCAATGCTCTAATTAAAATTTAAATACTTCCAGACAAACACCACTAGAACTCCACTAAAACCGAGACCCTCATTTTAGGACAGGGGCGGAACCATGCCCGGACTAGGGCCAGCCCTAGCTAAAAAAATTTTGCATACTAAGTAGTAAAAGTCAAGCCCAATTTGAAGCAAATTCAATCCAAGCCAGCCCAAGAAAATTCAATCCAAGCCAGCCCAAGCAAATTCAATCCAAGTCAGTCCTAGTCTTTACTTGTGTGCAGGAAAAAAAAAATTAAGCCACCCCTAGTCTCAAATCCTAGTTCCGCCCCTGTTTTAGGATAATAAGGAAAAATATATATCGAAGGAACCCAAGTTTGGTTCTTCTCTTTTTTTAAAACACGTCATTAAGATTGGTATATATGTCTAGCCCAAATTATAAAATCAACGGTTAAGAATAGTAGTTTAAGATTAGATTTATATTTTCACAATTTTAGATGACTAAACTAACCTTTATCCAGTAAGTATATTAATAATAACAGATTAAAAAGATTTTTATGATCAATTAGTAGTGGACGTTATTTGTGGAAGTAACAGAGTCAATATTTACCAAATTTCGCTAACAAATTTATTAAAGAAAACATTTACATGCATTAATTCGTTTGACATTATTTTCGGTAATAAAATGATTATATAGATATAAATTTTAATGTTTGATTTTTCCTCTCTCAAAAATCTTTCCACCCTATCCCGATCAAAAATGACGACTTCTTCTCTATTGAAAATCTTTTCCAGTTGTCTGCGGGGCCGGTCCTGATAGGCAAGCAGGGTAAGCCCCACTTGCAGGCAACACAAGACCGGGGGAAACAAAAAAACTCATTTCTGATGGGGGTTTTCAATAAATAAAAAAATAGATAGACTAATTTATTATTTATATAAATTTGAAGGGCTAAAAATGACTTGTGTAAATAGCTTAACTATAATATAAACGATTTTAGTTTCTTTCTCGTCTGTTTCATTCTCTTCCCAGTCATGGATCCTTCTTTTTGTTCTCCATCAGTTTCATTTTCTTTTAAATAGATTTTTATTTAAAAGCAAAACAATATTTTTTTGTTGTCACTTTAATTTTCTTCCACAAACTCTATAAATTTTCTTAATGATCACTTTTGATCATTGATTTTTTTTTCATTTTAACTTTAAGTACTAGTTTATTTTTGTAGTAGTATTATATTTGTAAATCAGAATTGCAAACTAACTACGCCATTCGTTCAAAAAAATTCTTGGCGGCCTTCGGACGCCTCACATATTAGTGACATTCTAACAAAAAAATAAATAATCTTAGTTTGCATAGGGGCAAAAAAAAGATCGTTCGCTTCGGGGCAAATTATTTTCAGGAACGTCCCTGTTGTCTGTTTTATTCTCCATTATTGGATTATTATTTTTTCATTTAATTATAGAGAAGAAAAGATGTCAAAGTCTTGATTGGTTTAGCTATGGTGCTCATCGTGGGAGAAATCATGAATAGCTTGTTCTTCTATAGATGCCAAAAAAACGGGGAGAAAGGAGTGGGTAGAGTACTAAATCATTACACTACAAGGGATCTGGATTTCAAAGGTGTTTCATATATTTGTATGTCAAGGAGATAATATCACTACAGGCCGAAGAATTGATTATTGTCGGTGATTAAATTTACTGATAAGAATTTTGCGAAGAAATATCAAACCTGAGATTTAAGCATGGCTAAAGCTGTAGTTGGTACAAATGGATCTCAATGTATTTGTTTTGTACTAAAAGACTGCTCGCTAGGAACATATTGTCGAATATATGGATGTTGTTCGAGGTATAGAAAGTTATAGACGACACAGGGTAATTCTCGATTCTTCTTCTCCCGAGAAGCCACTTAAATCCGTAAGATTTAAGGGCTCTTCAATATGGCAGGCTTTCTGATCAAATTTCATCTTTTTTATTCTCCTTAACTTGATTAAGAAGGTGAGAAATTAACGCAAGAAAATTTCCTAAAAGTATTGTATTAGAAGTAAAAAAAATTGACCATCACAAGTTGTTGGCTTGTGAAAAGTAGAATATTCACACATTTATTTCCCGTGAAAATCGAAATTTTTACATGCTCTTTGTATATCATGTGAAATTAATCCATGCTAACTACATTTTTCACGACAACCACATGTGATAACAATAATTTTCACATCACTTAAAATGAGAACCCCATCTTATACAAATGAATATTGAATGCGACAATTGCAATTTTCACTAGTGACGAACCATGAGAGTTGCAAATTTCACGCTTTACCAACCTGGAGCAAGGGCTCGCTTTGCATTAGTCCCGTACTTTTGAATTGGCAATGACTAAATACAACCTCATTTAAGTTTAAATACAACCCTTCAGGATATTTCTTAACCTTTATTGGAGAGGGTAAACAAAACTCACCATCATCTTCCTCACTAGTACCCAACAATGTTTACAGGGATACAAAACCCTGCATTTTATTAATGGGGGAAACAACAAATTCATGATGATAATATCGATAATCAATCATCAAGATAGTTACGCTAAAAGTTTCTCTAAACAAGATTTTAAATCAAAACCACCCGATTGAATGAAGGAAAAAAAAACCCGATGGAATCTCAACCCAATAAAATCAAATACTATCCCCGTCAATGCCGTCATTATTAATCCATGAACTATCGCCAAGTTGCGTCAAATTTCGCTGTAAAACCATTAAAATTCAATGATTGAAACCCTTCCCTGGCATTGAACCTTTAAAGATGATAAAAGAATTGAAATAATCTACTATTGTATTAGAACCCAGTTGAAACCATGAATTGAAACCAATGACTGATTCAAGAGTAACAGAGAGAACCAGATTTAAAGCAGATTGGAAAAAAAGAAGGTGAAAAGGGAGAGTTTGGTTCACCTCGGCCAATATTTTTGAACGGTTGTATTTAGTCATTATGCGGGTTGTATTTAGTCATTTCCAATTGAATTTTTCCATATATTTCCTTGATAATTGGGCTTACGAATGATAATTAGTATTTTCATTAGACCTTGTTGATAATTGCAATTATCAATCTTGAAAATCGGATTTTTCTCCAAGCACACTATATATTAGAGCATCTCCAATGCAAGGGGTAAAGGTCTTAAATTAGTATGACATCTAGGATTTAAGACATTTTTCACCAAAGTTTCATCTCCAATGCAAAGGTGAGGGTCATAGAAAAAGATGACATGGCTAAAGTGGGGGTAAAGGAGAAAGTCTAAATAAGACTTTCTTCATGACCTTGGGTCATAAGTCCACATCATCTTTTGTCTCTAAATTTAAATAAAAAGTGTTAGATAAAAAAAATTTGTCATCTTAGGTAGAGGGTGTCATCTTTATATATTTTTTGTCATGTAGCAAGTGACCCACCACCAAAAGGTATAAATAAGACCTTCATGAAGGATGATCTTGACCTTTAGCATTGGAAATGCTCTTATTACCTATAAAAACTAATAGTTGGAATTATCTCCTTGATAATTGTGTTTCGTTGGCCATTTGCAATAAACGTAATTTTTTGAAGCGGACAAACGGATGAACGGAAAAACTAAAAGTGAACTGAATTATTTGGGAAAGTACGTCAAATGGAATTATTTAGTGAGAGAAATCAGAGAGATATCATAAGGAAGGAATAATTCAAAGGAGTTATATATGGAGTGTTTTAAGGGATTAAAATTTGTTACACGGTTACACATATTGTTGTATCAAAATTAATAAAATTAAATATCTTATTAAAAGGTTATTTATGTAATTAAGTCCAATTAAAAATTATTATGGATTTATTATATATGAAATTTTAATGGTGGGTTTGATACATAAGAAAAATATGAATTGGGCTAGAAAAAAAAATCCCCATAAATTATAATGTAGCCGGTCTCACAAAATAATCCTCAAATTGCAAACTCGGTTTTGACGCAAACTCGGTTTTGACTTTTATGCTATACACGTTCTCGTAACCATGTTCTCCTAATCATTAATGTTAAATTTTTTCCAAAGAGGACCAACCAAAGTAAAGAATGGCTTCTTAAACAACAGAACTTTCTAGGAGATATCATTTCGCTTTGCTAGAGGAATGACAAATTACTCGGTTAATTGCTCATAACTTGGCAGTTTTTGCTTCCTACCGCGGTGGATGGGGTGGTCAGCTCTTTCTCCTTAGTTCCCCTGCCTAACCGAAGTCTTTAGCTTCCAACAGGCTCTCTCTTTAGTCTTTGCAACTACTTTTGTTTTGTCTTCTTGTTTTTGTGTTCCATAGTCTCGTTTCGTACCCTCCTATATATCTCTATGATTAAACTCATGTTCAATGTCGTATACAGCCTGAACATATCACCAGCCAGCGCACCTACGTAGTGATTTCATTAAATTTGATTAGTCAATTACACATGGTCAATATATTTTAACATTCCAAACAACTACGTCCGAAATTCTTCCCTTCTCTATATAAGTCATCAACTTCTTGCTTTAACATTACAAAAATAACAACTACGTACGACAACTGTGTATCAAAGCAAGCACCATTCTCCACAGAATTCTCTCATTTGATCCTCTATTCTTCTTATTGCTGTTCTATCATTTCTTTACAAGTAATCATGTCGTCCGCGTCTATAGCTTCATCATCGATTTGTTCTCACAACTTAAGGAGAAATATCATCTATGGTGATTATCAACAAAGACACAGAACTTTCTCAACATCATTTCAAACTGTTGCCGGAGGTCTTACTCATCTTCCACGCGTAATGACGATGAGTACGATCAATACAAACTTCTTGTCATCATCATCAACAAATAAACGGACATCACACATGTATGAAATTAAGGATCAGTAATCTCTCTTCTATCTTATCTTCTGCAATATATATATTTCAGTTGTTTAATGGCATTTTGGTTATTGATTATTGCAGTAGGAATGCAATTGAGAACCTACCAGCAGGAGCCCCACTTCCTACCCCTCCTGGACCTCCTTCTTCTGGATGGTAATAATATTAGTAATTAGAAAAATAAAGCACTACTTTTTCTATTTTTCTTCTTAATTTTAGTACTTTTTGATTAACTATCTATTTAATCTTAATTAGCTTAATTTGATTGATTGATTAATTAGGTTTAGCTGGATCATATGGACTCTAATACCCATGCTTTTCCCTCTCTTCAAGAGCAAATTGAGTCCATTACTCCTCCTTAAACGTACGTAAATATTCAGTTCAATTGAATCAATAAGCATCTACTTGTAGTTTGAATTCATTATATATACTTAATGAGGTTTAATTAATCATAGAAATTGAAATTTTTGGATCAACAGAGAGAGTAGACACAGTGGTAGACATTGTGGACGATGCGGCTGAGCTGATAGAAGACGTCGCGGAAGAGGTGGTGAAGATAACCGATCACTTTGAAGATAAAGTACCTGATGGTAGTGCACTCAAGAACACAATGTGTGCTATTCACGAAGTTGCACAGCAAACCATTAAAGTTGCAGATTTAGCTGAAGATCTCATTGACAAGGTACCGTACCTACTATTTTAACTTAATAAACTTGATAAATTAGGAGTCACCGTGTCGTTTACTCGGTGTATTAATTACTTGATGGTCGCTTCAAAGTAATCTGTAAAACTTAGTCAATAATGTACATATTATTTACGCCATAGTATAACCCAAGTTGTCATCAACTTGTCATATATACATTGATTTTTGAGTTAAGTTAGCTAACTTAGAGGTAACAGTTTGGTTGTACCAAAACCGCGTGTATTTTATCATTTTTTGTATTGTTTTCATAATATTCAAAGCGTAAACCTGAATGTAAGTTTAATATGGTACAATATTACAAAAAATGCAGGGAGAGGCGCTCGAGGAAAAGATGGAGAAACTATTGGAGAAGCAAGAAGAAGCAGAAGCCGCAGCCAAAGACCAAGCAGAAGAGGAACAAAAGAAGGTGGCGCCTCAGAAGTCTTGATTCTTGAAACAAACAGAAACACAACAATTCTTTATTATTTTCAATGGAGTGGTTGGATTTAATTTGCTTACTAAGTCTAGCCTATACTAGCTAATTTCATTCTTCTGTCTTGTTTTACTCAATGGACTTCGAATAGAATCTAGTTAATTATGATCAAGTTGTTTACTTCCTAGTAATTAAATGTGATTAAGAAATAAGAAGATAAGATTTGGCTGGGTAAGGTAGCTTGGACTAAATTAATTACTTAAACAATTGTTAGTGGACCTAATCGTTAAAAATTAGCTATAAAACTTGTGAAATCTAAGAATTGTCCAATGTGGATGCCATGTGAGTTCACATTGAGAAAATTAACCGCACGCACGGCTTATGTGCCAGTGCTTACATTATCCTTTCAATTAAATCCGGCATTAAATCCGGCTTGTGTGCTTCCATTATTCTTTCAACTAAGTTTTTTTTTACCTAAGAAGGACAAAAATGGGTAATCTATACAAATGTGGTTAGTCTCTGCCGAGATCTTGCTGAAATTTTTTGTGTCTATTTATGACAGGGGCGGAGCCAGCCCATTGAAGGGGTTGCACTTGCACCCCTGCCCAGCTGGCTCCAAAGCCATTAGGTCTTATAAGAATTTTTTTATTAATAAATAAGCCCATTTTTATATTTTTGCACACTTGGAATTTTTGGTTGCTCCATAATAAATTTTTGCACCACTTTTTATGAATCTTGGCTCCCCTCCTTATTTATGACGGAAACAAATCTCTAAATGCCAGCAATATACCAAGGAAACAAATCTCTAAATGCCAGCAATATACCAAAAATTACTTTAGAAACCACGGGAAAATCATGACAATAAAGTCTTTTTTTTTTTTACCTAAGAAGGACAAAAAGGGGTAATTCATACAAACCACGACAAAAAAATCGTTTTTACCCAAGAAGGACAAAAAGGGGTAATTCATACAAATGTGGTTAATCTCCAAAACTTACTAAAATGAATGACAAAATGCTGGCTATGGGGTTCGAACCCATGCGCACTTATGTGCAGAAGATCTTAAGTCTTCCCCCTTAACCTCTCGGGCAAACCAGCTCTTTGGGAGAATAGTAGTCGGGCGGAAAATAAATACCATGAACACGCTTGTTTGAGGCATCTCCTGGTGGAAATAAGAGTTTTTAATCAGGGCTTGTATTTCGATCAACTGTGGCCATGTTAGCAAGTGCTGTTGATCCTGAAGTACCAATTGGAAGAAACAATTTAATTCATGATTTGCAAAACCCTGTCACTACTGCAACTGGCGATTGGGACACGTGGCTGCTCAATTCTGAGCCACAATGTGAACATAATAACGAAGACTTCTCTGATGATAGCTCTAACTGATTATCACACAGACGAGCATGAGGAGCTTAAGTCTTCCCATGAATCTGAAGATGATGATGAGTCAGATTCATATCCAAACAACTGGACTAAAAGTCAAGAAAATACCTATTACCTATTGGGTTATGATAAAATTACGACGAGGCTGATGAGGATAAGGCCGGGGATCGCCGCTATAAATCTGGGACGCATTTTTCTACCCAACACAAGCCTGATTTGAAGTTATCTGAAAGCGAGCCATATTATGGTGAGTATATGGTCATATTATGGTGAAGCTTATGCACATCCAAAGAAAAAGATGGAAATCCAAGAAGCAGCTGCAGCTGTGACGAAATTTTTTGTGGGTAATTATATCTCAGAGAGTTCTTTGAATGATAATGTTGTATTAGTAGACGTTATATACCTGACTACTGAATTAAGAAAGCCTACACTGAAGTCATTATATGGTTTTGTTTCTTTCGGTTCCAAAGAGGAAGCAGAAGCAGCTATTGCAGCATTCAAGGGGAAGGTATAACTATCCGGGTTTTAAGTTTTTGATTGATTACTTTGGTTTGAAAATTATGAAGTTGGTTAGTGCTGCAGATACTGAAGGGAAGACCACTTCGAATCGCGCATAGTACGAAGAAAGTTGAAAGAAGAAGTGAAGGAAGGTAGCCGGGTACAACATTTGGAGGAACATCCAGTGAAGGTTAAGCTGAAGAAGTGTAGTGTAAGTATATATTTTGAAACCCTATAGGAAGCATTTGGTTTTGTCTGTTTGTAGTGGTCTTCCATTGTCTTGTTTTGTACATGTTGAATATAGAGGGAGTACACACTGAAACCCTATAGGGATCTAGCTAGATCTAACATCAACCAGCAACTACGTAGTGCTTTCATAATAATCAGACTTGGTCAATATATATTTACCAGCTTGTAACTACGTAGTCATTTCAGAGAAAAACGTCCAATACACCCCTGTTATTTGTTGAAATTAATTACAATAATCGAATGCAAATGAGAAATAATACTTAGATTACACTGATAGTAGTAACAAATAACTCAATAAACTTAGTAGAGGCACGTATGAGATACGCTGAGCTAAAGGTAATATTGCCTGATACTCCTCTGAGATGCTATAGCAATTAACAAATTACCTCCGTGGATACAACTATCATTAGTTCTCCTCTATGTGTAGCATACACAGAGAGAACCCTTAGAACTTAGCGTGAGAAATAAAACAAAAATACAAATCGAAACTCAAATAGTTTCGGAGAAATGTCAAAACTAATTTATGTTTCGTAAAACAATTTACGTAAATAAAGTTTACGTAAACAAAACAAAGAAGTAGTTATACAAAATTATGTTTCTGTAAACTACAACTTGTTTCAGACAAGAACTGAATTTATTTTTCTGTAAACTTAAAAATAAATTGTTTCTGAAAGCATAAAAGAAGAATTTCAGAAGAGAAGAGTTCCGAAAGGTATGAGTTGAAAATGAAATTCTTCTCTCGTATTTATAGGTGGAAAAAGTTCGAACGTTGGAAGAGAATCCAAAGCACGACAGACTGTCCGTGATTCACGCATATCGAACGTTGCAAAAGTAAGGTAAAAATCGCGTTAAAAGAACAGTGCACACGCATTCAAAATTTGAGATTCTCTTGAGGCACAAAGTCAAATGCACCGTGTGACACGCGTGAAGGAAGATGCTTCTCGAGGCTGTCGGATATCCAAAACCGAGAAGGCAAAGAATAAAATTCTTTACATGTGTGGTAAATTTTAGTAAAAAGATAGGGTCGGATAAACCCACTCCCAATCCCGAGCCGAGCGAGCGTGCTTCTATGCGAAGCATCGCGCGAACGGGAAAGGCAATAAGAAATGCAATAAGGTTTAGGCAACCTTGCCATAGTCTAGGGCTTTCCCCATACACAAAGGTCTAAAGACCCAAAGGGCCATGCCCTTAAGGCTAAACCAATGCTATTTAAGTTTAAAACTCTAAATGTTTTAGTCTATATGGGACTAATGTTTTATTCATTCAAATGAAAAAACATCTAGGGAGCATAAGGTCTTGGGATCAAAATATGGTTCATGCATTTTTAATTAAATTTTTAAATTTTTAAAAACGTCCAATACACCCCTGTTATTCTATATATAAGCCACAATAACAACTACGTACGTGTATCATAGCAAGCACCGTTAGTTAACACAGTACTACTTGTACATCTTCCATCATAACTAAAGAATTTTCTTAGTAGATCCCGTAGTCTTATTACTGTTTTACGGAACGATCATGTCGTCCGCCAGCTCGTCTATTTGGTCACATAAGTTATGGAGAAATTGTTGGAATTAATTACAATAATCGAATGCAAATGGGAAATAATACTTAGATTACACTGAAAGTAGTAACAAATAACTCAATAAACTTAGTAGAGGCACGTATGAGATACGCTGAGCTAAAGGTAATATTGCCTGCTACTCCTCTGAGATGCTATAGCAATTTACAAATTACCTCCAGGATACAACTATCGTTAGTTCTCCTCTATGTGTAGCATACACAGAGAGAACCCTTAGAACTTGGCAGCAAAAATGAAATAACAAAAGCACAAATCGAAACTACAACCAGTTTATAAATATAAAAACTAATTTATGTATGATGTTTTACGTAAACTATGATGTTTCGTAAACTAATTTCGTTAAACAAAGTTTACGAAACTAATTTATGTAAACAAAGAAGTAGTTATACAAAATTATGTTTCGTAAACTACAACTTGTTTAAGATAAGAACTCGATTTTTTGGTTTTTGTAAACTTAAAAAGAAATTGTTTCAAAAGCATAAGTAAAGAATAAGAATTTCGAGAGAAGAGTTCTGAAAGGTATGGTTTACAAATGAAGTTTACAACTCGTATTTATAGCAAGAAAATGTTCGAACGTTGGAAGAGAATCCAAAGCACGACAGACTGTCCGTGATTCACGCATCTCGAACGTTGCAAAAGTAAGGTAAAAAATCGCGTTAAAAGAACAGTGCAAAGAAACCGTGTGACACGCGTGAAAGAAGATGCTTCTCGAGGCTGTCGGATATCCAAAACCGAGAAGGCAAAGAATAAAATTCTTTACATGTGTGGGAGAAGCGTGTGGTAAATTTCAGTAAAAAGAAAGGATGGGTCGGATACGCCCACGCCGAGCCGAAGCGAAGGCGTGCGTGCTTAAATGTCATGGCGAAGCACCGCGAACTAGGAAAGGCAATAAGAAATGCAATAAGGTTTAGGCAACCTTGCATAGTTTAGGGCTTTCCCCATACACAAAGGTCTAAAGACCCAAAGGGCCATACCCTTAAGGCTAAACTAATGCTATTTAAGTCTAAAACTCTAAATGTTTTAGTCTATATGGGACTAATGTTTTATTCATTCACATGAAGAAAAAAAAACATCTAGGGAGCATAAGGTCTTGGGATCAAAACATGGTTCATGCATTTTTAATTAAATTTTTTTTTTTTTTTTTTTTTTTTAAAAACGTTTTTTTTTTAACAGAAATATAATCTATGGTGATCATCAACCAAGACATAGAACTTCTTCAACTTCTCCCCATAATATTGTTGCCAGAGGTCTTATTCATCTTCCACGCTTAATGATCAACACAAACTTCTTGTCATCATCATCATCATCAAGAAATATACGTACCACACAAATGTAAGAAATTATCAGTAATCGCTCCTATGTGTTTTTCTTCAAATTTAATGCATGTCCATCGGGATTAGATACAGCGCTTGTTCAATTGCTTTTTGGTTGTGGATTAATGCAGTAGAAATGCCATAGAGAACCTACCAGCTGGAGCCCCACCTGAACCTCCTTCTTCTGGACGGTAATATTAGAATTAAGCACTACTTTTTCTTTTTAATTATATTTTTGGTTTAACTATCCTTAATCTTCTAATTACTTAAGGTTTAGCTGGATCTTATGGACTCTACTACCCATAATTTTCCCAATCTTCAAGAAAAAACTGAGTCCGTTACTCCTCCTTAAAAGTAAGTGTAGGCCTACATTCATTTCATCATTCAAGTTGTATAAGCTTAAGTAATTATTTTCGACTTTGAGGTTGTAATTAATTTATAAAAATGGAAATTGTTTGGACCGTCAGAGAAATTAGACACAGCTGTGGACGCTATGGACGACGGGGCTACGCTGATAGAAGTCATTGGGGAAGAGGCGGTGGATTTAACCGATAAATTTGAAAATAAAGTACCTGATGGCAGTGCGCTAAAGACTATATATAATGTGCCGTATTCACGATGTTTCAAAGGCAACTGTTAAACTTGCGATTTTAGCTAAAGGTCTCATTCACAAGGTGCTATACCTACTATTTTAACTTAACTTGATTAGTTGATTAGTCTCTTAATTAAGAGTCACCATGTCGTTTACTCTGTGTATTGGTCGATGGCGGCTTCAAAGTAATCAGTAAAACCTAGTAAAATAATGGACATATTCTTTGCGTTGTATATGTGCACATGCATTTCCCAACGTTCTCAACTAGTTCTATAAGCATAGTTTGACTTTGAAGTTGAGTTAGCTTATGTTAGTGATGACAGTTTAGACTCCTGAGCGGTTCATGTCATAAGCTTACTGTTTAGGTTACATTTGGAGATTGATTGCGAGATTCATATAGAAAAATGTTGCAAATAATGCAGGAAAAGGCTCTCGAGAAAAAGATGGAGGATCTAATAGAGAAGCAAGAAAAGGAAGACGAAGACCAAGCAGAAGAGCGATAATAGGTGGCGCCTCAAAATTCTTGAAACAAACAGAAACAGTATTCTTGTTCTTGATTATTTATAATGGAGTGGTTGAATGAATATGTTGAATACTAGGTAATTTCATTTATCTTCCTTGTTTTACTCCATGGACTTCGATTAGAGTCTAGTTTTTATCAAATTGTTAAGTAGTGAAATGTAATTAAAAACTAAGAAGATAAGATTTGTCTTGGTATGTAATTAACTTCGAGTCTCAAAGTAATTCAATATCTTAAACAAATGTTAATTCAAATACGTATGTCACCAGACTCACCATACAGTTGGCACCACCATTTTTTCAAAGTGAAGGATATATAGTCTGCTCATGACATTCGATATGTTGTATGTTCAGTTTGTGAATACGTGGATTCAATACAATTCAGTTTTTGCATTAATTCATTGAAAATTTCCATTTCATGTACTCATGAAATAAAAAAATTCTTGTAAGCTAAAATGAGATGCTGGCTATGGGGTTCGAACCCATGCGCACTTATGTGCAGAAGATCTTAAGTCTTCCCCCTTAACCTCTCGGACAAACCAGCTCCGTTATGAGAGTTTGTCCTCGGTCTATAAAACGCCTAGCTTCATCGGAAAATTTACCGATTAATGGTTTCAGTTGACAAATTTCTTCCATATGCAGTGGCGTTGATGGGTGCCAGGCCCCAAGATGTGTTGACAGACAGGCCCATAAAGCCATACCTTTGTCCAACCATTAACTAAAAGAAGGATTTTTTTGGGCACAACTGTTTTTTTTTTTTTGAGCATTGTTTTATTTTGGGTAAGACATTAGAAGTAAATCTAGGTCACCCCTTATCTAGATATTTATATTAATACCTAAACTACCATTTTGATTACTTTTGGGTTATGATTAGTGAAATGATTAAGCTAAAAATAATTAGTGAGATTAAATTAAAAGACGAGTTTTTTAAAAAAACAAGTAGAATTATTGAGAGAGTAAAGTTAGAGAAGATGAAGGAGAAAACCATGGAAAATAAATAAAAAAATCCAATTCACTAAGTTTGGGTATTCAAGTAATGAAATCTCATCTGATTCTTCATCTCCATCCTCTCTTATCACTAGTGGAAAATGGGTGTTTAGCAACCCACATCCGAGACCCTCAATGACGATAGTTGGACCGTTGACCACACATAGCATTCTCTGATATCATAAAAACACGGAAAATATCTAAGATGATTAATAGCGGTCGCCGAATAATTACCATTTTTCCCCAAATCTGCTACTGATCCCGCGACCCATGAAAACCGATTTATATGTGATAGTTTTTTATTATTTCATCGAGCATATAAATTCCTTTCTCTCTCTCCCATTTTTATCTCCCTTTCTCTTTCTTCTTCTTCTCTCTCCGATCTCGGTCTCCATCTCTACCCTAAAATCTCATGGAAATGAATAAATCAGAACCCATGCTATTTCAACAAATCTGTATTGATTCTCACTTCACAAATTGAAACTCACTGTTAGAAATCAAAGATTTATTTGAACCCATACCTGAACTAAAACCTATCAGAAGAAATCAAGAGGAAGCTTTCTAACCCTAGATTTATAGTTGTTTTGTTCTTGAAATCATCAGGCTAATATCAATTGCTCTTGAAATCATCAGGGTAATGTCAATCTTGTTCTTATTTCATAAATCAAACCCTAATGATTTCATAAAGGAAACCTGTAGATTTCAAATTATGTTTATATTTGGAATAAAATTTGGGATTTGATTTGGGGGTTTCGTTAGGGTTTCATTAAATTTTGGTTGTGAATTTATTTATTTTTTGAATTGGTCTCGAAATTCTTGGATTGGGTTTGAGTTTCTGCAGGCGAAACAGTTTAAATTTTTTTTCGAACTGTATTAGGTAAAAATGCCCTTATCAGGTAATATTTGGCTTTGCAATTTAATTTTTCTCTATTTTTCACTTCTTAACTTAGGGTTTGATTTGTTCTTGATTTGTAGAGGGAGTTTGATTGGTTTTTGATTACCGTCAATTGAGTTTTTGAGGACTTATTTGAATCTACCATCTGAGATTGTGCCTAATACTTTGAAGAAATCTTCTCAAACTGGTAGATCAGCGTGATCATCCTAGGTAAGATTTGTTGATGTTTTTCTCCTCTTGTTTTGGATTTGATGTGTTGTAGAATTTGATTTTTGATTGTTGATTGTGTTTTTAGGGTTTGATTTGTTGTTGTTGTGGTGTAATTAGGCGCAATTACGAAGGTGGTGACAGAACAAGATTTAGTGACAACTGAGATGGATGTTGTGGTGGACCAAGAGGGGGAGCACCAGGGGAGTTTGGAACAGATAAGGCTGGTGCTCCAGCTGAGCATCAGCCATAATTTAAGGTTCAACTCAATACTACTAAATCCCATAATGTTATGCTATCATCTTGATTACGGATTACTAGGGGATCTGTTTGTACCAGATAAAGTGAAAATTTTCCACTGGAAGTGTAACTTTGCAGATTTGTTTGTACTGTGTTATACTTACCTTTATTTCTGGTGGCAAGTTGGTGGTGCTATTGTCATGAATGTTGAGGCCACTTCAGAATTGCAAAAGAGGTGGTCAGCAACAGCTGACAACTACAAATTTATGTGGTATAAGTTTGGTAGAATTAGGCATCTTCATGTTGTATGGTTCTTCGTTTTATTGGCATAAGGTTGGTAGAATTAGGCATTTTCATGTTGTGGTGTTTCTTCATTTTATTGGCAAATTACATGATGTCCTTAGAATTAGTATTATTGAGTTTCTTGGGAAAATTCTAAATGATGGAGGTAGTAGTATCTTTGTATCAAGGGATTATCCATTTCCTGTTGGCAACAAGATTTTCTCTGTATCCAGATAATGCTACATATTGCATTTTACATGTAAACATCTTATACAAAATGTTTGTTGTGTTTTGTTTGCATTTTGATTAACAGTTTTGTTTTCTGTTGATTGCAGTTGGGTCATTCTTAGGTGCCATTGAAAGAAACTAAAAGTGGCTTTTTTAAAGGAGCTTATGTTGAATCAATTTCTATTATATTTGATTCATATTTATAGATTGATGTCAGAACCAATTCCAGAATATTGAATATCTTCATCAGGTTAGGGTTTGCAATTTACTTTTTCTGAATTTATTTTTCCATTTTTTTGTTTGTTGACACGGTTTTAACTATTTTTATTTTTATTTGATTTTCCACAAATTTCATTAGGTACATCTGCACTTCTTAAAGATCTTCTTCAGGTATAACATCTATCTGCATTTCTTAGGAGTAAATTAATGTTTTTTTATGGGATTATTGTTGAAGCATGGGTGTGCTGATAGAGTAACTGTTTATTCTTGGCTTGGGTTTGTAGTTAGATGATTGGTATGTTGATGAGGTGATTATAAGCATGATAGATTAATTTGGTTTGATCTGATGTTGGATAATGTTTTTGCTTTGATACATGTTTGGGTTTGATATGTTAAAAAGATGAGAGAATTGGATCATGTTTACCGTTTTGAGCCTAAATTTCATCTGGGGTTTGGGTATATTCAGGATTGATATGTGGTTTATGAATTTTCTGTGTTGAGTATTGTTCAATTTAGTGGTGATGGTGGTCTTAGAGGTGACAAATAATTTATTCATGTTTGAATCACTGAAGAAGTTGACATATGTAGTTAATTCTATGGTATTTCTTGTTTATACCATTTCATATTGGGCCATGGCTCTTGACTTTCAGACTCCCAAGCATGTGAATTGTGATGGCTATGAAAAGTATAAAATTTCTTTGATGTTGCCTTATTCAACCCACCTGGTGCTCTAAATGGCTCAAGTTTGGTGTATTCTATGAAGCATATTTTATTATATTTTTGAACTATTGCGAACCTAGCATGAATTTTTTTCGTTAAAGTGTATTGGGTGTCTATTATATTACAGAGTTATAATAGTTCCTAACATGTCCTATAGACTGGGTGCAGTATAAATAACATGGATGCTCTGTCATACATGACCATCCTATAAATTACATAGGTAGTTTTGATTTCTGGAGTATTATTGATAAAAAATTAAAGTGAAATGGGCTTCTTTTGTATGCTAGATTTGGTGCAGGGGAGGATGAATAGGTAAGTGAAAATAAGGAAGTTCGCGAGCGTTTTATCCTTACCGAGATTTCCGAATAGGTAAGTGCAAAGAAGGTGTCATCTACTCCACATCACAATTGGAACAGATGGTTATTATCTAATTCTAATTGCAAGGCATGCCAGATTACATTCTTTAAGTTCCCGCCGTATGTAGACTAATGCATGTGATTTTGTTTGCATAGAGATTCGGAGATGTTTAAGACAACTAGTATTATCAAAAAATAGTAGTCTTCCCTAGAGAAAAAAACGGGTTTATAAATACAGCCGAAGATGAGGCTTGCCCAGTTTGTCAAGCAAAACTTCAGCACGAGAAAATGGTTTTCCAGTGTGGGCATGTTACTTGATGTTGATGTAAGTCTTTCAGGGTTCTGAACTTTTACATTTTTTTGATATATCATAGGTTAATCGACTGAACTTTGTATGGGTATATATTTCGTTGGATACTGCTTTGCAGGTTTGGTTGCAATGTCAGAGAGATCATTTTCTCATGGAAAGTCTCGAAATAAATGAATTATGTGCCCTACTTGTCGAAAACAAACAGATCTTGGGAATATTTCCCTTGCTGATGATAGCCAGAGCAAAGCCTGTAATTTTGTTGAAAACGTGAGCTTTTAAGGTATGCTTTATGCTATAGAAAAGTTCTCTTGTTTTTTGTTTTAGTGGTAACTGGTGGATATCTTCACTATCGGCTGCTTGTAATAATTTTTTGAAGTTGGTACTTAGAGTTTGTTTTTCTTTCCCCATAAGTTTAAGAGTTGTTTGGAAAGCATTTTAGGATCTACAAAATGTTTAGCAAACATTTGTAAAATGTAATACATCAAACTCCCTTTCAAATGGATGTGTCTTTTTTTTTTCCATACATTGGAATACTTTGGCTTGTTGTTGATAATTTCCACTGCATCTGAGGGTTATAAGCCATTAATTGAACCATCCTTTCTGCTGATAAGAGATTATCATTTTTTACACACCCTGTTTGCATTTGAGTTTTGGTTTTGAATTTCCACTTTATGACATGTGAGTAGGATTGCGTACTTTATATTTTTTAAGACTATTTTTGCGTTAATTTACTTTTCATTCTTTAACATCTTGTTGTTGTTTCCTTCTAATCCAGTTATTGTTCCTTTGGCGCTTCAGTGACATACTTTGAGCAAGAAGTTCTACAGTAAGTACTAAATCACGTTATGCAGAGAAGGAAAACTTGTGCTACTGATCAATTGAAGGTCAATTTACATGCAAAATAGCTCTCTACAGGGCTTCCAGAGCCTGCAATGGGCATCAACATTGCTAGAGATGGAATAAACCTAGTCAGTTACGAGTTTGTTGCGTTCCAAGATTCAAAGAAAGGAGTTCTCATCCGCAGTGTGGTAATTTATCAATCCAGATTAGAGTATTATTTCTTCCAATATACATTCACTAGGTTAAGACTGCTGGAAGCATCTATATTACACGGCAAAGTAACTGTTAAATTAGTCAAAAAAATGAAATGTTTGAAATATGTTAAGACTAGCAGGCGAGTCTATTAGTCTGAAAAATAAAAGTAATTGTTAAGACTGGCGAGTATATTGTGTTGCATTTTCGTTTGAATTTGAGATTGAACATTTCTTGTAGTACCAGAATATCGCCACAACGGTATTCTCGCGATGGAAAAAACACTTCTGCGAGAAACCCAAACATTTCTACAAGTATTAATAACACTTTGACGAGAACGTCGCAAGATTCTTCAACGACATTTCACGAAAGCGTTCTGTAACAACTAAAAGAAACTGACGATGGAAGAAGTAAAAGAAGAATAAGACTAATCATGTGATGGTCATTATGCTTGCGATAGAGAAATATTGTAATGATCGCGATAAGATCGCAGAATAGATCCGAAATAGGAGGAAAACTTAGATGTCATCCATTATGTAAATCTCTATATAAAGGGCACGATAGATCTAGAAAAGGAGGATGCATTTTTGAGAACTGAGAGAATTTTGAGGAGAGAGAAACTCCAGAAAGAAAGTTGTACTTCTGAGTTTTAATATTTCTTGTAAATCTTCCTGAAGGTGAATTAATAAAAGTGTTGTTGTTCATCCACAATTATGACTTAATTTTCATAGATTCTTGACAAGGGTGTAGTGTGGGAAATCCTACAACTACATTTTGGCGCTAGAAACAGGGAAAGAATTAATGAAAATAGAAGAAAAGGCGAAGAAGAAGATAAAATTTGTTCAAGATTAGGGAAATCATAAAGTAAATAGGTGAGAAAATTGAAGGAAGAATGATCAGAATCAAAAAGGATTGTAGAAAACTGAAAGGTGATGTAATAACAAAATAAATGATTGATAGATTTCATGAAAATATCAAGGGAAGGATACATAAACGGGATTTTGAAGGAAGGAAGATTATGACAGTGGAGAAGATATCATCATTGAAAGATTGGGAAAAACAAGAAATCACGTTTACAGCAACAACAAATACCAGGAGAAGATTCAAGTCATACATCTCCATTGGTGGTCACAGTAACCACTATACCAATGAGAAAAGAGAAATCGATAAAATCTGAAGAAGAATGGGCTATGAATAGAAATTTAGTAGACACAGGAAGTTCTGTAGACATGATATTTTATCATACCTTCAAGAAGATGGGATATAAGGATGAAGAAATGTCTCATTCAACGTATTATGTTCATGGCATTGGAAAGTCTATAAAAAAACCTAAAGGCGAGATAATGGTATGAATTCCACTAGGAGAAATTAAAACACAAATATCATTATGTGTGGTAGATGTGGAATCGCCATACAATATGATATTGGGAAGACCGTGGATACATGAAATCAAGGATGTGGCGTCAACATTACATCAATGTGTTAAATTTCCTATGCCTAGTGGAATTGGAGAAATTAGAGGAGATGTGGATTTTGCGAGATTGTGATACCAAATTGAAGTAAGAAATTGTGAAGAACGTCCAAAGCTGCGAAAAGCTCGTAGAAAATTGAACAGAGAAGCAAAGAAAGAAGAGGAATTTAAAATTCACATGATAAGGGCAAAAGAACGAAAAGGAATACCAAGTGAAGTTTCGCAAGAAGGAGATGAGTTCGCGAGAGTTATGAAAACGCCAACACCAATGGGAGAACCTGAAGCCAGCTACACTGCTACTGAACCAACAAAAGAAATAAATATTGGAAGTAAAGAAGAACCTAAAATGCTGAAAATTGGGACTAGGATGGAGGCAGATGAGGAAGAAAGAACTATAAATCTTTTGCGGGAATATGAAGATATCTTCGCGTGGAACATGGATGAGATGCCAGGGATAGACCCGTCAATAGCATGTCATAAATTAGAAATCAACAAAAACATAAGACCATTTAAGTAGAGAATAAGGAAGATCGCAACAACATATCATTCTCAAATAGAAGAAGAATTACAGAAGATGCTCGACGCAGGAATTATAAGACAAGCAAAATATCCAGAATGGATTGCAAACATGGTGGTGGTACCAAAGAAGAACAAAGGGATAAGAATTTGCATAGATTTTACGGATCTAAACAAGGCATGTCCAAAAGATAGTTTTCCGTTGCCAGATATTCCACAAATGATTGAATCAGAAGAAAGGAAACACAAGAATATCATCATTGGATGGGTATAAAGGATATAATCAAATCCCTCTCGCTGAAGAAGATCAAGAACATAATTTGCATTTTTTGCTCCAAGAGGATTATATTGTTATACAAAGATGCCATTTGGCTTACGAAATGCTGATGCAACGTATCAAAGAATGGTGGAAAAGGTGTTTGCAAAGTGGATCCACAAAACATTAGAAGTGTATGTAGATGACATGCTGATCAAAAGCAAAGAAGCTGAGAATCATGTGCAAGATTTCAGAGATATTTTCGATCAAATGCGGCAATTGAATATTAAAGTGAATCCTGATAAGTGTACCTTTGGAGTAACTTCAGTGAAGTTTTTGGGGTATATTGTGTCAAAAGAGGGAATACAAGTTGATCCAGAAAAGGTACAAGCAATTCGCGATATGCCAACTCCTGCGACGGTAAAAGATGTGCAAAAACTAAATGGACTCTTAGCCTCGCTAGGAAGGTTCATTTCGCGATCTTCAGACAAGTGTAAACATTTTTTCGATATACTCAAGAAGGGAACAAAATTCAAGTGGACAGATGAATGCAAAAAAGCTTTTCAAGGAATAAAAGAACATTTGGCGAGTATATCTATATTACAGAAAGTTGAACCGGGAGAAGAATTATTGATTTATCTCGCAACAACTCCATACGGGCTAAGTGTTGTGTTATTGCGAGTAGACGCAGGGGTATAAAAACCAATTTATTATATCAGCAAAACATTTAATTCAGTAGAGAGAAATTATTCAAAGATTGAGAAACTAATTCTAGCATTGGTACATGCAACTTTTAAGCTTCGAATTTACTTCCAAGCGCATAAGATCAAAGTGTTAACGAGAGTGCCAATCGAATCGGTGATGAAGAATTCAAAAATATCAGGAAAAGTTGAGAGATGGAATGGGCAAGTATGGCACTTTAATATTCAATATGAAATTCTATCCTCGCCAAAATCACAAGTTATCGTAGATTTCTTAGCTGAATTTCCTTTAGAAGATGACGAAGCTGTAGAAGAGATGATGGATATAGAAGAAGAACATGAGGACCCAAAATATCTATTAACAGAACCTGACAAATGAGAAATACTAGTGGATGGATCATCAAATGGAGAAGGAAATGGGATTGGAGTTGTTTTTGTTTCAACAGAAGGAGAAAAAACAGCTTTCTCATTTAGATTGGAATTTGCATCCACTAATAATGAGACATAATATGAAGCTGTAATCCATGCATTGAAGTTTGCGATAGAAATGAAGTTGGAAAATGCTAGAATCACTAGTGATTCACAATTAGTTATTCGCCAGATAAATGGAGAGTATACCACAAATGAACCATCTTTGAAGAAGTACAAAAAACTTGTTGAAGAATTATCTGCGAGAATTCCAAAAATAAAATGGAGACACATATCAAGTAAAGATAATAGGCTTGCAGATGCTTTTGCTTTCATATCAAGTATGATGACGAACCCACTTGCGAGATACATAAAAATTCAAACACTTTTGCAACCGGCGATAAATAAAGAAGAAGAAGAGGTAGATGTAATGATGGTAGAATCTGGCGAGGAAGAAATTGGGAATAATGCTATAGACTAACAAGCAGATCTTCATGCTTATTTGGCGAGAGGAGAAATCCCCAAAAATTGATTAGAAGCACATAAATTAAAAAGTAGAGCAACCAATTATGAACTAAGAGATGGGGTATTATATCGCAGATCATTTAATGGACCATCGCTAAGATGTTTGACGAGAGAAGAAGGGCAAAAGGTGTTAAAAATGTTGCATAATGGTGATGCTAGTAATCACAACGGGGGTAGATCTTTGGCATATAAAACAAAGATGCAGGGTTATTATTGGCCATATATGCATGATGATGCAAAAAAACTTTCAAGGCGTTGTGAAGATTGTTAGCGATTTGGGAAGAAGATACATGCACCAGGAGCACCATTATCATCTTCGTCAAGCGTATGGCCTTTTGGAAAATAGGGATTGGATATTGTGGGGCCATTTGTGCCTGGTTCTGGACAAAAAAGATATTTAAACGTTGCTACAGATTATTTCACACAATGGGGAGAAGTTAAGGCAGTACAGCACATCCGCGATAAGGACATTTTTACGTTCATATTTGAAAATATAATTTGCAGATTTGGAATCCCAAAGACAGTTGATGTCTGATAATGGAAAGCAATTTGAAGGGAAGAATATCGAATTGCTTCTTAATGCATTTAAGATAAAATGTGGAAAATCAACTCCTTTATATCCACAAGCAAATGGTCAGGCTGGGGCAACTAACAAGACAATCGCAGACATCTTGAAAAATAAGTTAGAAGGTTATCACAAATCATGGTGTGAGCAAGTGCATAATGCAATATGGGCATATAATACAACTAGACGCGAGGCAACTGGGATGTCGCCTTTTTGTTTAACATATGGAGTTGAAGCTATCATACCAACAGAGGTTGTTATCCCAAAAAAAAAAAAAAGCATGGGAGAAAAATCTAAGTGCTGGCATGATTTTACATGAGTTAGATGAACTAGAAGAAAAGAGAGAAAAAACTCTACAACATATGGAAAACTACCAGCGAAGATTAGCTCGCGAGTACAACAAACGAGTCAAGAAGTGTCAATTCCAGCATGGCGATCTAGTTTTGCGAGAAACGCCAAAATATCAGCAAGAAAGTGGTGGAAAATTAGCGAGAAAATTGGATGGACCATACATCATTAAAGAGATAATTGGAAATGGAGCATACAAATTAATGGATCCGGAGGGAAGAGATGTTGGGCAAAGACTTGATAGACCATGGAATAGATTGTTTATGAAAAGGTATTATCAGTAGCAATTTTTGCGAGGTAAAAAATATAAAAATGTAATATGAAACAATTAAAAAATTCTTCTTTCTCTATCATAATTTATGCGAACATCATCGCAAGAATAGCGAATAAAATTTCGCAGAGATTAAAAGAATGGGATGAACCTTTATGGCGTGCACCCTAGTTCGAGAATAAAATTTCATAAGAGGCAAATGTAAGACCTAATAGCGCGTCATATGAGGGGGTATCTCTTGACATGACTCGGTGATAAGGTTACACCGCTGCTGGAACCTGAGTCATGCAGACGATGGGGTTAAAGAAAACCTATCCGGGAGAAAGATCTTGGATTTCCAACTATATATGGTTATACCCTGGTTGGACGACCGAGAATATCTTCCAAGAAGTGCAGAGTATGACCAAGGCGCCGAGGTACACGGTTGAGCCAAGGGTGCCCGGAGCGTACGAAACTCTCTTTCCATCCTTGGTAAGTCTTGGCTACAATACACTTGGCCTGAAGAAAACCCCACTTAGGGTGCAGTCTTGTAACTATAAGCCATATAGGCATAAAGGAAAATAGGCTGCGAAAACAACTAGTTGTTGGAAAATCCGGATGGGGGGAGCTAGTCTTGTATGGCCGATGTGCCCTCCTTGAAGGGGCAACCAGGGGGAAGATAAGGGCGGCACCCTCCATTAGGGAGCTGATAAGTTTCTTAAGACGGCAATGTCATGGGGCTCTATGATCGCAAGAACATTTAGGCATGTCATATTGTCGCGTGACATAAATAATGTAAAGGCAACAAGCCACGAGAGAAATGTTAAGATGAGATCAATGGGTTTTTACATGAAAGTGTAAAAACGTCCTGCGATTTCATCGCAAGACGGCAATGTCATAAGGGTAAGTTCTTGCGAGAGAATGTATGCTTATCATATTGTCGCAAATATTTTGAAAGAAACATGGATAAGACAAGATCAAAGGGTCTTTACATGCAAATGTTAAGAAATCCTGCGATTTTGTCGCAGACAGAAAAAGTTTGGCAAAATAAGACCTTTAACTAGGAAGGCAAAATAAGACCAAAAGAATAATCTTACAAATTAACTCTTCTACTTTAAGATTGCAGGAAACATTCAGCCATCACAGAATTATATACAAGAATCCAAAATTCTAAATATCGCAGAATCCTTCATAATCTTTCAGAACATCGCAGCTATATTTATTATATCACGGATATTTATATAAAGACAGAAGATACAGAAGATCATTCACCATTTCAAGAAAGATAATAAAGGGGAAGATAAGGGAATGGAGAAGTGACATTTCATTATCTTCCTTCAAAACTTCCAAGAGGACTAAGTTAAAAGTTAATATTCCAAAAAGGTTTAAAAAATTACATTACTTGAGAAAGAAGAAGGAAAAGAAAACAAAAGAAAAATTCAAGCCTCGCCAGATTTATTGTTCTTGTCAGATTCATCAACATCATCAGTATACTTTTCACTGCGAGCTTCTTCTTCTCTGGATTCTTCATCAGCGATTACTTCTTTTGGAGGACTTTTTTCTTCTTCTTCACCATCTTCTTGATTTTCTTGAGTGGTATTTTCTTCATCGTTAGTAAACTCTAACTCTACATCGATGGGAAGAGGAATTTCATCATCGTCAACCTCTAGAGGAGGGACAGAAACAAGAAAAAGAGAACTGGGAAGCAGAATATTGTTCACGAGAACTTCAGCCCTAAGATGGACTTGGCGAAGAAGAGCTCTTTCACGATTCCTAATTTCTATATTCTTAAAATATTCAAGATAATCAAGTCTTATTTCTTCTTTGTCGTGAGCACTAAGGTAATTAGAAGTAAGAGATTTATTTTCTTTGCGAAATTTATCCAATGTAGTGGTCAGATCAGTGATGGTAGAATGAAGATTTCTTTCGGATTCTGCGAGCAACAAAATAAAAAATCAGTTAGACAAGAATCTCACATTGAACATAATATAAGATTTTATGAGAAGATCAACAAGAGAGGCAGTCAATTGACTACCTTATTTTTGCGAGGTTAAGTTTTGGATTAAATAAAATAAACAGTTCTCCCTCTGATTCATGGCATCATCGAATGTATCGCCAACCATGCCCTTCAGGCGAGATTTCATGTTTTCTTCTTTGTTGCGAAGATATGAATTTTCCTTTACTAATGAAGAATGAGATTCCTTTAACTGAGAGTATTGGTCTTGAAGTTCACTGGCTCTTAAACTAAGAGTTAATCTACCCTTGATAAGCTTATCCTTTTCCGCGGCAGAAGATTCAGTTAACTCCTTGAGCTCCTTCTTAAGATAATGAAGAGATTGCTCTTGACTATTACATGTACTTTGAAGATTACTTATTTGCTGCGAGGAAATCGTCATCAAGCTTGAAAATCTATGTTTTTCTTGGGACATGGTTTTATTCTCATCTGATAAAGATTCCATCGCCAAATTAGCTTTAAAAAACAAATATGAGAGGCGATCAAGCTCGCCACTCAAAAAATTCTGCCTTTGCAATAATTGATTGTTCTCATTAGTAAGATTATTTATGCGATCAATTGAATAAGTGTACATATTGTCTAGTCTAGTATGTTGATATATCCAAGAATCTCTCTCAACGCGAACTTCTTCAGCAATAGATTCAGATTTGAGTCTTTCTATGAAACGAGCCCGATTTGAAACTAATATATGAATCAAGAATTTAAGAAGGAGGTCTAAGTACAGAAAGTATGTATATGAAACATAAAAGCAAAAAGAGCAGAGGCAAGAAAAATATACCTTTCATCTCGTCATTTTTTCTGCGAAGATCCTCGCAATCTAGAGAAGAGTTACGGAGCATGTGATTCAAGGTATCACACTCAGCAGTTTTAGTTTGAAGAGTTTTCCTCAGAACTTCAATCTCATTCTCTAAAGCCGCTCGTGAATCATTAAGATTAGAGCCAAAATACTTAAACAGAGTCTCGCAAGCTTCCTGTTGGAGAGGGTCAGTGGAAGACTTTCTAGCATTGTATAAAACATTAGACAAGACTTTAAAAGCAACATCAACACCTGCGAAAGTTTCGCTCGATGAAGGAAAGGATTTAGAAGGTGAAATAGTAGTGAGAATAAGTTGGCGATCATTTGTGATGGTTGAGTTATCAGGAGGAGTATGTGGAAAAACAACAGTTGAAGGCCGTAAAGGACTATAAGGAACCTCGATCAGACTTTTAAAAGATTGGTTTGTCAAAATGTCAGAAGGGGTAGAGGTATGAACAACGATATTCTCGCGAATAGGAGAAGAAATATTTGGTTGCGATGGTGTGGGAGTAATCTTCACAGATGTTAATGAGGGCATAATGAGATTTTCCCCGAGTGTCTTAAAATGGCGAGACCTTTTGGGAGGTTTCTCAGGATTCACGTCATTCTGCGAATAATAACCCAGATAAGAAACAGAGGCAAAAATATTGTTATTAAAAAATAAAGGGTGTTTCTTACTACCTTATCATTCGCAGAACTTTTCTTCTTCTTCTGAGTCGGTCTTTTGCGAGGATTAGGGTTGTGAGTAGTAGATTGTGTGTTATAAATCTTTCCGCTAAAAATAAGACATAACAAGGAAATAAGAAAGATTGGAGAATGAAAGTAAAAACTGGCTTAAAATAAACAACATATATCAAGAAACAAACCTTGAGGACTCCATTAGAACAGTAGCAGAAGAATATGAAGAAGCGGAAAAGTTGCAGACGGAAGGTGAAGAAACAGAAAAGTAAAAATAATTTTGAGATTAGTTAAACCTTTTATAGACAAAGGGGAGTGGACCTATGGAGTAGGAACGTGTCAGTAAATGAAGGGATTCACAACACGTGTAAGAAAGGCTGGATTAACGGGATCTTTTCGAGGAGAAAATATAAAAGAGGAAGAAGTTGCGAAGAATAATAAATATTAGTTCTCATGATCTTCTCTTCTTCGCAGAAAAGACATGAGAAGAGGCAAGATGTAGTACCAGAATATCGCCACAACGATATTCTCGCGATGGAAACAACACTTATGCGAGAAACCCAAACATTTCTACAAGTATTAATAACACTTTGACAAGAACGTCGCAATATTCTTCAACGACATTTCACGAGCGTTACAGAACAACTAAAAGAAACTGACGATGGAAGAATTAAAAGAAGAATAAGACTAATCCTGCGATGGTCATTATGCTTGCGATAGAGAAATATTGTAATGATCGCGATAAGATCGCAGAATAGATCCGAAATAGGAGGAAAACTTAGCTGTCATCCATTATGTAAATCTCTATATAAAGGGCACGATAGATCCATAAAAGGAGGATGCATTTTTGAGAGCTGAGAGAATTTTGAGGAGAGAGAAACTCCAGAAAGAAAGTTGTACTTCTGAGTTTTAATATTTCTTGTAAATCTTCCTAAAGGTGAATTAATAAAAGTGTTGTTGTTCATCCACAATTATGACTTAATTTTCATATATTCTTGACAAGGGTGTAGTGTGGGAAATCCTGCAACTACATTTCTATGCCTCTGTGTATGCTGAGATTTACTATGAAATCTCATGTTGTGTGATTAAAGCATAGCCGTAATCAAGTCCATGTACTCTAGGTAATTCTGAAAAACCACTACACCTCATTCAGATGCTTGGTCTTCTCTTGTCTTTTTGCCAACATAGACTCTTCCTAACATGTCTCTTTGCGCTTTCAGTCCTTGAATCCAAATACTTCTTGTTTTTCATTTTATCATGAACTGAACGAAGTCTTTTTTACTGTTGTTGGTTTGCTTTGCAGGAACAACGTTCTTTGTAGGTCCTCTCACTTTCATGTGTGCATTTGAGGCAGGCATATACTACAGCGAGAGGATTGGCACTCTGAAGGTTTTTTAGTCACTTGTTTTGCCTATGAATTATTTTGGTCTGAACTCTGGATTTAAATTGGTTTTTGTGTAATTTTAAACCTATTGAATGTTAAATTATAAAGATTATTTTGAATTTCTTTGCATTGACTTTTCCTTGAGTTCCATTTGACTGGACTTTGACTTGAGTTCCATTTGACTTGACTTGACTTGACTTTGATGCAGTCAGATTATTTCAGATTTAGCCATTCAGGCATTTCATCAAATCTGAATTTTTTTTTTTTTTATTATAATTTAAATATGAGACCCACGGATAAGGGTCTGTACCTCATTACCCTTAAAATCGGTCACTATTTTGAGACCCATGGCTAAGGGTTGTAAGAAATAGAGACGCTTTATCAGAGACCCCAACAGAGACAGTTAAAAATGGTCGTATAACTCGTATATATGACTTGTTCTGACGGTCGCGGAACTGCTGATTTCCACTAGTGGCTAGAGTATTTGTTAATCTTCATAATGATCAGGATATGAGTTAGTTCTTATATGATGAATGTATTCTTCCCCAAACTCAATCTTAAGATGAAAATGATGGATTTTATCAACCACAACCGGAGGAAGAGTATTTGGGTATCCAGGTATTCTCCAAACTTAGACAATGTTGGTTGAATTGCTCCAAATTTTCAAACAAAATATAAATTTTTGAAGTAGTTCGGTTACCTTATGTGAAGAAAAGGTAACCGAACTCATCTGAAAGTGTAGTTCGGTTACTTTATCCAAACACGTAGGTTACCGAACTCGCTATTAATGGAAGTTTCTAGGATTTCCAGAGTAATGTTCAGTTGTTTCGCAACCAATTAACCAACCGAACTTTAGGTAACTACATATAAACCAACTATCTAACCGAACTATACATAATATAAGAGTAGACGAAGTTTAATAAGTTCGGTTGTTTCGCAAACTTGAGCCCAACAGTATAACTAACCGAACTTATCAAACAAACAAAAAATCAAGAGTTCCATAGTTATATTCGTCTACCTATATAAAATAGAAGGTAACCGAACTTTGTACTTGTTATTTGTTCGGTTACATGTCAACTTTCTTTATAAACCGAACCAGGAGTTCGGTTACCGCGATAAAATTATCTTGTTACCGAACTTTATTGTGAGTGCAATTGATGTTGTTCCATTTCTTGTAGATTGAATGCCAACATATACCAATAGATGATCAACCTACTCCGATTGATATTGTTCGAAGATACATCCTATCACTATGTCAATGGTTTGGTATTTACAGAACCTATTGATGTGAAGAATTGGGCTAGAGAGCATGCCAAGAGAGCCATGTGCATATTAGTTTTGAATGGAAAAAAAATCAAAACTCGTTTTGAAATGGTTTGTGAGAGAAGTGGAGATCCGGATGTTGGACACAAGAGGAAGGGTTATCTTATACTAATATAAAGAAAAGAGGTCATTGTTTGGTACGACCCTTTTTTTTGGTACATGAAATGACACGAGTACCCTTATGTGTCTGTTCCATTTTTCCTACGCCGCTTCGTGAATTAGATGAAAGTGAAGGTCAAATGCGATTCTTAGTTTTTTCTTCCTAAAAATCTATCGAACCAACAACATCACAAATTGATTCTTCTCTTCTCCGTTAATATCAGAGATTCAAAATCACTCTTTATCGTACATAGATAAAGTTCCTCGATTGATCTAGAGAAACATATGGGGAATTGAATTCATTATTCAAAACCCGTAAATTTTTTGTTCATCTCATTGATCCAATTCAATGTTGATTCAAAGACGAAAAATCATATCATCCGACACACAGAATCACCCCAACGGCTGGTGAAGAAGGTAGGTTTTTCTTTAATGTATCGACTGAAAATTTGGGTTTGATTTGGAATTTGTATTTTGGGTTTTACTTCTTTTTTTCATCTGCTTTGATTTAGGTGAGTTAATGGGAATGGGAAATCGAGTATTAGAATTTGGCAAATCCAAGTGAGTATGAGTAGAATGTCATGGTTCTTAATTTGATGTTGTAGGGAACTCAGGCATGTTTAATATCCATATTCATAGTACAGCAAAAGCTATTTGCATGAATGCCTAAAATAATATTTCCTCTTAAATTTTAGTTTGTGAATTCACTGTTGATTCGACCCATTGACAAATAAGTTCGGTTACCTGCCATTTTTTACTATATTACCGAATATGACTCTGAAACTTCTAAATTTTTTTAAACTGCTGAGTTCGGTTGTATCTCAAAATTGCGAATAAACTGAACTTTGAGACAACAAAGTTCGGTTGCTTACGATATTTGGTCTACTAACCGAACTACCTTAATGTTTCTTAAACATTTTATTGTAATAAACATATATGAGTCTAATAGCCAAACTAATCCCTTAAAACACAAATTATAAACCAAATTATGAAATTCATTTACTAATATACATAAGAAATTGTTGGAACCACACGAACATAAGAAAACAAACTAGCAAATCCGCAATAAAAAGGTCTTCCAAACATAAGAAAACAAAGTACCAAATCCGCAAGTAACCGAACTATTTTCTAAACAAAATAAACCAAAGTACTAATTGCTGAAATCACTCATTGACGATGACCACTATGAGAAACTTTTCTACTCTTGTGTTTAGGATCTTTAGCTCGTCCTTCGTCACTAGGAGTGTCATCTCCACTGCTTTGTTGTTCAACCATCCGACTTGAATCTTCCCCTTCTCGACAAATTTTATTCACCGGTATGGTCTGTCTTGGATCAATGGTGTTGGGTGAGAAAACATTAGTACATTCGTTGTAGAGGTATGTTTGTTCACGAGTGTTCATCGGCTCTCCACTCCGGATTTTTGTCATCATTTTCTTCAACAATTTAGCACTTGACTTCACCTTTTTTCAATCAAAATCATAAAATAAGTATTATTTTTCTCAATTTTATAACATTTTCAAAAGTAAAAATAAGAGTAAATATGTTACCGCCAAATTACATAAGTTCAAGGCCTCATCACCACATGTTGGGGTATGCTTCATAATTTTCTAAGCCTCTTTCTCCACTGCCTTCGCTTTCGCTTTCTCAACACGGGATTGTTGGTCTTTGTTTATTACACGAGGATGAGAAAAAATTTCATACCATTCCATATATCCCTCGTCAGCAGCATTTGTCTCATCATAAGAATCTTCACACTCTTCAACTGGAATAACATAATTCTCATGGTTGTTCCATTAGTCCACTGATGGAGCAAGTTCATATTTTGGAAAAAAAATCTTTTCGGTGTTCTTAGTTACCCGCTTCTTCACCTTGAAGTGGAATTTTTGCTCTTGTGGGACACTTTGGACACAATAAAATTGTCTCAATACTATTCGAGGATTATACATTATACAACCTCCATGATAAAACAATGGTCCATTATAACCCGTGATAGATGAGAAGTTAACAACCTCAACATCTTCCTCTTCTTCATATGATTGAAGCATGTATGAATGGAAAACCATATCTTCAACCACTGCATTATCCAATGTATCTCTCAACCTCAACAACTTTTTTTTCTTACCCTTCTCCCGTGAGTTCAAAAATTCATATTTACCAATTGTAGGCTTCCCATAAGGCCAAGGAGTGTGAGCATGAGACAATTTCAGTTTAGGGAAGTGGTCATACACCCAAACCTATGAGAAGAAACCACAAATATGATTAGTAAATATATCTTGATTAGTAACAATACACATTCATTCATTTATCAAAATCAAAGTTCAATTTGTTCGCAAATATATCTTGAAACACATAAAGGATAATTTAACGGGGTACCTGAACAAGGGTGTATAAGCCTCCAAAAAACCAACTCTTAAATCTCGAAGCTTTTCTGATCTCCGCTTGAATGAATGAAAGAACCGTAATTCCCCAACAGTAGTTATTCACCTCATGAAGGGGACCTGAAGTGTCGGGGAAGAAAATGGTTCCTAGTTGATATAACAAATAAGCAGTCACATGGTGCTTAATCTTCTCCGGTGTCATCACCAACTTTCCTTGAGCAACCAAATATTTTGTCCCTGAAAACTCATCAAACAAGACTTTCATCTTGATCTTTTTTAACTCCATCTTGTACGTGCGGTCTTCTTAAAACTCATTATACTCATCACCTTCCTTAGGATCTTTTGCAGCTCTTCTAAACTCACATTGTGCCTTGTCAGTGCTCCATCGTAGACACTTTTCAACCAACTTTTCAAGACTTTCATAACTCATCGAGGGATCGTAGCCATCTCGAACACTAGTTCCCGTAATTGGTAGGCATGTGATTCTAAAATAATCATCTGAAGTTATTGCTATCTCACCAAATGGTAGATGAAAGGTATCAGCTTCTGGATAAACCCTCTCCGCAAATGCAGAAACAGTGACAACATCAAATTTTTGGGGAGCATGTTGTATCGTGTTCTATAGTACACAATCAAATACCTCCAACCGGACCTCATCACACTCTTCCTTAATTTTCCATATCTTGTTCTTTTGACGTTTCAAAACACGAACAACATTATTATGATCCTACAAAAACAACATCATATCTTACATACTTAAACATACCGGAAAATGTATGTCAAGATATTAAAAAATGACTGATAAATATTGATGGTTAAGATTCAATACCTTTGTCGCAAAGATCTTGGCAGCCCATGAGTTTTTGTAGCCAAGCAATACCTCCCCTCCATCTCTTGGAGTACCATAAGTTGGGTTCTTTGGCGGCAAACACAAATCGTCATCAGGAATGTATGCATATCTAGCACAAGGATTTTTAGGTGTCTTTCTAGGTTTTTTTTTTAACTATTTCTACTTATTCCTCTTCCTCTTCATCCGAGTCCTCATCTAATTCGTCATCTTCATTATCTCCATCCGTATCTCCATCTTCTTTACTGTCATCATTGTCATCTCCTTGTTCCTCTCCATCTTCCTTATCTCCATCCTCATTTCCTCATTATTCTTCAGCTGGTTCCTCTTCTCCACCTTGATTATGTTCTTGAGTACCCATCTCTTCCACAATCTATTCATTAACTTGTTTTACATTGTCTACATTAGCTCTATTCACATCATCTTGGATGAAAACACCCGGTAATGACCCGCCTCCATACTTAGCAATTTTTGTTCCACGCTTACCGTCATCACAGTGTACTTTGCCTCGAGGCGTGGGAGTTCTCAGATCTTCCATTAAAGGTTTATTTGATTTTTTGCCTCTGCCACTAATCAAGAAAACAAAAGATATTAGCTTAACCGATAAATGATTGATTAAATCAGACGCAACATAATGGTTCTTGTAGTAAGGTTTGGTTGGTAGTAAAATTTTACCAAAAATATGCCAAATATAAAAAAGAATTGTGTTCCAGGGTAGAGTTCGGTTAGTCCAGCTGTTTTTCGAACAAACCGAACATATTGGGCATAATCCGGTTATATAAGAACATAGCATAGTGGGAAAAATAAAACAGTTTGGTTACATGGAATTTTATTTTATTTTGTAATATGGGTAGAGTTCGGTTACACTATAGTTTTAAAATTTTATGCGAAACAACCGAACATAGTTGGCAGAGTTCGATTATATGGGTACTCAAAATAATGGGATAACTAGAACAGTTCAGTTACATGGAATTTTTAATTTTATTTTGTAATATGGGTAGAGTTCGGTTACACTACAGTTTTAAAATTTTATGCGAAAAAACCGAACATAGTTGGTAGAGTTCGGTTATGTGGGTACTCAAAATAACGGGAAAAATAGAATAGTTTGGTTACATGGATTTTTTTATTTTTTGTAATATGGATAGAGTTCGGTTACACTACAATTTTAAAATTTTATGAGAAACAACCGAATAAAGTTGGCAGAGTTCGGTTATATGGGTACTCAAAATAATGGGAAAAATACAACAGTTCGGTTACATGGAAGGCACATTTGCAGCTGGTATGCTTACTGGGGATTTATAACCTCGAAGGCACATTTGCAGCCGGTATGCTTGATATTGTCACATTAGCGATATCAGTGCACATTCTGAAAATCTATAATTCTTTTCACTTCATAATTACATTTATGGAGCACAAAAATAAATTTGAGACAAAGAGGGAACACACCACGGCAATTCATGTCATTCTCTTGGAAAAAATCATTTTCTATATCTCCCCCTAACGATGGGAACGATGTCTCATCAAGTGAAAACCCATAATTATAACGATTAAGTGAATCTCCTGTCAAAAGTTTCAAAATACAGATAATTGTCGGGAATACCTATCTAACAAAACTACTTAATCATTTTGGTGACCTATCATAATACGACGAGGAGTCTTAATGGCACATATATAGCACAACCAAAAATGCGTAAGAACACAAACGTCAGGCTTATAACTAGTTACCAACTGGTACGTAAAAATGGTTGACTAATTTTGGGTGCTAAAATGAATAAGTGAATATGCGTGTAATATTGCATATCCCCTAAGCATTTATAGGAAGGTTGTTACGCATAACTTATCCTTAGACACCATCTGTAACCTTTGATGGTAGCCTCTGCGAGACCATGGGATATAGAATGTTCAACACTGATCCTATTAAACGTGTAATATTCATCAAGTCCTTTGGATGTAAATATCTAGCATTGACAAGGTTGGTGAGCCCTTAAATTGTATAATATGTGCTAGCATTGTATTTTCTTGTGAACAATAATTAATTCAACACTTCGAATTATCCACCAGAGACATAAATCACTTGAATGAACCACATTTTTCATGGATATGTCCACAAATATCACCTTGTTTCTTTTGTAAGAATGGGTTGTTTACCTTTTGCAATCTTAGGATGGTCACAATCTTGTTTACTAAAGAAAGAGTTTGTAAAATGTGTGGCCCGCTTTATTACTTTAAAAGCATAATTAATGGGAGGGGAGGTGGTGTTTCTCGTACTTTAAAATTAGTATTAGTAATTTACAAATATGCAAATTTTCTCGTACAATCATGAACACTTTGTAATTTGCTTAGTAGTGAATTCAAGACAAGTTGAAGTGCAAGTTTTCCTTCTTTATAATGCCCATGCACGACCAAAAATCCTAGCTTTGTCGCTAACTTTCACGTACACATAGTGGGTGCAAAAGTGGCAAACTGGCTTGTTACTTGTTATTGTTAAGCATCTGATCCAATGGGTATGTAAAGTGAATATGTTAAAACTTAGAGCAATTCCTATGGCAATGGACAAACACAAAAATCTGTTCAGCCAGGTGGATGGACAAACTATGTTTTCCACTATGGGAAAGCACTGGGCGTTAGAGTAGTAGATGCGCGTCATTAAAAAAAACGGTGATGCTCAGCAGCAGAACTCTGGCGTCAAGGACGCAAACGCTGGCGTCAAGGACGCAAACGCTGGCGACAGGAAGGCTGACGCCATTTCACGGATTATATCGCCGTCATTATTCCTGGTGACGCCAACCAGTAGTTTTTAAATTTTTGAATTTCACTTTTTCCCTCAATAAGTTGCCGTAATCTTTGAACAATTCAGTCACACCAAAATTCACTTGAATTTTCTCTTATAAAAATGGTTGAAAAAGCGATCACACTTTTCTGCGATGCAAAACTTGGAGCTGCTGTTTCTAAGATATGTGGGAGTTTTAAAAAGATTGAAAATTGTAAAAGGGAAGTGCAAGTTTTAGAAGTTGCTCCAAGAAAATGTTCCGCTAAAAGGCAAAGAAAATCTCCTGTTTTGAAACTTAACAACAAAAAATTCAAAAACAAAGGTGAAACTGTCAAAGAGCGCGTTGAATGGAAAATATGTCAAATGAAGACAAACAGGAGGCCGAAACTTGTACTAGATTTTTATTAAAGTTTTTATTATTGTCGAAGTTTATATCTTGTAAAATTGGCAAAAATATCAATGAATGAAATGTATATATTTTAAAATAGATTTCCACTTCAGATTACGTGAAATTTATTACCATTTATTTAAACTTGCAAATAACATCAAACTACATTTTAATAAACCACAACAAAAATATCAAACTACATCAAATCCAGCCACGTTCTCTCTGTAAAGTTCATAGCATTCAAAACGCCTAAACTCTCCCCCGCTTTCTTCGGTAAACTTGGTCAGAGCGATGGTTTTCATTTCTTCGTTGGATAATCCAGAATTTCTACGATGAACCATCCACAATATTTTCGTATAATGTTTTACTTCATTACTGATGAATGCAATTTTTAGTTCTAGGCTCTTACTGTTTCTTATTGCTTCGTTCCGCGAAAATGCAAAATGTCCCAATACTCTTTCCCAGAAATGGTCATAGTTCATTGGTCTCGCCATAAGATGTAACCAACATCGAACTAGATCAACATCTTCTTCCATTATAAATTCTGGCAGCGGCACTCGAGTGCAGTAACGATGTACTTGATATGGACCATCTTTTAGAATTCTAAAACAGGCTTCGGAATGAAAAGGCTTACCGTGAGCTTCCTCCCAATTATCAAGAGCTATTTGGATCACTTATTCTTCAGTTACACCGATAAACTTTTCTCGATCAATTTCCATTACCTGAGTAAGAAATGGCTGGACTGCAAGCCTAATACACTGAAAACGAGCACGCAATTGACGAGCATCTCGGTTTCCTGGGTTTCCCGTCAATGAGACGAACATTGAAAACAATTTCTCCCAAAAAGAACTATCATGAGAAATAACAACACCAGTGATTACCCTATGAAAGAAATATTCTTTGCATAGAGTTATATCCTCTTCTTCGGTAAACTTGGGACCATGATTTGTAAGAGACATTTCTGCAAAGGAGGAAGAGAGATATAAGAAATAATAATAAGAAGAAAAAGATGTGATTTTGGAGATATAATGAATGAATTTTATAGGATTTGAGAACCAAAAATTTGTCATTGGAAATGGAAATTTAGCCGTTGGCATTTGCTGTAAAATCTTGGGCGACATTAGTAAAGTCTCCAAAGAATTTCTTATGAGCGCCCGTTTGAATTTCCAGCCCATATTTTCTATTATAAATACATCACTAGATTTTATTCTAATTCAAACCAACTGATTTATCTCTCATCATCCACCATGTTTTCTAAAGGTAAAGCGAAGCAAATATTATGTGTCGAAGCAAAAGAGGTTTTCCCATTATGTTTCATGGATACACCATATCCTGGATTTTGCAACATTTCAATTTCGAAGGTGTGCAATAGATATTGGTGTTGCAACATGGTACAACGACAATATCCGTTGCACACCTGAAAATACGTTAAACAAAATAAATAGCATTAATTTACTAAAAATAAATTATTGGAGCAACGGTTTTGGAATTATTAAAACGTTGGGCTATCATGGCATTTACGTAATATCAGGTCTCTTCATATTTATTTATTTTTATTTTTCTTTAACACATTTTTTTTCATAATTTTTTTTTCGCTTCCTCTCTCTTTCTTTTCTAGATCTTTTTTACTTCCTCTGTCTTTCTTCCCCATATCGAAAATCTCATAACTTAGAGATGTCTTTTATTTCCGAGAAATCTCAGGAATCAAACCTTCACTCGTAATCAAAACCATAGATCCAAATCAAACCCAGAAATATCGATGTAAAACCTAGAAAATCAATTTTGTTCCTGAAATCGAAAATCGATTCGTCTGATAGTTGATTGCTTTGTCAATTTTCAAGAGGTATAAAGCATTATCTACTACTACTTTTATTTGATTTTGATTTATTTTTTTGTTATACTTTAATCTATTGTTTGACCTAACTCTGATGTTGGGGTCTTATTGCATGTATAATGTTTGACCTAACTCTGTTTTGATGATTTTCTTTTGTATTATGTAATTTTAAAGTAAGGGGCATGCTTTGATTTCAATTTTGAATTTGTTTTGGTTATTTAGGTTATTTTCAGTTTATTGTATAGATTTTGGTGACTTCAATTTAACGTTAAAATTCCTTCAAAAATGAATGATTTGCATGCGGAGTTGGGTTTATGGCTTTGAGGTGGTTTTCATGTTTATTTGCCTTTAGATCTTCAAATATGATATTTATTTAGTAATTTAGACATGGTTTTCATGTTTATGCATGTTGTCAACTTCTTAATTATCATGATTGATACTAGAGTTTAGAGGTTTGGTTTGTTACCCATGGATTTCCTTAAGTCCTTCAAAGATATGAAGAACTCCAAAGCAAGTGGCAGTCATAGTTATGAAAGAGAACTAAAGGATGTCATAGATATGATTATTGTTGAGTGTGATTGGAGAATTACAAGAGCACTTAAGCGCTTAGGGGAAGATGGTGCTAAATCTGCTATTGTCATCTCTATGTCTGAGGTTACCCAAGTAAACACCTCTAGATCGCTAAGGACATACGTATCCATCTTCTCTTGTACATTGGCTAATTTTTTTGAAATAATTTTTTGTTTCCTTCCAACATATTACAGTCACCTGAGGTGCTTGAGTTATCAAATAATTTTTGCACAGAAGTTAAAAGAAGTTGATAAACTTGGTCATTGCTCATTTATGCTCAAATAGCACAAACATCAAAGTTCCTGCGATTTACACTGGCTAGTTATAATTATCACCTAGATCCTTTTTGTTTATACTCATTTGCTTTAAGGAATTCTTAAGTTTTGTCACACATTCATTTTTGGTCTGAATCCAATATAAAAAGGGTATTTGAGTAACATGGGGTTGGATTTTTCTTATTGATTCTTATAGCACATTACACTTTTTTCCTACTTGACCTCTCTCGGCATTGCATTGAACTTGTGAATGGAGAATTTTTTTCTATACGTGAAAACTAACTGAATGCTTAGAGTTCTTGTCATATTCTTATCAAATGAGATATTTATCATTATTCTATTTTTTTCATTGTCAGTAAAAACATCGCTCTCCACTTTGGCTAGTGATTTCACTCCCTCTTTTAAAAATGAATGCATTTAATCTTGGTATATCTATTGTACTTCTACTTTGGTATTTTTGCTTATGAAGCAGGATTTTGTGTAAGTTGCGCGCGGCATCATTGCCTTTCACTTTTGTGAATTTGTTGTGGTTTAGAAATGTTGTTTTATGTAAGAGTTCACTTGAGATGGTTGCCAGTAAGAACTAGAAAGCTCTGACCTTGTACATGCTCTATGTATTTTGTAAATGAAACTTTGTGGTGCAATGAAGGAAAGTTCTGACCTTTAGGTGTCTAAAGAACCGGATACATGACTCATTTTGCTAACAAATCTAAGACTGCACATGTTCTGCTTATATATTACTACATCTTTAGATTTTCTTTTATTTAGTAATTGCTAGTTTAATTAAGGTAAAACTAGTAAGTGACGCTAAGTGTGATCTTCTAATATTTAAAACTATAAAACTCTCATTTTGTTGTGTAAAGCTTATGGTACAAGGATGTATATACATTTCTCCACTATGTTAATATCTTTGTTTTTCTTTTAGATTTTGATTTAAACCGCCTCTTAATAACTATGCTCTCAACTGTGAGATTTTGATGAGTATCTTGTATCCTTTGTTTCTTTTTGAATTTTGAAATAGGCGTATATTATATTTTTACAGTTTTCATTTTTTTTTCGAGTGGGGTGACCGGCGTTTGGCATTGCTGAACGGGTTGAAATTCAACCCGATGGCGGGAAAATTCACCGGTTCGTTACATTTTAAGTCAAGTTTATGGAGCTTGCTCTTAGATTTGTGTTTCGTATTGATATTTTGTAAACCGGAAATGCTTCTTCTCGATGCCTTCAATAAGGAAAGCGCTTCTCTACATCAAACTCTTCCAGCTCCTCCACCTTTGGATCCATTTTCTATGCTTTCTCCGCCTGATCATCGAACTCAAGAGATGACCAATGAAAAGTTGAAGAAGGCATAAGATCTTGGTACGTCAACTATTACCCATTGAACTGTTGGTTGAGCTTTCGCTGTTTTAATTATTTTAGTGAAGATTTCAAAAGGTTTTTAAACTGCTAATTGTTAGCCTTCTGTTGCTTTTATTGGGTATTGAAGTATTGTGCAATAAACATATTCATCACAGAGAAAGGTTTGTTGCTTGTTTGTAGTTCTATTATTTTGTACTTTATGCGTCTCTTGTATTGTGTATAGTCTGATTTTCTCTTAGTTTGCTTAGAATTCAGTTTGATCGTCATTTCAGTAATTTTGTTTTGTTGTGAATTATAGGCTAAAATATAAGAACATGAGTAGATACTTTTATGGTAGATAATAATCTTGTATGTTCATTATTGTATTGAAATTTTGTTTAACTTATTTGTGCATTATTGTAGAATGTCATAACAGAAAATCTTTCTCAGGATACGCAGAGCACTTCTGAGGTACCATCCTCAGCCCAAGTTTCACAGGAATTGCAGGGTGACCTGCCGAATAAACACATCCAGTAATGCTCCTTTAGGTGATTCAATATCTAAATATGGATCCAGCAATGATAGCAGGAAAGTCTCTCGTGAAGATATTGAACTTGTAAGATAACCTTTATTCGTGTTGTCAATATCGGTGGTGGACTGGTTTTTCTTTTGCTAATAATCACTAGATCAGTTCTTTAATTTCTAATATAAGCTTTTATGTTGTGTATGTCCAGAGTTTAATAGAAAGATGCCTACAGTTTTATATGAATATGGATGAGGTGGTATAGACTTTGTTGAATCGAGTGCGAATCGGGCCTCAATTTACATCATTGGGTATGCTGAGATTTTTATCAATTCCTGGTGCTTAAACACCTGAATTTTTCAGGGCTTAATGCTGAAGGAACACTATACTATATCATGTTTGCAGAAATAATATTTAACAAGTTCTTTTCCTTCATTATGTTTCTGATTAACTTGTGTGTTTTAGGAGTCGTAGTCCATATAGAAGCAGGAGTCCTGTGTATCGACGTCGTAGGAGCTTGATCAGGTATTGTGAGATTCAAACTAATGGCATGGGTTCTAAAACAAATTGTGATGATTATCCATCTCAAAGGTTGGTCCTTTTACATTATTCATAATAATCTCCTGAAAGGTTATTTTCTAAAATTCCATTCGTTAATTAATCGTATCATATATGGTCAGGATTCGTGGGAGAAGGTCACCAGTTTTGCATACCCCTGAGAGGGAGGAGGTCAAATTTTCCGATCAGGAGCATAAGGCATTGGATCCTGTGTGACGTATACCACAAGATTCTTTGAGGTCACTACAGCAGGAACCAAGAAAGCAAAGTGGTGGTCATCACAAGGTACCTGTTCGGTTGCATTCACCAGAAAGATCTCCAAGTAGGACAGATTCCCCACCACCTTTGAGGAAAGTGATTGATGTGGATGACAAGAGGTCGGTATCTTTACTTCTCATCCGATAACTTTTTTATTCTTCATTTAATTCTGTAAATCATCTTACACATTTGCTTAATTATATTTAAAGGACCTTTAGTCCACAGATATTCCTCTGCGGGTAACACGAGAACAGAGAAATCGTGATGAAAGTGCAAGTCCTGTGAGGCAGATAAGAGATCACGATGCTCGTCTCCGTGGTAGTCCAGAAACTAGTGGGGACGAAAATGCTATTCGTGCCAGGTTCGATTTGTTTGGCGTTTCTCTTTTGTTTTTTATTTTTCTCGTTTTCCTGTTTTGTTTCTTTACATTTATTTACTGATGATGTCACTATATTGTTTTAGGAGGCATGCACGTCTTTCTCCTCGAAAGAGAACCAGTCTAGTTACCTATGGGGTACCCTATTTTATAACTACCACCAATGTCAGTGGCAGGCCAGTCACATCTCCATGCCATGAATTCTGGTCTTTCTAGATACCAAGTAGTAAATGGAGTCTCTGCAACAGGAAATATCCACCCTGTTCGAGTAAACTCGGGCAATGAGTAAGAACTTAGTCACTTATTCTCTCATGTATTATCTGTTACATATACTTTTTTTCAATTTCGGTCTTAGCTTTCGTATTAGTAAAGTAAGATTCAGTTGTGAAGCAGACTTGCTGAAACTTTTGTTGAGTGGATACCATAACTGTAATAACTAGCAAACACCTTGTTTATTACAATGTTTAATGGTTAAGTAGACACAATCTTCTTAATTCACAACCAATTTTGCTATCAGGAAAGATTATTATATTAATGCAAGTTGTAAACCCATGCTTTTCCATGTTGATTCTATAACTAGTCTTATAATAAAGGTTGGATACAGGAATTTGAAATATACATATTTTTATTTATTTATTAAATTTTTTTAGTTCTCATTATCTATCTCGATGGATCGCGATGACCAACCATATGTTCATATGAAAGATTAGGTCTTATAGTTGTTCTACAATATTATACGAAGGTTCAGAATATATATTCAGGTGCAGAAATCTGCCGGAATTATCGTCGAAATTTATTTTTTTCACTTGAAAATGGGTTTGCAACGTATATAAGTGTGGCTCAAATTAGAGTAATACGTTGCCTAAATTATTGTAATTGTTGCACAAATTAAAGAATCCGTTGATCAAAAAACGTTGGTAAACTTGTTGACCAACGTTTCTATGTGTTGCATAATTTAATTTGCGCAACGGATTTTCGCGTTGCACACAAATTTGCTACGCCATATTTCCAACAGATATACGCGTTGGTGAAATTCATTGCAACGCGTATATCCGTCCCAAATCGGATATTTTGGTGTAGTTAACCACAGTCTTATGCAATGTCCTTGGATGTATTCAAAGTGTCCGCAGGAAGGTTGTTCACGCATCAGAATGGTGATTGAATCACAACCGGAAAAGCTCAGGTATTTGCATTGTCAAGATCCCAATTGTCCAGAGGAACCACATATGCTAGATGATGCTATGTAGATTAAAAAAAAATAAAAAAATATTGCAACAATGTGCAAAAACTTCAAACTTAAAGCCAAATTGAAGAAGGAGTTATTACACTACAATCATTATGGATATGGAAATCACGAATACAAACATTTTCCACAGAGAATCAGTTCATGCTCAAAGCCCGGTTGCAGGACTTTTATGCATTTGCGGACTTCTTATGAAGAAGACACATATGGAAGACATTTTTGGGAATGTCCCAGGTGTTTTTTGGTGGAGTGGGCTGATTGAAGTTGTAGGACAAATGGATTCACTATGGTAGTATTATGTTATTTAATTTATTGTTTATTAGGTGTTATTACGATTATCTAAAACCATCAATATCAAGTAATTTAAATTTCACTTCGATTAAACATTGCACCATCAATTTCATAAATAAAAACATACTGCATTGAACAACCACATCATACATGAGAATAAAAGAAATACATTAAATTAAAACAACTACTACATATACGTCAATTCTTAGCGGGTGGTGGAATTCTTAGGTTGATGTAGGGGTTGTATCTGTTGAGCACCCTAAGAATGTTGAAACAAGCATGGTAGGCGAAAGGACGACCGCGGTGAGATGCTGGCCACATCGATAGAGTTCTGGGAAACACTTCATGTTCGGCTTCACCGTTCAGCCTATTTTGGTGATTCAACATTAGTTGGGCGACAAACTCCAATACATTAGTTCTAATTACACTAAAATGATGATGCAATCCGTCAGAATCACGCCCACGGATGTTCCCAGTTTCAGTGGTGAACATTCTGTAATATTTGTCCCAGAAAGTGAACATCGAATCGGGTACATTACGCATTACAGCTTCTTGTGTGTGAAAAAAGAAGGCTCTACAAATATCTAAATCCTCTTGTTGTGAGAATCCAACACGAACTCTAGGAGGCATTTTTGAGAGTGAAGAAAGTGTAGAATGTGTGAATTTAGAGTTGAAAGTAGGAGTATTTATAGAATTCAAAAACTATAGTTGTTGGATCAACAGGTTTTCCATCCTTTCAGATGGAGCCGTTGGCGCCATCGAGTCAGGCGCTGGAGTCTCAGCAGAAATCGCTAGCGTTAGCATCTAAAACGCGCGTTTTGATGAAAAACGCGGGCGTCACCTATGTTGTCGCAAAAGTTATTGGTCATGGCGCGCGCCTGTTAGAGTGTCTCGCTGTTCAAATGAACTAATCTGTTCACTTGAACATCCATTTTCTTGGTTTGTTCATCCCATAATGGGATCAAAATGAACAAATTCTAGGTTTGTTCATTCCATAGGAATTGCCCTTAGAACATGACCGAAGCAACCGAGTTAGATTAGTAGGCCCATAGCACCATACCATAGTCCAACTCTTAGCCGAAGCAGGTCTCCCATTAATACCCAAGAGCAAACTGAAAAACCCTTATCCAAAGAAGCAAAAACCAGACATAGTAGTAGATAGTAGTGGAACAAGAACATAATTTTCTTCAAAAATGGCACTTCATCTTCTCTGGGTTCCATCAACAATCTGTAAAACAGAAAGAAGCCCTCCAAATCTCACACTGCACAAACCTTCTCAAACCCTTAATTCTCTATCTTCTCTTTTCTTCTCCAATTCTTCTTCTACAACAATTAGAAAACAGAAGAAGAACCCTTTTATCATTCAATACTCTTTTCCAACACAGCAACAATTAGAATCTTCTGCAGCCAAAGCTGTTGAAACCCCAACAGATGAATCAGGTCCTAAAACTAGATTACTTGCTCAAAATGTCCCATGGACTTGTACTAATGAAGATATTAAAAATCTCTTTGAGAAGTATGGGACTGTTCTAGATGTTGAGGTAAATTTCTCTCATTTTCTCTGAATTTTTGATTTTTTTCTGTATAAAGATTGAAATTTTTGGTTTTTATAACCTGGGTTTTCAATGAATTTGTTGTGTGTTGAGTTTTAAATTTTGTGCTCATCTGCAAATTGGGTTTTTGTTTGGATTATTTTTTGAAGCTCTCAATGCATAGCAAGACTAAAAATAGAGGATTGGCATTTGTAACAATGGGTTCAGAAGAAGAAGCTGTTGCTGCCATGACCAATCTCGAAGCGTATGTAAGCATTTGTCATTGTTCACTATTACAGTAGAGTGGTTATTTTCTGAAATTGCTGCATTTTAAGTTTTTTGGCTATGTGAATGGATACGGAATGTGTTTGGTTTGATTTGTTTGTTAGGATTTCGATGGTCGTATATTGAAGATTGCTTATGCATATCAAAAGAAAAAGAAGGAAATTCGTGAAGCGCCTCCAGCACCGACCAAATTTAATGTTTTTGTAGGTAATTTGTCATGGGATGTGACGTCTTCGGATCTCAGAGAGTTCTTTAGTTCTTTGAATGATAATGTTGTATCAGCAGAAGTTATTTACCAGACTACTGAATTGAGAAAGCCAAGTGGATATGGTTTTGTTTCTTTCGGTTCCAAAGAGGAAGCAGAAGCAGCTATTACTGCTTTCAAGGGGAAGGTAAACTATCAGGGTTCTTAAGTTTCTGATTGATTATTTCTTCACTTTTGTGTTGGTTGCAAAATTCTCATTTTGGTTAGCGGTGCAGATATTGATGGGAAGACCACTTCGACTCGCACGTAGTAGAAGAAAGTTGAAAGAAGAAGTGAAGGCGGGTACAGCATTCGGAGGAACATCCAGTGAGGTGAACGAGGATTAAGCTGAATAAGTGTAATGTAACTGTTAACCATGCACTGGTTCTAGTCCTTCATACATCCTTGTCTATTAGGTGAGGTAAAATTTTGTAGAAATTTCATAATGTAATATGTATAACGTTGATTGGTTGCTTACTCACTGGTTACAGGTGTTCTCAATGCTTTCGTTTTGTACTTAGAACTGCATAAACTTGGTCACTATCACATACAAAATCTTAATGCAGACACCCTAGAGGTTTGTTTCCAAGTTGTACTGCTTTTAAGTTTTCCCTTAGGGATCGTTCTTTTAGGTTGGCATGGTGTAGTATAGTGGTGCGCCAAAAACCTTGAGAAAGATATAGGGTTTCTATTGAACTTTCTCGAAATCTGACAGTTCAGTACAACTAAACTGGAAACTTATTTCTGATTTGGTTTTGTCGCCTATTTACCATGCTTATGACTTGTCCAAGATAACTTGCTTTAACATTGTTTATCTTGCTCCAGCTTCTAACTCTAGTTTAATATTTGATTTCCTAAACCTCATTAAGCCATTTAGTTACAGATTGTATTTTCTTTATTTTACAATATTCATGCTTCACACGGTGTAGCATCCATGAAGAGGCAAACTATGGTTGATGTTTATGTGCCTTCCCTAACTTTAATTTCATAATGTGATATGTCTAACGTTGATTGGTTGCTTTATGCTTACTCACCGATTACAAGTGTTTTTAATGCTTTCATTTTTGGTGCTTGGAACTGCATAAACTTGATCACTATCACATACAAACTCTTATTGAACAACACCCATAAGGTTTCCCCCCCAGGTTCTACTGCCTTAAATTTCCACTTATGGATCGTTTTTTTAAAGTTGGCATGGTGTAGTGTAGTGGTGGGAGAAAACCTTTAGAAACTTATAGAGTTTGACTTTCTCAAAATCTGAAAGTTCTGTGTAATTTACTTTTGGTTTTGTAACTTATTTGCCATCTTGTCTGAGTTAACATGCTTTAAGATTGTTTCTGTTTCTCCATCTAGCAGGAAATTCTTTTCTAATTCGGTTTTTTCACCTATTTGCCATGCTTATTGACTTGTCTGAGTTCACTTTTTCTAATTCTGTTTTGCAACTTATTTGCCATTCTTATGACTAGTCCGAGTTAACTTGCTTTAAGATTGTTCCTGTTTCTCTATCTAGCAGGAAATTTATTTTTAATTCGGTTTTCCCTCTTATTTGCCATGCCTATGACTTGCTTCAAGATTGTTTCCGTTTTTTTTTTTTTTTGCCATGCCTTGACTTATTTGCCATGCCTATGACTTGTCCTTTTTCCTGTTGCTCCATCAATCTACCTCTGATTCAACATTTGGTTTCCTAAACCTCATTCAGGCTTTTATTTACAGATTTTATTTGACATTCATGATTCACATAGTTTAGCATCCTGGATGAGGCAAATTGTGTTTGATACTATATTTTTGCCTTCTCCAACCCCTAGTAGACACTGGATTCTCACATAGCTAGTATTCTTCTGTAAGAAAAAAAAAAAAAAAAAAAAAGGTTGGTAAAAGTATATCTTTCAGATTGTTACATATTGATGGTCCTGATTTGGACATTCCACCTAGTTGACTGGATACGCGATTGTATCATCCCTCCAACCTTCTATTCCTTGTACAATTCATCTCATTTTTCGCAGATTTCCGGATTCCTTCTTTTTGAGCTTAGCTTCACACTTGGTTAACTATGTTTATGTTGCACATTTGTTATGTACTGTAGTTCATAGAACAGGAGAAGAAATATTACAGATCACTAATGCACTATGCAGGGCCTGGTGTTTGCCACAAGTAGAGCTTAAATGCCCCTTTTTGGTAGAAAGGTCACTATTGAATATGCTAATCTATCTAAGCAAGCAAAGCTAAAAAAGGGTCAGTTAGCACCAAATGCCAAAATCCCACTGCAGAAAAAGATCCAGATTTGTGGATTCTGTTTTAATTGCATAAACAAATCTTACCTAATTAAGAGTTTAACCTTGTGTGCACGTCTGTCTCTTCTTCCATAAAACATTAAAACCCACTAAACCTAAACCTAAAACCACCAATTACAGCACTCTAAATCCTCGGATTAACATCATCATTACCAGCAAGTTTCTCAGTATTGTATACTGAGTTGACCCAGTTGATATAAAACAAGTGTGAAATTCTTTTCTTGATTCCTTGCATGAGAATCTAAACCTTAAAAAAAAAAAAAAAACAGATAAGAAGAACTGTTTTTATTAAAGACTTTATGATTGATTGTCATATACGCCAGTAACGGTTCCCTAAAACTCAAGATTCTTCTTCTTCATACGTTTCACAACTCCATAACCGAAATCAGGAAATTCTTGTTTCTTGTCTTGTTTGCAACCAATTCACAAACCCTTTACTCCACTAAGCTAATTCTTCAAAACCCGGATCTTTGTTTGCTTTCAATTTACATTTTCTTCTTCTGATTTGAGAAACAAGAAAAAAAAAGTTTGGGTTTGAGAAAGAAGGGATAGATAGATGATGAATAACTTGTTCTCGCAGAGGAGTTATGTGGATCTGATGCAGAATTGTGATCTTCCTCCGCCGCAGAAAGTCTTTGCCGGAGGAGCTGATAAATCTGTTGTCAACTCCACCGCCAAGACTCCACCTTATTCTAGGTATGTCTCATCATAAAGGTCCATTTAGTACTAATTAGAGTTTAATTAGTCCTAAGATGATAATTGTTAATTGTGATTAGTTTTCTCTTAATTGCAGTAAGAATTGTGGTGGAGAAGATGAATTATCAATCCCAAAAGAACTGTCTGAAATCGAAAAGATGAATTTGTTGAGAGCTTTGCAGTTATCCCAAACGCGAGCTAGGGAAGCAGAGAAGAAAGCCAAAGTTATAACCCAAGAGAGGGACAATCTTGCTAATTCATTTCTTAAAGAATCCTTGAGGATGCTTGCTTACAAACAATGGGTGAAACTGCTTGAATTCGAAGTCTCTCAATTGCAATCAAGAGAAACGGATAAAGAGACTGAATCTTTATCGGAGGAAGAAGAAGTAGGAAATGGAGATGGAGGAGGTGTAGTAGGAAATGTGACATGGTACATGGCTTTAGCTTTATGTTTTGGATTTGCTGGTGTAGGATTTGTTTTTGGGTGCAGATACTACTACATCATTTGAGAGCTTTTTTCTTTATTTTTTGATTATCAGCTGATGAATGTAATAAGTTCCTAACACCAATACAAATGTGCTATCCTCCTTGAGTGCGTCTCACTGCAAAATTTGGGGATTTATTCATAAATTTGAGCAGTACGGTGAAAATTCCGATGACAGTGTTCCGGGATATGAAGCATAAATCAAGCAATGATCCAAATTCTTCGAGATAATACCTATGGAAGTAGGGAAAATTTATGTGACGGGGAAGAATAGGACTAGACAAGAAGAAATACAGATACAGGAAAGCTTGCATCGGCCTCTCCCATTTTAGGTTCTCGAATTTCACATCATCTAAGCATAGAAATTTATCTTCGAAGAAGAGAATTACAGTGGTAAATTCATCCCATTTTGTACATAGTTGCCTAGTAGTAAGTAATATCAAAAATGGGCTTGAAGCACATTTCATCGACAAATAGGCTTGGGAAGCAACTGAGTTGGGTGGGCAAGATGGCTCCGCCTTGGTGCCTCCTACAAGAGTACTGAACCTCCTATTTTCTTGGATCTACCCGGTAGATTGGATCGAGGCTGGACTGGTTGTTTGTAAGGCGACGTCGGTGTCGGATCCAATAAAAAAAAAAACCTTCGAAAATTAAGATAAATTGATTGCTATTATTATGAGTTAGTTAAAAGAAAAAGATATCATTAAAAATAAAGTTGTTATCTTTTAAGCACCAACTAAATTAAACCAAGGCTCCACAAATGAAATCATCATACCTAAAACCCACATGCAATTGCATAATTTCAATCTTTGCTCTTCTTTTCATCTTTGCGTCCCAAGAAAATGTGGGAAGTCACCATCTCATAATTTTTTATAGCGACATCCCCTTTGGTTTAATCTGCATTTCTGCATTGGGAAGTTAGGTTGGTTGTTGGCTTCCCCTTGGTCATGATTTTATTTTGTGCGTATGGAATTATGGATGGTGGTACACTGGTACTACGAAATGATCAAAATATATTTCTTTTTAAAAAAGGAAAATGATCAAAAATTATGTTCTTTTTACAAGAGCTATCATCAAAAATTATTTGTCAAATCTAAAATGATTAGAGCATGATTCATGCACCAATCCTTGGCTCGTTGGACAAGGATTGTCATTGCCCATTGTAACACTCGCTAAAATTACGGGGAATGATACACTGACCGAGAAATCCCGATACACTCATGCCGTCTCTTGAGAATTATGGGAAGAAATCTCTCAGTATACAAATCATTTCCGCTAACTTCTAAGGTGCATACTTCTGCTTGGACACCTTGCTCAGCAGTAACAACAAAAATGTTTATAGGGATTGTAAAATAAAATGTCCAAAACCACCGCATCACCACCAACAATTGAGAAGCACTGATTTCTATTTTTTTCGCATCTCTGGATAGATAAGGTCACTCAAAAATGGAACACCTTAAAAAGTCTCTAGTTTGATCCCATCAAAACATTGGAGTAGGTTTCAAGTTAGGTATTCTATTCCACATTTTGTGCTGGTATGTCTTACTTTCAATGTCTGCTCAAGAAAATGCCACATACTTAGGTTGTTTGTATTGTTCTTCTTTGTCTTAATCAAGGTTAAGTTAAAAAATCAAGAGACTAAGATTATCTTTTGACTAACAAACTTTGCTTATTATAGACGCATTTAAATTTAAATGTCTTGGGTCCAACATTTTATGATAATGAGTTGCTTTTTTGACAAATATGTTTTGTTGACAAAATTTGACCAACTTTTAACTCTATTTACATATATTATAATATTCTTCTTATTCTTTCTTGTGAATCTCATACAGTGCTAAAAAGTAGTATGAAGAGAACAGTTGAATCCTAAAGAAGGTCACCAACTCACTTCTAGATGTGTTTGTTGAGGTTTATAGACAAAGATCGAAATTTTGATGTTTTCATACTCAACTGCCGCATGGTTTGGCCAAAACATAATTCCAAGAAAGTTTGGCTTGGCCTGCTCTTTCGATGATGCCCCATAATCAAATGATGCCTAAAAATTCATCCAATGAGCAAATAATATACCAAGAACTGTTTAATACAAATCCTATTTTTATCGGACATATATATATATATAGTGCACGTATTTAGGGTTACATTTTTTTATCGAAAAATTTATACCTTGTTCCAACTACTTACCTATTGGGACTTTATTTCATTGAACGTACATGAGAAAGAGCTTTGAAATTGACATTGTTTTTGGGACACATCAAATCTTATCTTTACCTTTATTTTTAGGTATAAAATCTTAATCAAGTCATCCCCATTGATCAACAATTAGTTTATTATTATCAAGAGTTGTTATATTATTAATTAACCCAAGTTAATCAGTGCTCCCTCCATTATATATAAGGACCACCCCCTCTCATTGTTATCACATCTCACATATCTTGCTTTCTTACTTTCTTCTTCATTCTCTATCTAAACAATGGCCAAAGCTGGAGTAGCAATTTTATGTGCAATCACTGTGTTTTTTAGCTGTGTTATGTTGAGCTTAGCAACAGACTACACAGTAGGAGATACAGCTGGTTGGGCTTCAGGAGTGGACTATGATACTTGGACTAGTGGCAAAACCTTTGCTGTTGGTGACAAATTGGGTAATCTTCAACCTCTAGCTCTCTGAAGATTATTTTATATTTTTGATGATGCATGAATTTCTAACTAAAATTATGATATATTATTGTTGTTTGCAGTGTTTAACTACGGATCAGGAGCACATTCAGTGGCTGAAGTGAGTAAAACTGATTACGAAGGTTGCTCATCAGCAAACGCAATAGCTTCGGAGAGTGATGGTGCAACAACAATTACCTTAAACAAAGAAGGAACACGCTACTTTATTTGTGGAATCCCCGGTCATTGTTCCAACGGAATGAAATTATCAGTTGCCGTCGGAGGTACCGGAACAGGAGGAAACACTACTACACCTACACCTACACCAACAACCACAACACCCACTACAACTACTCCCACTACAACTACTCCCACCACCACCACCACCAGCCCATCTTCATCATTTGTCCTTGTTCCTTCAGTGACTATACTTTTGTTCACCTTGATGTCATTTCTTATGTTGTGAGGCAGTGATCTCTCCATCTCTCTAGCTTTTTTGTATGAATATGTCATAGTTGAGATATCAAGAGAGAGATGGGCTGTGTTGATGATTTTTACTTTCACTGATGCATTTTAGGAGTTTTATATTTTAAATTTGTAGTGACGGATTAGTAGATTGATTAATGTCATGTTATTTATTGTGAAACATATTTGTGACAAATATGATGGATGGATAATGTAATCAATCTTTTTCAAGCAGAAGCAATATACATTTTCCAACTAAAAACTAGAATCGGTGGTGCTACTATGGAAAATTACCCCTGTGAGGGGCGGAGCCAGCCCATTACAAGGGTGTGCAGTTGCATCCATTTCCCAGCTGGCTCCAAAGCCCATTTTAAGCCCTTTAAGAAGAAGAAAAATTTGTAGTTAAGTCTATTTTAACACTTTTGCACCCCTAAAAATTTTGGTTGCACCCATACCAAAATTTTGCACTCCTTCCCATGATTCTCGGCTCCACCCTGCCCTGCCCCAGTCCTTTACCTCCCTCAACACCACTAGGTATATCCTTTTCTTGCTAGCAATTCATAATTGGGCATGTCAATTGCTATAGTTGCAAAGTTAGGACAGTAAAAACTTATTCCAAATTGAGTTACAAGATGACATTGAAATATCTCGTGAATACTCAGTAAATAATGTGCATAAATTTGGGTTCAATTTGACCATTCGAATTTAATCGGGGACACATTTTCATCTAATTGGAAATTAGGCTTAACATTTTTTCTAAAACCCTACAGTGTAATTAGCACCCACTTAAATTGACAACTTCAACTAGTAGCCATCTATAAAGAGAAATTAAGAAAAGGTGGTTTAGGTGAAATGCAGATACAGAGTTGGAGGAATCTAAGTTGTTAGAAGTCGATATCAAGAATTATATGTTGCCGAACTAAGTCATTAAATCTCTTGTTGTCCATGTCATTGTGCTTTTCAAAATTTTCTACTATCAGGTGTTTTCTTGTTGCTTTTTTGAAAGAAACTGTGCTTGCTTGTAGTCTTTTACTTTGTTATGAAAAAACTACAGCTATGCTGTTGCATATGTGATGCGATGCAGCCTAGGGTTGTTGGAACTTGCAGTAGGGTTTATAATGAAGTCTAAAGTTTAGGTTATGGACCATGTAGATGGAATCCTGTAGTTGCATATGACTTGAAAATGATATGTCATTTACTACTACCAATTTGATCATAATTATATTCCATGAAATGACTTTAAAACAAGGATTAATTGGGGGCCAGAGGTATTAATTGGGGGCCTGAATAGTTGGTCTCCCATTAACACTTTGGTGCTACCCCTTATCCTAATTTTTTAAAATGCCTAAACTACCCCAAAATAATTAGTGTTAATTGAGTTGATTAGGTTAAATTAGTTGTTAATTTTTTAAGTTAGATTAAATCAGTTTTTGGGTAAAAATTAAGATTATAGAATATATATATATTTTAGTTGGATAGAGAGGAAGAAAGTGAGTTTTGGAGGAAAATTTAGGAATCAATCCTCCATATGAAGAATCCGGAGCTCAAAACAATCAGGTAAACTTCCTATACTCTTCAAATTGAAAGAATGGTATTCCAAGTAGTCGATTCATGGACACCATACAACTACTCAGAGTGAGGGTAGTTTGGTCGGGAGTATAATAAACTAACGACCCTTAAGAGTCGTTAGGTATTTCTGACACTCATAAACGACTCTCATATTCAGTATGAAAAATCGTCATTCATATTGGAACAAATTGACGACTATAGGATGCCACTATGAAAAATCGTTAAACAACTTTGAAAATATTGACGACTCCATTTGTAGGTCATTTAGAGTCGTTCACTAAATATATTTATAACACAACGACTCAAAAACCCTTTACTCACTGTCACTAATACTCTAAGGGTCGTTAGGGTCATTTAAAATTTAAACAAGAGTCGTTACATTAACTTTCTTTTCATGTAAGGGTCGTCATTAGCTTTCTTAGGGTCGTTACATTAAGCTTTGTAAGGGTCGTCATTAGTTGTCTTAGGGTCGTCATTAGCTTCCTACAAAACTATTAAAATGTAAAACCAATTTGATAAATCGTAAAGGAAAACAAGAACTTTACTATTAGTCCTAAAATTCGTTCCCGGAGTAGTGATATTACTATGAAACAAGCTATAGGTAAGATTGCAATGGGCAAAGAAGAGTTAACAGCTAGGAATGGTCATTAGTTTTCTTAGGGTCGTCATTAGCTTTCTTAGAATCGTCATTATCTTTCTTAGGGTCGTTCATGGAAATCAAAAATCGTTAACAAAACTTCAAAAATCGTTAGACATTCAAAAATCTTAGACATTCAAACTTAAGTGGTTAACGATTACCATTCTGAGAAATATATTTTTTCGATTCAAACCCTATATTTCTTCGTTCGTGCCATGTTTGTAAAAGAAGTTAATCGTCGATTAGAGTTTTCGTATAGACAATAAATCAGATGAAAAAAATAATCTCCACGATCGTTAATGGAGGATGATGAACGGACAAAGGGAGGGGGAGAGGAGGAGAATAATGTTTTTGGGGAAGAAATGAAATGGGGGAGGTGGGTTTAAGGTTAATAGGATTTTAGGGTTAATTTTAGGGGAAGTGTAAAATAATACTTTCAACTATATTTTAGAAGCCCCCTAAAATTTTGGGTGTGGGTATAAATTTTTTCAGGCCCCTAATTAATACTCCTAGCCCCCAATTAATCCATGCTTTAAAACTCAACAACTCATGATGATACCTTGTATGACCGGTTCTGATTGATAGCCTTGATTGAGACTTTGGAAGGCACCTCACTAGGTCTTGTGGTGTAAATGATAAAACAAAAAGCGCCTAACAATTGCCCATTGGGAACCCATAACTATTGTGCATTTTTATGGAAATTGAGTAATACGCGTAATGATTTTGCTTAAAATGTCCACCAATAAAAGGAAATTAACACGGGATTCCAGTTTAATGCAATGCAAAAATGAAAGGAAAAATGAGGTCCTAGTAATAAAAGAATTCAAAAAAAAAAAAAAAAAGTGTAATGCTTAATGGTTGCCTACTCACCAAAAACAGTACCTAACTCTCAACTTGACTACTAATCTATGAACCTTGGTTTGAGGAGTAATCTATGAACCTTGGTTTGAGAGGTCACCTAGAAATGGGGATTTTGGTAGTAGGATAATATTGGATTTTCATAATTATTTTGGTTGTCAAGGATAACTAAGTTACTTTTCCCACTAAACTCCCCCTTATCTAGCTCTTAACTAAAATGGTCTTTGGAATTGGATTTTCATGATTATTTTGGTAACTTAAGTTACTTTTAAGGCCAGCCTTTGACCAAGTAAAATGTTTAAAACCTAGTAAAAACATGAAAAACCCTACATTCACTCTAACTTCTTCCTCCCTCAACCTTTGACTGGGTTTTAACTTTGAACAGAACATAACACGCCGCAAAAGCAAAACACCACTTTATTGTGTACTTTAAATTAAACAGAGAAGAAGAATAAAATAGCAAACACACGGAACAGAGCAGATGTGTAAGTGAAGCCCTCTAAGCAACAAACAAGTTCAATCTAGTTACCAAAATAATCGAACAGTCGATTCAAACCAATTTTGTTATCTCCAATTCTACTCAGATGGTTTTAGAATTTGGACTAATGGATGTAAACTGTGAATCAAATTCCATAAAATTTAAAGAGAAACAAAATAATTTAGTATAAGAAAGAATCCGTCGATTAGATAATAAATAGAGATGAAGAGCACAATGCAGAATCACTCATTCATCCCAAATATGAATAATAACAATAATAATAATGGTAAGTAAAAATCCCCAATTAATCAAATAAATATACCATAACCAAAAACTAAAAATCTAAATAATTAAAGTGTAAATCTCTCAGATCTAGAATAACAAAGAGGCAAAGAGAGCAGAGGATGCAACCAGAAGAACAGCACCATGACTAGCAACACCGTTGGCTGGAGCCTCAGCAGGAGGTGAAACAGGTGATGAAACAGGAGGAACAACAACTCCGGATGGTGTTGATGCAGCAGGAGCATCAGTTGGTGGTGCAGGTGGTGATGAAGTTGCTGGAGATGGAGAAGGAGTTGTTGCAGCAGTTGGTGATGGAGCTTTTGATGATGAAGGAGTAGGTGCTATTGCTGATTTAGATGGTGTTGGTGCAGAAACTGGTGATTTTGATGGTGATGCTGCTGGTGCTTTTGATGGTGATGATGCTGGACCTTGTGCTATTGTTGATCCGATAACCATAGCTAAAAGTAACATTGTGATCACAACTCTTGATGAAAACGCCATTGCTAAATCAATCAAAGATCTTAAACTTAAAAGAGAAAAACTGAGAAATCTGAAGAAAAACTGAGAAAATTGAGAGAGAACTGAGATTCGTTGAGAAAGTGGAGAAGAAGAGATTAAAGATTTTCTAAGGTTTGGTGAAGTGTGATATGGCTGTGGGGATGGGATGGTGTTTATATAGGGAGACTACAAGGGCTGAATTTTAGACCGTTTGATATTCTTATATTCGGGAAAATATTTACTGTCACGCATTATTCGGCACAAAATATATTTTGTTTTTACTGATTTTTTTTTCTTAATAACAAAGTTAATGCGTTGGATATGATTCAGTATATCCCACCGGATAACTGTTCACGCTGTGAAGTTATGAGATCGTGGTCAATTTGTAGGGTCTACTCTGTTTTGGTTACGTGTACGAGTGTAAAGTTACGGTGCTGGATGATTTGTATTGGTGTGGACGCACTGGATCATTGTGAAAGAGGTTTAAAGAAAAAGGATTTATGGGGACGTGGGTGTGGGAGAAACTTCGGAAGAAAAAGATATAACCGTTGGAGTCTTTGTATTTTATCAAGACTAGTCCTCGAGATATGGGTTCATCGAGATTTGGGTTAATCCCCATCTTGGGGAGGACAAAACCGTGTTTTACTGAAACCTAAAAATCTCTTTTATCCCATGGTCATTCTTCGAATCCAAAGTCTTCTTATTTCGGGTTCATCGAAGTTCGAGTCATCGCAAGCGTTGGTTGAACACAGTAGTGTTTATCGGATGTTGATATTTACTATCTGAATTTATATTATAAAAATTGAGATATTTTTTACCCCATAAATAGCCGTTGAATGGGATTAGAATCATTGAAACCGCGGGACCCAAAGTCCAAGACCATCATATAAAATGGTTTAAAAATTCACCAGCTCATAAAAACAAAATCAACCCACATTCATTCCATATGAGCAAGAGACAGGCCATAATGGTTGAGATACAGCCCTGAATGTTTCCATATAGAGAAAAACGTGTGAAAGTGGAGGAAAGGGAAAACGTAACCGATTGAAATTGGCTGACACGCCAACACCGCCACAGCTAGACTAACAGCAAGCTTCCCGCTTTGGGAATTCTTTTGAGTCTACGCGTCTCGAAGAAATCCCATTTTGGGGAAAACTTCAATGACTAAACATTTTGAAGTTTGACCAGAGTCCTCGTGTTCACACTATTTTATGGGCAATTTCACTCAATGCGCAGCAGTTGCGAAACCACTGCGAAGGAACGTACGTGGGAGGTGCACAAATATTACATTTTGCATCCGTTATTTGTTATTGTGCAATCGAGTGCAAAATAATACAACGAGCATATACTTCAAAATTGCCGATCGAAAAAAAAAGCATATACTTTAAAATCGTTAAATAAGATTATATCATAAAAAAAATCTGACTGCTTAAAAATACGTGTTCACGGATGCTCTCAAGAGTGCATATCTGTTGTTTTGTTGTGTGTAACTATTGTGCATTACTTTTGGATCTTTAATGGAAAAGATATTAAACTTCACATGGACAGCCTGTAGCTGACGACATATTCCATCATTTGTTCCTTCACATGGTCGACAGTTACAGACTGTAAGCACTCCATTATAAGTACTCCATTGCACTTCACATGGTCGACATTTACTCCATTGTACAGACTGTAATCTCTGATTCCTTTGTTGTTTATGTGCTCTTAACAATCCATTGTAATTGTATAAATACATATCAATGAAGAGAAACTAACATCGTTGTATGAGATACAACAACTCAAACTAGATTATTTCATGGTAATCTAGAGCTAGGTTATATTTTTTTTCTTCTCACAGCTGATCAGTCATGGTACTTGAGGATGATATCTCATCCCCTATTCAAACACCTCCTTCATCACTAAAAAAGGATCTGTTTTTATCTCAATCATCACCCTACTATGTACATCCGGCTGACAACCCCACAACTGTCATCTCCACGCCTCTTCTCAATAGTGAAAACTATTGCATCTGGGAACGGGGAGTGAGAAAAGCCCTAAGTGCTAAGGCTAAACTCGGTTACATAGATGGCTCAATCGGAATACCGAAAGATCCAGTTGATCTCTTCCATTGAACTCATGCAAACGACCTGGTTGGTAGCTGGGTTGCAAACTCTGTGGACCCAGTAATCAGATCCAGTGTCATGGCGTTTCCTTCTACAAGGGATCAATGGTTGGAAATCAAATATCGGTTCTCTCATAAGAATGCTCCGAAATTGTTTGCCCTAAAACAAGCTATTTCGTCTCTGAAGCAAGAACATAACAGCGTCACAATTTATTTTACTAAATTGAAGACACTATGGGATCAACTAGATTCTTTCAGGCCGATGGTACCATATATGTGTGGTGCTGGGAAAGATTTTGTTGATCATCACAATCAGGACAGATCCATGGAGTTTCTTCAGGGGCTTCACGATCGATTCTCGGCTCTTCGTAGTCAGTGTCTCCTAATGGAGCCGATGCCTTCTGCTGCAAAGCTGTACAACCTGGTGCGCCAAGAAGAAGAACAACAAGGTTTGGATTCTTCCTCTACTATTCAGGTTGATTCTGCAACCTTGAATGTTTCTCGCAGCGATGCAAATAGGAAACACCGGAATTTCTCCAGCGCTGATAATGGACATAACAACAACAAGCGTCAATTCCATTATGTGATCACTGTGTGAAACATGGCCATACTCGTCAGACTTGCTGGAAGCTGAATGGTTATCCACCCAATCCACCAAGGCCGAGAAATCCAGCATCGTCCCCATATGCAGCTGTTGTTGCTCCCCTGCCAGCTCATGTTATCGATTCAGTCCCTGCTGCTCCATCTATATCACCTGCTCAGTATGATAGGCTCTTGACGCTGCTTGAACCTGATGCTGCAAACAATACCAATGTAGCTTTTGCAAACTTCGCAGGTACTTATTTATCTTGCTCTTCTCTTATTTGGATTATAGACAGTGGTGCTATGCACCACATATGTTCAAGTTTTTCATGTTTTTCTTCTTACACATCAGTCACGAACCCAGTCACGGTTCAATTTCCTGATGGTTCTCATATCTCAGTCACACATACTGGAATAGTTGATTTATCTCCAACTATTCAGTTGATCAATGTGTTCCACATTCCAAGTTTTAAATTTAACTTGATTTCATTTATTCAACTGACCAGCACATCTAATTGTTGCGTTAAGTTCTCACATCAGTCTTGTATCTTCCAAGACCATCGCATGAAAATGGAGATTGGATGGAGTAGGAAAATTGCTGGCCTATATCATTTTTCGTTTCAACCATCTGTTTCTTCCTTACTTGCTAATACGTCATTCAACAAATGGCACTGTCGTTTAGGCCATCCGCATAAGGATTGTTTTGATTTTTTAGCTCGCAAATTTGTTTACATTCGTCCTTTGTTTAAGCACTCATGTGATGTATGCCCACGGGCAAAGCAAACTCGTCTTAATTTTAATAAAAGTATTTCTTTATCTACGCATCATTTTCAATTAATTCATGTGGATATCTAGGGACCGTTTTCTACTGCATCTCTGACTGGAGCCAAGTATTTCCTTACCATAGTCGATGACTATTCTAGGTGTACTTGGGTATTTTTGATGACAGTCAAATATGAAACTTTAAAGTTTCTCAAATATTTTTTCTCCTTTGTTGTCAATCAATATGGCTGCAAATTCACCAGCATTTCCTCTGGTATTGATTCCTTGACCATTCCTTCGCTACAGATTTTTCGGTCTGATAATGGCTTAGAGTTCAAATCTAAGGAACTTCAATCCTGGTTTCACCTAAATGGGATTGTTCATCAAACAAGTTGTGTCTACACGCCACAGCAAAATCTTGTCGTTGAAAGAAAGCATCGCCATTTGTTTAATGTAGCACGATCTTTACGGTTTCAAGCACACTTACCGATCCAATTTTGGGGTGAATGTGTATTGGATGCTACTTATCTTATCAACAAACTTCCGACACCAGTTTTGTCTCTTAAATCTCCGCATGAAGTCTTACTGCATACCTCTCCTGATTATTCTACTCTTCGTGTCTTTGGTTGTCTCTGTTTTGCTAGAAACACACGAATTGCTCATAAATTTGATGAAAGAGCAAAACCTGGAATATTCATTGGTTATCCTTTTGGGCAAAAGGGTTACACAGTTTATGATTTGACATAAAAAAAAACGTACATTTCTCGTGATGTAGTTTTTCATGAGAATATTTTTCCATTCCAAGATTTTAAAACTTCTCCGTCACGGCTTCATCCATTGTCAGATAACTCGACTGACTATATTTATCATGATTCTCTGATTGATTCTAGGAAACCAACACCCTATGTTGAGCTCCCTAATATTTCTTCACCTGTTCCTTATTCAATGTATCATCCTGAACAATCACATCCTGGAATTCCTACTACTATTTCCGCTGCACAACCAACTGATATTTTGGCTGATACAAGGCATACGTCTCCTGTCGGCAACAACATAAACCTACTAGACCCACTAGAGTTCGTAATCCTCCTCCTTATTTAAAAGATTATCACTGTTCATCTGTTGTCAACAATTATAATTCAATTTATCCAATGACACAATATTTGTCTTTTGATAAATTCTCTCCACCACACAATTTTTTTTTTAGCTTCGGTTATTTTAACTGAGGAACCAAAATCTTTCTCTCAAGACAATAAGTGTCCCAAATGGAGGGATGCCATGGCCAAACAAATTATGTCCTTGGAAGCTAATAACACTTGGATACTTGTTGATTTACCACCTGGTAAAACTGCCATCAGTTGTAAGTGGGTTTTCAAAATAAAGTTTAATGGTGATGGTACTATTGAGCGTTATAAGGCTCGTCTTGTAGCTAAGGGTTATACACAACATGAAGGTATTGATTACTATGACACCTTTGCTCTGGTAGCTAAATTGGTAATTGTTCATGTTTTGTTATCTATTGCAGCTATCAAAGGATGGGCTCTCCATCAATTAGATGTGAACAACGCATTTCTCCAAGGGGATCTTGATGAAGAAATTTATATGAGTTTACCTCAAGGTATGACATGCACTGGTACGTCTAAAGTTTTTAAACTCAATAAATCTATCTATGTCCTTAAACAAGCCTCTCGTCAATGGTTCGCCAAACTATCTTCAATTTTATTGTCTGAATGGTTTACCAAGTCCTTATGTGATAATTCTCTTTTCACATATCATCAAGGCAAAGCTTCCATTTTTGTCCTTGTTTATGTTGATGATATCATTATTACTGGCACCGATAATGACTTCATTAATTCTCTTAAGTTGCGTCTAGCATCTGATTTTTCGATTAAAGACCTTGGTCGTCTACAATACTTCTTAGGTATTGACGTTTCTAGGTCTTCAAAAGGTATTTTTCTATGCCAACGAAAATACATCCTTGACATTCTCAAAGATTCTGGCCTTACAGGGGCTCATGTATCCACTTTTCCAATGGATATTCATCTCAAGTTACTTCCTACCGATGGGGCAGACTTAACTGATCCTAGTTCATTTGGACACTTAATTGGCAGACTTTTATATCTTACTGTCACTCGTCATGATATAACATATTCAGTCAATTATCTTAGTCAATTTCTTCAACATCCAAAATCTGTTCACATGGATGCTGCTCAGCGTATCTTACGCTATCTTAAAGGCACTATAGGTCATGGCATATTTCTGTCTTCCTCTAGTTCTTCATCTCTCCATGGTTATACAGACTATGATTGAGCGGGTTGTCCATTCACTCGTCGGTCTACCACTGGATACCTTGTTACCTTAGGTAACAGTCCTATTTCATGAAAATCCAAGAAACAACCAACCGTGGCTCGTTCTTCAGCTGAGGCTGAATATCGCTCTTTGGCGAACCTAACAGCGGAACTTCAATGGATAATTTATCTATTCAAGGACTTGCATTTTTCTTGTCCTCTCCCTATCACTGTCTCATGTGATAGTCAGGCAGCAATTCACATTGCACAAAAATCCAGTATTTCACGAAAAAACAAAACACATTGAGATTGATTGTTACTTTGTCCGCGAAAAGTTGTTATGTGGCTTAATTCTTCCGAAGCATTTACCTACTTATAAACAATTAGCTGACGTTTTTACTCAGCCTCTGGGAAATCCACAATTTGGTCGACTAGGTGGCAAGTTGGGCGTTCGTTCGGGTTCTACCGCTCCAACTTGAGGGGGGTATTAAACTTCACATGGACAGCCTGTAGCTGACGACATATTCCATCATTTGTTCCTTCACATGGTCGACAGTTACAGACTGTAAGCACTCCATTGCACTTCACATGGTCGACATTTACACCATTGTACAGACTGTAATCTCTGATTCCTTTGTTGTTTATGTACTGTTAACAATCCATTGTAATTGTATAAATACATATCAATGAAGAGAAACTAACATCGTTGTATGAGATACAACAACTCAAACTAGATTGTTTCAAAAGAGATAGTTCTTCATTGAAATGGGAATATCATGTGCAATTCACAAACACATAACAAGCCAAAAGAAACATAATGGATTAGAACAATTCCAGCTTAATAACATGGGAAGAAAGACCAAGTCTCAGCGTAATAACACAAAAAAGAAATTAAACAAAAAAAGAATGAACAAGATCAGCTCAAACAATTCGCTAACCTTTATTTGCATTGCATTTGGAAAAAAAAAAAAATGCAGCCTTCCACCTGCTCTTGGTTTGGTGGTTGTTCTACAGGGTATCATTGTTATTGACGAGATCAGCTAGAAGACCATTAAACTCAGTACCATAAATATGCCCCATTCTTGAACGCTTTGTCTCCAAATATCTCCGGTTTTCATTTGTTACCGGAGTCACCAGCGGAACCCGTCCTGCCATTGCCAAACCATAACCCTTTAGCCCAACGAATTTCGTCGGGTTGTTTGTCATTAACTTCAATGATTTCACACCAAGCTCCACTAAAATCTGTCACAAACAAACAACACGAACACAATTCAGAATTGTACGTGTATGAAACAAATTTGATTTATCGACGTTCGTTAAGGTTCATCATGTAAATTACCTGTGCCCCAACACCATAGTCCCTTGCATCAGCGGGTAATCCGAGATCTTCATTGGCTTCTACAGTATCGCGACCAGCATCTTGTAGGTTGTAAGCTCGAAGCTTGTGAGCTAAACCAATGCCCCTTCCCTCGTGCCCACGAAGGTACACTAAAACACCCCTGCCAGCTGCCTCAATCTTTTGCATTGCAAGTGCTAGTTGAGGTCCGCAGTCGCATCTAGCTGACCCAAATATATCTCCTGTTAGACATTCAGAGTGTACTCTCACGAGAACATCATGCCCATCCCCGATATCACCCTTTTGAACAGCACAGTATCGCGTTTTAAGTACTTGGTAACAATGATATATAAATCCTGTATGCCGAAAGAAAAATGCAACAGCTTTGGCTACTCCGGTATAAAATATATGCTTACTTTAACCATGGCAACATGCTCAATTCCATCCACCACCGATTTAAAACAATAAGCAGAAAATGGCCCCCACATAGTCGGCATTCGCGCAGGAAATGCTGGCTCGATCAATTTATCCTTCCTGCTTCTATAGCTGCAAATGATAATCCATAATCAGTATATCGAAATTTCAAGCTTCAACGCAACCGCACGCAAAGGATTAGATTTATCTGTGTTAATCGCTTCATGTTACAATGGGGTACCTGATTAAGTCAGCTATGGATACGATTTTCAAGTTCTCTCTTTCTGCAAGAAGGCGGAGCTTTGGCAATTTAGCCATGGAACCATCATCATCCACTATCTGACAAAGAACCGCGACTGGACCAAACCCAGCCAACACTGCAAGATCGACAGAAGCCTCTGTGTGACCAGCTCTTTTCAGAACACCCCCTTCTCTATATTTCAAAGGGAAGATATGCCCCGGTCGGTTGAAATCCTCAGGATTTGATTCTTTAGATGCAAGAGCCTGTATGGTTGTTGCTCTATCATCTGCTGAGACTCCAGTGTTTGTGCCATGTTTAGCATCCTACATATTCAGCAACTATGTCTCTCAAATGTCCGTATATATATAGCTAACAGAGAAGCTATCGGAGTTTCCCTTGCAAAGTTCAGTGATTAGTTATCAAATTTCATGGTATAAAAGAGTAGAATAAGTTGCATACCACTGAGACTGTGAAGGCTGCACGCGTTTCATCCTCATTCTGCAGCGTTACCATTTGAGGAATTTGTAACCTCCTTAAATCTTCTTCTTTCATGCTCACGCAAATGATCCCAGTTCCATGCTTCACCATAAAAGCAGTGTCTTCAGGTTTCACCAATGATGCTGGCATTATCAGGTCACCCCCACTTTCTCCGTCTTCGTCATCAACGACAATGACCATCTGCAAAATCCAACCAACCCATGTAAAAACCGATAAACAGATTATAAAATGCTCCAGTCATTTACAGGTTGTGCCCACATTTCCAAATTCATGATCTGTTTAAAAAACAATAGCAGCTAGACCAAAAGTGAATCCGGCTAGGACTTGAGCTGACCTTTCCATCTTGGATGTCCTTGATAGCCTCTTGAATGGTGGCAAATCCTTCTGGCCGAGACTCCTCATTAAACTCATCGTTATCAGGTGAAAAACCATTAGTTGGAACAACCTCGGCTGAAAGTTCTTCAAATGCTATAGCACCAGGTTGCAAAATCTCCCCCGAGATTACTGCAGCCCTTGCACTAACGTCATCCTTCTGGCTAAAGCTTGATCTTTTTGTCAGACTAATAATGGACATACCCAATGGATTCCCTGTTCTCACCGCAAATGAACTCCGTACGCCATCAAATCCGTTAACGTATTTCTGATCTCTGTCGAGGTAAAACAAGAAAACCATGTTAGCATTTGAAAATCACTAAACATTCAAATTGGAAGAGTCTTGTAAGGGTAACTTACTGTGAAAGAGTGAAACCCAAATTTGAGCAAGAAATGTTCATGGAAGCCATTGCCATTGCCGCTAATCCTCAATCTAAATGTTCAATCTGAAAAACTACACATTAAGATCCAACAACAAAATCTTAGAGAAGATGATGGCATGTCGCAAGTGACCAGATAAGTCGAAAACAATGTACTAGCAAGTGGCAATAACGGTCTTAGGCAACCACAGAGAGAACAGCGTTGGCTAAAGAATCAAAATCGATAAGGGGTGACCTTCTACATGTACTTGGAATCTAAGACATTGCCACAAACAAAGTCATTTTATATCCATTTGGTGTTATGAAATAGCAACATACCAAACAATAAGATTAGTATTTATATTGATATTATAATAAGTAAATAAAATATTAATAAATTGAGAGTTGCACAATGGGGCATGGTATGGAATTGTAAGATGGCCTCCCATGCTGTAAATTTACCAGTGATTTAGGATCCCATAAGAGAAGACATGTATTTGTTCACATTTATGGAAGATTAAAAATAAAATAAAGTAGGAGATATGCCCACATTAACTTCTTTGTATTCTGACATTTTGAACAAAAAATTAGGTGCCGATAAATTTAATTCCGGTTATCCAATAATTTCACTATGCTACAATGATATTGATGTGTGGCCATATTTAGCTCCATGAAAAAAATTACAGACTCGGATAAAATAATAAAATTGTTGAATGCGGATATGAAGCCGTCACAATTTTCTTTTCGACCCTAGAATTCTTAATCATCGATAGTACTTCGATAAAAAAGAAAAAGATAGAAGCATAAAGAGGAGATTACCTGATCGGCAGGAGAAGATTCTGCAAATGCAAACTACCGTTTCAAGGAGTTCTTCTTGTGAATGAACAAATGAAAAAATTCAAAGCAATGGGAAGAAAGTTCTGCAAATCTAACAATTTTCGAGAAGATAGTGAGATTATTGTAGTTTTATAAGGAACGCTGCTAGTCTGGTAAGGTAATATATCAAGAGAATTAAATAATTTGAAGCAATTAATCTAAAGATATTTCAATAAATATTTTGGTGATAATAATAATTGTAATTAAGAATTGTCATGTTTATGCTCAAGTATCTTGCTAGTCTTGTCTCCCATCTTTATTCGAACCTGCTGCTATGTATATATATAGGCCACAACGGAACGGATGCATCTTGGTAGTGTTTATAGTCCTTCCGCAATAGGAGTATTAGATGCCTAATCTATTAAATTTGAATGAATGTATTTTCCCTCTTCATCTTTAAAGTTGTAATGCTATTAAGAATGATAAATTCTAGGCGACCAGATAGATTTTACACCATGAGATAGATTTCGCTATGAGATCAAATGCCGATCACACGCAACATATTAAGTCATTCAACAAATTTTGAGTAATGAATGATGATTTTAGGTCACAGTGCAAATTTTGGATGCCAAAACAGATATGGATCACAATGCAGATGTTTGTACCATAAGTAAAAATACCACTTAATAGGCCGAATCGATACTTGAATCATCTTTTGTTCCTCATCCAAGCCCGCTAACCAGTCAACCAAGGCATCCCACCAGTCTGCACAGACCGATCAATGGTCAAAGTCGGTCAACTGTCAAAGTCAACATCTGGTCAAGGTCAATGGTCAAAGTCAACGACCGGTCAATGGTCAAAGTCAGCCGTCGGTCAACTATCGAAGTCAGCCGCACCCCCAGTCAATTTTCAGTCTTGTAGCCGGAAATGTTGCTAACCTATTCTCAGCCAAAAACTCATCTGCACTGCCAGCCAGCTTCTACCCATGCAGCCAAACCAGCGATCCGCTAACCAAAGATCCTTCCACACTCGCAACCGTCTCCAACCATGCGCAACCAACTTCCATCGACATCCAGCCATCATGCTCACAACCATCAAGCCAGTCCTTACCTCACTGCATCCACTGTTCACCAAAGAAATGTCCACCAACACTACCAGCCATCATTTATGCAGAATTTATCATGAAAGCATAAATGTGATGTTTCAGCCATTGAATTCCAGCAGTTTCATCCATGTAGAATTTAACATAGAGACATAAAGGGGCAGTTTCATGCAGAATTTATGATGAAGGCATAAAGGGGAAGTTTCATGCAGAATTCATGATAAGATCATAAATGGGCAGTTTCATGCCATTTAAGTGGATATTGAAAATTAGATGTAAAACTATATAAATAGGGAGGAGCATAGGTCAGTGAGGGGGGTAGCCAAGAGGAGAGAAAAGAAAAACATATCATGTAATACAAATTATGAATGAAAAATTACTCCACAAGGGGATTCACCCGTGGACGTAGGCAGCCATGTCGAACCACGTTAAACCTTTGTTTCGTTGTTTGTTCTTCAAATCATCTCCTAACCCTAAATTCATAGAAAATAATCAATTTCATTGTGTTTCATGCCCAAAAGTAATTTTGGGTACAAACATTGGCGCCGACTAAGGGGAGTTACGAGAAAAGAAATCGTGTTTTCCCATTGAGAAAAGTTGTAGAGAATGCTTCAAATCATGTCCATAAAAGAGCAGTTTGAACATCTAGAAAATCACTGCTGCAGTCCAGTTGAACATAACTACTGCAGTCGATCTGTTCATAATTGGTGCGATTCAATGATCGCAAATGATGTTGACCATGTAATCACATGATATCTGCGGTCAAGTTGATCGTAACTGCTGTTATCCAGATTCGAGGTTTGAGATTTGCTGAAACTGTTATCTTCTGAAACCACTGAGATTGCATCACTACGAAGTTTGATGAAAATGTTGTCAAAATATTCAGTCCGCTGTAAAAAGTTGGAGTGGAATACCATCAAAATCAAGTAGTATATTCGATCTAATCGACGTTACATGGCGGAAAATCACTATTAAGATCGGTGAAACCCCGCAAGAACGTTTGATCCACGGTGAAAGATGTCGAAAAAGCATCATTAAAATTATATTGGATGTTCATTGGATGTTCAATCTGCAACATGGCTTGGTCCAGTTTTGTTTCCAATCACTCCGCATGTTCAAGTCCAAAGTTGATCACAATGCCGAAAACCGAGTTAAATACGGATTATTTTATAAATTTTATATCGCTTTTAAAAGAGCTATCCAAATTTTTGTTTTTCATTAAATGCAATCGTTACAAAAAACAATGCATAACACATTGCAGTCCAAAGATCGCAGATTGGAAGCCACCACAGCTAATTCACTACAAAAATCACCATGTTTTTTGTCAGGATGTTCGATCCGCAGCATGTTCAAGTCCAAAGTTCAGAAAAAAATTGCTTCTCAAATAACGCATTACCAACCTGTTCGAGTTTGCTGTATGTCAAAATCTCTACTGTCATGATCACAGGGTTTGTCAAGATTGCCTACATCTCTAAGCATTTGAAAACCCTAGAGAAGACCTCCAGAAAAGCATCTTAAAAGGTTCCAGAAAAGGCCACAAAAGTATGGCAAATCGGTGGTGGAAAGTCCATGTAAAACGGCAACAGTCCCCAAAACCGTTGCGGGAAACCATTGAAGGAAAAGGCCACATTGTTGAGAAAGCGTCGCGGAAAGTTTAAAAAAAAAATCAAGAAAAGGCCGGTGGCCAAAGACGGCAGGCAAGTCCGGCGGCCTACCATGAAATTCCAAAACTGTTACAATGGTTTTGAGGAAAAAGATCATTGATCGTAAAACTGTTTCAAAAGGGGAGATGAAAAGACAACAGTTTCAGAAAACTGTTACAAAAGTTCGAGGTAAAAGATCACTGTTTCGCAAAAATGTCACCAAAATAAAATAAAATACAAATCCGGCAGCCAGACCCGGCGGCCACACCCAGCGGCAATCAGCGATTATGTGACGATCCAGACGGTTATATGGCGATTATTTGGGGATCCGGACGATTATTTGGCGATCTGGGAGATTATTTTGGCGATCCGAGCGATTATTTGGCGATACGGGAGATTATTTGGCGATTAGTTCCGTGGCCTTTGGATGATTCCGCCCAATTTCTCTTGCCTAGCGGATATGCACGCCCCACGAGGGTTTGGCCAAAAAAATTCGTTTCGTTGGTATCTTCCTCGTCTCACGTCCGAATTGGATGATTTTTGGCTCGTTGCGATCGCATGTCAATATTCTATGACATGAAGGTAAAATTCTACAATTGGAGAATAATATTTTTTTGGGTGAAATCAAGACATCAACATATTTGGAGCAAGGCGCTAACCGACCAATTCTTTCATAACTTCTTCTTCGTGCATCCAAACTGAGTGATTTTCGGCCCGTTGAGATCGTATGTAAATTCCTAACGTCGTGAAGGTGAAATTTCAATTATCAGAGAAAATTAAATTTATAGAAATTTAAAATGACAGCACCAGAAACGGTCACATTCAATCACCACCGAAAATACTGTAGTCCAGTTGATCGAACTGCTGCAGTCATTTTCCACATAACTATTACAGTCAGTTGATCGGACTGCTGTAATCCAGTTTCATAGCAACAACTGTTGGCATGTTGATCGAACTGTTGTAGTCCGATTTTCCCTAAAACTTTTTCAATACAGTTTTCCTCACAACTGCTTCAGTCCAGTTTTATGCATAACTGTCACAGTACATCCGATCGCATCTACTAAAATACAGTTCCATGACAATTGTCTTCAATCTAGTTTTTATTTAATTAGAGCATCCCAGTCACATAGACAAATCTAGTTTCCAAGTCGAGGCGAGACGCTAAGGCAACTATACTAGTCATCATCACTGGAAAACATCAACATAGCTAGTGGGCATCCTAATCATTTCATAAACAAAGTCGCAATAAAATTTTCAATATGGTAAGTATACAATTTACATATTTTTTTTCATGTTTTCATATATTCATACATACTTTTGTTCAATAAGACACCTTTAATGTGGCGAGCATTTTCTCAACGAGGGGATGCACACATTTCAATTATGCGCGCATATGGAATAGTGGGATTGGCCCCCCGCGCGAATTCCGGATAGCAGACATCTTCAAAATCCCATGCGCGAGAAAAATGCAGCAAGGAAGTGCACCCTTGTGCGAGCATTTAGCAGCATGACAATCACTATCTTCTGGGGGCGAGTTGCATATCACTTCAACGTGACTGACTATCGCTTGGGGGAGAGATATGTAACACCTCATGGTCTGAAATGAATCTTTTGGGGCAAGCTGCGTAACACTCCATACGATTGGGGGCAAGTTACATAGAGCCTAAATGCAATGCGGAATTCAGCTTCCGAAAATAGAAACTTCAGGTAACCCTAACTTCTTAATCCCACAACGAGTTGCAGGATTAAGAGGGGGCGAGCATACACCATAATATTTTTACGCAACTATTATAATCAGTAATGTTAAACTGCCATAGTTATGTTGATTGAATTATTGTACTCCAGTTCAAAAGTAACTGCTGCACTCGGTTGGACGCAACCGTTGTAGTCCAGCTTGCTCATGACTGTACTCGTTGACGTAATCGATGCGAGTCTGGTTGTACTCGGTTGGACGAATCGATGTCTTTGTCTAGTTTTATTTGTAACTGTTCCACCTAGGTTTATTGAACTTTTTAAGTTCAGTTCCTTAGCCGCTGCTCCAGTCCAGCTGATCAAAGATGCTTCAGTCCAGCTCTGTTCGTATTCCTGCAGTCCAGCTGATTGCAGCTTCTGCAATCATGTTTGCATCCCCTGTAGTACATCTGATCAAAGCTTCTGCAGTTAGGCTCATCTTTCCTGTAGTCCAGCTGATCGCAGCTGCTGCAGTGCAGCTTTGTTCGTTGTTGTTGCATTCCAGTTGATCGCGGCTGATGCAGTCCAGCCATGTTCGTAGCTCTTGCATTCCAGTTGAACACAGTTGTTGCAGTGCAGCTTTGTTCGTTGCTGCTGCATTCCAGCTGATCGCAGCTGATGCAGTCCAACTGTGTTCGTAGATCCTGTAGCCCAGCTGATCGCAGCTTCTGCAGTGCATCTTTGTTCGTTGCTCTTGTGTTCCAGCTGATGCAGTCCAGCTATGCTCGCAGTTCCTGCAGACCAGTTGGTCGCAGCTGCTGCAGTGTAACTTTGTTCATTGCTGTTGCATTCTAGATGATCGCAACTGATGCAGTCCAGCTATGCTCGCAGTTCATGTAGACCAGCTGGTTGCAGCTGCTGTAGTATAACTTTGTTCGTTGCTGTTGCATTCCAGCTGATCGCAGCTGATGCAGTCCAGTTATGCTCATCCATTCTGCATCCGGTGACCGCATTGCTATAGTCTTGCTCGTCATTGATTCCAATTCGATCGCACTATTGCAGTTCAATTTTGCTCGTCGCTGCTGCATTTCAGCTGATCACAGCTGCTGCAGTCCAGCTATGTTCGCATCTCCTGCAGTCCAGTTGACCGCAACTGCTGCAGTGCAGTTCTGCTCGTCACTATTGTAGTACAACTGATCGTAGTTGCTGCAATGCTCCTGCAGTCCAGCTGATCACAGCTGCTACAGACTAGCTTCACTCAATGATGTTATCGCACACTCACAATACCACTCCACTCAAGCATCACGCTTCTGTTACAGAACAGTTCACCTCCCGTCCTGATTTTGCATACAACAGTGGTTCATGCTCAACTGTTTCCTGCCGACCTCCCAATCACAATAGCCACACTTGGTGGCGTCGTGATTGGATTTCCACAAACAACAAGGGAAGTTCGCCAATCGCCCTAACATTAGTAATCCACACTTGGGGGCGAGTTTTATCATTGACTAAGGAAAACAAAATTTTCTTAACCCCCAACAATTTGGAGATTAAGAGGGGGCGATGTTTGTACCATAAGTAAAAATACCACTTAATGGGCCGAATCGATACTTGAATCATATTTTGGTCCTCATCCAAACCCGCTAACCAGTCAACCAAGGCATCCCACCAGTCTTCACAGACCGGTCAATGGTCAAAGTCGATCAACTATCAAAGTCAACATCCGGTCAAGGTCAATGGTCAAAGTCAAGGACCATTCAATGGTCAAAGTCAACCGTCGGTCAACTATCGAAGTCAGTCGCACCCCCAGCCAATTTTCAGCCTTGTAAACGGCAATGCTGCTAACCTATTCTCAGCCAAAAACTCATCCGCACTGCCAGCCATCTTTTACCCATGCAGCCAAACCAGTCTACCAACCAGCATCCTTCCACACCGCCAACCAGTCTCCAACCATGCTGACAACCAGCTTCTATCCACACTGCCATCCATCATTCCTGTCAACCATCAAGCCAGTCCCTACCCGTGCAGTCATCTGTTCCGCCAACAAATGTCCACCAACACTACCAGCCATTATTTATGCAGAATTTATCATGAAAGCATAAATGTGATGTTTCAGCCATTGAATTCCAGTAGTTTCAGCCATTGAATTCCAGCAGTTTCAGCCATTGAATTCCAGCAGTTTCATCCATGCAGAATTTAACATAGAGACATAAAGGGGCAGTTTCATGCAAAATTTATGATGAAGGCATAATGGGGCAGTTTCATGCAGAATTCATGATGAGAGCATAAATGGGCAGTTTCATGCCATTTAAGTGGATGTTGAAAATTAGATGTAAAACTATATAAATAGGGATGAGCATAGGTCAGTGAGGGGGGTAGCCAAGAGGAGCGAAAAGAAAAACATATCATGTAATACAAATTATGATTGAAAAATTACTCCCCAAGGGGATTCACCCGTGGACGTAGGCAGCCATGCCGAACCACGTTAAACCTTTATTTTGTTGTTTGTTCTTAAAATCATCTCCTAACCCTAAATTCACAGAAAATAATCAATTTCATTGTGTTTCGTGCCCAAAAGTAATTTTGGGTACAAACAGCAAACAATTTTGTTGAGCATCATCACAATGTTTCTTGCAAGAACATACATGTTCACATGTTTTACGTGTCTTACGGCAGAGGTTATACAATAGGTCGTATGACATACCAAGATGTCTAAAAGGAAAAAAAAAATCAACTTGATCGAGAGATCGATCAACAACGGATTTCAGTTTTATGACCCCTAAATTCAAACAAGGCATGACCAGCAGGAAACTAATATGAAGGAGTAAGAATATTCTTTAAGAATTAATTTTTTACGCTTATTTTAGCTATTCATGTTTTACTGGGCCTCAATGTTCAATTTCATCTACCATAATATGTTAAGTGATGTATGTCGTAACCACAAGAAATTAATCGAGATATTTCCCACTAATTAACTAGTAATATAGCGGTAGTAAGAATCGTGCCCACAGAGAGCTGTATAATTGATGGGTTATTTATATTAGCAAAACTAAAAGAAAAGAAAACACAAAGGGGGATTGGTTTGGTTAAAGTAAATAAAAAGAATAAAAAGATAATAAGATGAAAGGGATGATAAAGGAATCCTTCGTCGTTACCAAGCGATAACTGGATTAGTATACTTATCTATCTTTCGTTAGAACCATTCATTACCTACCGTAGAATAGCATCTAGCTCAGTGTTGTCCCCAAAACTCCTTTTACCACGGATAATGAAGCTCTCCAACATCAGATTATATTCAACCGAACCACCAAGTAGTGGCTCACTCAAGGTGTAATCCAATCGAACTCTTTAGGATTTGTGAATTAGGTTGATCTCAATAGTTGAACTCTTAGCTCAAGGTCCACTTGCTAATGTTTTCTTCACTCGGGATCGCTCCACAGAATCCCTTTGCAAGGTCTCGCGATTTCTACTTATGTGGAGATTTATTCGACGATTACTTGTCTCAGGGACGGTATTAGGGGGTGGCTTACCCAGGCTGCAGCCCCCCCAAAATACGAGAAACTCCTTTTTAGCCAGCCTATTCATAAGAAAAAAATGAAAAAGACCTGGTCAAAATTATAGTTAGCCCAAAATAAACTCTCTATCTATACAAAAGTGAGAAACCACACGCCACGTATCCAACTAATAACTCTCTATCTATATAAACATACAAGAAAACTAGTCTTCTGGTGACTCCCTCCAACCCTTTTTTTCTTCTCATCTTGCGGTTCTTTTTAGTTTCTAGGTTAAAACTTGGATCTAAAGCACCGGTGACGGAGGTGAGGGTCAAAAGATTCATATAACTATAGATTAGCCCATGGTAAAAATTATCATTAGCCCATTAGTATGACATATTCATATGACTTCTTCCCAATTTAATTGTTATAATGTTGCGTTTTTTACTTCTTTTAAACTTTTGTGTCCTCTTCTGTTTCAGTTAGTGCTTAGAAATTAAATTCAACTGTGAAATTTACTCCCACTCCATCACAATTTGATCTATCTAGCCCATATTGTTTCCAAATATTTACTAAAACTTGGTCCATGCGTACGTAAACTAAAAATTAACCCAAATATCAAAATCTTTTACATAATATTTTCCCCATTTTCTTTTCTTTTAATAAACAATGACAAAAATTTGGCATTTAAATGTTCTGATGTATTGGTTTTTAATTTCATGAACTGATTTGAGAACCATACAAATATATAGAAGTAACATTTTAAAAATTCAAAAATTCAGACGGCCTACGGCCGCATTTCAGATAATAATATCTATTTTTATTATATATGTTGTCTTCGCAATTTAATATTGTCACTGAGCTGAACCTTACTATATAGAAAATGATCAGCAGCATGCAGTTCTTTTATCACTGTATTTAAATTTGAGGCATTTAGATTGCTATAATCTGGGTGTACGAAGAAAAAAAATTAGCCCACCCGGACACAAATTCCTGGTTCCGTCGCTGACTTGTCTCCTAACTTCTACTAGATTTAGAACAAACAATATACCAATCTAGTAGGCCTCCCAATCAATCTAAGAATTACTCATAAACCCTAAATATAGTGAAAACAAACGATTTCATCCTTAATCAACAAAGGTTTAGCTACACATGATTACAAAAGAGAATGCGTTCCCCCTAGAGGGGTAAGCCCTAGGTTTTAATGTAGAATATGTAATATTGGAGGTAGAGATGTGTAAAACATGACTAAAATATTGTATTTAGGGTCTTCTTATAGTGTGCTTACGTAGTCTAGGGTGTAGAACTCGTTCAGGACCGCGTGTTCCTTGATTTAAAAGCTCATACTCGTTCCAAACACCTTAGTTACGGTTGGGTTTAACCCAGCCGTAATTATGACAATATTTTCATCTCAAAATACCCAGACTTATACGGTTGGGTCCGAGTCTCTTGGACCTGGCCGTAATTTTTCCTGTAACTTTTTGTCTTTCGCCATTTCCACCAGAACTTCTTCATCTGATATCCGATTGACCTCATTCTTATTGGGTTGCACTATTATTACATATGGTCGTCCTATACAAAATAGCAATTTCCAAATATTCATATCTCTTCACTTTACGTTTAGGTTGGACCTAGCCGTAACTCCTTATGCAAATTGTAGTGGAAATTTTCTCTTTTATAGTTAGGATTGGGGATGCTTTTCCTAACCATAAATCTTCCTGGAATTTGTATTCAAGAGTTTTCTTTGGACCTTACAACTTCTTATTTTCATGCAGGAATGAACTCATTTACTCTTCTTAACTCATTTTAACAACATTTCCATTGATTTCAGATGATTCACCTGAAGAAACAAATAAAATAGAAAAAAAGAGTACTACAAGGATAATGTGCAAGAAATATAACAATTATTATTATTATGTATTTGACACTCTAAAAATGTATATTAAGCATCTATCATTAAGCAGGTAGGGGTAAGCATGGTTTGGTATTTTCCTCATCCGCATCCAATCCAATGTATGGAGGATTTTTCAATTTAGATATTCACGTACGATCCAACATCCTACGATTTGGATGTAGATGATTCAATGGATTTATTCTATAATTATTGAGAAGATATCTAAATATTAATGATCGGAACTGGTTGGTATGCGTGCTCGAGCCTCAGGTATAAGTTATATTTTTACCTCAATTATCAATGTATCAAAGTATAACATTCTTACCAACAAGGATTCTCAACCAGTTGATAGATTAGCGAAAAAGATTTGAAAACTAGAAACAATCCCTAGAATTCAAATGTTCACGTGGAAACTAAAAACCAACATCCTGTCGTTGAGTGGATATATGTCTCAATGCATTCAAACCATTGATCATGTATGTTAATTATACAATGGATCCATAAAAACTAGAGAACACCATCTCTTTTTTTAAACAGTTCTTTTATTATATTAATTCTCAAACAAATTGAGGCGTTGCATAATACAATAAGGTGGATCAACATGATCCCACCATCACCATCTGTTTACAAAGTTTATTGAACTAAGTCATGAGCAATTGAGTTAGCATCTCTAGGAACAGCTTTAAAATTAACTTTGCTGAAATCCTTGATGCGATCTTGAATTGATAGGATTGTGTAATGAATACTCCAAGGAATATCGTTCGAGTTCCCTATAATAGCTTTAGGAATCTCTTAAACATCCCATTTTATTATGATATTATCCAGTTGAAGTCTTCTTGCTGGTTGAACACCAAGGCCATAAGCTTTCGACTCCACCACTTTTGAAGAGAAATCATCGAAACAAAAAGCACCACTTCCCAGATAAATACCAGAAGAGTCTCTTGCTATTGCTGTGGAAGCACCTTTACCATTATTATACGATGTATCTACATTAATCTTAATGTAGAAAATTGGAGGAGGTTCCCAAATGGCATTGCTATGTTGCGTAAACGGAATTGAAGAGAAGTAATTGAGAGCATGGTGTAAATCGAACACTTTGAAATCTTGTATTTATTTATGAATACATTGTGGAACTGAAGGTTCATTGTTATTAAAAACTCGATCATTTCTTATCTTCCATATGTTCCAAACGATACAAGAACCCAAATTTAGCATAATACCATGATCCTCCTGCTCTAACCAATGTTTATTAATATCCATCGAAGAGACACCCTCAGGGATATCAATGGATAAAGGACTTACCTGAAATATTGCCCTTGAAAACTGACAGTTGAATACGAGATGATTGACTGATTCTTCTTCCGCAAGACAGAGAGGGAAAAAAAATTTCGCATGACTGTTGAAGTTATTTAAGTTATCATACACAATAATCCCATTATGGAGTACTTTCCATATGAAAGTATGGATTTGGCTGAGTATTCATAGTTTTCCAGAATAACTTCCACGGGAAAGAAGATATAGTCGAACTCGTTGCCACATTATCTGCAAGCAATTTGTAACAAGATTTTGTAGTAAACATTCATGTTTTAGTTTTAAACCATACCAATTTATCCTTTACAAGCTCATCTTGTGGAATATAGATACTAGCAATCGCTTCCACATGTTGCACTGAAAAAGATGTAGCAGAAGGTTGATATTCCATGCTTTCTGACCCTGTAGAAAAAGATCTGAGATGACTTCCACCTGAACCATTATTTCAGAAATCCTAGTTGGAAGAAATCCCAGTATATTTGGCACCCAAAGATCATTCCATATATGGATTGAGTCAACTGAGCCAATAAATAAGCAGAAATTGTTTAGAAACAATTCTCTAACTGACATCATACCTTTCCATGTTTTTGAATCCCTTAGTTTTGGATCATAATCCCAAAAAGAGACTGACTGGAGATATTTTCCCCTATAAAGTTTCACCCAAGCAGCACCTTCATTTGTTAGGAAACGCCTCACTAATTTAGTGACCAAAGAAACATTTACATGTTCCATGTTTCATAGACCTAAACCTCCATAATCCTTGGATTTTTCCATTTTATCCCAGTTGATAAAGTGACACTTTCTAGTGCTTGTGTCATGTCCCCACCAAAAAGCACACTGAGTCCTTGAAATATGATCTGTTACTCCTTTCGGCAATTTGCTTGTACCCATAGAATACACAGGAATAGCCGAGAGAACATTCTTTGATAGCACGGTCCTGCCTGTAGAATTAACATAGAATAATCTATACACAGATAATTTGTTTCCAAACTTAGATATTAATGTCTCATGCATTTCTATGTTGTAATCAGACTTTAAAGGATATGATCCTAGATACTTTTCGTTTACTGACATTTTTTTCACACCAAACAACTGAATAGCTCTGCATTTGTTGACATCAGAACAACCCTTGTTGAAGTGTATTGAAGATTTAGAGAAATTTATAATCTGTCCAGAGAATGAAAAATAATTATCCAAAATATACTTCAACTGTTGAATATTTGCTTCAGAGTTTTTCCTAAAAAAGAATAAATCGTCAGCAAACATGAGGTGGCTTATTGATGGATCTCTGATGTTAAACTGGTATCCTTTATACAGATTTAAAATTTCACTCTTAGCCATGATAAATGATAAACCTTGCGAGCAGATAATGAATAAAGCTGGAGATAACGGACATCCTTGACGTAAACCCCTTCCACTCTTAAAGTGTCCATGATGAGTACCATTAAGAAGGATTGAAAAGGTTGAGGTGGATACCCAATTCATGATTAAGTTGTGAGAATTACCATGAATCCCCAACTGATGAAGCATGAAACTCAAAAAATACCAAGAAACTCTATCATATGCTTTCAACATGTCTAGTTTGAGAGCAAAATAGCCTTGTTTCGATCTAGACTTATGCATTGAGTGAAATAGTTCCTTGGAAATAACTATATTATCTATTATATGTCTATTTTTTGACAAATGCATTCTGAGACCAAGAAATAAATCTTTCTAGATAAGGAATCAGTCTGTTAGCAATGATTTTTGATACAAACTTGTATAGGACATTACACAGAGAAATTGGTCGAAACTCCATAGTCGTAGCCGTATTTTTCACTTTTGGAATTAAACTGATATGTGTATGGTTTAACTTACTTATAATTTTAGCTGTGTTGAAAATTTCTTGGATGAATTTTGTTGTTTCCTCTCCTACTATGGACCAATATTTCTTGTAAAAGATTATTGGAAATCCGTCAGGTCCAGGAAACCCATATGAATTCATTTCTTTCACCACCTTCCAAATAACATCTGATATAGGGCTTGAAGCAATTGAGGTGTTAGCAGGATCATCTAGTGAGAATGTGGACTGTTGTAAGTTGAATAGATGCTGGATATTAATATCTTCTTGAAACGGATTTTTGAAGAAGCAAACTAATTCATCTGTAATCACACCAGGATTAGTGATTCATTAACCATTACTAGCTTGTAGACTTGAGATATAATTTTTTTCTTCTACGTTGCTGAACAGATAAGTGGAATTGCTTCAAGTTTCGATCACCAGTTTTCAACCATATTTGTTTCATACTTTTCTCCCAATAAGTCACTTCCATAATGATATACTCATTTAATTGATTAGAGGCAATTTTTTCTTGTTGAAGGGTAGCCATAGTTGGATTTAGACCTTGTAAATGAAGCAACTTCTTTTTTAATTTCCCAATCTTGTTCTTAATACAACCTATCTTCCGTTTTCTCCAACTTGTAAGAAAGGAACCCAGAGAATTTAACTTTCCCATTAAATCATCAGACAGGTTAATACTCCATCTTTCTAAGACCACTTTCAGAAATTCTGGATGGCAACACCAATAAGCTTCAAACTTATAAGAGGCTGGATTTCTCGGAATATTTTTGCAAGTTTTTAGAATAATTGGAGCATGGTCACTAGAGATTCTTGACAGATGCAAAACCCCAGATTTATCAAACATCAGACACCAATCCGGAGAAGCAACAACTCTATCCAGACGTTGCCTAATTAAACTTTGATATTTCCTTCCATTTTTCCACGTAAAGGCTGGACCAGAAAAACCCAGGTCTAAAAGATTGTTGTCTCTTATGAAGTTTTTAAAATGAGTTATCGTAGCATTCAAATATTGATCTCCTCCATATTTTTCTATGACCGATGAGATGGCATTAAAGTCTCCAATATAACACTTTTTCCCATCTATATGTTGAGAATAGATTGACAAACTTTGCCAAAAAAATCCCATGTCTTGTATATTTGGAGGCCCATAGACACAAAATAAGTTCCAGATTTGTAGAGCTTCATTTTGTTTGACTTGTAGATGTATTAGGTTTTTTGATAAAGAGATAATCTCAGCATCTATGTCATCTCGCCACAATAACCATAAACCACCACTCCTCCCAATAACAGGAAAAACATAATAGTTTGAGTATCCAAACTGGCGTAAAATTGGATTAGAAACAGCTTCAGAAAGTTTAGTTTCTGAAAGAAAAACAATACTCGGTTTTAAACTCCTTAAGAAATATTTCAGAGTCTGAATTGATGGGTCATTCCCTAACCCCCAATAATTTCATGCAAATACTAACATGGACCGTGAGGAAAATCAGGGCTAGCCGCCACTTCCCATTGATCATCCGAATCCTCTTTGATTCTTGAATCCAGCTCTGATTGTATAACTCTAGGATTGATGCATGGTCCATCCTGAATTCGTCCAGTGCTACTTGGATTTCTGCTGGAAGTTGGCTTCGAAATAGTGGTAGAGCAAAGTTCTCTAGCCATCGATTTTCATTCACATTTTCTGGTAATCTTGTTTGATTGTTTGGTATTCCGTAGAATTCGTCCACTGTCACAATTCTGTGATCCGGTGTTTGCCCTGGATAGAAGTTGATGAAGACTCTCATTGATTGATTTGATGGAAACCTCAATAGATGAAGATTTTAGATTTTTGGTAACAAACTGAAAGGATTCTGCTATTTGGAAAGATTGTAAACTGTTATACTTGAGTAGAGAAGTGTCTTGATGAATTCATGTGATGTAAGTCAGGGATAGAAGTAGCTAGTGGTACTGGGAATTTTTGTTGATGGGGAGTTACGGAGGATCCATAAACTAGGAAGTTTGTAGCAGTTAATGATGAAATCGAGGAGACTTCTTGATTGGATGCTTTGGATTGGTAGTGCAACTGACTTGTAACCATTTGGTTTTTATTATTCAGCACAAATCTACATTCTGAAAACCGTTTTTCCAAGTTATCTTCAGAGTTGAGAGATGGTTCAACTGTTGATGTGGAACGTAAACCCCCCGTCATTGCTGAGGTTTAATGATGACTCATCATCCATGCCAATTCCCCTGGAAGAATTTTGGTTTACCATATGATCAGTTGCATTTTCTTCAAAATCAATCTCTGCTCCAAGTTCATCAAGATTATTTCTATGATTCTTCACTGAGGCATTTATTGATCGTTATTATTTAGGAATGATGAGATCATAAGCTTGTTGTTGAAATTTAGGGGGAAAGTCCTAGTGAACTTTATCCTTCAGATTATGAATCTTTGGGCACAATTTTATTAAATGACCAATGAAACCACAGAACAAACAGAATCTAGGAAGCCTTTCGTATATGATTTCAGCAGTTATCTCCTATCTTTTTGGTAGAGGAAAGGAGATAAAATCTCTAAGTGTTTGCTTGATATTGACTGGTAAACGTACTCTTGCAAATTTCCCCCAATTGTGTGATTCTTGAGTGGAGATTATTCTATGACTTCCAGCATGAGCTACTAATCCTTGAATAAACTTTATATCCAAGTAATTCACTGGTAATCCATGTAGTTGAGCCCAAAATTCGACTTTATCGAATATATATTCGTGTGGTAGTTTATTTGGAATACATCTCTCTAATGCCAGTTGTTTATGGGTAAAAATGGTTTCTACTGATTTCGGTAATTTCGGGTGTGTGGGTGAGAAACGAATTTAAACCCTAAACAATATACTGCAAGGGAGTACTTTAAATTCGAGAGATCAATCTGTACAAGTCCGGCCTAAACCAAGAAATGGTCATTCCAGACTTGCTTCGGTCACAAAGTGGAGGAGAAATGGTTGGTTTTGGGGAGGGAAACAAGGAAAGTGATGAGACCAGAATAGTTGATTCTGGAGGAGTAGTTGTGTTAATACGACTTGTATCATAAAAGTGGGAAGGCTAACAAATGGTAAGCTAGCAAGTATTTTTTGAGTGTTGTATGCTCCTAACTGAACTTGTTGTTCGGTGGAAATTGGTAAGACCTATTTATACAAGTCAAAGTAAAACGTATTCTGGTCTCATTAAGGAATGGAAAAATGGGTAAGTATATGAGAGGAGGTGGTAATGCATGGAATTGATATTCCATTAAACAGTTAACGTATGGAATTGATGTTCCATGAAACCGCTACCACATGGAATTGATGTCATATAATAGATCGTTTCACCATTAACTCCCTGTATTTACTAACAACCTTAACCTTATGACACTTACCAATGATGGGCGTAGTGTACGCCGTATTCTGTAAACCGGCAAACCAATACCCAAAGAGGATCCGCCAGTTTGTGATATGTGTTGCTGACTTAATTTTTTTTGTGGAAAACATGTAGCATGTTGTTGTTGCCTTGCAAGTCGAGCTTGGGAGAGTTGTTATCTTGGTGACCTTCGAAGGTCTATATTTTGCATCTTAAGAGGAAAGGTAACCGTTGATCGTCGCACGCTTTTATTTTTTAGTAGCCGCATAGGGAATGCCAGCATAGTGGCGCATCTAGGTTGGCATGTCATTGGCATAGCATGGTGGCACGGCTAGGTTGGCATGTCATTGGCGTGTCATGGAGGCTCGTCTAGGTTGGCATGCCATTGGAGTGGCATGGTAGGTTGGCATGGCATGCCTTGGCGTGACCAAACTAGGGTTTTGGGTCAAAGGTTACCATGTGTTTTCTGGTACCCTTGGATGGCTAGGATTTGCTCCTGGGATTGAAGGGACGACCGTCGATTGTCGCACGCCTTCGTTTTGGTAGTCGCGTAAGGAAGGACAGCATGGTGGCGCGGCTAGGTTGGCATGCCGTTGGCATGGCATGGTTTGGCGTGGCCAAACTTAGGTTTTCGGGCTAAAGGTTACCATGCGTTGTTTGGTAACCTTGGATGGCTAGGATTTGCTCCTAGGATTGAAGGGGGACTGTTGATTGTCGCACGCCTTCGTTTTGGTAGCCGCATTGGAAAGGCCAGCATGGTGGCGCATCTAGGTTGGCATGCCGTTGGCATGGCATTGTTTGGCGTGGCCAAACTTAGGTTTTCGGGCCAAAGGTTACCATGCATCGTCTGGTAACCTTGGATGGCTAGGATTTACTCCAGGGATTGAAGGGGGGGCGTTGATTGTCACACGCCTTGTTTTTGGTAGCCGCATAGGGAAGGCCAACATGGTGGCGTAGTTAGGTGCGTTCAGCATGGTGGGGCCAAGGTCTTGGCATGTCGTTGGCACATGGTGCGGCTAGCATGGCTAGGGACAAGGCAAGGTGCGGTTTGGCTTAGCATGGTGGTTCCAAGGGTTTGGCATGGGCGCATGGTGCGACTAGATTGGCTAGGGACAAGGTATGACATGGCTGCAAATGTCGCATAATGATGATGCGTCACAGAGTTGCAGGCGACTTAAAGTGGCGACTCGAGAATTTTGATATTCAAAATGGGTGATGAGGAACTTTATGCTAATAATACACATGTATAAGATGTTTGGCCTCCTTTTTTTAGGTTGAATTCATCAAAAAAATTGATTTTTTCGGAGATCTGTTTTAGGTTCAGCTGCAAACGAAAGGTTGAACTTTACGCGCAAAGAACCATTCGTCTTATAAATTTAAAGACAAACCCAAGTATTTCAATTTTTGTTTATAGTTCGGCTCATTCGAACTCGTCTAATAGTTAGCCGAACCTTAAGTTTATTTTTTGTAGTTTAAAAGGCGACTTAAAGTATAATGTTCGGCTCAAAATTTAGCAGTACCAAAATCAGCTGAACATCAATGAATCTCTGAACCTATTCAAGTCAAAAGTTCGGCCAAAAACCAACCAGAGTCGAATCAGAAGAACCTAATATTTCCCTAAACAATAGCCTAGGTTCGGCTCAAATTATATTTTCCAAGATCAGCCGAACTGATCTTCTGGAAAAGTAAAAACGAAGAAAAAGGCTAGGTTCGTCTGATAATTTTGGGTCGAACCAACATCTGTAAACCCTACTTTCATCTTCAAAATCATATTGAATCGATCATCAACTAAATGAGATAACTGATGATGATCGTATATGATTTCAGCAGTTATCTCCTGTCTGTTTGGTAGAGGAAAGGAGATAAATGAAATCGTATATGATTTCAGCAGTTATCTAAATGTCTACTTATAGTTGATTTTTATAATAGTAAATCGATCTTAGCTAGTCTTCTACTTGTTATTATAGATCTTTCAGTTATGTATGTGAAAAGAAATTAATCGAGTAATCATAATGTTAGCTAATTTTGCTTAATGTTAGTTTTCTATACTCATAGATGAGAAAAGAGATTACAGTAATGTTGTTAGCTAATTTTGAATAATCATAGTAATGTTAGTTTTCTATACTCATAGTAATCATAATGTTAGCTAATTTTGCTTAATGTTAGTTTTCTATACTCATAGTTGATTTTTCTATATAATCAGTTATGTTGTTACTTATGAATGTTCCTGGAAAACTTAATCAGGGATGAGAAAAAAGATTACAGTTTTTTCTTTCCTTTTCATTTGTGTGGTCAAACTAGAGATTATCTTTGAAATTTCTAAATGAAACAAGCCAATCTGATTAAGATAGAGCATATAGATTATAGTTTTGTAACGGGGAATGAGTTTGGATAATATCTTAGGGAGATTCAATATTTTATCACTAGTAATCAATTGCATCAGCATTTGTAACTGTACAACATAAAAAAAAAATGCTCATCCAGTCCAGTGATTTTCTGCAACCACAATGAACTACCATTAAAAAAAAAAAAAACACAAGAATCCTTAGACACCATCACACCAATTCATGAAGCTGTTTCATATTCATAGAAAAGATGCATATTAAATGAAGAATTGTTACACATACAATCATTCAAATTCCAGATGCTAAAATCCATTAACTTTATTGATTTATATTACACCTTACTATTCTCTGCAATTTTTTTAACTATCTATGAAATTTGTTTAACATGAGAGCATTTTATGATATGAAATTCTACTGGAATATGATTATAGAAAAAATGTGACAAAAATGATTTATTTGTGTTGTTGTATGTGAGGATTCTTATACAAACTCAACATCTTCTTGATAAACTACATCTCCAATACATTTTGCAAAAGCTATAGTTTCAATTTTTATCTACAGAGTGAGGAGAAGACGACAATGCTTTGCTTGGTTAGAGTGAATAGAAAATCTTAAGTTTATATATGAAACCTATTTTGAGGCATACTATTATCAAATGGTAACAAAATAGGGTCACTAGATAAAAAAAGACCATCACCCCTTATCCACCCATTTTTAATAATGGCAAGTATACCCTTATTTAATTAGTGTTAATGATAATAATTTGATGTTAATGATTATGATTAATTAGTGTTGTTAAAGATTGATTAAAGCTAAGAAATTAGTAGGAAAAAAAATTGTGAGAGAGTTTGGGGTTTTTAGAGGAAGAAGAAGTGAAAAAAAACCTAGGTTTTAGAGATTTATGAGAAATCTGATAATTTTGATATTCAAAATGGGTGATGAGGAACTTTATGCTAATAATACACATTTATAAGATGTTTGGTCTCCTTTTTTTAGGTTGAATTCATCAAAAAAATTGATTTTTTCGGAGATCTGTTTTAGGTTCAGCTGGAAATGAAAGGTCGAACTTTACGCGCAAAGAACCATTCGTCTTATAAATTTAAAGACGGACCCAAGTATTTCAATTTTTGTTAGCAGTACCAAAATCAGCTGAACATCAATGAATCTCTGAACCTATTCAAGTCAAAAGTTCGGCCGAAAACCAACCAGAGTCGAATCAGAAGAACCTAATATTTCCCTAAACAATAGCCTAGGTTCGGCACAAATTATATTTTCCAAGATCAGCCGAACTGATCTTCTGGAAAAGTAAAAACGAAGAACAAGGCTAGGTTCGTCTGATAATTTTGGGTCGAACCAACATCTGTAAACCCTACTTTCATCTTCAAAATCATATTGAATCGATCAAACAAAACAAAAACAGTCAAAAACAAGATGTGTTTGTTGCAAATACCTTCTAATATGCATCTGAGAGCAATCGCGATTTGGGTTTCTTACTCAAATGTCTTTAGTTTCGATTTTAATCGATAATCAAAATATTTTCATCCAAACGAATGAAACTGTTTTTTTATTTTTTATTTTCATTAGTTTTGATTTAAGTTTTTAATTTAGTTAAGGATATTGAAATAATTTAATTAACTTTAGATTAACTTCTTAATAAAATTGAAGGGTATTTAAGTAATTTAATATAATTAAAGGGTAACCTAGTAATATCATCATGGCTAGGACACCCCTTATAAGCATACCCTAGATGGTATTATCATTTAGTATGCCTCAAAACATTTCAGTATGCCTCAAAACAGATTTCTTATATACATTGGTTATGTTGATAAAACCCTAAGGTCGAACCACATCAAAGCCCACGAGGCCAAGTTGATAACTCATTTTAGTCAAAATATTTCATGTAGATCCTTAGGAAAATTGTTAGAACCGGAATTATTGACATATCTACTACCATTCAAGTCAAGAACTTGATAAATCTTGGCAAAGTCAGGCTTTTTTCTGAACGAAATGTAAATTAAAATCTTAGGATCACAATGTAAATTTTGAACCTTAAGGCCGGGGCAGATATCTATTCTATATATATATATATAAAGGGAACTCCCCTTACTGTAGCACGTGAAGCTGCAAATTCTTTTGGACAATTTTTCCCTTAGTTTTAATTCTTCATTCATCCATCACATAAATATATTAGGGTCATTTAAGTAATTTTTCTAATACCAAAATCCTAACTTTCGAAAATTACCCAAAATAACCTATTTCTCCTTGATCAAAATCTAAATCATAATCAGAATTGAAGAAAATACACCATATGATCTTCATGATTGAAAAATAAAAGCTTAAATAAGTTACTTGATTGTAAACTTAATTACAATAACTCAATCAGTTAAGCACCTTTAATCAATTAAACACAAAAAAAGAAGGAAAAACCAACCAAATTACATCAATCGTACAACATAGACAATGGAGTACAAAAATATGTGGTCTTCGTGAAGGAGAAGTATGAAATTTAGAAATTAACAAACTTGCTGTGAAGAGCAAGGGAAATTGGTTTTCACTATATGCTTCTATTTCTTTGATTCATCAGCAAGTTAATAACTTAGTATACAAATTAGAATTTCATTTTGGTTTATGAACGGATGATTGAGAGAGTTATTAGATCTAAATCTTAAGGAGAATAAAAATGGATATCAGAGTGAATGAAACTGCCCAAAGGTGAGAAGAATATGGTTTATAATGATATACTTTAAGAGTTATGTGAGATTAGTGGACATCAATGGCAATTTTCTGAGAAAAATTGGATTGTACAATAACTAATATGTTAGATCGTAGATGGAAATAACAGTACCTAACGGTGTAAATTGAGCCCCAATGAAGTCAAAACACATACAATAAAACTTCGATAAATTAGTAGTCTTGGGACTGCTAAATTCTATCAATTTAGCGAAGTATAAATTTACCGATAAATTAACAAAGTTATCATTATATCAAAAGACACCAAATTTAACTTTAACTTTAAGTTTGTAGTATCAAATATCTAGAGATTTTATTTTCAATATATTTTATGGAATATTATGTGTATAAAATGTATATACTTTAATGTTAAAATTAAAATAAAAAAAAGAAAACACAATAAAATATTTTGGAACTTCTCAAGGGAGTACAAAAAAGTTAAAGATGAAGTCCATTATATTATAAATGTGAACATGAGCATTATAATATAATGTTATCACACTGATTATTAATTTAGAACTATTAATTGGGGGATATGGGAATTAATTGGGGGATATGAATTACTTCCCCCAACCCATGGTGTCTGCTAAGGGGTGACTTTTGGTTATGAATATACCAAAATACCCTTCCCTCAAAATAAAATCAAAAAACAAAATCATATCCCCCATTTCCATCTCCACTTCTTCCCTCAAAATAAAAATTAAAAACTTAAAATCTAAAATCTAAATCATATCCCTCATTTCCATCTCCACTTCTTATTAATCTTATTTAGGGGTAGTGTTTTGAAACCCAAATATTCTCCATTCCCTTTCAAATTCTAAACTCTCCCCACTCTATATCAAATTCTCTTCACCTCACTTTGGAAACGATTTTTTTTTTATTCGAAGTGATGAAGATCATCTTTGAAAGTGATGATGACCATGCCGAATTGATTCTCGAGCATGCCGGTATCATGTTCCTAAGATATGGTCTTCATCAATTCCTATGATGGTTTTCATCACTTCCTTTTTGAATTTTTTCTGGTTTTAAAAAGCTTGGTACCGGCATGGTCAGTTGATTTGTAGACCATGCCGGTGGTATTTTTTCCTAAGATAGTTTTCATATTTATTTCCTATGCGGAAAAAAAACAATACCGGCATGGTCTTCATATCAACTGACCATGCCGTACCAAGCTTTTTAAAACCGTAAAAAATTCAAAAGGAAGTGATGAATACCATGCCGGAATTGATGAAGACCATATGCTTGAACACCTCAGACGGATGCCCGATAATTTCCTATCAATGCCGGTAGTCAAGTGAAAAAAAAATCAACATTCTCGATACTTTTCATTCTTCCTAGGCATAGGTATTTAAGCAAAATACTATGCCGGAACAGTGCACTGACGCACGCGCGAAAAAGCTATTACCATGCCGGTTTTTGCTCAAAACCAAAAAATCAACATTCGGAAGATCAAAACCAGGGAAAAAATCGTAACGAGAGAGCTACGCCCCCCCGAACCCCCCCGGGTAGTGGCAAACAATTTATGAACATTTCCAACAATTGCCACCATGAGTTTTTGGTTGAATACCATGCCCGCACCAAGCTTTTTCAGCTGCAACAATGGTGGATTCAAAGAAAAAAATCAATTTTTCAACCTCTTATTATCGATAATTCTCTCATCACAATCATCTTCCTATTTTCAAAAAAGAAATTCCTCTCAAATATTTTTTCCCTCCTTCTACTCTCACCCAAACACAAATAAAAATACACACTAATTTATCCCCCAAATACTTAACATTTTACTAATTATACTTAATCACTAATCCTAATTAGTGGGGGCTAGATTAGGAATTTAAAAAAAAAATTACATAGGGGGTCACCCAGAATTGCTATTGGGACACCTATTTTGTCTCGTAGCTATATCCCCCAATTAATTCCCATATCCCCCAATTAATTCTTCTTAATTTATATATTAGAAGAGTACTATTGGAAACTTAAATTTTTTATTATGTTATAAATTTAGCGGGGTTATTAATTTATTACATTGGCCCAAGTAGGGACTGGAAAAAAATATTATCTTAGCTAGCGAAGTTATTAATCTATCACGGATTAATTTAGAATCCTATTATTGGGGCTCTAGGAGGGAGAGGTTTAGGGGGATAAAATGCTATGTGTAGCCAAAAAATGGATTGGGGGACTCAAGGGTATATGAAAAAGTCAAAAATACCCTTGCCTAAATTTCACTATTCATTAAAAAAAAAAACTAAATCTATAACCTTCTCATTCTCCTCTCATTTACAAATCATGACGAAGATCATTAAAAAAATAAAATAAATCTATTATCTTCTCCCCATCCTTCTCTTCTCATTCATAAATTGTGATAAAGATGATGATCATAGTTCCATCATGATGACAATGATGATGATCATAAAGAAAACCCAAAATTATCATCTTCCCTTTCTCCTTTTCATTCATAGACCATAATAAAGATGGTGATCATCATAAAAAGAAAAAACTAAGAAAACCCACCATATATTTTTAATTTTAAATGGTTAAAAAATATGATTCTATGAGTTTCGGGTTAAAAGAAATTATTAATGTGTTTATGGCTGGGAGTTCTTAGATTCCCATCCGAAAGTATATGTTTCGGCTTGGTTTTCCAACCGAAATTAGTTTTCTGATTTTTTTTTTGTTTCCAGAACCAGTTACGGCTAGGAAAACCTAGCCTTAACTGGTTCTTAAAACAAAAACAAAAAAATGATTTCGGATAGGAGTACTTTATTTCCCCGCCGTAAATAAAAAAGACGTCTTGAAATACTATCATTTCTAACCGTTTTTGCGTTTTACGGTTGGGTCGACAAATTATTTCAGCCGAATAAGTGTCGGTTGCGGCTGGGATTTGATGTTTTCCCAGCCGAAGCTGCAAAGAACCCATATTTTTAATTGATGTTTTCCTATTTGAATCAACAAAATCCTCTACATATAAGGTTATCCTAGATAATTTAAGGATATGCTTTACCATATTAGATGGTTGATTTTCAAAAATGTAAAAAAAAAAATCCTCAGAATTCTCCTACTTAATCAAAAAAAAAAAAAATTGATGACAAAAAGTTTTTGATTTTCATAAAATTAGTGCAATGATTAATCCTAATTCATACACTAATCATAATTAGATTACTTAATCACCCTAATTAACACTAATTCAATCAAGGGTATATTAGGCATTAGAAAATAATAGGATAAGGGGCTATTGGATTTGTTATTTCATGACCCTAAAAAATCCCCCAAAACCTCTCCCTCCTAGAGCCCCAATAATAGGATTCTTAATTTAACGAAGTTCTACTGTATTCTATTGCAATGGATTTCTCAAGTAAAAACTCAAACAACAAAGTGTAACATGCATTCTGTGATCAACAAATTTGTTATGGTAGGTCATTTAACAAAATTTAAACTGACAGATCGAGTAGTTATGGGATTTTTATGGTAATATGTAAAAATGTCCTGAATTGCCATTCTAAAAAGAAAATACAAAATTTTGGAATAGTCGTATTTAATAATCTACATTTGGGGTCGTCTTAAGGGATATGCGATCTAGGAGGTCGGCCAATTTGGGGGTCCAAATTTTTTATATATAATGCTAACAGTCATAGTATCACTAAATGATTTTGTCACATTTATTCATATAGCAGACGCTTGTTACGATTGTAATGGTAACAACTACAGGCATAAAGTATCTGTTAGTTGCTAATTTTGGGATATTTTATGCCAAATTGAAAGTTTACATCCAAAAAACTGAAGGAAAATTTTTTTGACGGCCTTCGGCCACCAAGCTAAATCAAAATTATCACTTTTAATAGTATATAAATTTATCTCCCAAACTAAAAAGCCTCAAAATTCAAGTTCCCGGCATTCTGAAACTGTAAGACGACCCTGCATTACGGTACGGTTTGTCTTGATCTTTTTTCACCCTCTCTATGCCCTGTATATATTAGTATTAGTAAGCAACAGTTAAGAAACAAGAGTTCATACATGGATCATGATTACACGCACATGAGGAGAGTTCGATGGAAAGAGTAAAGATAGAAAAATAAAAATACTTGCAAAACGTCCATTCTCTTCATAACTCTATCGAATATAGCGTGCTTATTATTCAAGGTATGGTGTTGCTACAATGGTGATAAGGAACTGAGTGACATTAGTACTTCGCCTCGCATTGATTAGACATGGATAGTGTGAAATGACTATCATATTCGTACCAAATGAGAACCTGACAGTTGATAATGATAACAATCTGAGACGGAAAGGAAATAAAAGAGAACCTAGCCATAATAAGCTTATAGTCATATGTGTTAGAAACAGCTCCTTTAATCATGCTTACTAGTTTCTTATTAGCTATAAACAAGTTGTTTGTAAACATAGTTAATAGTTCCTTCTGATAGACTGTTCTTTATATGCTTTAGGATCACATATTCTATATCTTCATGTCAATAGATAGGAAGTTTAAGTACATACCTTAGATTATAGCAAAACAATAGAGATGAATGCTTATAAACCTTTGCCTATTTTTGCTGTTAGACAGACTTCCACTTCTATCTTTTCTAGTTTTTGGATGATGGAATAAGTTTTCTTTTTAAACAAGATCTAGAGTGGAGTCCACCTCATGCTAAGTAGAACATGTGTCAATCAACCTACCATCATAAGTTAAAAAACAGTCCTACAATATAAGATATCAACCAATATGTCACTCCTTATCTTAAAAAACAAGATAAACAATACATAGCATTCATTACTCACTGATTCGTATTAATGTTAATCCAGATTATTTAGAACACAAAGCATGTTTTACTGCTAAACCAATACAAAGTCTAGCATCTCCCACTTTGGTTAGCAATAAAACCTTTTATTATTTTATTTTTTTTTGTTTTCAGAAATCATTTCAAAACCAGACATGGATTAGCAAGTTATAAAACTGTAATCGGCCACCAAATTTAGAAAAAAAAAATTTAATCAAAGAGTAAACTGTCATGTATTACCTTATCCTCAAGACCAACAATACGCTAGAAATCGGCAATGAAGACCCACATACCATTTAAAAGATACATAGACCATTTCCATAATCAGAAAACTAGGCGGATTATCAATCTCGAGTTAATCTTTACTGGCATACTAAGGACATTAAGATTAGCATCCCAAAAGAAATCTCTTTATGCCTCATAGAACATACTTCATTATGATTTCAAAAGGGCTTGCCAATTACTCATTCAAGAGACTACAACATGCTTATGATCTGCCAATGTCATCAGATGACTACATCATTCTTTTGATCTCAATAGAGATCTTCCAATGTCATCAGAAGATTACAGCAATAAAACACAATAACATCAGTTAAACAAGAGATGTCCATATGTAAACTGAAGTTGATTTGATTATATATGCAACCAAAAAACATACATACTCATTTTTATAATTAAAAGAGATTAACAACACCCATAGATGCAACATGCTATTTAAACACTTTAGGGATTAACCCTTTAGTCATAGGATCTACAAGCATGCCTTCATATGAAACGTGAGAAAGAACAATTTCTCGATCCTTGATTTTGCATTTAACCAGAAAATATTTAACATCTATGTGTCTCACTCTTCCCGTTCCTTGATTATATTTAGCAAAACTTATTGCAGCTTGGTTGTCATAGTAAAACTTCATAGGTCTAGATATTTAATCTATAACCAGAAGACCTCTCATGAAGTTTCTTAACCAAACAGCTTGAGTAGTTGCCTCATAACAAGAAATATATTCTGCTTCCATAGTAGATTGAGCCTGAATTGATTGCTTCACACTCCACCATGATATAGCACCATTAGCAAACATAAAAACATAGCCTGATGTGGATTTTAGACTATCCGAACCTAGAAAATCAGAATAACACTCAACTTCCAATTCTTTCGATCTTCTGTAAACAAGCTGAAAATGCTTTGTTCGTTGCAAGTATCGGAATACTTTCTTTACTGCTTTCCAATGAGGTTCTCCTAGATTGTGCTGCTAGCGTCCTAACATACCAACCACAAAGCATATATATGGGCGAGTGCAAATCATGGAGTATATTAAGCTACCAATAGCTGATGCATACCGTTTCGAATCTATACGGGTCCTCTCAAAATCTTATTTTGGGCACTGCAGTTTGTTAATAACATCACCTTTAATAATAGGTGCTTCACCCGGTGCACAATTCTGCATTTCAAACCTCTTGAGAACTTTATTGATGTAGGTTTCTTGAGATAAACCTAACAAACCCCTGTTTCTGTCACGGTTTATCTTTATACTTAGAACATAAGAAGCTTCTCCTAAGTCTTTCATCTGAAAGTTAGTTGAGAGAAAATTCCTTGTATCATACATCATGTGAAGATCATTAGTGGCAAGCAAGATATCATCAACATAGAGAATTAGAAAAATAAACTTGCTACCACTAGATTTCAGGTATATGCACCTATCTTCCACATTTTCAACAATACTAAATGAGGATATTACTTGATCAAATTTCATATACCATTGCCTAGAAGCTTGTTTCAGCCCATATATAAATTTTCAAGAAACAGACTTTTCCCTCTTGATCTTTAGATGCTAAACCTTCCGGTGGTACCATATAAATTTTCTTGTCTAGATCACCATTCAAAAAAGATGTTTTCACATCCATTTGAAACAATTCCAGATCGAAATGAGCTACCATTGCCATAATAACTCTAAAGGAATATTTCTTGGACACATGAGAAAAGGTTTCTTCATAATCAACACCTGATTCTTGAGTATACCTCTTCGCAACAAGTCTCGCCTTGAATCTTTCGATACTCCCATTAGCATTACGTTTGATTTTGAAAATCCATTTACATCCAACTGTTGTTGCACCTTCTGGCAGATCCACCGTATCCCATACTCCATTCTTGTCCATTGATTCTAATTCTTCATCTATGGCAGGAAGCCAAGGGAGCGAATTCTTTCCATTCACTGCTTGTGTATATGTTAATGGTTCTTCCAAATCATCAACAATGCCATCTGATTCTACCATGAAAGTACTGAATCTAGGTTTTACGACGGTTTTTCTTGGTCTAGTAGATCTGCGAAGAACTATTGCATCCTTTTCTGCAGCTTTGGATGATTCTGGAACATCAATAGTGGATTCCTTTCGAACTGAAGTTTCAACATCTGCTAGATAATATTCTTCTTCAAACACAACTTGTCGAGTTTTACTCCCACTGATTTCATCATTCTCTAGAAACTTAGCATTACTAGTTTCTGCAATTTCGAAAGGTCTGGATGGATAATAAAACATGTATCCTTTTGATCTGTTTGGGTAACCAACAAAGAAACAACTTGTAGTGCGAGAGTCAAGAGATTTTTTCGAAGGATTATATAGCCTAGCTTCCGCTGCGCAACCCCAAACATGAAAATGATTTACACTAGGCTTTCTACGTGTCCACAGTTCATAAGGAGTCTTTGGTACTGCTTTAGTAGGAACATGATTCAGTATGTATGTTGTTGTCCGTAAGGCTTCTCCCCAAAAGGATTCAGCTAGAGTATAATTGCATAACGTGGTACAAACCATGTCCTTGTAAGTTCTGTTTTGCCTTTCTGCTACCCCATTTTGCTTTGGTGACCCTGAATTGGTGAATTGAGGCACAATTCCATTTTCTCGAAGAAAATCCAGTAATTTTCCATGATATTCTCCAAAAGGGTTTGCCTTTCCGTAGTATTCACCTCCCATGTCACATCTGAGCACTTTAATCTTCTTATCACTTTGATTTTCTACTTCTTCCTTGTAAGTTTTGAAAGCTTCAAGAGCACCAATCAGACCTTTCCTTAATGAGATAGACATACCCGTAGCGAGTATAATCGTCTATAAATGTAATGAAGTATCGCTTCCCACCTCTAGTAGGAATAAAAAAGGGACCACATATGTCTATATATACGATTTCAAGTAAATCTTGACTTCGAATTGCTGTCTTCTTTCTAGTTTTCACAAGTTTTCCTTTAATACAAGCAATACAAGTGCTGAAATCTGAAAAATCCAGATTTGGGAGAATATTTTCCCTTATAATTCTTTCTATTCGTTCTTTAGATATATGTCACAAACGTTGATGCCACAACATGGAAGAGTAATCTGAATTTAAGCTTCTTTTGGTGCCTTTAGAAGTATCAACATTCATACACAACGCTGAATTTACAGAACTGAGATCAACATTTAACTTGTAAAGATTATCCACATTCAGCCCAAAACCAACCAGCTAAGATTTATGATACATACTGAAACAACCACCACCGACAGAAAAAGAAAAGCCCTTAGATTCGAGCCTACCAACTGATATTAAACATCTTCTTACAGTAGGTACGTAAAATACATCAAAAAGATCCAAAAAAAAAAATCCAGTATCCAGCGTTAGTCGCATATTCCCAATAGATTTAATTTCCACTCCTTGAGCATTTGGCATATATAGACACCACTCTTCTTTACTTAGTTTCCCCTGGCTTTTGAATGCCTGCAAGGAATCAGCAACATGAATGGTTTTTGCGGTGTCTAACCACCAAGTATTCAAAGGAGTATCAACAAGATTAATCTCAAAACACATCATACGAAAATCAATACCTTGTTGTTTCTTTTTCAGCCAAGTCTTATACTTCAAGCAATCCTTCTTCATGTTCCCTGTCTTCTTACAGAAATGGCATTTAAAAGGAAACTTCTTGTTCTCCTTATTAGTTTCAAATTCATCTTTCGGAGTTTCCTTTTGCTGCTCTTGAGGTTTCTTACCCTTTCCTGTTTTCTTGAAACTCTTCTTGTTGGGACCAATAGTAGTAAAATGTGCATATTCCTTTGTTTCACGTCACTGCCTTTCTTCTTCTTATACACAACAAGCAATTAACTCATTTACATCCCATTTCCTGTCGCTAGTATTGTAATTAACTTTAAAAATCTCAAACTGTTTCGGAAGTGAATTAATCGCATGTTGCACAAGAAAATCATCTGTAAGATTCATATCCAGCCCCAGTAGATTGTAAATCAGCTCTTCCATTTGAAGTATATGATCCTGAATACTCCCTTCACCACTATACCACATAGAAGTTAACTGACCCATATGAGTACCAATTATAGATTTCGCAAAACTCTGAAATTGTGACTGAATAACTTCTATTAGCTCTTTAGACGTATCTTTCAATGGAATTCAACCTCTAATGGCATCTGGAATCGCACTACGGATAATCGTAATACACATTCTTTTTGCCTTTTCCCATTTCTGGAAATCTAATTTTTCATTTCTAGTGGAAGTGTCGACAAGCATGTCATGTTTAGGTTCTCTAAGAGCAATATCATAATCCATATAATCGAGAACTATATCGAGATGTGACTTCCATTTCAGGTAATTTGTACCACTAAGAGGCTCAATACCATCCACAAGACTTTGAATTTCTGCAGGATTCATTGTTGTAACTGAAAAGATACATGTACAAATGATATATATACACTTTTTTCCTCTCTTTCCTCTCTTTCCTCTGTACGACTGAGTCTCTTTCCTCTCAATCCTCCTAGTCTCTGAAACCACCCTCGAGGTGGTTTCTCTACCATAGTTTCTTAAACACAGCCCCTGTTACCGCTGAAAGAGTCGTTATCTGACCGTTAACAATCGGAAAACTGGAAGAACTAATCTGAATCTGATCGGAGTTTCAAAATCTTTCAAATCTTTTATCTTTATTTACTCTTTGTTAAACCCATGCTTTAATTCTATTTCTATTTAATTCTATGTTAATTATTAATTGCTCTTGATATGTTTTGGATTGTGCTTAATTTAAAACGAAATTAAAGTTGGTTCATGATTAAATTTGTTTGTGAAGACTCTTTGACGGGGGTAATATCAAATTACTGAGACTCTAGATTATGCTTATCATCTTCAATTTGGACACTTAAGTCTCCTTGTATGCTCTAAGACACTTTATTCGATTGTTCGATTTAAGTTACTAAGACTCCTTGTTTTGTTTTAAGTTACTAAGACACTAGCTTGCCTCTGTTTATTGATTCCAAGACACTTTTGTTACCAAAGACACTTATGTTACCAAAGACACTTTTGTTACCAAAGACCTGATCTATTACCAAAGACTCCTAAGACCCTTTCTTTGCTAATCTGTGAAGATATCATTTTTCTTCAGATTGGTATACCTGAATCTTTTTAAACCGAATTTACATTGATTACTGTTGATTCCATTTTTGCTTTTCCTGTTTGTTAGAGTTGCTTGAGTTGTGATTCTTGTTTGCTTGAGTTGCTTTTCCTAGCTATTTTTTTTTCTGATTGTCTGATTTAATATTTTTTCCTTCATTCTTCCTATTTTCTACTTAGCAGAACTATGAAAATCAATAAATTTTGTAAAAGAAATTTAAAATCTTCCTCAAGCCTAATGCATTCTAAATTGATCCCAGGTACCTCTAGCTACAATTGGAAAAAAAGGAAAATACTCATAAAACAAAGGTTTCAAGGAAATACAAAAATCATTCTAATGACTTTTGACAAGAAAGTAGGCTCTTTAGGTTCATTTGAGGTGGCAGACACAGGTACTACCTGCTATAACTGGAAAAAAAAAGGAAGCCCCTGGGAAAACAAAAGTTTCGGGCTCTTTGTACAATTGAGACATCAGCGGAGCAAATGTAAAGGGATGAAGAGGAGATAGACATGCCATCGGAAGAGTTCGGTATCCTTTACTCTGAAGGAGAAGTAAGTCCATTTGAATTTGGAATAAGGCATCCAAATATAAAAAAGGTAATATCTACTCCTAATGGGTACTTGAATAGACACCATAATACTACCAAGTCGAATTCTTCTCTTTTTGATGGCAAGATACCAATCCTTTATGTAGCTCTGTTGATTTCTGCACAAGAGGTAACTCTAAAACGACCCTTTGATTTATTTTCTGCAAATGATTTGTCTAAATTACATTACTCACATAAGCATGTTAAGCAGATTAACATGAATCTCCCAGAAATGCATGCTAACCATATCCTATTACAGCACATTAGCATGAACCATGAAAACAACATGTTAACACTAGTTCTGATATATGTTTTTACTTTGCAATTAGATAAACTACACCCTTTTATCTTTATTTCTGGTACTTACAGTACAACAAATCATGAAAATGGAATCATTTACATTTGCTACTCCATTGGTTTCAGCATCTTAACTAAGCATGAGGTTAGAATGATCTGTATAATCCTGCACATCAACATATATTACTGCTACACAAGAATGAATAAAACAAACATAAACCTCTTAAGCTTCAGACTTTTACAAGCGGCCCTTAAGGATAAAAATTACATACAAATAAAAATATCTAACTACTATCAAAATAAACCTAAAACTCAAAATCTTTATATCACTAATCTCGATTATCTAGCGACTTTCCATTACCCTTATGTATCATACTTCTGGCAATTCATCAAGACTATAGCATGGAACTGTCAGGGCTTGGGAAATACATACAAACCAGAAACTTTCAACAGCTTAAAATATTTATTAAACCAAGAAAACCCGGACATCATTTTTGTATCCGAAACTAAACAACAAACAGGAAATGTAGAACAGATCCTTATAAGATTAAACCTTCATAACTATTGGATTGTCCCGCCTAGAGGCACTACAGGGGGGTTATTCCTCGCCTGGAAAGATAATGTAAAACTCACCATTCTAGACTATAAACACAACCATATAAATGCTAGGATTTCTGATCCAACTAAAAATTCTACTTGGATTTTATCTTGTTTCTATGGTAGCCCCTACAGAGAAACTAGCCCTTACAGAGAAAATAAATTTGAATCCTGGAAAATGATAAGAGACATAGCTGAACACATTAATGAACCTTGGGTAATCATAGGTGATTGCAATATAGTTCTCCATGAATTTGAAAAAAAAAAGCAGATTCCCTTTTAACGAACTTGAAGCGGAAACTTTTAATGATATGCTAGATAACTTAGCTCTCCAATACCTAGGGTTCAAAGGATACCCTTTTACTTGGAACAATAAAAGGGATGGCATAGACTTTACAGAACAAAGACTGGATAGGGCTATAGGTAACAATGAATGGTTTAACACCTTCCCCACTAGTACTATCACTCACTTACCACCATTGATATCTGACCATGTCCCTATATGCCTTAACACTTACATTGCCTGGAATGATGGGGCTAAACCTTTTAAATTTTTGGGACCGTGGATAGAACATCCACAATGTAAACCTCTGATTGAATCAGCCTGGAAAATTAATATTGATAGCTCTCATGCTTTCTGTTTTACTAAAAAACTTGTTAATGTAAAATTCATAATGAAAAAATGGAATAAAGATGTTTTTGGCAATATAAACACAAACATACAGAACATAAAAAAATAAACTAGATACGGCCAATAAAAATCTTCCCTCCAATATCAAAGCTAGAGAAATAGGTAAACTTAACACTGAACTCTCCCATTGGTATAATATAAAAGAAGAATTTTGGAAAGTTAAAAGCAAAGATCAATTTATAGCGCTGGGTGATAGAAATACCCAGTATTTTCATGACACTGCGAGACAGAGATATAGAAGAAACAGAATCGATACCCTAAAAACGTCTAATAATGTTTGGATAAACTCAAAAAAAGAAATCGTTGATTGCCTTACGGAACATTTCAAACAAATAGCAACGACTGTGAATCCTCAAATAGATGAAAATATGCTTCAGTTAATACCTGAATGCATTACTGAAAAGGACAATGCCTCTTTAGAAACACCTCCTACCTATGAGGAAATCAAAAACACATTGTTTTCCATGGAACCTAACAAAAGCCCAGGACCGGATGGTTTCCCTCCAATCTTTTTTCAGAAAAATTGGGAAATTGTTGGCAAAGAACTTGTCAGTATGGTCCAATATTTCTTTGACACGGGTCACATTCTAAAAGAAATCAATTCTTCCTTCATTTCTCTAATCCCTAAAACCGAGAAACCTCTAACTGCTGCTGAATTCAGACCTATAGCTTTATGTAACACCTCTTACAAAGTGATATTGAAACTAATAGCAAACAGGATCAAACCCCTTCTAGATAAGATAATATCTCCCTATCAGTCTGCCTTCATCCCTGGAAGGCAGATTTCCGACAATATAACCATTGCCCACGAGTTAATTCACAATATGCGGAAAAAAATAACCTAATGGGTCTAAAAATCGATATGTCTAAGGATTTTGACCTAGTAGAATGGTCTTTTCTTATAAAAAACTATGGGTAAAATGGGATTCTCTAAAAAATGGTGTGATATAATCTTTCAATGTATATCAACAACCAACTTAGATATCCTTTTAAATGGTTCCCCTTGTGGGTTTTTTAAACCATCCAGGGGACTCAGACAGGGAGACCCACTATATCCCTACATGTTTCTCATGTGTATGGAAACCCTTTCGAGAACTATTTCTCATGCTGAAGACTTAAAAATGATTCAAGGACACAAAATCGCAGATGAAGCACCATCTGTTAGTCACCTGCTATTTGCAGATGATTGCATCATATTTTGTGACACTAATTTTCAATCCAGTCGCAATCTTTTAAAGCTTCTACATGACTTTGGAAACACCTCTGGTCAACTAATCAATCTTGAAAAATCGAGAGTTTTTTACAGCCCAAAAATAGACCCTAACTTAGCGTCTGAAATCCAAAACATTCTCAATGTCAAACCTATCCCCCTAGAAGATAAATACCTTGGTTCCCCATTATTCACTAATAGATCTAAAATTAAAAGCTTTGAACCAATTGTTAAAATCATGAAAAATAGACTCATTGGCTGGAAACGAAAAAATATTTCAACTGCCGGAAAAACGGTAATGATAAAACACGTCACCTCCACCATGAGTATATACCAAATGAATTTTTTTAGATTACCAAAGAAAACTTGCAACGAAATAAATAAAATTTAACGTGATTTCTGGTGGGGAAAAGACATAGAAACACCAAAAAGAGTGTATTTAAAAGCGTGGGATTATTTTAGCAAACCAATAGAAAACGGAGGCCTTGGCCTCCAAAATATCCATCATTTCAACTCTGCTATGATTGCAAAAATGGGATGGAGGATCAAAGAAAAAACGGACTCTCTGTGTGGCCAAATACTAAAAGCTAAATACTATCCTAATACTGATATTATGCACCTAGACAATAAGCCAAAACAAACAGATAGTTGGATCTGGAAGGGGATCAAAAGTGGTATTAACCAAATTCAAAACAACTGCTTTTGGGAAATTGGAAAAGGAAACAAAATAAATGTGTGGTCAGATTTCTGGATCCCAGGAAAAAAATCACCATTACATAAACCGAACATCGGGACTAGCATAATAAAAACTGTAAAAGACTTGATCAAAACAAATAACACTTGGGATGTTCAGAAACTGCAATTGTGCTTTGATACAGAAACAATATCTATAATTCAAACTATATCTATACCAACTGACAATAGGGAGGATAAAGCTATTTGGAATCTGACTAAGGACGGTAATTTCAGTATTAAATCTCTTTACAAGCATCTAAATAACCTTGAACCTCCTGAAAAGAAATGGGCCAATATATGGAATATGAGAGTCTCTCCATCCATAAAAATGTTTATGTGGAAATTAGCTCATGCCATATTACCTGACAGCATGAGAATTGCTTATGTCTTACCTAATATTCGTACTACTTGTCAAATTTGCAATGAACATGATGAAACTCTAACCCATATGTTTTTGGAATACAATTTCGCCTCTCAAGTATGGAACCACTTAAACTTCAATATGATATATGTTAAAGGTACGACTACTGATTTTCATGAGTGGATTAACAGCTGGTTTACAACGACGGAGAAGGATGGTTCAGAGATGAGTTGGGCTGAACTCTGTAGTACAATAGCATGGCATATCTGGAAAGCCAGATGTGACAAAGTCTTAGGCAAAAAAGACCAAAACAGTTTGAACACGGCCACCAAAATAGTGAAATACATCAATTATGTCCTAAATATTTACCAAGATAAAAACAATCCCATCCAAAAACTTTACTACAACCCGATGCATGACGATACTCTTTATATATCTAAACCAAGTTTTTGGCAACTTCCTGGTTTCATGAGATACAGGATAAACATTGCTCTGTCGATGATTACTGATGTTTCTGATTCTGGCATTGCACTAACTTTGATTGATGATTCAGGAAACTATAAGGAGGCCAGGGGAGAATCAACTGGCTGGAATTCCAGAGAATTGCTTGAACTAAACGGTGTTGAGGCGGCTTTCCAGTGGGCAACGGAATTGAGTGGCCACAACATTGAATTCATGTGCGATTCGGAACCGGTCCTGCTGCGGCTAATTGAAATGTATATCAAAGCAAAAATTGAAAGATTCAAGAACAACAACAGTTTTAGAAACTCAACCACTAAGCTATTTAATTTCAAAGCAATGTCTTTTATATTAGTGAGCAGACTTCAAAACGGGCTCACAGCCAATATTTCAGTTTTGTGTAACAAATCTTTCATTCTAAGTAGATGGAAAAATGATAGCTTAGCCCAACTGATTAGTCATCTCAATTTGAGAGAAGACATAATCATTGAATTGTATAAGCCTCATACTTCTGGTTAGAAGTGTCAGTTGTATTTCTATTCTCGAATTTCGTATAAAAAAAAAAACAAATGATATATATATATAGATGTTTAAACATAAGAAATCATTATAACACCAGCACATGAAACTTCATATAGCATAAATCAGAACTAACAATTGTTACTGAAAGTTCATGATAACAATATTCTGATCTCAGATTTGATACAATCACAACTTCACCTTTGGGTAAACTTGTAATATACCAAGTCTTAAATATAAAAACAAGACCAATCAGCCTATGCATAGTATTCAACGGAACTTTTAAACCTTTGGGTCGAAAATATCTATCATTTACTACGTATAAATAGAATATCTTGCTCCATTACAGATGTTACAAGTATGATTAACCTTTGGGTATCGGCACACGAACAACATCTGCAAAGCAATTTTACATAGTCCTTTCATAACGAAAATATGTAGCTTTTATCATCTCCCTAAGTGTCACTTTGGCGACACATAGAAACGATAAAAGTCACACCAAGACAACTACAAAGCTTCAAATGATTCTTTAGATCTTCCTTGTAACATAACAACAACAAAACACACATACTACATGATTTGAATCTTAGGAACTTCATGTTTAAACTAATATGTGAATTGTTTTCATTTCATAATAGTCACAACAACTACTAAAACATGTTATGTAGAATATGTCATACCTAGTCTCTGATATCAATGTTAGAAAACATCTCCTTAATCATGCTTACTAGTTTCTTATTAGCTATCAACAAGTTGTTTGTAAACATAGTTAATAGTTCCTGCTGATAGAATGTTCTTTATATGCTTTAGGATCACATATTCTATATCTTCATGTCAATAGATAGGAAGTTTAAGTACATATCTTAGATTATAGCAAAACAATAGAGATGAATGCTTATAAACCTTTGGCTGTTTTTGCAATTAGACAGACTTCCACTTCTATCTTTTCTTGTTTTTGAATGATGGAAAAAGTTTTCTTTTTAAACAAGATCTAGAGCGGAGTCCTCATGCTAAGTAGAACATGTGTCAATCAACCTACCATCATAAGTTGAAAAACAGTCCTACAATATAAGATATCAACCAATATGCCATTCCTTATCTTAAAAAACAAGATAAACAATACATATCATTCCTCACTGATTAATATTAATGCTAATCCAGATTATTTAGAACACAAAGCATGTTTTACTACTAAACCAACACAAAGTCTAACAATATGATCCTAGAAGTAAACCAAATTAAATTTTTAACGGACTATTGTCAATCAGCAATAAGAGTTACCTTTTGTAGAACTCATCCTCCAACTCCCTACCCCAAATAGACTTCCCACCATCCCCGTCTCCTAGAGGACCTCCAGTTTGTATTAACAACCATTACGGCCGGCAGTCAGTGGTGAGGTTCTCCACAATTTAATGTGAATATCGCCAAGAGATGTGTGCACAATCTGATTCAAAAGGCCAAAACATGGATAAACCATAGGTATATAACCAAAAGAAAGTACAGAGAATATGACCACAGTAATGTTTAAGACAAAGGGAACCCACTAAGTTCCTACATCAATGCAATTGCAACCAGATAGATCCTACAGAGATGTAAAACTTAAAACAAAATGAGTAGCTCATGAAATATCGTTTGAAAGACAAATTAATGAAGGTACTGAGCCCCCAAAGCAATTTTCGAATATCGATTTACTCGTTGCCGTATTGATAACAAATCACTGTAAGTTCATAAACAGCACCATAGTTTCTTATCATAAACTTAATCAAAGTTTACTTATTGCAACTCCAAAAATACTCCAGCTCCCAATCTGAATAACTTTGAACTTGCCTGCGAAGACAAACAAAGACAATCAGATTACCCAACTGATACTTATCAGGATAATTTTCTCCAAACAATTTGCACATTCTATAGCTATCTCTTCTTGCCAAAAATATAGCAATAAAAAAATGCTCACCTGTAAAAAAGCTTTGTAAGTTTCCACGAAACCTTTGACATACTTCCTGAACCAACTTTAACTTCTAGATTTCATGCATATCCCATCTCCAATTTCACTTTCATGTCATACTCTGCATGGACCATAATAAGTAGTTGTTTACACATATTCATCCATAAAATCGAACAACCCAGAAACATAATCAGCAAACACAAAACTTCAATTGATTACCACAAATACATAATCAGGCTTTTCCGCTTTGGGAAAATAAGTAATCATGAACAGAGAGTATCAAATTATACTCTCAATTAAAATCAGGCTTTTAGGTTATTAAATCATGTAGAAATACTATCAAATTGAACTGACAGGGCAACATAAAATCATAGGGAAATTGTGAATTTTGAAATGTAGCAAACAGGAAGAAAAAAATCAGCAAAAAAATCAAATTTTCTTGCCACCTGCACTATTACCACGAAGGATAGCTGTCAATATATACATAAAAAAGGGAAAAGAGCTTGATCTATGAAAAACTATTAAAGTATGCGGGCATCCAACTCAAAACCAATTGGCAATGAGTGGAGAGGCCCTAATAGATTATAAACCGCAGGATCTTAAATAGCACAATCATGTGGGACTAATAATCTCAACATGCCCCCTCACGTGTAGCATCGGCGGGTCTTACAAACACGTGGACAAACAATTAAATCGGGTGACGCGGAGTAAAGGTGCGGTCAACTGACTCGACACAAATAGCCTGCTCTGATACCATATTAAAGTCTGCGGGCATCCAACTCAAAACCAAGTGGCAATGACTGGAGAGACCCTAATAGATTATAAACCGCAGGATCTTAAATAACCCAACCATGTGGGACTAATAATCTCAGCAAAAACACATACATAATTACATATGCTTCTTTCATTGAAAGAATATCGCTACTGTTGCTCATTTTTCTGCCACATTCCGGTCATTTAAGTATCCCTGCAACACAATCACATCAAGGGTTTAAAATTCATTAATGCCAAAGGAAACAGAGTGCTTTGTCTACACGTTATGATTGCACCACCAGAAAGCATTGAATTTCCTTCCATCACATGTTTGTGTGCGTGTGTATGCTATTTCTTATTGTTAGGCCAAAATCATCCCATAATCCCATTCCCTATCACAATGTGCTGCTACGTGTGGTTGCAACGATGCAAATACACCAAAATGCTTGTAACTTAATCAACCGTTTGGTAATTTTGAATTCAAACAGAGAGGAAAACTCAAGTCAGAACGATCAATTCTCATAAATTTCAACTAAAGTTTTAAAAGACATTCTGGTCTCATTTGGCCTTTCATAATTTCAACTAAATTTTAGGTATATGTGATTTTGTCCCTATGTTAGAAACTAAACCAATATGAGCAAAAATTATACAAATTTAACTACATTATCATTCAACAATGTGCAAAAGTGGTGTCTTTTCCTTAATTCAAATTAAAGATGAATGCAACAACCACGGGTATATTGAGGATGTCGTCCGTACGTGTATTTATTTGATTCCTGGGTCGATAAATGGACCACTTTATCTTCACTATTTGGTGCTCTTCAGGTTAATGCATCCAATAATTTTGAAATTTAAAATGCAACTAACAGTGGTTCGATTTAACAAAGAAACTCATTTTTTAATAGATTTTCCATCAAAACCCTTAATTTATATACAAACAGATGATTAGATGAGCCCCAATATAATGCATCTAGTAGTTATGGAATTGAAATTAGAAACATATAAGAAGTCAGAACCTGGAATATCTTTTTCTGAAAATCAATTTAATGCATTTACTATTTTTAATTTTACCACCCCAAACTTCATCGTGAGATTCAGCACCATCAAGGGTTTTCATGTTGTGTACCTGCTTTGTACCTTTCGCGTGATGATGATTGATTATCTTTTGGAATCCTTCAAAAAAAAAAAAAAAAAAATGCAACCCTTTGGTTTAATTTAAAAAAACCACAGAGATATGGTTTAATTCCCAGCCGAAATAAAAATCAAATAAAGATAAAGATAAATGGATTCATACCTTGAGGTTCCGTAATCAGGGCCGTAGCCAGAACCAAGCCTTTCTGTAATGATCAGGATGAAAATTTCTGCAACTCAGTGAAGAAACTAAACAGTTTCGCCTCCCAGTTTCTCTCTCTAACTCTTTCAATGTCTAACAATGAAAGGCAAGTGAACAAAACGATGGGGTGTACGGTGGGGCGCATCCCGCATTTTTTTTATTCCTAAAACTAGAAGGAACGCCAAACGTACAAGATGAGGGAGTGGTTTGGAGAATTACAACTTTGGATTTATTTTTTGAGGACAAATTTGTACCACCACTAACACAAGTAAACTTGTCTAAGCTACCCTTGTTTCATACCCTTGATACTTTAACTAATATCATTATTTCTTATTATGAAAATGAAAATACCCTTTGTCTAATATTTTATTACATGAGTAGTAGCGATGGATCATGGATGCATTTGGGTTGCCTTGAATAGGCCTGTCAATATTTGTCCGATATCCGGAATCCGTTTCCGAATATTCGAGATCTTATAGGATTTTATCCGTTTTATCGGATATCGGATATTTTTTCCTTAACATATCGGAAACGGATTAGACCTCATCTGAAATGTTAATATCCGACATCTGATAGTATAGGAACTTATTTGTAATTTATCATAATTTCGAGTATAGTATCGGATATTGTCGGATAAATATCCGATAAGTGTCAATTATGAAAATGTTTTACAATGGTTTTTAAGTTCTTTTGGTATAACCGGATATTTATCGGATATCCGACAGCTTAGCCTATCGAAATCGATATATAATTTTGATATCCTATAGGATATTATCGGATATCGGATATCCGGTAGTGCTTAACCTATCTGATATCCGGTAGTGCTTAACCTATCTGATATCGGATTTCTAAATATCTGACGGATATTCTTCCATTGACAGGCCTAGCCTTGTACAATTGGACGCGAGGCATGTCCATGCACGCGCAAAAGCGCGTGTCGTTGTCCTAGTGCGTCATAATGCAAACAATATTTGTTGAGCACCACAACATTTCTCGCAAGTTAATACAATTTCACTTATTTTTTTGTGTAGCACGACGGCACAGGTTATCTCCCCCTTTTAATGGGAGCAAGGAAAAATTGAAACCGCTAACAATCTGAACATGGAATAAAATTAAGCCGTTGGATCTAGGAAAAATTCTGTGTGAACTATCGTTCACACCCATTGGATCATGCAGTAAAGAGTTGTGAAGAAACGAAATAAAATAAACTGGAAACAAACGCGCAATGCGTGTGCACACCTCTTGTACCATATACTGTAGAACTTCGATAAATTAATTATTTCGTTAAAATAATTTAATTGAACTCAAAGAGATTAATAACAGATTCATGAGTTATTACATAGAAGGCAAGCGAGCAACAAGCTGCGCCGCAAGCCCTTTTTGAATGGAAAACCCTATCCTCTTAAACACAAACTCTCTAGAATCGGGAGTCATGACATTACTGTGCATGACTCTTTGAACTCTCGCTAGGAGTCCAACCGCCTCCGAGCTAAATACCCAAAAGTGTCAAAGGCAAAGGGAATAAAATCATGTCCATTATCAATACAAGCCTTTTCATGCTTCGTTATCTTACCCAAGGCAGCTTTCAAAGCTGCTTGTCCAACTGTGAAAGAGCCTTGCCCGATGCCTACTAATGGAGAAACCCCAGTAAGATCAACACACGTATGTTTTCCGTTGGCCCACCCAAAAATAAGAACATCTGCTGGCCTGAGTGTTGATCTGCCTTCAAGAGGATCCGTCAAAAAGTTGACCGACGCCTCTTTCTTTGCCGAAATACCAGCCCTCCATAATACATCATATAAGATATCTCTCACATGATCATGTCTATATTTGAAACCAGGATCCACCTTACAAAGAACAGATGTTCCCCATATGCGTCTAGGCAGCCTGTAATACAAGCGGGGCAACGGAATCGAAGGGTATAGGGGGGATCATTAACCTGTATTTAAGGATGAACCGATACTCCAAGGGGGACATCTTCTGTCCAAGGCCGTCAATCGGGATAGCGAGAAGAAAATCCTGCGCATGCGCTGCTTGTAGACACTCAAAAACTGCTTTCTGTCTATCCGAAAACCCATAAACCCTACCCATATCTTTAACAACTTTACCAATAAAGCACTCGCCAAAGTTGCTTTGTGCTTTAAGTGGGGCGGTGTCTTTATTGGTAAAACTACTAAAGTCTTGGTCGGGCAGATTTTCTTGTAAGGTTTTCAATGCCATATAAAAATTATCGTCCATACCTTCTACTCCACTATCCCTGAGTATGTGATCTTGCAATCCCCAAGATTGCACACGTGATGCAAGAAAGGCGTATTGTGATGCTTCCTTAGCCGTGTATAACCCAAGGCCTCCATATCTGATAGGAAGTGTAACTAGTCTCCATTGAATCTCCCCGAAAAATGGGCCTCCACACACAACGATTCCCTCTATCGCCTCCCTTAAGCCTCTATCAAAGATATCTACTGCCTCTGTAGTGTATCCCGGGAAACAAATTCGAAGGCCAAATAACAACTTAGAGATGCCCATACATGCACGCAGAAGTAATAACTCGCTCTGAGGATCACGTAGTTTAGACAAAATCTGCATTAACTCCACTGCCTTCTCTGCTCTCCTGATAGCAAGCCTTTTCACAAACTCATCATTAAGGATGACTGCACCCCCTAAAAGTTTGACCCCATTGTCTGCCTTGAGATTTCAGCAGAAACATCCCATCCCTTACCTTTCTTCCATCACAAGAGGGCCAAAAGATTTCGGTTTTTTAATATTCAATATAAGTCCCAACCGAGGCCCCTCTGTTTGAACGACAATAAGTGCTCGCGCTACTTCGACAGTGTCACCAATAATAGTACCATCATCAAGATACCAAGCCTGTAAGGATAGTGTGCACTGCTCATTTATCTTCGTTATAAGCTGATGAAGCACCAAAGCAAACAACAACGGACCCAACGGGTCACCTTGTTGCACCCCTGTTGAGGAATAGATATGATAATCTCCCACATATAATCTTGCCGGTTGACCATATAAATAATCCACCCATGGGGATATAGATGGACAAAGTCTACGAACCGCAAGAAGCATGGATGTGCGGTCAACTAGGTTGAAAGCGTTGGTGAAGTCTACAGTTAGCATAGTAAGACTATGGTCTAAATGGTGCTTACTAACATACCTGTTCACTGCATGTAAAATGGCCTCCGCTCCTCCTGAAACCCCCACCCCAAACTGAAAGTCCTGTAAGTAGGCCGACATGTCCTTGCCAACTCCCTTCATAGCCACCTTGGATACAAGACGACGCCAAATTGTCCCAACAAATGATAGGACGAATACTATTATCCGGCTTAAGAAGTGGAGTTAATGGTGCTGACGCAATAAACTCTCGCTGAGAATAAGTGGACATCTACCACTCAACCACAGATTAATAACCCTTGTTATTGCCGTGACTAGGTCAGCAGCCACAGGAGAGCCTTCCCCACAAAAGGCATCCAATAAGTGTTGTGCCCGGAGGCCATCCTTGCCACATGAAGTCCCCTTAGGAAACGATTTAATGCAGCTTAGGACAGTTCCCTCTTCAGCTAGTAAAGGCGTCTCAGTTAACGGGATAGAAGGCTTCTGCGGAGGGGGCATGAATGGGTGTTTATCTTCCAGGGCTTTCTTGGTATCTTCATTGTACTGCGCCACCCCGGAAGAGCTGATGGCTTTAACTGCAGCAGTAAAATGTCCGTCTGCAACTTTGCGCAAGCAAGCAGAAATATTTGTACGTTTGTTGTCAGGTTCTTCATCATCCTCTAACTTAACACATCCAGTTCGCCGCATCTGTAGAACCTATTTAATAAGCTTTTGGACTCCCCCAGCTTCACCCCACATCGTCAATGCTTTTAGAATTTGCTTCTGCTGCATAGATTTACGACTCCCAGATCTACGTTCCGTCCGATTCTTGGGTATGAAGACGCGCAACGTACAGCGAGGTAGTATCAATAAGCTAACCCAGTTCCGGACTGAATTAGGCTCTACTGCCACTTTCAAGAGGGCTGCTTTCAAAGCCTGGGAAAATGCCATCCTACACCCTTTAGGAATACTCTTCACAATACTCACATGAGCATGAAGAACTGCATCTAGTGTCTCAACGGTTAGCTCAAAACCATTGTCCTCCAACTGTACGAGAATAGAGCCAGGCCGAGGTACTCCAACAATCAATTCTGTTACTTCCCCAGACACCTCACATATTGCAGGTCTAACATCAATATCTCCATGTTTACATGCTCTTTTCCATGCCTGGATACTCATACAGTTAAAGCATAGCCATTGTTTCAATGTCTTCAAGGTTTCTTCCAATGTACTGAACACATCCTGGTCGCTTCCAATGGCCTGTTGAAGAGCATTCTTCCTATCTGAGTTGCATAGATGTACCCTCTTCAAATGGGGCACTAGACAGGCGAAACCCTTGCTTCCAATCCTCCCATCTGGGCACCCATGAAAGTCTCTGAAAGGGCAGATCAATACCTCCTTATCTGTTATCGTCATTCAGACATAAAGGCAAACATGATATGGACGTACAGCTTAGCTATCGAACTCTGCACAAACCAGGTCTAAAACCACCGGTGAACCCACACAATGTAACAAAGAAAAATAGAGCAACACTTACAGAGAAATTGTGTAAAACTGCACAACCTATTATCTACGAAGGAAGGTAATTCTCAAGCCGGGAATCCAAAGAAAAAGAGAAATAAACAAGAAAAATAAACAACAAACTTGAAACCTCCCACCACTCTAACCCATCGAGATGATGGTGGTGTTGGGAAGTTGAGGAAGGTGATTTACCGGCAAGTTCCTTAGTGAATTGAGTGATTTACAAAACTGTGATTTCTGAAAATTTCGAATAAAAATCTCCCCTAATGACTATGAAATATTGTAGCAGCAAATAAAAAGTTAAAATAATAAAATTTTCTGGTTCCAACTAGACTTGTACAGGATAAATTTTAACTCGATAAATTAATAACTTCGTTAAAATAATAATTTTCTTCGGTCCCAAAACTATTAATTTATCGAAGTTTTACTGTAAGTTTATGACTTACCGTAATGTCTTAGAATAATAATTCAACTTGATTAAGAGATCAACAATGGATTCAGTTTTGTGACCCCCTAAACTCAAGTAAGGCATGAGTAATAGAAGACTAAAATGAAGGATTACTGGTAAGGAAAGGCTTTGACATGTTGGGCTTATTTTAGCTATTCATGTTTTACTGGGCCTCAATGTTCACTTTTATCTATTAAAAGAATTATTTTTTGAAGACTACTCAAAAATGGGGACTACTCTTAAGTTTTAGGGGTGGATATTGGAAGTAATATTGAGTCACCCCTTATCAATTTATTTTTTAATACCAAACTTGCCCTTGGTAAGAAAATTAGTTAGTGTATTAATTAGTGAGATTAAATTAATAATTTGGTTTTTTTTCAAAAGAAGAATTATTGAGAGGGAGAAGAAGAAGATGATAATGAAGAAAAAAAGTTAGATCTTTTTCTTTAAGAACCACAACCAGAGTATGATGTTTTGGGTACTCATGTATATACTTCAAATTTAGTTAATGGTGCTTGAATTGGCCAAAACATTCCTAAAAATGAACAATTTACAAATTGATTTTTGTTTGGTTTACAAAGTTCGGCTACAACATTTGAAGAACAGGTAGCCGAACTCATCTGCAATAGTAGTTCGGCTAATGTTTCTAAAACACAGGTAGCCGAACTCAGCTTTAATGGAGTTTTTTGTTTCAGAGAAAAGTTCGGTTAGGAAAAAAAATTTACGACGTAACCGAACTAAAAGTTCGGCTGGGAAAAAAAAGTGAAAAAAATTGCGACGTAACCGAACTAAAAGTTCGGCTGGGAAAAAAATGAAAAAAATTGCGACGTAACCGAACTCAATATATAGGTTTTCAGAGAAAAGTTCAGTTACGAGAAAAAAATTGCGACGTAACCGAACTATTTCGGTTAGGAAAAAAAAATATTACGACGTAACTGAACTTTTCTCTGAAAGAAAAACCTCCATTAAAAGTTGAGTTCGGTTAGTTCGACAAAGTTTTTCACATAATTCCTAGCCGAACTTCTCTCTGCAACTTACATTTCAACTCATTTTAATGATTACTTCTCATTTTTGCAACCAAAAACGAATGACAAGTAATGGGTTTGTTATAGTTTTGATTTTGATTTTGTTTTGTTAATGATTTAAATTAAGCTATATATAGAGGTGGATGTGGTGGTGGTTCGAGGTGGTCGGTGGTGGTAGTGGTGAGCGGCGGGGGTGATGGGAGGAGGTGGTTATATATATAAGTGGTACTGGTGATGGAAGGAGGTGGTAATATATATATTGGTTAAGGGAAGGTTAGTCATTTCCACATTTTAGGACACCCCTTATCATTGTAGGTGGACATTTCTATCACAAAGTAGTCCCCTACCTTTTTTGAGTAGTCCCAAAAAAAAATGATTCTATCGAAATATGTTCATAGGGTATGATATTTCATGGTTAGGAACTTGTCCCGGTTTTCCTGGAGGACGTTGCTTTGACTCCACATGTCTTTCGATGTTTTCTTCTACTAATTCAGCAAGTTACTTACGAGGTTCGAATTCAAATTAACTGTATCACCTAATGACAATATCGTTCTGCTAGAAAGACATCTGGTGTTTTGTAGTGTTATTTACGACATAATTTGTCATCTATATTAGTCAATACTATTAAGTGTGTACTTGTGAACAATGTACCTGTGTTTACATGTATGCTAATACATGAGATTGAATTTTAAGTCTTTTTTTTTTTAATAAGAAAACAGCGGAACCCCGAAGATTACATCGTATATTGACGACTTCCATGGATTACTGGTAGGTAATTCATATACTGCAAGAAGGAACTACCATTCCAGGACTTAGATAAACCATCCCTAAGACTGACTATCACTAGACTTCTAGTAGTAGCATTTTCATAAGAAGAAATTAAGTTAAGGTTTTTGATTCCTTTCATACATATATAAACAAAAGTTTAAACTGTTGCCATCAAGCCACCTTGTTGAGCTTTTGGTCATCTTGTTTACTTCTTTTCTAGTAGCTTCAAGAATTTTCAAGTTGTCGCCTTCGAATTGTACCATCTGAAGGTTCAAATCCCGTGTCCACTTGATCGTAAGTGAAGCCGTTGTGTCCTCTAACTTTTCTTTGTTGTTTCCTGCGACGTAGATACAACTTGCTCCTGAGTAAGCACCTGTATGATCAGAACAAATTAGTGCAATTCCTGAATTATTAGTACTTGTATCCCATACAACAGCTACATTTATTTTCATAGTTAGAATAGGTGGGTTTGTCGTACACTCAGAGTTTGAGATAGATATCTCTTCCTCCTTGTCTACTAACCTCCTACTTCTAACATTGTATTTCACTAAGGAAGTAATATTAAACTTAGTGTGAGCTACATTAAGTATGACTTTTCTAAACACTGGATCACATCTAGTTTTCCAAATACTCCACATAATGGTTGCCATTGTTTCTGGACAGTTAAAGATTCCTCTTTCTATAATATCAGTTCTTGTAAACCAATTGCTAAACCATCCAAGAATATGTACCTGGTTATTCAAAACAAAAGCAGTCACTACAAGAAAACTTGGAATTAGCGACTACTTTCTTACCAACTGCAGTCGGTGAAACTCTTCAGCGACAACTTTTGGTAACCAAAAATAGCTACAGTTGGAAGATATCTCTAACATCCAGTTTTCCAGCAACGACAGTTGGTTGAAATTTTTAGCCACGATGACTTAACAACCGATATATCATATTTGTCGTTATTGTCCTCCAGACACCATGGTTAGGTAACCAAAATGTACCATAGAAGGTATACATTTTTTGTCACTTTCCTTACCCACCGGAAAACCCTGTCGGTAGACACCTAATCCAACCATCTGATTGCTGGCGTTGCTAGTATATTTCGGCAGCTATTGTCTGGCAACTAAAATTTTAATAGAAGTAATATATTTCTAGCAAGTGCAGTTAGCCACCAAAATTATATGTCTGTGGACACCTTTACCAACTGTAAAAGTAAGTATACATGGCTATCGAACATTGATGAATAACGAGTGAAATTGAATGTGGTTGATAAAACCAATGACATCGAGTGAGATTAAACATAGCCTAGAATATAGATTCATATAAATAAAGATAAATTTATATTCTTTGCCGGAATGATATGTTATTTAATGAAAAATGAATTTGAACCTATATAAGGGAAATTTAGTGAAATTGATTGATGACATATGAAACTGAATAGGGCCAAAAAAAAGATTATCTATACTTGGATGTTTTTGTAAGTTGATTCTAAGCAAAATCAATATAATTTTAGAATTCAATCGATTTTATGAAAAACCTGCAAACGCTCGTCATATTATTTTTAGTGATCTCTTTTTCAAAATCGGTATCTTCACTAAAACCATAAACCAACCGATGTTAGTCATATTATCCTTAATGGTGTCTTACTCTAAGTCGAAATATCTACTGGAACTGTTTTACTCTAAGTCGAAATATCTACTGGAACTCTAAATCTATTATCAGTAGACTTAGATATTCTATCTAGTCGTAAGTCAATGACAATTATTGAATTGAATTCATTTCTCATTCTTCTGATCTAATTTATACTTATATATATTGCAATTTATGCATAATCAAAGGTCGATAACAACAACAAGATTTTGGTTTAAAAAAGAAAAACATTATCAAATTTTACTGTAACTTATGAATTATTCTTCAGATTTTTATCGCATGGAAGATTTTTAATAATAAAACCGAACGCACGCGTTCTTTTTATTACCCACACATTCTTCTCAATCCGTATGAGGCTCCCAAACTAAATCTTCACCGTCTGAAAGGTTTCCGACTCTCCTTTTCCACCGTTCGATGTTTTTTACAAGGCATTTGATTTTTTCCTCTTTCCCTATCCGTAATCGGAAAACACATGATAAAATCTAGGAAGAGAGAGAAAATTCATAAACTTAACCTTATCTTCTCTCTATCTCCGCCGCTCACTCACCCTCCCTTTCTCCTCTGCAGAAACCTAAACCACATATCATTTCTCATCCATGGAATTAAGCCATGCCAATCTAATCATTATCTTCTTTCGTCAAAGTTTTCTTTGTAAAAAATCTCTTCTTGATTTCATTCTTATTATGTTTGATTTAGATTCTTATTATGATTTGGGTTTCTTGCGATTTGGTTGGTGAGATTTAGGGATTTTTTTTCGTCTGATTGGGGTATTGTAGGGTTCGCAAACTCAAATCGATGTTACAGTTCAAGATGATGGAACAGGTTCATGTGTTGATCAAACGTCTAGTGAAAGCAAGGGGAAAAACCCTAATAACTGTCGATATCTTCCCTAAAATCAAAACCTAAATCAGTCTCCGTCGCCTCCTCCACCTCGTTCACTCCTCTTACTGACCTCCTTTTCTCCCTAACCTATTCTCAGATCTGTAAACTTATTTCTCGTGAATCATAGTCTTGTGATTTCCTCTAGAAAGGAACTTAAATGAAAATGGATGGGTAAATTGAAGATCTCTCAAAACCGAGGAGGAAGCAGCAGCAGCCGAAGATATGAAATCCACTTTAATGGAAAATATTGATCGAGATCTTAGCCGAATAAGTTGTTGCTGGTTTTTCCAATCATCGATGAACTTCACTAAGGTTACTGCTATAGATTTTGGTTCAACACTAAGGTTAGTGATTTTTTGCTACAAATATTTACTTTCTTAATTGGGTTAAATTTGTATAATTTTTGTATTCAGAGAACTCATTCTTGATTTCTCTCTGTAATCAGGTGCGGTACAGAATTATTAAGACATTATTATAGCAATGGCTCCTCGGTATGATTCATAACAAAGTGTGTATTAGTATTATTTTTGTAAGAATCATTATTTTTTAATGAGTTAGGGATTTATTGAGATAATGTTGTAATTGGGGTTTGGTTGTTTTGCTAATCTCAGCGGTTCATCAACAGAAGAATCAAGAGATTTACCAGCATTAAGGTAATTTAATGGTTCTTTTTATGATTACTTATATTTATAGATTGTTCTTTTTGATTTTCAAGAGACGTTTGTGAAGTTAATTGTTGTTTTTCTCTAAATTTTTCAGGCTCCTAGCCAAGCTTGTCAAGGCAGATTGTGCATTTTGCTTTTCTACCGGAGTAGCGGCTTTGGATGCAGTAACCCATCTAGTTAGAACTGGTATTTGCACTCTTTTTAATTTTCTTTTACTGGCAATATGCATGTTCTGTGTCCAGTGACTAATAAAATAAATGAATCAATTTTAGGCCAAGAAGTTGTTTCTGGAAATGCCATGTATGGTGGCTCTGATCGATTTCTTTCACAATTACTTCCGGGGAGAGTAGTAGTAGTAAAGTTAGTGCCCAATTTTTCTTCTTGGAGTTTGATTTGTAATTGTTACTTAATGCAAGAAGTGCTAAGCGAATGCCTTCAATATGCAGGCGTGTGGATATGACTGATCTAAGTGCGGTTGCAGCTGCCGTCGGTCCCTGGACAAAACTAGTGTGGTTAGAAAGTCCAACTAACCCCCAGCTTCAAATTTCTGATATAAGGGTAAGAAACTGACCATCTGTTTTTGATTCATAATCTGGGTATAATACTATTGTGTTAATTAATTGTGGCTAATTTTACTAAATTCATCAAACTATATTGAAGTTTTTAGGCTCTAGAAGGAATAATTTCGTCTGTTATTCTATTGATTTCTTCTCAAACATGGCTTTCTTTTCAATGTCCAAAAAATAGCCGAAATTTCTCATGGAAATGGATCCCTTGTGCTGGTGGATAATAGTATAATGTCCCTTATGTTGTCTCAGCCATTAGAACTTGGAGCAGGTAATTGCAATAACATCATATGATTGGAAACATTTGCAATTACAATATATTGCGGCTGAGGTTCTATTTTTCCTTTTACTTAATCTCCATCTTTTGCAGATATTGTGATGCACTCAGCTACCAAGTTTATACCTGGGCATGCTGATGTCATGGCAGGAGTCCTTGTTGTTAAAGGAGAAAGGTTTGCGCCCTCAGCTTACAGATGGAGGTTGGAGGTTTTCTGAATGAGGGTCAGAAAAGAACTGGAGAATTTGATGAGGTAAGCTTTCTTGCGTCCATGCTTTATCTATTTAATGTGGGGGTTTGGTTCCTAACGAGAAAGCTGCACACTCAGATTGAAGGAATTATGACGACTTCAGTAAGTATTTCTGGTTAGTCTTTCGTGACTTTGATATGTGATCAGGCTTCTTACTTGGATACTTATTCATTATGTTGTCATTCTCGATATATTTGCAGGTCACCTACTTGCTTTGAGCTAAATTGGCTACTGAAAAAGGATAGTTCATTTCTGTGGCACCCTGAAGGGCGGAAAAGGGTAAGTGGAACCCATTTCTATGTAATTTTCTTGTCTTGTAACCTTAATAGAATGCTTTTATGCTCAGTTCTGTTGTGATGTAAAGGATTATACTAATTCTACATACTGAATTAGTATGTAGAAACATGTATTGTTACTATCTGTGATGCCTGAACACTTGGATACTTCCCCATTGCCACATATATGTCAGCAACAGTGGCACCAAGTTGCCATTTTTGGGTACCTCCTTTGACCTTGACTAGTCGTCCTGATCTGAATGAAAAGTTGCTTGTTACAACTATGGCCTGATTATTTCTTGTACCTGAAACATCTTCATGTTTCTGTAAAATCAATTAACATATTATTGTCAAAATGCAGATATATTCGCTGCTGGTTGGTTATCTTTGTTCGCTCATTTTGATGCACGAATCAAACCTGATGTAGGAACTACGAATATCACAGACAACATATCATGATCAACCACTTGTTTCATAAGACGCCACCATGTGCATGGGCCTAAGATCAGCAGCCACATCAGCAAATAGGAGGTCAGGTATGGCTTATGTTTACGTTCTGATTATTTTCTCTTGTACTAATATTCTTTAAACTAAGTTAAAATGTCAGTATCTCGCATTCGCATTGGGCGAAAAGTATAATGTACTTATAGTTTTAGCAGCTTCAGGTCAAGTTTTTCTGTAATCCATTGTATCAAAAGAAGCTGTCTGAGAGGGAATAGTGATTCGATAACTGAGACTCCTTTTGGTATTATCATGTTGTTACAAGTAAATGTGAGACTAAAAGTTGAAATGCACCTTGATCTACAACTCATGGCTACCACTTTCCCCAAAATAATTAGGGAAACATAACAGGGGGAAAGATGGGCCCACTAGGCAGAATGTCGTTACTTCAAAAATTTAGGTCATGAACCTTCTTAGGAAATCGTTCGACTACTCTTTTGGAGAAACTGCCGAATCGAAAGATCTAGAGTAGTATGAATCAGTTTGGAATTGTTACTCCCTCTATACTCCACATACCGACAATACTGGTGTCAGAGTTGGAGTTACATATTTGTTAGGTGGTGAAAAGCTGCAATTTGGAAATCATGGTTCCTTTTCAGAGTTTCACGATACTGTCATGTCATCATGAGGCGCCTGACGTTAAATCGTAAATCCTTGCGCTCATAGAGAAAAGACATCTTTCAATAGTTATATTTTTAAAAGTTTATGTGCTCCAATGGTAATTTGCATTATATTGTAACTATACTAGTTGGTTAATCTGCTGAAACTTTTTGTGAAGTGAATACGGTTTCTGTTACATCAGTCCACTCTTGACTTGTTTAAGACAGTTGCAGGATACGGTGCTAGAGCTTGAGTTCCAAAGTGTTAATAAATCATTTACCATGCTTCAGGTAATATCTCTTTGAATTTCTTGAGTTTATTTTTGAATTAGGTTTCAACTGGTACATCTGCCTTCATGATTTATGATATCATTCTGTGCTTCCTTATTATGCAGACTTGACCTGTCCGTACTCCAACCCGTTGCATCAAAACTTGCCGCTGATGCACCTCTTCTAACTGGGAAGGTGACTTGCATCATCTTTGGCAGAGTCCCTCTCAATGAATCATGTCATGACCGGTTTGGTTGTTTCTAACAAATCCCTTGTTCTACATGCAGCGCGTTCTTGATGATGTTTTTCCCTCAGTTCTTGAGGTACTTGTGCCATTCTTGGGCATTTGGTTGTGGAAAGACACTCATTAGTCAAGTTCTTTCTGAGATGGATTTGCTGTTTACTCTTGATTTAGGTGTTGTAGATGTTGAAAATTTATCTGATTTATTGTTATAAGGTGTAGTTTCTCTGTTTATATGCAGTACTCTGATTCAGCACCGTGGTTTACGTTGGTTGTGGAGAAGGCATACATGAATGATAACAAGTAAGTCTATGGATTAGTAGTCACTTTAACTACAATGAGTTCTATGAGGGCAATTTGTTTATGGTTTTAGTGTTTTCTTGTATAAGTTTTGTTCACTGAATGTATATGAGGACTTTTTTTTTTTTGCTACAATGAGGATGGTTTTGGAGCTTGGTGGTATTGTGGCAATGGCTCCTCTTGAAAGATTCATAACAAAAGAGTATTAGTATTTTTTTTTTGCTAGATCGTTCGTTTTTCGCGAGTTTTATTCAAGAATTGAGATAATGTTCCAATCGGGTTTGGTTGTTTTGATAATTTCAGGGATTCACCAACAGAGGAAGAATTATCAGAAGATTTACAAGCAATTAGGTAATTTAATGGTTCGTTTTATGATTACTTCTATTTCCTTCTGATTTCGATTTAAATAGTTTAATATTGTTTTAATTTTGGGGTGTTTCATGAAAAAGAAACCCTGAGATTTTTAATTTAGGTTTGTACTCATCTATGTTTCAGATGAAGGTTGGATTCACAATCAGGTTTTTAAAAAGAGGGTCATAAGAGGATTGGATAATTTGGTGAGGTAACAATTTCTTTCTTGGTCATATGGAATTGTTGTTAAGTATTAGCCTCTCATAGTAGTCATATGAGTATTGGGAGATTTTTTCTTCTAATTTTCAATCTCGTATTTGGTTTAGTGATGAGGCATAAATTGATTCAGTCTTTTTCTAGTTCTTAGAAATTGATTTTTCTAGAGCTTTTTGATTAGTGGGTTTTGTTTATGTGCGGTTTTATAGTAATGGGTCCGCACAATAATTTCTGTATTTATGGTTTATTGAAGCTCATTACACATATGAACCTATATACACAGACAGAATGAAAGATAGTTGAAATAACTTGGCTGTTATATGTTTGGATGCAGCAAAGGTGGTTAGGATATAAATTGCACAAGTGCTTGCTGTGATTTATCATAAGTAGAAGCCTGCACTTGGAAGATGCAAACAAGATCAAGAAGACTAGTGCTATGAGGAGATGCTTGACTAAATATAAGGTGCATTTTCTTTTACTTTGCTTTACCGCCCTTTACCTATTTATGTTCCTCTTTACCCTGCAAAGCTAGAGGATATATGATGCTTTAGTAGACAACAATTCAGTTAATTAGCACTGATGCAGTCTTAAACTCTTAATCAGCATTAACCAAACAGGATTGGATCTCTTAATTAGTTGTGTATTTTTTCTTCTCTTCACCCGGACCCTCACCGCGCACGGTAAATCTAGTCTAAAAAGGGGATAGACTTGTAAGGTTTTGAGATCAGTCTGGGTATGTTGAAAGTATAAAGAATATCAACAAAGGAAAAAGATTCATGATTTTCTAAAGGATGAAGGCCCCTGGTTCAAAAGCTGAAAGTGTCAAATTGGTGTGGCCACAGATCAGTTGTTTGCCCATTGAGTGTCCAATTCTGAAGTGGCCAGTCTATCCAAAACATCCATAAGGTGCAGGTGCAACTGCAAGGTTTAACTTGCTCAATGTTTTTTTATGTAAAACTTAGTGACTTGGTAGTTTATTATTGTTCGTGTATGTTTTAGTTGTAGTAATTGAATGATTGAAAATAATGATTAAAAGGAAATTTTCTTAAATTTGTTCTATTACTGAATTATCCTATTATATGGACTTTACCAACACCTCAAGAAGCGCAGCTGGTGGCGGATGAAATGCTCGAGCAACTCAATTTGTAAAACATTTGATGGCAACATACCTTTCACCCACTATACATTAGATGCCTACATAACTTCACCGACTAACTGTTTTGCGTCTGAAATCCTTGAGCAGCTGATTTTTCAATGTCCAAAGCCCTTAGCCAACTGTTAAGAAACTACATATCTGATGCGTAAACCCATTAACCAACTATTATTGAGTGGATAAAACTCTTAACCATCCGAACATTTAGTGGTTAAAATTCTTCGCCCACAGTGCCAAACATACAAAGCAACTAAATATCAGAGGGTTAAATACTGTATCAACTAACAAAATTATATAATGGCCATCTCTACCAACAATGTATAAGTCTCCAGCAGCCAACATTTTTGTGGGTTAAATGCTTCAGCGGCAAGTGTTTATGTCTCTACCAACGATAGTCATTTGATATTGAAAATTTGTGCCGACTAAGACTTGAGTCGCTTCGTTGTAGTAAGATGACATCTTTTCCAACGAAATGGTTGGTACAGATCTTTAGCAAATAAGCCTTCAACCACAGAGCATATCTGTTGCCATGTTGGTTGCTGTAAAGCTCCATCCACTAAAAACAGTCTTGTACCAACTGAATCCAGAGAGTCGCTAAAGTCCAGTTTTCTTGTAGTGAGTATTAAACCCAATACTCATAAAAATACTTAAAGTGAAATCACATGTCATGAAAATATGTTTAAGAGTTTCTTCCTATTGTCTACACATTGGACACAACTTGTTTATGGTCGGGAGAATCCTTGTAATCCTCTCATTGAGAGGCTGGATAGATTGAACACACTTCCACAAGAATGTTTTAATCCTTGGGACAGTGTTTAGATTCCACACCTTCTCCATAGCTCTCTATCATGCTGCTGCACCTGATTACCACTTTGTGATAATATGATTGTATAAGGACTTAGTTGTAAACTTACCATTGGCCTCTAGCTTCCAGATCAGCGTATCCTCCTCCCCTCATTGATTCTTACTCTGCTAACTATTTTCGCCACTTCCTTTTGAAAAAAAAATGCTCAACACACTAGAATTCCATTTCCACTTTCCATCAGCACACTCCATTAGCTCAGCAACAAAGGTGAAACATTGACTTTGTTGGCTAAGTGGTTGCAGATTACCCGTTATCTCAGTACACCACACATCCTCCCATATTCTGATTTTCTTTCCACTTCCCACCTACCAACTGCAGTTGTTTTTTATTCTGGGCATTTCTCTATTAATGTTCTTTCAACCCCAGGAAGCGGTTGCCGGACACACCTTTTCACTGTTGAGGATAATAATTGTGCTCCATAACTTTAGCCCACGGAGCATCTCTTTTCTTCACAAGCCTCCAAGTGATCTTTGCTAACATTGCATTGTTAAACTTCCGCAGATTAAAGAATCCCATTCCTTCCATGTCCATTGGAATGCAAACTTTACCCCAACCTTTAAGGTAGACTCCTTTTGAAATTGTGATATATTTCCCCCAAAAAAAATCTTTTTGTATCTTGTCGATCTTATTTGTCACCTCCACCGGAATCCTGAAACAGTTCGTCCGGTACATAGGAACTGTTGTCATAGAAGTATGAATAAAAATTGACTTGGAAGCACAAGACATATTCTCGGAATTCCAATTCTGAAGTTTACTGTCCACTCTATCAAAAACACTTTGAAAACAAATGACTTTTGAAGTATGTGCGAAAAGCGGTGAGCCCAAGTACTTATCATTCAATGTTATTCTACTAATTCCTAGTATGTGACTAACACTACCCTATAGTATTTTGGTGCGAGTTAGTGCTAAAAAAGATACCCGACTTCTCGAAGTTAATCAACTGACCTGAAGCAATACTAAATTCAGTGAAAATTTTAAAATGTTCCCACCTTCTGATCTTGAGGCGGAAGAAAAAACCAAAAGGTCATCAACAAAAAGAAGATGGGATATTGGTGGTGCATTGGCCGCCACCTTTATTCCATGGATAAGGCCAGACTTTTCTGCATTGGATATTGCCCTCGAAAGAACTTTCATACAAAGTATGAAAAGGTAAGGAGATAACGGATCTCCTTGCCTGAGACCTCTACTGGGAACAAACTGATTCCCGGGGACACCATTTATAAGCACTGAAGCGGAGACGGTGCCAATACATTGGTTCACCAGCTTACACCACTCATCACTAAAACCTAACTTCCTCATGACATCTAGCAAAAAATTCCACTCGACTCTGTCGAAAGCCTTCGACATATCGATTTTGATTCCCAAAAGAAACTCATTTCCCCTTTGGGCTCTCATATTGTTAATGATTTCATGCGCAATCAACACATTATCAGAAATTTTCCTGCCTGGCACAAAAGCAGACTGATATGGAGAGATCAGTCTGGGTAAGAGACGCTTCAACCTATTAGCAATAGTTTTAGATATAATTTTGTATATAATGTTACTCAAACTTACGGGTCTGTAGTCACTAGCTGACTGTGGAAATTCTATCTTAGGAATGAGAGATATAAACGTGGCATTTATTCCTCTCAAAATGTGCCTAGAATTAAAGAAACTATTGACCATTTTAAAAACATCATCCTTTACCACTTCCCAATTTTTTTGAAAAAAATCTAGGAGTAAAGCCATCCGGTCCCGTGAACGAGGCTGGCTTCATAGCGGATGAGTGAGCATTCCATTATCTTCTGGTTTAATTACCTGATTTACCATGTTCAAGTAATCATCACATGGGCAAGGTTTCGAGGTAGACGCCACTTGACTAAAATGATGAGTGATTATGCCTGCAATTTTATCTTTTCCTTTAATCCAGTTGCCTTAATTATCTTTTATTGCTTCAATCCTAATTTTTTGAGTTTTTTTGTGAAAATACTGTGTATTTCTATCCCCCAACTGAACTTCTTGTTCCCCATTCTTGTCCTTCCAGAATATCTCCTCCACCTTGTACCAATGAGCTAAAATTTTAAGTGAAGTTGTATAACTTTAACATCCTAAAATTTGTTTTGACACTAATAAAAGTGATTAAAGTGATTTTGTATAAAGAAGCTTTGTTAATTTGGATCACTAGCCGTAAATCACACCGAGGTTGTTAAACCAAAATTTGCTAACCCTTGCTTTTGGAAAACATATGCACCTAACTCCTTAATTAATTATAAGATTAAACAAATTTTATGTAAAGACACAACCTTTGTTTTCCTACTTTTTGAAACTGTGCCACCCTTTGAGCTGCATCAACCAAAAAGAAGTGAAAGAATCCAAGAAAAAAAAAACAAGATGACTAATTAAAGAGAAAAACAAATGTAAACATATCTAACCTAATACCCTTTTTTTTTGGGCTTTCATTTTTCATACATTCATATTTTTTTAACTCTTGTACTAGTTTCTTTTGCATCTATGAAGATTCTCATTGCTAGCTTTCATAGAACTCTAGCTAGGACAATAAAGTTTTACCTAAAACAAAATACAAAAACCATTCCTTTCACACTCAAAAACTTTAGTAAATATGTCAAGACTCGTCTTGTTTTTTTTACTGGTTGGCAAGATTTAGACTGTTGTCGAGTTCTGAATTCAGGTTACATGACACCCGGAATTTTATCAGAGAAAAAGTACTTATTACGGTTCTAAACGAAGAACAAAAACTAAGTGGTGCAAAAAGAAAAGCAAAAAGAACTATAATGGAACCAGTTATACATGACTATGTATATCTCTTTAGATTCAATCCAATGGGCTAGGTGGGGGAAGCGGTGCATTGCCAGGTTTAGGGAGGATAAAAATAAAAAGGAAAGCTATGATGGCATTGTCCCAATCTTCTTTTTCTCTAAAGTATATCAACTTTAGCTAAATATCATGATCTTATTCAAAAGCATTTTGACTGTTGAGTGGATCTCCACAGTAATTAAACTTTGATGATCTAAAGAGCTAAGAAGTGGGTCTTAGTTTCGATGGTTTAAAACACCACTTAGAGTTCCATTCCATATACTAATTGGTTCAAACCAGTTACCGAGCCCTGATTCATTCAATACAACGTACAAACCAAGGATTTTATTTAGAGTACAAGTAGTGGCGCCATGAAGGCATAAAAAAGAAAGTCCAACATTATGCAACCAAGAGAGATTATAAAAGCAATTCTAAGGAAATAAGTAGGACAAAAATATAACTTTAGGTTTTTGAAACTTTGGAGCCGATTTGACACCGCTTGTTCTTACTTAGTTCATCCGTTTTTGGTATAAAGTCCAGAAAGTTATGCAAAGTATATAAACCGAGTCTCAAATCCAGCTTATTATTACCTACCATATTCAAGAAATGCCCACAAAACTCAAAACAAGAAACAATTTTTATACTGTTACATTTCACAACTTTATACTAAAAATTGTCATTGTTAAAATGTTAGTTGCAACTAGCAACAATCGGCCACCTAAATTTAATAAATTTTTACCACTACGGATACTCAAAATTAATTATCTTTTCAAGGTGTTTTTCTAAGATCAGAAAAATTCAGAAACCAGAATAATCAAGAGGTACTATTACTGATGTACACGTGAATGGCTGATTTCCTCTAAAAGAGATGCAACATATAAAGTTCTTTAAAGCAAAATTTGATTTGATATGAATGAAATAAGTAGTACATACCTATCAAAGAAAGGCCTACGAAATTTCCCAGAGTTCATATCATTTGAATCAAAGTTCTCAAAATCAAACTTTTCTTTTTTTTTGCTGAAACTCTGTGGAGATCCCATCCAACCCAAAGCCTGAAAGAAAGAGAATGAATTTCAATTGTGGGGTACTCTTACTATAAAGAGAAAAGGAGAATATTTGTGATGGTGGTGGTGCATGGTGGGGTAAGTTTGGTGGTGATTACAATTCTACAGCTGTGTTTAACTTAGTTCATGGTGGTTCATATGGATTCAAAAGATGTATAATAACCTTTTTTACCCTGAAATGATAGAAAAAGTTGGCGATTTTTGGTCATCACTTTTTCAAGACTCCTCATTTACACCACTCATCCCAACGTGATTCACGTTCACTGTTCGAGTAGTAACTCCGATACTGCGATCAGAAAGGACGTGCACCGCTCTTTTCTACCACAAACATTGTTGCAAATTACTAACATAGATCAAAACAATCTCAATACAAGTTGAGGCAATGAAGTGCAGATACGTATAAAAAACAAAGAAGTCGAAACTTTCTAGACTGGACCATGCACACATTCATGCATTTCTGCACCCTCTCTTCATAGACTGAACTAGTTCTGAACTATTATACATAGTACATTTTCCCCACACACATAATGACTTGTTACTACAATTTAGGACCACTTGATCATCAATACAAATGAAACTACAATGCTAAACCCTACACTCTGTTCCTTCTTCCATGAGTAGTAATGGCTTTTTCTAGTACAACATATTTCATCTTAACCAGATTCACAGAACTCTTAACAATGGGGCAACTGCCCCCACCAAGAAATGATGCTTGAAGTTGAATCAAAAGACGAACTAGCACGTATCATGGGGCAACTGCCCCTGTGACCGATGTCCCACCGAGCTTCTTTTGCTCCCCATTAAGTTATAAGGAAACATTTTCTCTGCCCCATGAGAATATTCCTGTGATTCCAGCGTTAAGTAAATGGTTTCAATCCAACTGCTGCGGTGCACCTTCACAGTTAAGTGACAAACAATATAGTAATACAGATCGAATAAGAACAAATCAATATTGATATGTTTTTATATATATGATATAATAGTTTATGGAAATATTAGTAAGATTAGCTTATTAGCTAGGTTGGCGAATGAAGCTGCATCTGCATGCACCCCGATCTTTGGTGTTTTGTGTATACAAATGCCAGTTTTTGATTGGATCTGCATTACAATTAGCTGGTGAACCACCAACCATCCACAATCTTCACCATTTTTTTAATGCAAATTTGGATTCTCTGCATGTTCGAATGTCTCTTAACCAAAATAAGTCAATTAAGATATGCAAATTGGGTTCTTCGAAACCAGATGTTTCCACCCACTCTAACATGCTTTACTCGTGTTAGCTCTACTCTAAGAGCAGTTCATATGGACTCAACAAAATAAAAATTTGTTCATTTTGATCCCAATATGGACCCAACAAACATGAAAAATGGATGAAATTTGTTGGTTTATTGAGTGAGATGGAAGAATAAGCGCGCGCGCGATGGAAGATCGGGCGAGGGTGATACAAACGCTGGCGTCTGAGCCAAGCGTTGGCGCTTATGGAAAAATCGCTCGTTGGTATTTCACATGCCATCGTCTGTATGAAAATATCCAGCGTTTGACACAAGACCGCCAACGGCTACATCTGGAGGGCTGTAAATCCTTGTCATCCAACGGTTAGAATTTTAAGTTCTATAAATACTCTCCATTTCAACTCCAAATTCACACATCTAGTCTTCTTTACTCTTTTCCCTGAGCTTAAAAAAATTCTTCAATTCTTCAATTCTTGAATTCAACAAATTCTTCGATTCTTGAAAATGTCTCGGCCCTTGTTAGTTCGGCGATCTCCGTATACTAAAGAAGAAGATGAATCTATTTGCAGAAACTATGTTTTTTTTTATTTACTCAGCTTGCTTCATCAACTATCCATGGGTGAATTTCTGGGCGGTTATTCACGACGGGTTCCGCAGTGACACCCGTAATCCGAGTCGTCTTGTTATATGCGAAATAGAAAATCGTTTTCGTATAATTAAGAAAGAAGTAAGTTAACAATACATGCCAATCGATATAGACTGAGAGGTGAAACTGATGCTGAGATGGTAACAAGATCTTTGGCAAAATGGCGAAGATGGAAAAATGTGTCTTTTCCTTTCAAAAAATATTTCGAAATCCTTAAGGTGTTGAACAGTTTCAGCCCCTTTTTTGTAGTTGTTGTTCCACCTAGTACTTCTCATCATTGAAGCTAATGTAGTTCGCCGTAATTCAGTGAAGCTAACATAAAACGCTTAATTTTAAACATATGTAATTTCATTGAATTCAGACCGTCGTACTTTTAAAACTAGAATTACAAATGTAGCAGAATTAAAAATTACAATCTCTCTAACGTCGCTCATCGCTAGCTCCCCCATTGTTATCTTCGGGAATGAAGAATTTTCCAAGACATGGGATATCCCCACTTGCCAACATATTAAATAAATTTCCATAAGAGGATAAAACTGTTTGAACAACATTAGGTGACTGGAAAGCAGTAGTCGATTGGAAAGAACTCAGTTGTTGGAAAGCACTCGGTGCACTCGGTCCTCCAAGCATATAAGATGTTTGTTGTTGTGGTGGTGGTAGTGTAACATTGTAGCAATCATTTGGGTTGTAGGGCGAGAATGATGATGAAATGCGCCTAGGATCTAGCCAAAACACTTGAGGTTGAGATACATGCACAGTTTGTGGTGAAGTACTGTGTCGTGCATGTGGTGAAGAACTTTGGCGTACTTGTGTTTCTCCCACCATTGTATTATCACTATCGTGCAATGACTTGTTTCCCCTGGTGGAATCGGTAGATGGTGAACGCTCATCATCATTTGAAGTTGGACTCAATCCAAACATTGTGTCCTCGTGCCATTTACGACACGCACCCAAGTGTATAGCCTCCATTTGCCGATTCACCCAATACAAATCATTCAGACCGATCTTGATGCCCCGACACATGAACTTGGACTAATGATGGAACAACAACGACACTCGGTGAAGCAAACTCTACTTCCCGAATTTTGAGAATAATCTACATCCGTGGCAAGCCGCGGTGTCGTTTCATTTCTTCGATCTCTGTTTTTTTTTTACAATATTAACCGCTCTTCTTAAAAAGTTGCTTATATTGTATCATTTTTTTTTTATTTAGAAGAGTTTTAGAAGAAGGTGTGACTGAAAATGAATTCAGTTGAAGGACTTTATAGTTTTGAAAACTATAACGTTGAGAATATGGACGTCATAAAATCGACCGTTGGCGTTTTTGTTTCTCACGCCCGCATTTTTTACTTGCGCGCCATCGTTTTTTCTACCAGCGTCACGTTTAACCTACACACGCTCGCGTGTGTCCCTAGCTCGGATGCTTGATGATCAACCGCGCACTGTTGTTCGCATAGTTGAAAAAGTAAGCATTTAGACATTTAAAAATTAGGCATTTAGACATTCTTCCAAACACACTAATGAAACTCTGGAAACTTTGCGTATAAAGTCATGCATAAGGAAGACGGCAAATGTATAGCGCCCCTTATATGAGATGAGGCAATTTTTATAACAGTTTTTTTTCTTTTTACGATCGCCATGTTAAAATCAATAATAATCTTTACTTCAACTCTGGCCGGTTTACCCTCCGACACGTTAAGATGGTAAAGGCCATGAAAATTTGTCCATAATGACAGAAAATACTACACAGACCTTGCACAAAAATGGTGTAAAATGTTCTCCAATCCAAAAAAGAAACAAAATGCAAACTATGGGCGGAAATAACCAACTACCTGAAACAAAGCTACCGTATAATTCGCGACTTTTTGCACCGACTGACAAATCTTGAGAAGTCTCAAAAATTCAGACCACCAAGTTGAGTTTGAAACTTGAACTTATCCAAATCCAAGCCAAGACAAATTAAGCCAACCAAAGCCGAACACTGTAGAGACTTTCACAGATCCCAAAAAATATCTCCTCCTCTCGAACGAATAGAAAATGAAATTCCATCCAAATTTCATTTCATTATCATTTCATCTTTTAACTCAACCAGAGTTATAAAATCTAACCATAGTAAGCTACACAATGTAAACCCTAGAGTTTCATTCTTCAGATTTCACACTTCCATTTCTTTCTTATATAAAGAGAGATAACAAGAATGGCCATCGGGTTGTGACCTGTTGGTTCATATTCCACTGTTCTTTTCTTTTTTTTTTTCTTCTAGTTTTCAGTTTTGTAATAATTTTTATAATTTCCCTTCTTTCTTTTTCTGCATTTCTTATACTAGTAGATTTTGATTAAGTAATCATGAACTAGTAGAACAACACAAATCTTGTTCCATCTTCTTTATCATTTGTACATTTTGTTTTTCTTGATGGGTTTAACGGGTGGAGGTGAAATGATGAAAAAAAAGAAAGATTGGTCAGCAAAAATTGATTGCTGTATGTTAATCAGTAGAACCAACTCTAAAAGAAGTTTCTTTGGTTAATTAAAGAGTTATATCCTCCTTCTTCTTGTTTCTTTGATTAGAGAGAAATCATGAAGAGATTAAATAGTTCTGATTCACTTGGTGGCTTGATCTCTATGTGTCACTCTTCTGCAGGTACATACAATTTCATGAATTCTTGATTTCTTCAATTATGTTTTTTTTTTTTTTTTTTTTGAATAATGATTTGATTTTTGTGATGCCCCATTTTGTTATTCCAATGTTTCTGTACTTGTTGTTTGTATAAGTCAAGACCATCCGTTTATATTTATTTAGTTCCTCTGTTTCCGACAATGTTGTAATTTTCATTGTACTCTGTTTTAATTATGATCCAAATGTAATGTTCTTGATTTGCTAGATCCAATTCACACTGATTCCAAGCTTATAATAATTCATTGTGATTGGATTTGTGCAGAGGAGAAGAAGAATAACATATACAGTAGAGGATTTCAGTCGATGCTAGATGGATTAGATGAAGATGATATTGGTGAGGAAACAGGAAGTCATTTCGGTACTGAGAAAAAGAGAAGACTAAACATTGATCAAGTTAAAGCATTAGAAAAGAATTTTGAAGTTGAGAACAAACTTGAACCTGAAAGAAAAGTTAAACTAGCTCAAGAATTGGGTTTGCAACCAAGACAAGTTGCGATTTGGTTTCAAAACAGAAGAGCAAGATGGAAGACAAAGCAATTAGAAAGAGATTATGGTGTTTTGAAAGCTAGTTATGATGCTCTGAAGCTCAAATTCGATGCAGTTCAGCAAGATAAAGAAGCACTCCTCTCCGAGGTAAAAACCGTCGCAATTCTCATTTGGGGTTGGTTGATTAGTGTTGCAATTGAATTGGGTACATACTGATTGAATTTGTTTCGTTTTGCAGGTCAGGGAGTTAAAATCAAAGCTGCCTCAAGAGGATGAGACTACTGAGAGCAATCCCATAACTACAGTGAAAGAAGAGATGTTGCCAATGGAGTCTGAACATAAGGTTGATGTGAATGATCATATTCACAGTATGACTACTTCACTATCCATGGTTGGTGCAGGAATTTCATCTGAAAACATTGACCCAAATCATCAGAATTGTTACAATGACAATAGCAATTGCTTAGTTGCCGGAATTGCGTTGTTTCGGGACGGATCATCAGATAGTGATTCTAGTGCTATTTTGAACGAAGATGCCAACGCTGCTGCCAATTCTTCGTCTTCCGGTGTGCTTCAGCAACAACAGAACAATTGTTTTCAGTTCTCGGATTCTAACCGAGAGATTAATTCCCATCAGAAACCTTATCACCAGCAGTATCAACAATTTGTTAGGATGGAAGAACACAATTTCTTCGGTGGCGCCGAGGAGACTTGTAATTACTTTACTGATGATCAAGCTCCTACACTTCAATGGTGCTATCCTGATCAATGGGACTCATAAACCACAAAGCCGAGAATTTGATGTTAGGAAATCAAAGATGACAAACAATTCCGTTGCAAAAAGAAACCGTTGCGAAAATGTCCAATTTTATGTAAAATGGGTTGTTGTTAAATTCTGAACTCAATGAAGTTGTAGGGAGATAGCGTCTGCTGCACTTGGCCGGAAACAATAATAAGAAGGAACCCAGTAATTTGGAATTCAGAGAGAGACGGAAATTTCGTCGTAAGGTGAGGTTATCCGTCTGTAATGTTGGGAGCGTGGCCAAATCCGTTTTATTGAATTTTAACTATGTTGTAAAAACTAGGAGGAACCGGATCTAAAAAATTGTGAAATAATCAGAATCTTTGCTTGCTTTTCCATTTAAATGCTTCTATAGTGTGGTGATTGATGTACACGAATGTGAATCACCAAAATTACCATACGACAACTGGTTGCTGATTATTCCATTTTCACAAGAAACAGTAACGCTTTTTCAGAATCTGTCGCTGATTCAAACATTGGTACAAAAATAAATTGGATATTCAAAATATCGTACAAAATGCTATATAGTTCAAACGCTTAAATTTCCTTATGAGAGCTGCTGGCCATGACAGTGTTTCTATAGATTTTTTCATGTTAACCTATGTTTCTTGTTCGTTAGGCCAAGTCCCTATGGGAGTGCTAGATTAGCAGTCCACGTCATTTGAGACCATTTTCCAACGCTGTAAATCTCAGCCGTTAGATCAAAAAATTAATCTCCCAAAGCTGAACCATTCAGCGTAAAGGTCACTTTTTGTTCAGCGCTTCAATCTCGCTGCTAGTTCAACTGCGAGCACATACTAGGAGAGAGAATTATTTTTAACTTGTAAGCCATTTTTTTTTTTTGAATTGCAATACTTAACTGCTAATTTAGCTCATAGGACTTGGCCTAAACAAAACTTTAATCTACACTCATTTCCAGTAAATTATTGTATAGAAACTTTTACAGACAGGTTTACTCATGGTCTTACAAAAAAAAAAAAAACCTTGAATCTAGGTTGTACATCAACATTGATGGTAGATTAAGGACATTTAAATTCAAGCCTTGTAAATCTACCGTGTCCACGATATTTCTCCTGAAATTTTGCATAGGCTCAATTTTACTAGGAAAACTTGGTAGACCTAAGCAATGAATGAAAACTGACCATTTCCGAATAACCGGAATTAAAAACTTCTCAACTGCATGTCCATGTACATACACGTATGAGGGAGTGGAGAGTACAGTAGAGTGGATCGTATTAATAAACTGGCGGGGTCATGATTGGGGTCCAGAGGGGGGTGTTCCTTTTGGAGTAGGCAATACCTAGTGCTTGCTCCCTACCATCCCCTGTGCCTAACAGTTTTGAGCCTATGCGATTAATTGACTATCAAACAAAATGAAAAGAGAGGTTCTCTTTGTAGTTGGTACTCTCCGTTCCAATATTTGTATTTGCATACTTGACTGGGTTGTCTCTCATGGACTTGCAAGTTCAACCAACCCATGCTGCATCTGGTGGTGATCTATATGCCACCCCAGCAACATTGATGCTCATGCTATTAAAAGAGTTGTAGAGCTTTATATTAGCAAAAAAAAATCTTGAGGGAGTCTTCTGCCGAAAAAAACTAAAAAAGATGATAGAATTCACAAGTTGAATGGTAAACTATTAGTACGTCGCAAATTGTATACCGGCTGTTTCACGCTCAAAGGTGGTCTTCTCTTCTGTCAGTAAAAATTAGGGAGCTGACGACTTTCTATATTAAATCACAAATTATTATTTAGAATACTGTATTATATAATTAATATTTGTGATTTTCCGGTTAAAAAGGGTCTTCTACCAATAAAAACTAGAGAGCTGACGAATTTCAATTTTGAATCGCAAACACTCATTTGAAGTCAATTCAAAATATGCTACATCATTTAGGAAAGACTAATGCTATCGTACACGACTTTGCGGGATGGCTTCCTGTAAAAACGACTTCTATACCGTTGGCTGATCAAATCAACAATTAGATTCATATTCAGGAAATGACCCACCACTTTTCCTAAAAGGTTCAAGGCTGTTAAATCTTGATTTTAACAAGATCTGATAGTAAAAAAACCGCTTTTACGTGAAACCATCCCGTAAAATTGTGTGGGATAACACTGCTCCGAAGTAAAATCCATTTGTGAAAATGTCTATGGGTGTACAGGTAAAAAAAAAAAAAAAAAAAAAAACGTGGGAGAACCAAAATAAAATTCAGTAAACAAAGAGAAACAACCAAAATACTTCTCACAACTCCACTCTCGGATTAAACGCCTTCCAGTCCAAGCAAACAACTATACAAAATACAAGGAAAAGAAGAGAAGAGAAAAGCAAATCATCTTTTTACTTTCTTTCTTCTCTTTAATCTTTCACCACTCATAAAATCAACCAGTAATATCTAATCCAACCCCAACTTTTTCACTTCCCGGAACAAGGACGGGGACGGGGATTTCTCCTACTTTTTCTGCCCCCAAATTTCCACGTACGCGGTGTTGTTTTGTCAACACCAGAGATGCGCACATGGGTGGCACTGGCACATACTCTGCTCAGTGTTTGTCTCCCCTCGCTCTCAGCTTCTTTTCTTTCTTTTACTCTCCTCCTTTCACATCAACCCACATCCCCATCACCGAGACTTTATGTAGTTTTTCTAATCCCCCACCAGCTCCCATACGGGACCCACACAGCCGTGAGACTGGGTCCCACCTAAAGTGACATATCCGCCACGTATGGGTACGCGGGACCCGTTCCGGATAGCTACTCCCTGATGGGATTTAATTAATTAATTAATATGTGTGTCCGCCTTTGGAGAAAAGGAAAAATATGAAAAGAGGAAAAAAGAGATTCCTCTTGTTTTTTTTTACTTTCTCTCTTTCTTCTGTTTGGACTTGGTGTGATGGGATTGGCTGATTATCAGATCGGTGGGCCCGGTTTAATTTCTCCCTTTGGAAAATTGCCTAGACGTGGGACCCATTATGAGGTGTAGAACTGTATACTGGGACCAACACCAGTAACAGTGGGCCCACTTTGGCATCAGGGATTTTCTTTACATCATCATCAACCGGAATTTTAGGGGGATGGTTGGATATTCAGCCGTAGTTTCTATCCTAGGCTACTACTAGTGTAGGCTGATAGCCTCTATTGGCCTAGCTGTGCTACTACCTAGGCTAGGGGATTTGTTCTCACGGCACATAATCCCTTAATTAAGAAACACCATAATGGAGATTATTATTAGTTTAATCAGCACTTACTAATATTATTTTTTTAGCTTTTATGTTCAAAATTTTAAATCATAATGGGATTTGTTGTTTTCAAATGAAAGGTACCATATACGGTGGCATGTTGATGTTTCGCAAAACAATGTGGGTTTGGGTGCACCATTTCTTTGACAAAAAAAGCATAGGGCAGGTTTTATTATAGGGGGTTTCCTTCTAGAAGAACTTGAAATTAATGGGGTGAAGTGTTTTATTAGTATTTTGGGATGTTAGCTCCAATTAGGAAGAGTTTTACAATCTTGAGATGCCATTTGTGGATACGAGGAAAAAAAATAATAATAATATGCCCGACATTTGTTTTAGCCCATTGAGCTAAATCGTGAGCAACTTTATTTACAACACGATTAACATATATAAAGGAGATAAATTTAAACTTATGAATTAGAGCTTCAATGTCTTGTAACAGGCAATGAGTTCTCTGATTTCACGTGAAGGTCTTCTTGTTTAGTTGTTCCAAGATTGATTAAGTGTCACTCTCAACAATGATTTGATTATGTCTTTTCTCCAAATCCACCATCAAAGAATCGTTGATTGCACGAGTCTCTGCTTCTTTCATAAGCGAGCTTCTTCTCGCCAACGAAGCAACTCTTTCTCCCAACTTAATTAGGCCTGCACACGGTTCGGTTCGGTTCGGTTAGTAGTGGAACCGATCAACTAACCGTTTATAGTTCGGTTAGCAAATTTAAAACCGAAACCGAACCCAATGGTATTCGGTTCGGTTCGGTTATTTTTTAATTCGGTTCGGTTATTGTTCAAACCATAAATTAATCTAAGGTTAAAAAAAAACCTAGAAATTGATAAAAAAAATCAATCAAAGAGAAAATAACTTACTAGATCATAGAGGTGGTGGTGCTCTTAAGTCTTGAATCTTGATGGAGGTGGAGGAGTCGGAGAGGAAGAGAAGAATAAATGAAATGGCCGCATACGAGTTCGGTTTTTATACTCTAGGATTACCCGATTTTAGACGGCAAGGATTAATCTTAATAATAATCGGTTATCGGTTCGGTTTCGGTTCGGTTAGTAGTGGAACCGATCAACTAACCGTTTATAGTTCGGTTAGCAAATTTAAAACCGAAACCGAACCAATGGTATTCGGTTCGGTGCGGTTACGGTTCGGTTAGTGCGGTTATCTGTTCGGTTTTGTGCAGCCCTAAACTTAATGTCAATGGTTCTCTTACTTCTGATAAGGAATCCATTAAAGCTTTTACTGTGCAGTACTATTCAGAGTTATTTAGGGAGGAGTCTACTTCAAGCTGCAGTTATTGAAGGTCCTTGCGATGAAGATGAAGTTAGGCGTGCTATCCAAGATCTGGGTGGCGATAGATCACCAGGCCCGGATGGTTTCCCTATTATGGTGTTTAGTAGATGCTGGGATTTCATGAAGGAAGACATTATGGATATAGTTAATGATCTGTTCTTGAATGCTCATATTGATTGGCGGCTGAAATCAACCTTTATTTTTCTTGCCCAACACAAGAGGTCGTCGTTAATGTTTCCGACTTTAGACCGATTAGTTTAATGTGCAGTATAAATAAGATTCTCTCAAAAATCTTGGCTACTAGATTGAAAGGAGTGATGGAGGGTCTAGTGAGTAATCATCAGAGTGCTTTCATTAGTGGGAGATAAATTTTGGATAGCTCTCTAATAGCTAATGAATTGATTGACTCTTATCAGAAACGGAAGAAGAGTGAAATCTTGTGCAAAATGGACTTCCAGAGCGTATGACAATATTTCGTGGGATTTTCTTGACTACACTCTTTTGAGAATGGGTTTTGGGTTGAGATGGAGGAAGTGGATTGCGGCTTGCACTAAGCATGTTTATTTCTATGTCTTAGTTAATGGCTCTTCCAATGGGAGATTTGAAAGCTCGAAAGGCTTGAGTCAAGGGGACCCTTTTTCTCCGTTTCTTTTTATCCTGGTTGCTGAAGCTCTTAATCTTATGCTGAAAAAAGCTTGTGAAATTGGTTGGTTGCAGGGTTTTGATGTTGTGGAGGGGGGGAATAGTTGTTAGCCATCTCCAATTTGCGGACGACACAATTGTTTTCTTGCAACCTCTGTCTTCTCAAATATCATATCTTAGAAATCTCTTATTGTGGTTTGAGATTGTTTCAGGCCTTAAGGTAAATTTTAATAAGACGTCCATCATTCCTGTTGGAGATGTTCCTCAGGTAATTTCTCTCGCTCGTTCTTTTGGATGTAGAATTGATAATTTTCCTATTCCTTACTTAGGGCTTCCTTTGGGTGATTCATATATGTCTAAGGTTAAATGGGATGTTGTCATTGAGAGAGTCGAATTGAGATTAAGCTTATGGTCTGCTATTTTTCTTTCGCTAGGTGGGAAATTGGTTCTTATGCATGCTATTCTTCAAGCATTACCGGTGTATCTTATGTCACTTTTTGTGGCTCCAGTTGTTGTTATTAAGAAGTTAGAGAGGTTGTTTAGAAATATTTTGTGGAACAATAAGGATGGAAACCACAAGACCCACTTGGTTGATTGGGAGATGGTTATTTGTGACAAAGCGATTGGTGGTCTTGGGGTTAAGAACTTGAAACTGCTAAGTGCCTCTCTTATTATGAAGTGGTTGTGGCGCTTTGGGTGTGAAAAAATAGCCCTTTGGAGGATTATTGTTGCTGAAAAGTATGGTGAAGACTCCATTGGCTGGTTTACGAAGTTACCAAAATTAGGTTATGGTTGTAGCCTAAGGAGAGGAATGTGTAAGTTTATGGAAATTTTTTCTTCACATTGCAAGATGCAGGGAGTTGTGGTCGGGAGGTTAGAGTAGTTGAAAATGGAACCGTCAATTGGAACTTGAATATTTCTAGAAGAGTTTACGATGCAGTCATCGTAGAGCTAACATCCTTACTTTCTTTACTTGCTAATTTTACATCTAAAAACATCTCGGTTACTGATAGGAGGATTTGGTTAGGTGAAAAGTCAAATGGATATTTTACTGTTAAGTCTTGCTATCAACTATTTTGTAAGTCCGCAGCACATCCCACAAGGTTCATTTCAAAGAAGAGAGGGTGTGGTCGAGTGAGTGGCCAACAAAAGTTAGCTTATTTATGTGGGTTGCTGGTTATGAGAAAATTTCGACACAAGACATGATGGTTAGGATAGGTTGGCCTTTTGAGTGGGTAAACCATTGTTATCTTTGTGTAACAGACAAAGAATCAGTTAATCATTTACTTATTCACTATAATGTGTCGTGGGCGGTGTGGGTTTTTTTTCTCAAGGAATGGTCAGTGAAATGGGTCACACCTCCTGATTTCTTATCACTCGTTTGCTCTTGGCCTAGTAGGTGTAAAATGTCAAGAAAAGGTTTGGTATTTCGTGTTCTTCCGGCTGCAATTTCTCGGTGTCTTTGGAAAGAGATGAACGATCGAGCCTTTCAAAATACTAGCAAGGATTTTGATGGAATTATTGACTCGGTGAAGTTCACAGTAGCTTATTGGTTGCATAACAAGGGAGTTTTTAAGGGTATTTCCTTGGATCAATTTGTTATTAGTTGGAAGGAAGTGTTATTCCAACCACCTTGAGTTTGGTCGAGTTGGGTTTGAAAGTGTTTAGGGATTTTTGATGGTATTTCTATTCCTTTTTGTTTGTGGTTTTGTTGGTTTCATTGCTGCGATAGTGGTAGTTTTCTTTGGCTTTGGGTGGTTGCAGTTATAGTCTTCGCTGTCTTGTTTGGTCAGTTGTGTGTTGAGTTCATATTTCATGTACTACATTTTCACCTTTCATTATAAACGTTTAATAAACCGATCAAAAAAAAAACCAAGTAAGTTGACTGAGCGTAAACAAATTTATGGCATGAATCTCTAAGAATGAAACCCATTCCTCCGTTTGGAGTATTTGGGTTCCAAGCACCATCAGTATTTACCTTGGTCCAATCCTTAGGTGGAGCCCCCAAGGTAAAGCTGGTTGAGGCAAAAAGATTGTAGATATGGTATGAGGAAATGGGTTTTCATTGTTTCCACACACACAAGAAAAGAGGAGGGAGGAGAAGAATACCAGAAGAAAATGACAATAAAAGAAAAAAAAAATGTTTGCACCAACTAAACCTGACATATTTATAGGCGACACTAAAAGATAAAATAGGTTAAAAATACTTCTATGCCCCTCCATAATCGGTAGTTTAGGTTTTTTTTTAGCTACCGATTGTAAAATCTCATTTTTTGGGGAAACTCTTTATTCGGTAGTTATATGAACTATTTTTGCTACCGATTATAGGCTCAACCAAAATTCAAAAAAAAAAGGATTTTTGCAAAATCTCATTTTGGGGCAACTCTATATTCGGTAGTTATAAGAAGTATCTTGACTACCGATTATGGTAGGATATTTGCAAAGACATCCACTGTATAATCGGAAGTCATGATAACTCTTCCGTTCTTACCGATTATAGGCTCAACCAAAATTCAAAAAAAAAAAAAGATTTTTGCAAAATCTCATTTTGGGGCTACTCTATATTCGGTAGTTATAAGAAGTATCTTGACTACCTATTATGGTAAGATATTTGCAAAGACAGCCACTGTATAATCGGAAGTCATGATAACTCTTCCGTTCTTACCGATTATAGGCTCAACCAAAATTCAAAAAAAAAAATAGGATTTTTGCAAAATTTCATTTTGGGGCTACTCTATATTCGGTAGTTAAATAACCTAAATTCCCTACCGATTATAGTAGCATTTTTGTCAAAGGTCTACTGTATAATCGGGAGTCAAGATAACTTTATTTACAACCGATTATAGGATAATCAAAATTCAAAAGATATAGGATTTTATTTTGGGGATACTTTATATTCGGAAGTTAAACAAACTAAATTTACTCCCGATTGTTGATTAACTATCGATTGTGAAATAACCTACCGATTGTAAAGGGTAGTTTGGCCATTAAAAAAAATACCCCGAAAATAACCTACCGATTGTGAAATAACCTACCGATTATGACCTATTTTTTCATTTTGTGTCGCCCCTAATTGCGTTAGGGTCGTCTATAAATATGCCATGCAACTAAAGGCACAAACCTGATTCTTCGAATATTAATTGGGGTACTAGCCACTAAGACACCGGGTCCTCCAAACAAAATGTACAAGGACATGCTACTTTGCGATTTTTAGAGAAAAAAAAAATGTTGTATAATTTTTTTAATATGATGATAAAGTCGCTGAGTTAGGATATCTACGTTCTGAATTCCAAAAAGATCCACGGCGGATGAATCTAAGTACATTAGCACTTGCTTTACAAACTTTAAAATATGATGCTAACCATTGGTCGAATAACTTGTACTAATCCCTTCAACATTGTTTTTCCAGGCCAACTTGCATCAATCTATTTGCAACAGAAAAGTTATTTAAACCTATATGTACAACACTACTACGAGTTTTCCCTACCACTTACGTTGTCAATGATTTTGTTCCACTCACTTTGGAAAGTGTCAATGATCTTCTTTTATAAAATAAGAAAAAAGATTGTTACTACATCATTATAAATCATAAAAAACAAACACCAATAGAATATCCAAAGAGGATATCAAAAAATAGTGCAAAAATGTATAGAAAAAAAGAAAATTAGTTCTGTTTAATTTTATTTTTATCATTTAAATTTTGAAGTGGATCCGAATCCGAAAACGATATAGTAAAACCAGTATGCCTTGAGTGTTGCAATTTGTAAACAAAGCTGATACAAAGTTTTCCCTCAGTCACCGATGACTAATGAGACTAGTCTCGTATGTTTTAACTGTTTCATCAACTTGGTTCATATTATATAATCGAGTTTAGGAACAAAAAATTCCAAGCTTTTCAGGAGCAAAATCTAAGATTAAAATGAATATTCTTTTGTAGTAATCATGGGGCTGTGTTCTTAATGCTCCACAAAGAAGAACAATAATCGATGTGTTCTTTTGATAATGAGAGATCGTGCGCACCTAAATTGTCACCCTAAACACAATCACCCCATCAGAGAGCTCAAAAGATGATAATCATTTTATTTGTTTGAAATCATTACATACAAGCAAGTATATACAAGAAATAACTGAGCTTAAATCATCCTGGTTATTATCGTGAAAGCGAATCAGATTATCAATTATCATCGATAACCAGGGCCGTACCAAACTATTTAGGGGCCTTAATCAAAACCAAAAATGGGGGCCTAAATATTTTTTTCGCCGATCGTTTAAAATAAAATTATAATACTGTAAAATTTGCAAATGAAAACAACTACATAAAAGTAGCTAATCTACCTAAAACTCCGCAATCATTTCAATAAAGCTCAAAAAATTGTCGTTATTTGATTGGCCAATCTTTTCGTTATCACCGCGGAAAGATCAAAGAACAACGACGTCATGCAGATTTCAAACATAAATTAGAAAAAAGAATGAGGTCTTGAGCTACTAATTGATGATAAACTTACCAACGCGAGAGAATATGAGATTGAGAGTTGAGAGAGGCAGAGACGGAACAGTTTCTTGGTCTAAATGGGATCTAGACGATTAGAAGTTTTTAATTATTGAAATGTGGATACTAAACGTGGGAAATATAGGGGCTTTTATTTGTTGGGCTTCTATACAAACATGTAGTCTGTCCGTAATTTTTTTGTTTTTGTTTTTCTTTTATACTCTGACTAGCAATACACAATGCAGTGGCATATACCAGGATTATTTTTTTTGGGGCCTCTTAAATTTGGGGGCCCTAGGCGGCTGCCTACTCTGCCTAAACATTAGGTACGGGCCTGTCGATAACGTTATGTAATGCGTAGGACCATACAGTCCGAGCTGGACAACCATTGGTTATTTTAGTATACTACTTTTACCATATACAGGGGCGAAGCCAGAAATCAAGAATTTGGTGGGCACCTTATCAATTTATGCATGTTTGAGGGGGTGCAAAATGGTTAAAATTACCAAAAATTGGATAAACTAGCTTAAATTAGGCTTGGATGATATAGCCTAATTTAAGGTCTGAATTTGACGTTATAGTATAGAGGTGAAGTTATTGTGTATAGAGGTGAAGTTATTGGACGATGATATTAGTGGTCTGAATTTGAAACTCATCAACACCAAATTCTTAATTTATTGGAAAAAAAAAATCCAAGAAGTTTTTCCGATCCGTCTATTGCTCTAACTTAAATTTCCCTATTCAAAAGAAAATACTTGGATGGTAAACAAGATTATGACCAGCACCAAATTCTTCATCCATCATTAAAAAAAAAAAAAAAAAAAACATCTAAGAAGTTTTACCGTTCCGTCTAATGCTCTAACTAAAATTCTCTCGGTTCAAAAAAGAAACAGACAAACTTGGACGGTAAACAAGATTATGACCACGGACGTTGTTTGGAATATGATATTACAGAAAGAAGAAAGAAAATGATAGCACATAGAGGTGTGACTTAAGCCAAAACCTATCCTAGCTCATTGCGTGTGGTAATCTCTCTGAAATGGACTTAAATTTATTAAAATGTCTCCTTTCATTGGCATACGAAAAATTCTTATAACCCGTCACCAAGAAAGAAAAAAAATGTATCCGTTCAGTGTTAGACCATGTTTTTTCCCACATCCTGCCAAGTCATATCCTATTTTATGATATAACTAGGTACGTTATTCATTGTTGAAGAATTCTATTAAAAACCTGCCTCCTATAAATAATAATGTGGATATATATTTGTATATAATCAAATCAATAGAAAATCAAACTACGCATTGCAACTTGCAAGCAAGCAAACTAAAAAGTCGTCAATGGTTGGCTATTAACAGTTCATGGACCTACAATACAGAAAATGAAGATCCTCCACTCTCAACTCTATGTTTCACAAACGAAAGTGACACTCGGATCCCAAATTATTTATATCCACTGCATACAATGCCAGTTTTTTTTACCGGAATTAGTCTCATTTCAAATCAGCATTGGATGTTAGCACACTCCAAAAGGGAAGAAAAGCAACTACACACAACATTAGTGAAGTTATTGAGTAGTATATCAGTGACATAAGTTTACAGATAAAATAATAACGGAAAGGATTAGGTTTTGGGATGCGGATGACTGTGCCACAGAATGGATAAAGTTGCAGTATCAATTTTATATACGAGCCCATTGTGGACCATATAGCAATGCACTCAAATTTTGTCTATGGTTAGGTAGTGCTGCATGGGTGTAGGACCCACACCTAGGACGACAATAAAAATTCACATACATAAAACGCCACCCGATAAGCTCTCACTATCAATTTGTGCCGTGCGTATATGCCCCTTTGAATCTTCCAATCGTTTTGCTGCAACCCACTTGATTGAGATTCGGAAACTCGGAATTTCTACCTTTAAAGTTGAAGGCCTAATAGCTACTAGATGGCTTGAGGTGATAGAGATGGTGGATATAAAACTAGTAGACCAATGGTCATTTCATTCCAGTAATTTTCATGCAATAACTTTTATTTATACTTCTCTGCTCACAAATGACTCCCCATGTAAAGTTACAAAATCAATATCCAGTAGCTTCTACTTTTCCGGATTCTCTTCTTTTTCCTTTGAAAATGATCGTTTTGATACCGCTTCTCCATGGTTTAGATTAAATAGTAGGCACCGGAAGGGTGTTCGGACACAAGAAGAAGTAAAAATGTTTATATTTTTTCCAGAAGCAGAAATAAATCTCAAAAGTCACAAATAAAAACTTAACAAATGGTAGACTTTATTTTCTTCTAGAAATCATTCTGAAATGTTAGTTGCCACAAACCAGACTTCTGATATTTTTTTGTTTTATATTTTTGTTTTATAGAATCAAAAAGCAATTTCTCAAAGTGTGCCCAAACATCTCGAACCAAACACCATAACTAAAATAGGTCTCTCATCAAGAATCTTCTTTGATAATAACATGGCTCCATTGATTATAACTGGCTTATAAAATCTTCATCTAACCAAGTCACCGATCAGGTTTCAGCCCGTTTATACGCAATCGCCAACATGTACGGGTAAGTGTCAACTTCCGAGCAATGACAATTGAATCGATATAAATCCGCACAACCTAGATATTTATTTATTTATTTATTTTTGGTTCTAGTGGGGAGATAAGAGCAATGAGACCCCTTATAGGATAAGTTTGTCTGAGTTTCATCTCCAGTGCATCCCCCCTTTAGGAAGGGGATAGCGTCAGCCATGTTTGACTGTGGCATCTAAAATAGGAACTATACAGATATCGTCATGTCGTTGTTTCGATTGCCCCCACATCCACCTCTTTTACTCGTTCACACATGACAGCACTACTAATAGATCCAAAATATTACTATGGGCGCCAACCCCCACCAATGGGGTTTCACATTTTCAGTGTCTTAGGTTGCTATCAAGAAAATGCCGTCTATAGACTCGGCTAAATTCCAACTTTCCTGTTCATTGATGATAAAACATGGCTTGAGCCACAACTCACCCATACAAACCAAAGCCATCAAAAGCCTGTTGGTAGCTGGCTTCAGTTCACCAACTACCATGCCAGACCATTAGGCCTAAATTCATTAGGCCGGACCCGCTTTGAGATCGTCATTGTCAGAGAATATGTTCTCTCCGGTAGTGATCTTCCCTGCAGAAAATCAAAATTATTTTGAACCTCATTCCCTAATGATTAAAATTAGATCATTAAAATTAGATCACCTGCCGCCGTGCAATAACAGAGTGCCCTAGGTTCATGAAATCATCATGGATATGTACAACCAAAAGAAAAAGGTATAATGGGATTGTTAATTGCCATGTACAATATCTACAAGAAAATAAAGAACCATATATAGTTACACGAAATGCATCTACAAGAAAATAAAGAACCATATATAGTTACACGAAATGCATCCAGTAAATGCACTTGGTGTGTCCAGAATAGTTAAGTTGAAGCGTGCAGCAATTTCGTTTGGTTTTTTCCAGAACAAGGTGGGAAACGAAATAAAACTTGTGGTACATGTAGTAGTTGCGAAGGACTTTAACCAGTGAGTAGCTGCAGTCGAGGTGCTGTTGAGGGGTCCCATGACCATTGGTGTGGGTCTAATGTGTCCATGAGTAGTAAAGAATGAAGTAATTTCTGTGTCGCCACCTGATAAGACTAGTAAGAGACTGATGAGTAAGTGCTTCAAACAATATACACAATATACTTAACTGGAAAGATAGCAATGTTGATAGCTTCATTTAGCCACCTCATTTAAGTAACCATAATACTACTAGATTTCACCACTGCATTATAGTTGTCGTTGCAAACTTCTAATGAATAAAGAACCTAGTAGATTTTCAGCAATATATAAACTGAATTCCTTCCAACCCTAAAATTGAGATCTACTATTGATCCATGGATAACAAGTTACAAGCATAAAACCTTCAAGTTTCAGAGAACCACAACGGCTATCATGTTTAGAGATTCAATTCACACTAAGTTGATCAATAAGGGAAAAACTTGTTAGATAGAATCTACCACAAATTTAGTGAAACTGTTGTTGTGGTTGTGGTTTGCAGCTTTACATTAGTTCCACATAGGTTGAGAGAGACGTATCATGCGGTACAAAAAATTGGGAATGCACAGGTACAAACCCACCATGATAGAACACTACACACATAGGCCCAAACGCAGATGGTCGTGGTGGGAGTCAGTGTTATTTGTGGTGGTGGGTGCTTGCATGGGTCCTAACAACAGTTGCATCAAGTCACATTTTATGGATTTTTTGTGGTTGCATGTTTACAATAAAAACAAAAGATGAAAATGAGACCTGCATGGACAAAAAAGATGCTGATACATGATAAAAGCTTGGGAAAAAAATGGATGAAATCATGAAAAAGCATCCTGTTAAGAAAAGGGAATGTAAAAACATGGTCAATAATATCTCATGAAGTCCGATGTATCAGTAAAAAACGATTGCATGTGACCAGAATATGGACCATGATGTACAAACTGCATAAATCATCAATGCAAAGTCAACAGTGGTATTTTATACACCGCACAGTAGAAATTTGAAGTTCAAGCTTGTGGTGAATCTTACCTGTGTAAGCAGTGGTAATTCAAAGAGGTAGACTACGAAAAATGCCTTGATTTTTTTTACATTCTGTCACCTAGATATTCATCCTTCCTGGCTGTTTATGTCACGAAATTCATCAAGTGATTCTGATTTCAGCCTTTCCAGGATCAATTTTTCTTGTTTAGCATCTATTGTGCATTTCGTCAAGGATACAATAATGAAACTTTACTAGAGGCATGTAAATACTTCTGAAATGTAACACTATACATATTATAGTTCGATACATAAGACTCAGAATTGCTAGGATACATTCTTGATCTGGATTTTCAGCAAAATTTGAGTGCAGTGCATTGCCAACGCTGTCCACTATAGCTGAGGTGGTCATGGATGACTCAATGCACAGAATGGCAGCTATAGCATCAAGCCGAGTGACCTCATTTCTGAACATGAGTCTTGCATGTGCTGTAAAAACGAAAAGCGTAAAATCAGGAAAAGCTCGACAATGGTGTACTACACATGCTTCATGCAATTTACAATTACCTTGGGCTAATCGTATTAAACTTTCAAGCATACGCACAGTGGTCCTTGCTGCACATCAAAAAAATCTCCATGAACGAATAATAATCTCATAGGCAATCCTAGTAAGACACAGGTCCTTAATTATGATTTATGACATGTTTCAAGCCAACCCTAACTTCACTTGTGACTAGTCAGTAGTCAGCACAGGGTTTCCTCAACCTCTAAGCCGCTGAGCATTACTAGTAAGGATGAAGGTAACCCTTGTTCCTGCCTTATATTCATACGAGGAAATAGTAAAGGTAGCCAGGCTTGGGTCTGAGGAATCTAACTAACTTTAAACAAGAATGAGTTATGGGTTGAGCTTTTCTGCCCAGTGAACTTTAACAGGCTCAACTTAACGTGACTCGTCTACTCTTAAGGGTCATATCTTTATAATGACCATGAGTTCATGAGTATTTGATTAAGGCTTCAACTCTTAGGCAGCAAATGTATTTGTCACAGATTGATTTGGAAAAGCTTTTGGGATCAGCAAACCTGCATTCTCTGTTGCCGTTCTTCGCTGGAGTTGATAATAACTTGAGATAATACCTTCAGCTTCCTTTGTTAAAACAGGTCTGAAGTGTCCTTTTACATAATGAATGTACCTGCGCCAAATAGAAGCCAGTAAATACTGATTTCTCTAGCAATATAACCAAATCCAGATGCTATTGGCATAGTAACTTTGAGTAATTCTTAAGAGGGTATCGAGATCTTTTTTTAACTCTTAGTAATTTCTTGTATTTTTTATAGTGTTTGGAAATCTGACGAAAATGCTTCTAATGGTTTACGCACATGATGCTAGTATGCAGTATTACGAGCAAATGTTGCCCATCAAAGGTCGATGAAATCAACATCAAAAACTATGTTCATTCGAACTAGGATTCCAAACAATTCATCAATGAAAAGATTATTTCAGAATGGGCCGCTTTATTGTGAAGATCTCCTTCCACTAACCAAGCCTATGAATAAGGCAAGAGCATGCCACCTAAATCAGCATTGGATCATTCACCATGAGGGCCCGCATGAATTGGAGAACTTTTTACTCCAAATATTGCTTTAGATAAATTAAACAGTAGATGTATTCAAGATGTTTACCTTTGAAGCATGGGTAATGGCCAGACAGTTGATAAATCTTCATCACTCCTCCCCGTTTCTGATTCTCCTTGCTGATTAGTTTCAGAAAATGATTCCAGTTGGCTACATCTCGTACAGATTGAAGGAATCTCTTTGAATCAAGTATAGTAGCAAATTTACCTCAGCTAAAATGTGAGATGAAACAATTGCATCCCATTCTGGGTTTTTGGTGTCCAAGAGGACAAGGACTATATCAAATCTGCTGAGCAAGGGTCCAGAGAGTGTAGTATTCACAGATAAAGCTACAGAATTGGTTGAGGAAAATGAAAAAATAAATCAGAAGTTGAACCTCAATCTGATAAATCATTAATCCAAACCTGGAAAAACCTCACCCTGTTCATTCCTACATTGCTAACCCGAACAGAGTCAAGCTAATTGCTAGGTTAACTATGTACCCCAGCAAATTTAGCATTAATGTAGCTAAAACGAACGAGGGGGGATGTAACTAAAACGAACGAGGGGGCATATGAGAAGAATAAAGCTCCTTGTCCTTAAACCCCCCAAAAAAATTAAATGAAAACATCCCTCCCTCCTAAATTAATCACAATAGTAAGAATATCTGAATGGAAGGATACTTTTAGTGGGATCATACTGCCCTTTTGCATTTGTCGCACCGAATACAATTGTCCTGGTACTAAGAGTCGTGACAAGACCAGCCTGACAAACAATCATACATCATACTTTTAAGCTGAAGTACCTTCTGAAAATCAACACACTGACAAAGAGAACAAATACTTTTATCCAAAGCAAGACATCTGTTCTTTTGTTTGATGCACTTAAGCAATCAAAAGAAACACATTTTTTTCTAGAAAGACTAAAGACAGTACATATACTACTGACTTGGAAGTGCAAGTAGAACCAGAATTTACCGTATAGGTTATCAGATTAAAGCCTATTGGTTTTTTATTGACCTCAATGACTTGCAACCCACAATATAGTGACATTAATAAACTGCATCTAAACATAAAAATTGGTGCAAGATACCTTTGCAACACTTATGGTCTGTTGTTCCATGGCTTCATGAATTGTTGCCCTGTCATGTTCTCGCATGCTTCAACAGGAAGGAAAGAAAACATAGTTGTAGATATCAGTTACCAATATTAGGAACACAGTCATCAGTCCTCTGTGAGTATTAAACAAGACAAACTTCAAATAATTCATTGCTGGACTAAAGATGATTATGGCACCTCCTACTAAAAGAAGCATATAGTCATCTAATCTGAAGGTTAATGGAATATCCTCAGTGTGACGCAAAAAACAACTTCACAAACATAACTACAAAAAACAACGTTTTCTCAGTTACTTGATGCAAGGGATGCCTTATATGGCGAGCAAGATGGGCAAGGCTAAATAGACAACCATTTAAGACATAAGCTGAGTACCTGTCAAATTCATCTATGCAGCAAATTCCACCATCTGCCAGGACAAGGGCGCCAGCCTCTAACATCCATTCTCCTGAAGATTATTTTGATGTATGAGAAACTTGGTTTTAAATACTCAAGAACTCCAATGGATCACATAACAATTTCATCAACAACGAAAGAATGTAACATTACCACATACATCTTTAAGAGTAAAAAGCTTGATACTTTGTTTTGACGAAATACACTAGCAACAAATCCCCAGCACGATAAGTTAAAAACTGTACCACTACGAGCAGTAAAATGTTTCTTGAAAAAGATTGTGCAACCTTCCAAAGTTGCAGAAAAGTCCTACAAAATCTTTGCACTTCTCTATTCTGTGAGGATATGTAACTATGATTTTCACATTCCAAACATACTCTAGATTATGTTTGTGTGATATTTGTCAGAATGGATCTAGTTCAGTGTTCTTTTTTTTTTCATCAATAGCTGATAACAGAAAGAAGTTAAATTTGAAGCGATTTGTTTAAGATCATATCCTTATAAAGTTATAAGGTGAATGTGATGTCATTAATAGTTCACAAATAAAACAAAAGGACTGAGTTGCTGGTGGGAAATTAAGAATGGACTTGCTTGAGTACAACAAAACTATTAGATGCACATTAGGGTATGCACAAACTTATCAGAAGAACCCACCATATATTAACTCGAAATAATATGAAGCTAAAGTATTATAATAAATGACCAATAGGTCAGTCAAAACCGACCTCCATCTTTCACTGCAGTGACTGTTAATCCTGCGCTCGTGCTTCCCAATCCCGTAGTCATGACAGATCTATTGCTCAACTTAGCAGCAAACTTCATAAATTGAGACTTTCCAGTACCTGTGAGTTCATTATAAACATACATATTATCTTTCTGAATCCTACAAAATCCCACAATTAGCTACCTATACTATCTAAGCAACCTTTTATGGTCAGAAAATAAGTAGATGGATTTGATTTCTGATGAGTCCCATTCCAACCATGGGACTCAATCACACCACAAGGTAAAACATTCCAATATATTAAGTTATTAACATCGTGGCATGAATTTTTAACATAAGCCGCTCAGAACAAATGTTCTGTCTAGAGGTAGCTCGCAGCCCAAACTACACAACTTCACATCCAGTAATCCCATAGGCAGGGCCCAGATCTAAGATATCGATTTCCCAGCTTAATACATTTTGAAAATGTAGATGCAGCCCAATCTAATATCTTATTCAGAGGTAAGATCTAGAAAAAGTCAAAAGATTGTAGAGTTCTAAAAGGGCAGGAGAGTACCTGGGTCCCCCACTAAAAGCAAGTGAGAATCCCCTCGTACTTTTGTACCACAAGCATCAACATGTTGTACCCCTCCAATCAATGTTAAGGCAACTAATAGTCGAACAAACAAAAAGCAGAGTGGTATATAGTCAGTAACAACTATATTCAGATTCAAGAATGAAAAGACACCATCTCATCTTGTTTAATATCGGAGATCCAAACTCTATGCAAAGTCAAGAGAACTATTCTTTAGTCAATTTTGAAAAGAAACAGGAATGTTCATCATCACTGTACCTGCAAGCTTCACTGTGAAGAGTCCGAAAATTTGTGGGCATATGCCTTGCAGTATGGCGTTCCTTCCTGCAAAAGTTCAAAGCTTCAAATGTCAGTCAACTACATTTTCAAACTCAAGTGAAGTCCCAATATGAAGTTAGAATTCATACATTTAAGAAATCTACTGATAAACTTCAGTGATTTTTGTCTCGGATTGACAAAAAGCTGGTCCCGACAAATGACTACTCCTTTTCCCAAAGTAACACAGTGCTTAGCACAACCAAAGAAGTCTAAAGTCTGTAGATACCTTTCAGTGGAGTGTCTTTGAAATCAATCCAAAATTGTTCAAACTTCTGTACAATATCATCAGGGACATCTATATTCGCTTTTAGTTCATTGGTTCTCCTGGAAAGGGGAAGAAGTTAAGGTTAATGGTACAAGGACAAAGAATAGAAGTTTCATTAGCATAGCATAGTTACGGAATTAAAGGCATCATGTTAGACTCCAAAGGAATAACGTCACTACTGTAAGTATCATTCTAACCTCACGTGATTAGCAACAAACACAGGATCGAGGTCGCAACGGACATCCTTCATATCTGATGACCATTTTGCTGTCAGGACCCCTGTGACAACTACGTCATCTGGTGGAATAGGAAATCATGAAAACTTATCAAAAAGAAAATTAACTTGTACAACATTGGATGATAATCGCAGAGAAGCATAGACTGTCACCAACGTATTACAATGAGATGAAACCAAAAAGCATATGGGATTCAGAAGATACTGTACCTCCAGCTTTAACAATGTCAACAAGATCATCCTTGAGAACAACTGCAATTGAACGAGGTATAGAACCAACACTCAAAACTTGTGTGCTCTCTTGGATTTTGATTTCCTGGTAATCATGGCATGCTATACTACCCTCAACAAACTGAAAACTTGTGCCTTCACACGGTTTTTCCCTCTGTAACAAACAAAAACACTTTGAGAACAAAAACTCAAGAAATGCTAAGCTATATCAACATCACCAAGCTCAGTTAGATGTGCACAATACCTCAGGGCCACAAAACGATGGAAGCCGAATAGAATTTCCAGTTTCAAATTCAGGTATAACCGGGAACCTAACAACCATATTCATCAATCCAACAAATGACTTATAACAAAACCGAAACAGAAACACATCTAACAATCAAATAAATCTCAATCACCTGATTTTGCATTTGCGACACTCGTAATATCTTTCACCTTCAATCATCTTAACAGATCCAGTCCTAGTAACAGTACCTTTAAGAGTGAGAAGCTTTCCCCTATGTTTCACTCTAATTTTTCCAATACTTGGACATGCCTCTACAAAACCATTAAATCACCCAATCAATCAATCAAAACCCCAGAAAAACGACTAAATCAAAGAGTTCTGGATAATTACAGAGTTCAAACCTGGATTCTCCGCACCGACATTGACCCGAACATGGACCAATTCCTTACAACTTCCTGGTCCTTTATGACCCATCAAAGTCCTCTGGAATTCAAACAATTACAGAAACAAACCTAAAATTCCCACAAATTTGATCAAACAAACACTAAATGATATAGATTAGAGAGTTAGGGTTTTGGAACCTGAGCTTGAGCAGCGGCTTTGTCAAATCTTGGCAAGTTCTCATCAGGTTCTGAGTAAATACGGTAAGCCAGATTGTCATCGTATTCAAGTAGTTCTACAAAACTGAGTGAATATAGAAAGAAAAAGATTAAACCTTAAACATTTGCAAAGATTTGTGAAAACAATTAGGGTTAGTTTTTTTTTTTTTTACTTACTCGATGTGAATCGGGTAATGAATTAAAGTATCTGGTGAACTGATGATTGAGATGAGTTCATCAGAATGGTAATCCAGGAGAAATATACAGAACTGATCGATAAGTTCAGCTTCAGCTTCAGCTTCCATTTTTTGGTTTTTCCCCTTTCTTTTTTCTTTCTTTCTGAGTTTTGTTATGGAAGGGCGGGAAAATGAGATCAGCGTTCCTAATGGGCTTGTAGGGACGGACCAGAGGGTTAGTCCTTTTATGGGGTGTTGGTATTGGGTAGGGGTGAGCAAAAAATCCGGAACCGCGGATTTCATCCGTATCCGTCCGCAAAATTACGGGTGAAACCGATCCGCAAGATTTATGGGTCGGACACGGGTGAGATTCTCAAATCCGCACTTTTAACGGTTTGGTTGCAGTTGGAATTTGAAATCCTCGAATTTATCTGCACCGTACGGAAAAATAAAGTGATACATTTCACACACAAGTGCAGGGTAGATGTTCGAGCAGTATAGAATTCCAAACATTGGAGTAGTTATCTCTTGCTTAGACTGTCTCCTTGCATCTGGAACCCCACGTGTGTATGGATATGGAGTGAGCAAAATGACTTTCTTTGCTCAATTAAAGGGTGGGCCTTGTTCTCCTTCAGTTCCCAAGCAGAAAAGAATCTAGTTGAATGTGGACATGAACTGAATCTTTGGAAGTGCGGCTAAGCCTATGAAAATGTTGCTGCTTGACATGGCGTACATTATCAAAAAAAAAATTCTTTCTAACCCCTTATTTTAGCTCTACAAAAGTTCATCTTCTCTTTGGTCTATTAGCAGTCTGTAATTGCATCTTCTCTACGGATTTCAACAATAGTTTCATTTTTTATTTTATTTGACTAAATCCGCGGTTAATCCGCATCCGGTCAGTATCACCCGTTGATCCGCGGATGTGAAATCCGCGGGTGATTGGGCCGGACACGGTTTGATTTTCCAAATCCGCAATTTTGACGGATTGGACGCGGGTGACCCCTAATCCGCATCCGTCTGTCCGTTGCACACCCCTAGTATTGGGAAGAATATGGCGTAAAACCTAGGGGTGAGCATTTTACCCTTAATCCGCGGATTTAACCGGGGCCCACAGTTCTTTTGCGGATAGATGCCTGGACCGTTCGTTAATGGATTGGATGCGGATGAAATTTTTGAAACCCGACGGATTACGGATCAGGCCCGGATGCAACCTTGAAAATCCGTTGGACATTCATATCCGTTAAATTAAATGCATAGTTATAGAAAATACCTATATTTAGGAATTTTTAAGGTGTTTGATTGGGAACAGGGGCGGATCTATGTAGTGACTTGGCCAGTCCAAAAAAAGCTTCCATTTTGTAGTGCAATTGTGTTTGGTTACAAAAAATCAAGCCTAAACAAAAGGCTTAAGCCAGCCCAAGTCAAGCCAATTTGTTTTCAAGCCACCCCAACATTCATTTTCTGGTTCCGCCACTGATTGGGAATCTGTTGTACATGGCATTTTTATATTTGTATACATATATAAGATATGTAGATTTTATAAGGAGTCACTTGTGTTGGCTTTGTTTTCTTTACTATAAATTTTAATTAAAACAAATCCATTGGATTATCCGCATCCAATCCGTCCATCCGTGCATCCATTGGATCTGGATTAGATGCGGATGCAAAATTAAAAATCCGTAGTGCATTGGATTGGATGCGGATGAGGTGAAAACCGGACCATACCGGTCCATGTTCACTCCTAGTAAAAACTGGCAGGCGAGCCGGCATACAAACTTAGCTATACTTTTGTGAGATAAATCTTCACGAGTTAGTCTCTATACCTATCCGGGACTTAACCTGGACAAAAGGGCTTTTGGTTATCGGTATTGGGAAGAAATACTACTTTTGATGGGAGAGAAATTTGACTGCAAGAAAAATACTTCTACATTCTTTGTTTGGATCTAAAGTTTGGCGCGTGACTCGACACGAATTAGAAGTCACATTGTTTGTTTTTGTCGATTTATCGATAAAGTTTATTCGGATCATACATGTTATTCGAAGAAAATTGAGTGATGTACAATTTTGTAACTCACTCGTTGGGCACATATCTAACGAAATTTTAAAAAAAATATGAGACACTTGTAGGTACAGAAAACCTACTCGCCACGTGTTCGTACAAGATTGAATGAGATAAAGAAGTGAATCTTCAGACGAGATATTATTCACTAAATCCCAGAGAAATGTCAGAGATAAGTCTAATCAAGTGTCAGACTTGCTTTAACTAATATTAAATCCCCGAAGTTAAATCTAAGGGTAACGATATATTAGCCAGCGAGATGATAATGACTTGCGTAGGAGGATATTCCATGAAGAAGAGAAAGTATGCGAAGTATAATATACGAAGTGTGGATTATTACGCAAGAAACATGACAGCTGTCCCCGACAACAACCGAATTTTAAGGCGAAAGGGAAGCAAAAACTTTATTGGAAATGGATCGAGCGAAGTAAAAAGTAGAGTCACACGAATTGTGTGACTTCTGGCGAGGTAAAATGAGTTGTAACCCAATATGTAATTTTCCCTATAAATAGAGGACTTAGACCATTGTAAAAGGGGTTGGAACTTTTAAGGGGTGAGGAGTATCGTAAGGGGAGATAAGTTAGAGTTCTTGAAAGAGTCCTTGGTATAACTTGTAACTTCATATTCATAATCTAAGTAAAATCAATAATTGTTTTTCATATCGTTGTGTATTTTTATCTTTGTGTTAGAGAAATTAGTAATTGGGTGTAACTATGGATTTTCCGTAGTTACATTTTGGCGCCGAGAAACAAGAATCTCATGTTGAGAGTTTATTCTCACTTGGGATAGATCAAAAGAGTTGGAATAATTCTTAAAAATTATCATCAAAATCATTTTTTGAGTTATTCTTTTCATAAAGTTTGAAGCTGGTGATTTAAAGGTTGTGGTGGTATTAAGAGAGAAAAGTAGAGCCGGATCTTAACCTTAGAAATTTCTCATTTGAGACATTCATCTTAAGTGTGAGCAGACTAGATCTGGTTAATAGAGAGTTATCAGCGAATTAGTGAGAAAAGGTTGATTCGGCATAAGTTTGTTAATGGCAAGAGTCCAGGATCGAGCACAACACATCATTGCATCAAGAAGGAGCCAGCGATTAGCGGAAAAAAAAGGAGGAAAAATGGAGTTGGGAGAAACGTCAACTATGGGAGGAAGGCGTGGTGCAAACTATCAGAGAAACGATGAACGTTACCGCGAAGGGTCGATTCACACATCTAATAAGGAAACGGAGACGGAGGAAGAACCAGTGGGAGGAGGAAGAGACGAGAATGTTAATGAAGAGAATATGACGTTGGAGAAGATCAGGGAGGTGCTTCGTCGAGAAAGATAAAGAGAGAGAGCTCTAGCGGAACAAAGAACTATACTCATGAGGGAGAATGGCGCTTTGATGCAGCAGAATCGTTAGCTCAACGAAGAAAGAACTGTTCATGAACCACGAGGTGAAGGAACAAATACGCGAACAGGGAGGAATTTGCGTCAAAGGGAAGAAATGTTGGAGGATGACCAAGGAGAAAAAAGAAGAGAACGAAGGAGGAGACGCCAGAGAGAAAGAAGTAAAGAGAGACGGCTAAGGATAGAGTTGGAAGAAACTAGATGGGAAGATCAAAGACGGCGATTTGAGGAAGAAAGAACACGCGAAGAAGAAAGACTTCGCGAGGAAGAGAGACTACGAGAAGAAGAAAGAACACGCGAAGAAGAAAGAATTCGTGAGGAGGAGAGATTATGCGAAGAAGAATGGAGAGAAAAAGAAAGATGGTATGAGGAAGAAGAAGAGAGAAGACGAGGAGATGAAAGAAGGCAAGAAGATGATAGGCGAGATAGAAGAAGAAGGAGGCATGGGAGAGATGAATGGAGAGATGAGATTAATCAAGCAGTCATGAACGAATGAAAAAGAAAGATGGTATGAGGAAGAATGAAGAGAGAAAACGAGGATATGAATTGCAAGAGATGAAGGGAGAGATGAGATCCATGATTAACAATTCCCTAAGAGGTTGATGAGTGCAGTTGGATGAAGCAATAATGGAGGCCGAAAAATCACCATTTACACGCGAAATATTGGAGGCAAGAATCCCGGGAATATGTTCACTACCAACCTTTGGAAGCATATTTAATGGAACAGGGAGTGCAGTGCAACATTTGAAGCAGTATACTCTTTTTTTAATGCAGTGGGCGGGATATGAGGCTGTACTGTGCAAGTATTTTCCAGCTAGTCTAACTGGAGAAGCTTTGAAGTGGTTTGACGGATTGACTGAGGGGTCGATTTCGTCATTCAGAGACCTATAAAGGATATTTTTAACAACTTACATAAGCAATAACATGCTAAGACAAGGGATAAAAACTCTATTCAACCTGAGGAGGAAACCTGGAGAAAGTTTGCGAAGTATGATAACAAGGTAGAGGACAATATGCAGTGAACTCGCAGGGAGAGTAGATGAGAGGAATTTCATCCTAGATTTTGTGAATGCTTTGATCCCCACTAATCTCTTATATACTCAAATATTCATAATTCGTGATTCCATAACGATGAATGATCTCAGAGAGTATCAGGAGGAGTATGTAGCACTAGAAGAAAAATAGAAAGAATACAGCGAAGTAGCACCGATACAGTCCAAGGAGGGGAATTAACATCTTTTACCAAGAATGACAAATGTAGTAGAGGATGACATAAAATACGAGGAAGCTCAACCATTAAGTACAATTCCCGCGAAGTTGGTAGCCCTGTCTAGTGGAGATCGGGAGTGGATTGAACAACGTCCGAGCTATAATGAGCCAAGGCAAAGTAATTATGAGTCACGAGATAACAATTCAAGAAATCAACGGGGATACAATCCAGGTCAGCGATATGGGGAAACAAGGCCTCCATTTGAAGATGTAACACTTCCAAAACTTAACACGACAGTGGAAAAGATATGGGAAGCTATTGTTTTAACTGAAGAAATTCCTCCCCCACCTAACTTTGAGGTGGAACCACTACCAAGCGCAAGGAGCGGTGACTTCTATAAATATCATCGTTTCTATGGCCACCAAATGAGTGACTGCAGGAATGTCCGACGAATGATACTTCGTATGATTGAGAAGGGAAATCTCAAGCACTTCTTAGCAAATCCGGGACCATTACTACCATCGTGATATCGTAAGGAAGATCAGAACTAGGCACGAGTATACATGATTGAAATTGATAGAGGAGCCCAAAGGTTAAACTATAACTCTATAATTCATTCTGCAAAGAATATACAAGATTTTCACGACAATGTGCTGAAGAGAGTTCATATGAGAGATTTTGAAGGGAATGAAATACTTAGTATTGCGAAGAAAGAACCATTGGAAGAATGGCAGAAAAGAGCTATTTAGTTTTCAGCAGCAGATGCACCTGATGGAGGAGCTTCTCACACGGATCCGTTGGTGATAACTTTGAACTTCGGAAAGTATACGAAGTGGGAGGAAGATCATGCGAAGAAGGAGAGAATATGAGAGATAGACCGAATCTTGGTGGATACAGGGAGCTTAGTGGATATTCTTTTTTAGCATGTATTTAAAACCATGGGTTACAGAGACTCATACCTAGTGCCATCAACATACAACATTTATGGGTTTAACGGAGTTGCATCGAAGCCAAAAGGTGAGCTGGTTGTGAAGATCTTCGCAGGGGAACTGGAAACCGAAGTAATAGTTTGTGTGGTGGATGTAGAATCTCCTTATAATGCTCTAATTGGATGAACCGGGATTCGCGTTATAAAAGGGATGGCTTCAACCTATCACCAAGCCATACGACTCCGAATGCCGAGTGGAATCGGCGAAATAAAAAGGGATCATAAGGATGCAAGGGACTGCAACGAGAAAGATGTTCATAACTACGAGGAAAAGCTAAAGCAAAAGAAGGAATAGAGAAATAGGATGCTGGAGGCAAAGAAAGAGGAGGAGCTGATGATATATACGATAAAAGCAAAAGAAGAATGGGCTATACCGAGCGAGATTCCCGAAAAGGAAGGTGAAGCCTTATAGCAATTAAAGGAACCATCCCCTCTTGGTGAACCAGTCATGAACTTCGTTGCAGTAGAGCCCACGAAGGAAATAAATTTCGGCGAAGACGATGAGACAAAGATAATAATGATTGGAAGGAAGTTGGGGATGGCTGAAGAAGAAAATTTACTAAAACTACTAAAAGAGTATCTAGATATCTTCGCGTGGAACATAAACGATATGCAAGGAATAGATCCGCAAATTGCATATCATAGATTGGACCTTGATCCAAGAGTTAAACCAATAAGGAAGAGAATACCCAAGATTGCAACCACTTATCACAAATAGATAGAGCAAGAGCTCCAAAAAATGATGGATTCTGGGATTATAAGACCGGCGAAGTATCCGACATAGATCACTAACATGGTGATAGTACCAAAAAGAACAAAGGCATAAGGATATGCATAGATTTCATTGATCTGAACACTGCCTGTCCGAATGATTGCTTCCCACTACCAAATATACCGCAGATGGTGGAGTCAGCGTCAGGATACAAATGACTCTCATTGATGGATGGCTATTTAGGTTATAACCAAATTCCCCTTGCAAAAGAGGATCAATAACATATGGCTTTCTTCGCTCTGAGGGGATTGTATTGTTATGCCAGAATGCCATTTGGATTGAAGAATGCGGCGCAACGTATCAGCGAATGGTAGAGAAGATCTTTGTGAAATGGGTACATAACAAACTTGAGGTTTATGTTGACGATATGCTGGTGATAACTAAAGAATAAGGAGATCATGTAGAATACTTACGAGAAATTTTTGAGCAAATTAGAAAATACAAAATGAAGATAAATCCTGCGAAATGCATATTCTGGGTAGAATCAGCGAAGTTCTTGGGGTACATTGTATCAGAGAAAGGAATTGAAGTAGATCCAGCAAAGTTTCAAGCCATACTAGACATGCCATCATCAGCGACGGTGAAGGACGTGCAAAAATTAAATGGGCAATTGGCTTCTCTGGGGAGATTCATTTCTAGATCTTCAGATAAATGCAAATATTTCTTCGATATTTTGAAGAAGGGGGATAAATTCGCATGGACTCAAGAATGTGAGCAGGCGTTGCAGAATATAAAGGAACACCTCATCAATCTTTCCATCCTTCAAAAACCAAAACCAGGCAAAGAGTTGTTGATCTGCCTCGCGACTACACCAAATGCAATAAGTGCAGTGCTACTTTGTTCAGATGAAGGGGTAGAGAAACCGGTCTTTTATGTCAGCAAGACTCTTAATGCAGCTGAGAAGAATTATCCGAAAATTGAAAAGCTAATACTGGCTTTAGTGTATGCATCAAAGAAGTTGCGAACTTATTTCCAGGCTCATAAAATTAAGGTTTTAATACGTAACTTCTCTGATGCATAGAGTCAACTTTGAAGAACACGAAGAGAGTTGGGCGAGTTGAAAGGTGGAATACCTGAATTAATCAATATGGATTGCAATACGAAGTTACACATAGTAACAGAGTTTCTGGCTGAATTCCCATTTGAGGAATACGAGGGAGTAGAAGAGATGATGGAGGTAGATGAAGATCGCCTAGATCCAATAGATTTGATGAAAGAAAATCACCCGAGGAGATGGGAGATATTTGTAGATGGATCGTCTAATAGCACATAAGGAGGCATGGGAATCGTATTCACTTCGCCAGGAGGAGCGAGAATAATTTTCTGCTTTCGATTGGAGTATAAGGCAACTAATAATGAAACAAAATATGAAGCAGTAATACATTATTTGAGAATATCTATCGAAATGAAGCTGGATGAAGTAAGGATAACCAGTGATTCGCAGTTAGTGGTCAGACAGATAGAAGGAAGATACCAGGAAAACGACGTTGTGATGAATAGATACATGCAGCTCGTGAAAGAATACTCCATGAAAATACCAAACATAATCTGGAGGCAAGTGAGTAGAGATAATAACAGACATGCTGATGCATTAGCCTTCATAGATTCAATGATTCAAGATCCTTTGGAAAAACACATCCGTATTAAATGACTAATGCATCCATTAGTGACTAGCGAATTGGAAGAGGAGACAGTTTTGACAATTGAAAGCGCAAAAATGTCTGCAAAAATGGAAGAAGATGATTGGAGAAGTCCTATTTATAAATATCTAGAGAAGGGAGATTTACCTCGTGACAGATTCGAAGCACACAAGGTCAAAGGAAGAGCCACGAATTACGAATTACGATAAGGAATCTTATATCGAAGATCGTTCTTAGGCATATTGCTACGATGCTTGTCATAAAAGGAGGGAATAGAAATCATGAAAGCAGTCCACTATGGTGATGCTAGTAATCACAGCAGCACGAGATCCTTGGCACACAAAACTAAAACACAAGGGTATTTCTGACCGCACATGCATAAAGATACGAAGAACATTGCAACGAGGTGTGAAGCATGTCAGATATTTGGCAAACGTATACATGCACCAAAAACGAGCTTAAATTCCATTTTAAGTGTATGACCGTTTGCTATGTGGGGGATAGATATCGTGGGGCCATTTGTCGCAGGAATTCAACAGTGAAAATATCTAATAGTAACAACTGATTATTTCACGAAGTGGGTTGAGGCAAAACCCCTAAAGAATACACGAGATGGTGACGTATATGATTTCATTCTCGAGCACATAATCTGCAGATTTGGAATTCTATTGCAAATTGTCTCAGATAACAAGAAGCATTTCGAAGGCGAAAATGTGAGTACGTTGTTCAAGATACAATCTGGAAAGTCAACTCTGCTTTATCCACAGAGTAATGGACAAGCTAAGGAGACAAACAAAACAATAGAAACCACTTTAAAAAAGAAGCTGGAATGACATCATTCTGGCTGGTGTGAGGAAGTCCCGAAAGTGCTATGGTCATACAGGACAACAAGACGAGAAGCAACATGGATGTTCCCTTTCTGTTTGACATATGGAGTAGAAGCAGTTCTGCCTACCGAGATCATCATCCCTACCACTAAGCAAGAGGCATGGAAAAAGGGTTTAAATTCAGATATGATTCTAGCGAAGTTGGATGATTTGAAGGAGAACAGAGAAACTGCGCTGCAACACATGACGAATTATCACCGAAGATTATTTCGTGAATATAATAAGAGGGTGAAAGAGAGGGGCTTCGTTCCAGGCGAATTAGTCTTGCGAGAAATACCCCCTTATCAGAAAGGACCTGGAGGAAAGCTAGAACCTACATGGGAAGGACCATTCGTCGTGAAAATAGTGATAGGGAATGGAGCCTATGAGCTTGCGGATTGCCAAGGAAAAGACACGGATGATGAAGGAAATATCATATACGGCGAAGAAGAAAGACGAGATAAGAGACTAGATCACCAGTGGAATCCGGTCTACATAAAGAAGTATTATCCATAGCCATCAGATATGCTAGCAAAAGAAAATGTAACGTGGCATGAAGATGCGAGTCTGTATTCAGCAAAAGAAGAAAAAAATTAAATTCTTATTGAAAAAATATGAGCTATGAGAAACACAAAGAAAATATGAAACAAAAAATTAGAAAAATAAAACGCGAAATGAAAATAAGCAAAAGAAAGCAAAGAAAGAGTCAACATGGGCGAAATAAGACCTCAATGACAGGCAAGTAAGACCTCACTAAGAGGCTACGTAAGACCCACGAAATAAATAAAATATATGAAAAACAAAAGAATATACAAGAAAAAAGGTTTCCAAGGAGATTATAAAACCTCTACTTAGGGAGGATGAGACCCCATGGCGTGCAACCTAGATAAACAAAAAATGGGAAACAAACACAAAATGTGTAGCCCTCGCGCGCGTCGTTGGACAATATCAGTAACATCAAATAGGGGAAATGATAAGACCCATCCACCGAGGGACCAAATTTGGGTAACCACTCGGTAAAGGGTGTAGGAACGAGTCCATTGGAGATAGTAGATGGCCTAGCGTGATTCCTCAACTCGGTCCCAATGAATTCCCACCTAGGGTGTGACTTCGTAACCAAGAGCCATATCGATGAAGGGATAAGAAGTCACGAAATAACTGATACTTAAGCCCGAAAGCAAGGGGGTATTCAGGGGTAATATAAAGGGACAACACCCTCCTTTAGGGAGCTGAGTGACCAAAAAAAGACGACAATGTTACGGGGATGGTATTCATGGTAATAGGTAGGCATGTGATATTATCGCACAATAAGACATCAATGAGTGAGTTAAGGCGTGGTTGATGGATCTTTACTTCGCAATAAGTAAGAGCGCCTGAGACTTTGTCGCAAAAACCCTGCATAACGGGGTGGGTCACAATAAGACCTTAACTAGGAGGCAAAATAAGACCCCGATATAATAAATAGAATGTAGGGAAGACAAGAGGCAAACAAGTAGAAGAACGAGGCCCGTTAAGACCCTCTCATGGAAGGTAAACTTCCTCGTCTACAAGTAGAAGATAATAAGACCTTGACTAGGAGGCAAACCAAGCCCTCATAGAATAGTTCGCCGATAGGGAGAGAAATGTGAGGCAAAAATGAAACCTGGGGCAAAAAAAAAAGGTAAAATACAAAACAAAACAAGAGGCAGGCATATGACCCTGCTTGATCTTATGAATCATTTGAAAAAGAACGAAATACACATCGAAAAAGAGAATATACATAAGAATGAAATAAGGGAAATAATGATAAAAAAATCATGAAGATTCAAGAAATCTTTATCGAATGAGAAATTCATGCAATTATTGAAATGTTGCATAAGATAATATTTATATTAACTCGATCATGCTATGATTTACATATTAATAGTGCAGGGACGAATTTAAAGGCAACGAGATATAATTAAAAGCGAGATAAAAGGTGCGAAGAAACAAAAAAGATAGACAAGACAAGTAGAGCAGAAACACAGAAAGGCGAGAAAATGCACAAGCATGCTACATAAATCCACAAAAGAATAAGAGGCAAGTATATACTTTAAATTTCATTTTATTCTTTTGAGCATTTACTTCGCATAAAAAAAAGTAGTTATTAACTTAGCGAGATAGAAAGGAAAATTATGTTTAAGGCTGCAGGAACGCTTCAGAAATTCACAAAGAATAGGAGGAAAGTATATACTATTAAATTTATTATTCTTTGCGTATTTCCTTCGCAAGTATATACTTGATATGTTTGATATACTTGATATAGACTAATGAATTAACTTAAATATGATGTTGATCGGTTAAGCTGCAAAGATTGATTCACGAAATAAGGGTAAGAGAGATGAGAACACATGCAAAATTTTGTTAGATCTACGAATTAGATATGTTAACCATGTTAAGTGCAGTTAATTGAGCGAAATAAGGAATAAAGATAGCAAGAGAAGCAAAGCTGATACATTCAAGCAAAATGGGGATGAGATAAATTTTATGCCCCCCAAGCTTGGGAGCGCCCAGTCAAAATGTTAAAGGAATGAAAAATGAAATTGTCATCAAAATAAAAAGGATCAAGGCTGCGAAAGAGGTTGCTGAATAGGAACAACTTTGATGGCTTCTCCCGCAATAGAACCACTTCCAGATCCTTGAACCCCTGCATCACTACCACCATCACCTGCCCCACCAACAGAACTCGTGCCTTGAAAATCTTTTCCAGTAGGCTTTTCAATCTCCTCATCAATCTCCGTTTTCTCATCATCATCCTCATCAGTAGCAGGTTCATCATCAAAGAAGAGTTCGAGGTCCAAAGGAACAAGAGGATTTCCTCGAGAATCACAGAATTCGTTGAAGAGTTGGACTTTATCCTTTTGAGCATTCTTGCGAGTCAACTTCGCAACCTTGGAAGCATCTTCCACTATCTTGTCACAATCTTGGTTTAGAACTCAACTTCCTCCTTGAGATCGGACACCTCTTTGGAGAGATATTCCTTCTGGCGAGATAGATGAAGGACTTGATTCTTCCCGCTTTCCTCAGACTCTGCGAAAAGATAAAGCGAAGTAAGAGCCAGGGTTAGCATAGTAGAATACAAAGTAAAACAGTCCACATGTCCTAGAACTACCTTCTTTCTGCGAAATAACAGAGTTTAAAGTCTTCTGAATATCGATATTTAGATGGTCAAGTCTTGAGACTTATGATTCAAGGTAGGAACAGAGTTCACGAGAAGATTTATCCTCATCTTTATCAGGGTCAGGCACGGGTTTATCATCATCGGAGGATCTTATGATGAGTTTACCTCCCTTTGGAGGAGCAACGGGGCTTTTCTTCACAGGAGAAGTAGTAGCTCTCTTTTTACCTTGAAGTTTCTCCAAACGAGCTAAAATAGGAGACATTTCATCATTCAACCTGCCATTCTCATCTTTTAACGTACCATTTTCGATCTTTAGATTACTATTTTCTGCATCTAAATCATGAATCTCATTCCTAAGCCTACGAAGATCATCTTCAGATTTGTCTTTTCTATTAATTATTTGAGTTTTATCCTCCTCTAACCGTTTGATCTGAGAAATGGACGAAGAATGAAGATTTCGCGAAGTAGTAAGAAGGTTGTATCTCACTGAAGCTCAACCCTCAGACACTCATTTTTAGCATGAAGATGAGAGTTTAATTCTTCATTATTAGCAGACTCGTTAGCTAAACGATCAGATAGAGAACATGACACGGTTAACTTTTCACTTAAAATTTTATTCTCGGTTAAGTAACAGTTGATGTGGGACAAAAGATTCGCCTGTTCAGCTTGAATATCACCGGCTGACTCCTTTGCTTTGAGGTAATCCATGTAACATTTCGTAGAATGGGCTTGACGAAATAAAATAAGAAGAATAGTAAAGACAAAGCTAAGGCAAAAATAAAAACAAAGAGGCAAAGAAACTCACTGCGAATCTCGTCAACCCTTCGTTCAATTTTAGCAGAACGTTCCTTCTCCTCATAAAGATCCTTCTGAAGCTCTCAGGTACGAATCTTGGCAGTCACTAGATTTTCACGAGCTACCCTCATCTCCACGAGTTGAGCCATGTGGCAGTTGAATTCCTGCGAGATACAACAAATTAGAAGAAAACTTGGGAGAACAGCAAAGTCAGAATCAGTAATACCCACCAAGGCCTTGATCGCAACATGCTGTTGGAGAGAAAGGTTCAACGAGGCATTCAAAATTAAATATTGATCCTCATTCAAGAAAGATTCGGAACTGAAAGAGATCAAGGATTCGGTAGCAGGGAATCTGATGGAGGGAGCTTCATGAGTTAGAATGAGAGCATTCTTCAGAAAATCCATGTCAGGCATATAAGCTGGATCCTCCACTTCGAAGACCTTTCGGGTTTTCCCTTGAGTCTCCCCTACCGGGCTCATAGATGATTTGACATGATAATCACCCACAGTAATAACAGGGGTCGGCATAGTGGGATTTGGAGTATGAGAAGGAGCAGCTTCTTCTAGTACCTTGGCAGATTTTTCCCTAGGAGGAGGAGTAGAAGGCGAACTCGAAGGCTTTTTGGAGCTAGGAATGTTAGTTAAAGCATCCACGGCCAAACCCCTACGTCGCTTAGGAGGCTCTCTAGTAGAAGGAGAACTGGGAGAGGCGTCTTGTAAATGCGAAGTCAGTATAGCGAAGTTTGAAACACGAGTTTTATAAGCACGAAGTAAGGAAAGAAAAAAATAAAATAAAATAAATAAATATACCTTAGATGCAGCAGAAGGAACTACGTGGCGATCACACTTACTCGAGGTTTTTGGGGGCACAACAGCCGGGGGTTCCACGAAGTCATCCTCCTGAAAGACATGATATTAGTCACAAAAGAAGAAAACACCAGTCGCGAAATAAAGATGAAATACCTGGTCAGAAGCAAGGGATTCAGCATACCTTTTCCTCGATAGGTTGGATCGGTCCTTGAGTAAACCAGGAGGAGGAAATGGATACTGTAGCCGAATAAGGAAAGATAAAGAACCAAACATAAAGATTAAATACATCAGGAGCATAGCGAACTTACCTCGTTGCGCATCTCTGACCAGCGAAGTCTCCCAGGTTCATAAGCGGCGAGCTTTTCCATTCTCGTCAAAACCCCAAACTAGAGGGCCTTCAACAATTACTGAAAACATCATCCAGTCTTCGTCATTGTATAGGCGGAGGGTAGCGTTCCTCGAAGTACCGATGAGCTCTACATCTTGAAGAAAAGATTTGGACGGGTCCTCCATTGGCTTCCGGGCGAGTTTAACACCCCATTCTTGGTACTTTCTCCGAGATAGAGTCTTATCAACGTAGTTCTCCAAGAAAGAATTGATATTATAGTCGGCTGGGTCAAATTCCTTCGCCACCTGTGGAATTTGAGACTTGTTTCCGTTAGAACTTCTCAAAAACTCGTTCGCAATGCGGATCGCATTACCGCTCAGTTGAAAGACATCCATGTTGAGCTTAACTAGAATTTCGTAAAACAGAGGTTTCTTAGCATCATATAAGGGGAAGACGAGTCCAGCTCGTAATTAACCCAATGTAGTGATCATTATGGTTGGGTCCATGTCTCTGCCTGAATCCACCTATAATTTAGCTCCATATTCTTTGTTGCTACAACTGGAGGAGAAACTGAAGAGTCTGACACCGGAATTAGGGATAAACCATTCTTCTCAAATTCCGCTTGAAAATCTTCAAGGGTTTTAGATATAGTGGGAGGAGGAAATTTCTTGGGAGTCATCGCTTCGAGGATTGGAAGGTGATAAAACTAAAAACTTAAGAAACTGATGGAAAAGATTGAAGATAAAAAGAAACGGGGAGAGAAAAATTGCAGAGCAACGGCGCCGGTGAAGGAAAAAATGAAGTTCGAAAAATAAAGAAGGGAAGAGAAGTTGTCCTATTTATAGTAGAGTAAAGCATAACCGGCAGAGGCAGTTTTACGAGAAGAGAAACTGACTACTAACGGTTACAAAGAATCGTGGGAGACAAGGTAGCGAAAAAGCCGGATACTTGGCGGTTACGAATTTAATGCGGAGTTCTCTTTCCATTCTTGATTCCCGCGAATAGAACGAGAAAAGGCAAAATATAGGTACAGAAAACCTACTCGCCACGTGTTCGTACAAGATTGAACGAGATAACGAAGTGAATATTAAGATGAGATATTATTCACTAAATCCAAGAGAAATGTCAGTGATAAGTCTAATCAAGTGTCAGACTTGCTTTAACGAATATTAGATCTGCGAATTTAAATCTAAGGGTAACGAGATATTAGACAGCGAGATGACGATGAATTGCGTAGGAATATATTCCACGGAGAAGAGGAAGTAGTGTGGATTATTACGCAAAATACATGACAACTGTCCCCGACAACAACCAAATTTTAAGGCAAAAGGGAAGCGAAAAATTTATTGGAAATGGATCGAGCAAAGTAAAAAGTAGAGTCACACGAATTGTGTGACTTCTGGCGAGGTAAAATGAGCTGTAACCCAATATGTAATTTTCCGTATAAATAGAGGACTTAGATCATTGTAAAAGGGGTTAGAACTTTTAAGGAGTGAGGAGTATCGTAAAGGGATACAAGTTAGAGTTCTTGAGAGAGTCCTTGGTATAAATTGTAACTTCATATTCATAATCTAAGTAAAATCAATACTTTTTTTTCATATCGTTGTTTATTTTTATCTTTGTGTTAGTGAAATTAGTAATTGGGTGTAACTATGGATTTTACGTAGTTACAACACTATCATTTGAGTCAAGATTCAAACAAGTCAGTTGAGTCAGAAAAAGAAAAACTTGTTGGTCTAAATCATTTGATTTTTTTTTCTAACCAAACTTCAGTTACCTGATTGAAACATTTTGAGGGTGAAAAGAGAAAAATGGTATGCTCATACCACGTATGGAAGGGTGGTAGGGTAGCTCATGTGTGGGGAGGTTTTTCCAAAAAAATAAAATAATTGGTGCATGAAGTGTTGATATCGGGATTAAAAAGAAAAAGTTTTTATAAGGGATTAATTTATCGACTAAAATTGACCATAAAAAATATATATTTATCCAAAATTGTTCAATTTTGCTTTTTGATTAATTCAAATTTATGGTTGTTATGCATCAAACTTAATCAATCTCATTGCTAAACCAAATCTTCATTTACCAAGAAATATGCAACTATTTTACAAATTTATTATTGAAAGTGTTTCTTCTGATAAGATTTTTGTTCCTCTTTAGGTAAGCTTATCCTCATAAGTGGGACCTCTTTTGGGATTTTTGGCTAAACCTCCACCCAACTAATTTTCTAGAATACGTGAATAACACACATGTCTATAGTTAACATCTTTTCCTGGTGGAGCATGGTAAGTGTCTCTTATTTTTATTAGCTTGATTTGAACGTTAGTGTTTTGTTTTTTTCTTGTTTAAATTTGTGATGATGGTTCTTTTAGGTAAGTCGGGTTATTGTACTCCTTGTAATAACCTCATTACTACAGGTGTTACTGTAGTACAGTGGTAAAGTCACTGGGTGATGATACCAATGACCCGAGTTCAAAACTCGTCAATACCAAATTTGGTACGGATAAAAAAAAACTATTTGGTACATTATTGTTTATCAAATATTTTACGAGGAATACAAGAACAGAGTGGATCGAGTGATTACAACTAAAAGAATCAACAATTGTGGGTTGGTCATGGATGGCAATGATTTGATTAGTTCTAGAAAGGGTTTGATGCATTACTATGTATATTTTTGATAATGACATATTATATATTTGTAATCCTATAATCAGTCGGTGTGTGTATTTTTCAGATTTCACGTCATACAGGTTTTAGTTTAGATGGCCTAGCGTGATTCCTCAACTCGGTCCCAATGAATTCCCACCTAGGGTGTGACTTCGTAACCAAGAGCCTCATCGATGAAGGGATAAGAAGTAACGAAATAACTGATACTTAATCCCGAAAGCAAGGGGGTATTCAGGGGGAATATAAAGGGACAACACCCTCCTTTAGGGAGCTGAGTGACCAAAAAAAGACGACAATGTTACGGGGATGGTATTCATGGTAATAGGTAGGCATGTGATATTATCGCACAATAAGACGTCAATGAGTGAGTTAAGGCATGGTTGATGGATCTTTACTTCGCAATAAGTAAGAGCGCCTGAGACTTTGTCGCAAAAACCCTGCATAACGGGGTGGGTCACAATAAGACCTTAACTAGGAGGCAAAATAAGACCCCGATATAATAAATAGAATGTAGGGAAGACAAGAGGCAAACAAGTAGAAGAACGAGGCCCGTTAAGACCCTCTCATGGCAGGTAAACTTCCTCGTCTACAAGGAGAAGATAATAAGACCTTGAATAGGAGGCAAACCAAGCCCTCATAGAATAGTTCGCCGATAGGGAGAGAAATGTGAGGCAAAAATGAAACCTAGGGCAAAAAAAAAGGTAAAATACAAAACAAAACAAGAGGCAGGCATATGACCCTGCTTGATCTTATGAATCATTTGAAAAAGAACGAAATACACATCGAAAAAGAGAATATACATAAGAATGAAATAAGGGAAATAATGATAAAAAAATCATGAAGATTCAAGAAATCTTTATCGAATGAGAAATTCATGCAATTATTGAAATGTTGCATAAGATAATATTTATATTAACTCGATCATGCTATGATTTACATATTAATAGTGCAGGGACGAATTTAAAGGCAACGAGATATAATTAAAAGCGATATAAAAGGTGCGAAGAAACAAAAAAGATAGACAAGACAAGTAGAGCAGAAACACAGAAAGGCGAGAAAATGCACAAGCATGCTACATAAATCCACAAAAGAATAAGAGGCAAGTATATACTTTAAATTTCATTTTATTCTTTTGAGCATTTACTTCGCATAAAAAAAAAGTAGTTATTAACTTAGCGAGATAGAAAGGCAAATTATGTTTAAGGCTGCAGGAACGCTTCAGAAATTCACAAAGAATAGGAGGAAAGTATATACTATTAAATTTATTATTCTTTGCGTATTTCCTTCGCAAGTATATACTTGATATGTTTGATATACTTGATATAGACTAATGAATTAACTTAAATATGATGTTGATCGGTTAAGCTGCAAAGATTGATTCACGAAATAAGGGTAAGAGAGATGAGAACACATGCAAAATTTTGTTAGATCTACGAATTAGATATGTTAACCATGTTAAGTGCAGTTAATTGAGCGAAATAAGGAATAAAGATAGCAAGAGAAGCAAAGCTGATACATTCAAGCAAAACGGGGATGAGATAAATGTTATGCCCCCCAAGCTTGGGAGCGCCCAGTCAAAATGTTAAAGGAATGAAAAATGAAATTGTCATCAAAATAAAAAGGATCAAGGCTGCGAAAGAGGTTGCTGAATAGGAACAACTTTGATGGCTTCTCCCGCAATAGAACCACTTCCAGATCCTTGAACCCCTGCATCACTACCACCATCACCTGCCCCACCAACAGAACTCGTGCCTTGAAAATCTTTTCCAGTAGGCTTTTCAATATCCTCATCAATCTCCGTTTTCTCATCATCATCCTCATCAGTAGCAGGTTCATCATCAAAGAAGAGTTCGAGGTCCAAAGGAACAAGAGGATTTCCTCGAGAATCACAGAATTCGTTGAAGAGTTGGACTTTATCCTTTTGAGCATTCTTGCGAGTTAACTTCGCAACCTTGGCAGCATCTTCCACTATCTTGTCACAATCTTGGTTTAGAACTCAACTTCCTCCTTGAGATCGGACACCTCTTTGGAGAGATATTCCTTCTGGCGAGATAGATGAAGGACTTGATTCTTCCCGCTTTCCTCAGACTCTGTGAAAAGATAAAGCGAAGTAAGATCCAGGGTTAGCATAGTAGAATACAAAGTAAAACATTCCACATGTCCTAGAACTACCTTCTTTCTGCGAAATAACAGAGTTTAAAGTCTTCTGAATATCGATATTTAGATGGTCAAGTCTTGAGACTTATGATTCAAGGTAGGAACAGAGTTCACGAGAAGATTTATCCTCATCTTTATCAGGGTCAGGCACGGGTTTATCATCATCGGAGGATCTTATGATGAGTTTTCCTCCCTTTGGAGGAGCAACGGGCCTTTTCTTCACAGGAGAAGTAGTAGCTCTCTTTTTAACTTGAAGTTTCTCCAAACGAGCTAAAATAGGAGACATTTCATCGTTCAACCTGCCATTCTCATCTTTTAACGTACCATTTTCGATCTTTAGATTACTATTTTCTGCATCTAAATCATGAATCTCATTCCTAAGCCTACGAAGATCATCTTCAGATTTGTCTTTTCTCTTAATTATTCGAGTTTTATCCTCCTCTAACCGTTTGATCTGAGCAATGGACGAAGAATGAAGATTTCGCGAAGTAGTAAGAAGGTTGTATCTCGCTGAAGCTCAACCCTCAGACACTCATTTTTAGCATGAAGATGAGAGTTTAATTCCTCATTATTAGCAGACTCGTTAGCTAAACGATCAGATAGAGAACATGACACGGTTAACTTTTCACTTAAAATTTTATTCTCGGTTAAGTAACAGTTGATGTGGGACAAAAGATTCGCTTGTTCAGCTTGAATATCACCGGCTAACTCCTTTGCTTTGAGGTAATCCATGTAACATTTCGTAGAATGGGCTTGACGAAATAAAATAAGAAGAATAGTAAAGACAAAGCTAAGGCAAAAATAAAAACAAAGAGGCAAAGAAACTCACTGCGAAGCTCGTCAACCCTTCGTTCAATTTTAGCAGAACGTTCCTTCTCCTCATAAAGATCCTTCTTAAGCTCTCGGGTACGAATCTTGGCAGTCACTAGATTTTCATGATCTACCCTCATCTCCACGAGTTGAGCCATGTGGCGGTTGAATTCCTGCGAGATACAACAAATTATAAGAAAACTTGGGAGAACAGCAAAGTCAAAATCACTAATACCCACCAAGGCCTTGATCGCAACATGCTGTTGGAGAGAAAGGTTCAACGAGGCATTCAAAATTAAATATTGATCCTCAGCCAAGAAAGAGTCGGAACTGAAAGAGATCAAGGATTCGGTAGCAGGGAATCTGATGGAGGGAGCTTCATGAGTTAGAATGAGAGCATTCTTCAGAAAATCCATGTTAGGCATATAAGCTGGATCCTCCACTTCGAAGACCTTTCGGGTTTTCCCTTGAGTCTCCCCTACCGGGCTCATAGATGATTTGACATGATAATCACCCACAGTAATAACAGGGGTCGGTATAGTGGGCTTTGGAGTATGAGAAGGAGCAGCTTCTTCTGGTACCTTGACAGATTTTTCCCTAGGAGGAGGAGTAGCAGGCGAACTCGAAGGCTTTTTGGAGCTAGGAATGTGAGTTAAAGCATCCACGTCCAAACCCCTACGTCGCTTAGGAGGCTCTCTAGTAGAAGGAGAACTGGGAGAGGCGTCTTGTAAATGCAAAGTCAGTATAGCGAAGTTTGAAACACGAGTTGTATAAGCACGAAGTAAGGAAAGAAAAAAATAAAATAAAATAAATAAATATACCTTAGATGCAGCAGAAGGAACTACGTGGCGATCACACTTACTCGAGGTTTTTGGGGGCACAACAGCCGGGGGTTCCACGAAGTCATCCTCCTGAAAGACATGATATTAGTCACAGAAGAAGAAAACACCAGTCGCAAAATAAAGATGAAATACCTGGTCAGAAGCAAGGGATTCAGCATACCTTTTCCTCGATAGGTTGGATCGGTCCTTGAGTAAACCAGGAGGAGGAAATGGATACTGTAGCCGAATAAGGAAATATAAAGAACCAAACATAAAGATTAAATACATCAGAAGCATAGCGAACTTACCTCGTTGGGCATATCTGACCAGCGAAGTCTCCCAGGTTCATAAGCGGCGAGCTATTCCATTCTCGTCAAAACCCCAAACTAGAGGGCCTTCAACAATTACTGAAAACATCATCCAGTCTTCGTCATTGGATAGGCGGAGGGTAGCGTTCCTCGAAGTACCGATGATCTCTACATCTTGAAGAAAAGCTTTGGACGGGTCCTCCATTGGCTTCCGGGCGAGTTTAACACCCCATTCTTGGTACTTTCTCCGAGATAGAGTCTTATCAACGTAGTTCTCCAAGAAAGAATTGATATTATAGTCGGCTGGGTCAAATTCCTTCGCCACCTGTGGAATTTGAGACTTGTTTCCGTTAGAACTTCTCAAAAACTCGTTCGCAATGCGGATCGCATTACCGCTCAGTTGAAAGACATCCATGTTGAGCTTAACTAGAATTTCGTAAAATAGAGGTTTCTTAGCATCATATAAGGGGAAGACGAGTCCATCTCGTAATTAACCCAATGTAGTGATCATTATGGTTGGGTCCATGTCTCTGCCTGAATCCACCTATAATTTAGCTCCATATTCTTTGTTGCTACAACTGGAGGAGAAACTGAAGAGTCTGACACCGGAATTAGGGATAAACCATTCTTCTCAAATTCCGCTTGAAAATCTTCAAGGGTTTTAGATATAGTGGGAGGAGGAAATTTCTTGGGAGTCATCGCTTCGAGGATTGGAAGGTGATAAAACTAAAAACTTAAGAAACTGATGGAAAAGATTGAAGATAAAAAGAAACGGGGAGAGAAAAATTGCAGAGCAACGGCGCCGGTGAAGGAAAAAATGAAGTTCGAAAAATAAAGAAGGGAAGAGAAGCTGTCCTATTTATAGTAGAGTAAAGCATAACCGGCAGAGGCAGTTTTACGAGAAGAGAAACTGACTACTAACGGTTACAAAGAATCGTGGGAGACAAGGTAGCGAAAAAGACGGATACTTGGCGGTTACGAATTTAATGCGGAGTTCTCTTTCCATTCTTGATTCCCGCGAATAGAACGAGAAAAGGCAAAATATAGGTACAGAAAACCTACTCGCCACGTGTTCGTACAAGATTGAACGAGATAACGAAGTGAATATTAAGATGAGATATTATTCACTAAATCCAAGAGAAATGTCAGTGATAAGTCTAATCAAGTGTCAGACTTGCTTTAACGAATATTAGATCTGCGAATTTAAATCTAAGGGTAACGAGATATTAGCCAGCGAGATGACGATGAATTGCGTAGGAATATATTCCACGGAGAAGAGGAAGTAGTGTGGATTATTACGCAAAATACATGACAACTGTCCCCGACAACAACCAAATTTTAAGGCAAAAGGGAAGCGAAAAATTTATTGGAAATGGATCGAGCAAAGTAAAAAGTAGAGTCACACGAATTGTGTGACTTCTGGCGAGGTAAAATGAGCTGTAACCCAATATGTAATTTTCCGTATAAATAGAGGACTTAGATCATTGTAAAAGGGGTTAGAACTTTTAAGGAGTGAGGAGTATCGTAAAGGGATACAAGTTAGAGTTCTTGAGAGAGTCCTTGGTATAAATTGTAACTTCATATTCATAATCTAAGTAAAATCAATACTTTTTTTTCATATCGTTGTTTATTTTTATCTTTGTGTTAGTGAAATTAGTAATTGGGTGTAACTATGGATTTTACGTAGTTACAACACTATCATTTGAGTCAAGATTCAAACAAGTCAGTTGAGTCAGAAAAAGAAAAACTTGTTGGTCTAAATCATTTGATTTTTTTTTCTAACCAAACTTCAGTTACCTGATTGAAACATTTTGAGGGTGAAAAGAGAAAAATGGTATGCTCATACCACATATGGAAGGGTGGTAGGGTAGATCATGTGTGGGGAGGTTTTTCCAAAAAAATAAAATAATTGGTGCATGAAGTGTTGATATCGGGATTAAAAAGAAATTTTTTTTATAAGGGATTAATTTATCGACTAAAATTGACCATAAAAAATATATATTTATCCAAAATTGTTCAATTTTTATTTTTGATTAATTCAAATTTATGGTTGTTATGCATCAAACTTAATCAATCTCATTGCTAAACCAAATCTTCATTTACCAAGAAATATGCAACTATTTTACAAATTTATTATTGAAAGTGTTTCTTCTGATAAGATTTTTGTTCCTCTTTAGGTAAGCTTATCCTCATAAGTGGGACCTCTTTTGGGATTTTTGGCTAAACCTCCACCCAACTAATTTTCTAGAATACGTGAATAACACACATGTCTATAGTTAACATCTTTTCCTGGCGGAGCATGGTAAGTGTCTCTTATTTTTATTAGCTTGATTTGAACGTTAGTGTTTTGTTTTTTTCTTGTTTAAATTTGTGATGATGGTTCTTTTAGGTAAGTCGGGTTATTGTACTCCTTGTAATAACCTCATTAATACAGGTGTTACTGTAGTACAGTGGTAAAGTCACTGGGTGATGATACCAATGACCCGAGTTCAAAACTCGTCAATACCAAATTTGGTACGGATAAAAAAAAAACTATTTGGTACATTATTGTTTATCAAATATTTTACGAGGAATACAAGAACAGAGTGGATCGAGTGATTACAACTAAAAGAATCAACAATTGTGGGTTGGTCATGGATGGCAATGATTTGATTAGTTCTAGCAAGGGTTTGATGCATTACTATGTATATTTTTGATAATGACATATTATATATTTGTAATCCTATAATCAGTCGGTGTGTGTATTTTTCAGATTTCACGTCATACAGGTTTTAGTTTGGAAATTTTGCATGTCTTTGGATTTGGTTATGATGTTATCATTGGAGATTTACAAGATACAACAATATAAGAAGTTAATGAAAATAGAGAATACTTATCTTCGATGGGTTATTGCATTTATCATTTCGCGGATGTTCATGAGATATTTTGTTGCTGTTAAAGAGTTCTACCCGCCGAGAGCTTGGTTCTCATTCGTTGTGGTTCAACAACATCATTATCATTAATTACCAAATGTTCTATATAAGATTGAACTAAAAATGGAATAAAAAAAATCGATTAGATACATTACAGTTCATATCATGTAATCATATTGCATATGTTGTTGTACTTTAAACAACTAAAACAAATTTAATTAACTTTGATGTAATTTATCAAAAATATGATACAAGTTAATTCAAAGAAATATTAGAAAGGATGTAAGAGTTGTATATCGTGAGGACGGATTTAATACCGGATACGATGATAATTACCTTGGGTTAATTGAAGTTAATACTTGGTAGTGGTAGTGGTGGTGCTCAGAGAACCATTCAATTTTTACTTATAAAGTCGGCCTTACCTAAAATATCAACAACGCAAATTCTAACTAGCTAGAATTAAAGAAAAGGAAAAGTCAAGTATAAACCAAACGGGAAAAAGTAAAAACACTAAGCAATCTTTGTTAAGCAAAGATAATCATTATAAATATGTGTTTTATTAATGTTTTCTAGAAAACGTCATGAATAGAAAATTATCTAAATTTACCCCCTTAATTTTTTTAAAGTAGTATTAACCATCCTCCCTCAATTCTTACTAGTATAACACGCACGCGCGATGCGCCTGCCGAGATTGATATATAGCAAAACATAATTCTCTAATTATTGACTTACTTCGTTTTTTGTTACTTCTGCTGTCAGTACCAATGGCTTCCAGTTTCTGAGATTCATATATAAGAAAAACAGTTTCTTGTATGTTGATATAGTTAACATAGCAAGTAAAACAGTATCGAGAGTTAACATGATTATTACGACTAAATTAAAGCAAATACAAAATGTGAGTATGAAACGAATCTATCAAACCAAAGCAACTACGGGTGGTAATGGAATGATTGAGCTTGAGTGATTAAAAATGTGGATGAGAGGTGGTGTATGGCAGTGAACTTCTTCAAGCAGCTGGATGCTTACAATAAATCTTCAGTTGGCCATCCATACTCCATCTGAGATTGTTATATAGTGCACATAATGATGCACAACTTCACTTCATAATGTATTTTTCTCTTACCTTCTGGATGTTCTAGCTCTTGACGTTTAGCCTACTCGATGAGCTTTGGGCTTATACGGGGTCTGGATCTAGAAGAATTCATTTGAACTTTGTGTTCAAATAAAATGCTAAACTCTTGAACAAAAGTGAAACTGCCTCCTTTCTTCACCTGGCAGTTTTCTGCAGTGACCTGAATCTCAATATGAAACAAAGTTTTTGCGAGGAGAGGAACATAAATAGAGCAGTGACAACAACCTCTGCAAAAAAAATATTCCCAACCACATTTAAATATCCTTAGTTTATATATACGCCAAATGTAGGAGCCATACATGAAGTTGTTAAGTTTTGCGATAATCTAGAGCTTAAAGTTTCCTTGGACACACCTAACTTGTTTAACATAAACATGTGTGATTATTCCTCAGACTTCTGTAAAGTTCCACATGACAATATTTTACCCTACCCAATTATACATACATGCATGTAATTTCATTGTTTCATTTCCGAACTGAAATCCAACTGTGTAAACTTATTGACAATACAAATTGGTTACATTTTTTTACAGGCATTTATTCAAATAATGAATGTTAAAATACATGGTTCACAGACAATATGAATGGCTTCGTGAAAAGGGAGGTTTTGTTTTTCTTTGGATCAAAGGTTCAATCCTGATGACATAAGATTGGCTTCTGGTCATACCATCAACCCTATTAAGTAGAAACCAAATGAGACTAATCACATTATCTGCATGACAAAATCTCTAAACTAATCCACCTAATTCCATTTCTTGGAAGCACAAAATCTCACAATAAAGCAAAGGAAATGTGAAATTTTTACAACCATTCGTACATCAACCAATTGAACACATAATCAAGAAAAAAATCATCTCAATTTTCGAGCATGCAAATTAAGACCCAACATTTCAACATGATTAAAGCAAAATCAGCTGAAGTATACAATAAGACATAAGTATATAACACCTTTGTGAGATAATTTCTTTGTTTGAAATTTGGGTCAAGTAGAGGATATGGAGATCTTTGATGATAGATTTGTTCGTCTAGATTAAGAGAGTAAGAGAACAGAAATTACACGGATCTGAATGATTCCTCTACTGGTTTTAATAAAAATCATGGGAGCAAATCAAATACGGATGTGATCATAATTACCCGGAGGAAGATGAATAGAAATTTCTCAAGAGTAAGTATAATTTATTACCTTAATTATCTCCACCTTTATAACAACTGCTGAATGATTTTTTCATGAAAAATCACACCATATGTGAAATCTGTAGATGGGATTGGAAGAGGTTTGGGGGAATTGGCTGGCGGAATTGAAATTTCCAAACAATAAAATGGGTTGTAAGGGTGGAGAACTCATTTATCCGTCGAAACTCCACTTCATCGATCTGATTAGGTTCTAACCTAGATGTAAAGTAACAAAGATGAAATTAAAGTCAGAAAATGCAGGGAAAAATAGAGTTGGGTAGCGAGATTCGAACTACTCACCTTGTCATAGATCTTTACATATGTAACCTTGTTACTTTTACAGAATTACGTCGGCACAGGTATAAAAATCAAAAACACGGAGGGTCATTTTTGTCAGCTTAATAATTTCGTTTTACGTATTGGTCCTTCTAACAGTTCATTATTACGAAAAAACAGGCAAGAAGGTGAAAACGCGGAGGGATTGTTTGGGAATTTTCTGTGCCACGGTTGAATCCGTACGACGGTCGAAAATCACTCTTTTCTTTATATTAGTTAGATGCTGGATTGAAATTTCCTTACCAACTAAGAACTTAATATGAATTTTTTTTATTCGTTCATTAGTTTTACTGGTTGATCATAATCATTTTATTAGATCATAACTTATAAGCGAAACAATAAATTTACCATGATTTTAATAATAAATAATAAAAATTAGAATCACGCGGACTATAGCCCCCTACACAGTGCCCTATTAACAGTTGCAACAAGACTTGCAATACGGTATTGTTTTGGCTCAGTTTCCAACCCTATTTATATGATTTTCTTGATGTATTCGACAACATGTTCATCAAGGAGCTTGCCTTTTGAGCCTGCATATTTTTGTCACATCCAATGGTGATTATGATCAAATATCAACGTTTGAATATTTGTATCACCTATAATCCCCACTCCATATATCCTATAAGTTTTCCGAATTTAGTTTGATCGGTACTTCGTTCGAAGGAAAATTATAAACAAAAAATGGATATTGCAATAGCATGCAGTGGAATAGTTAGGTAAGTAAAAATAAAGTATGTATTACATACTCGAACACCCGGATGGAAAACCCAACCCAAGGAATCCCTACGTGAAAGTATGATAATATATATATAATAACAACCGATATTAATGTAAGCTATCGTGGCTTTCCATCCTGAGCCAACAACCACCCCTGATAAAGGGACATCACTAAGTTAACTAATGTTCAGAATTATATGTATGTTGTGTTCATTCTAAAAGGGGTAATTAAAAATGGGATATCAAATTGAAGTGGTGTGTACCTAAGAGAACGGGTTGAATGCTGTTAAGGAGAATATTAAAGGCCAAGAGGATTGCAAGGTTATCAATTTCTCGGAGGATGACATTGCTCGTGGTAAAAATAATTGCCTACCTTTTATGAAAAGTCAGTATCAATGTACAAAATATATCCCTATTATCAAAGATGATATTGCTGCAAGTTTTGAGGTAAAATTTGGCATCTTTTCTATTCCCTGCTCCAAGATCATTTGCAACCCTTACTCTAATAGATAAACAACATAAGATGCATATTTAGAATCATTAGGGAGCTAACTCATTAAACTCAAATTGGTTAATTACCTTGTTTCTACGAAGATAACGAGTTGAATCATCACCTCCCATAAATTTATGCTCATACTGTGAACCATCAAATATCATATTCACATATTAAAATCTGATACGGACATGCATTGACCTCGGATCCTAATCAGAATCAATGAAAGTATATTGGAAAAATACATACCAGAACGTAAGAGACGAGACCACAACTGTGGCGTTGTTCAAATTCTCAGTCACTAAAACCAATATTCTATAATGCCAATTCTCCAACCTTGTATATTTCCCAGGAACCGTGGCGTTGTCCAACTTAGCCACTTAAAAATTCAACAAGAAAAAATGTTAGTTTTCATCATGAAGAGTCAGAGAAAGCGAGATATACACTATACTTTAACATGACACGGAAGCCACATCAAGTTTGAAAAACTCTCAAAGGCCATAAAAAGCTCTCATACCAACAATGTAAGAAAACAACCCCAGAACTATAATCCACCATGAGATGTTTAACTTGGCAGCAGCTCCAATAACATCAAAACCAAGTTTGTAAACAATAACCAGGTAAGAAAAATATGAAACAGTAGAGAACCCAAACTTACCCAAGTAGTTATCGTTATCTTAAGTTGAGACTGAAAAAGTATTTGCAAAGTAAATTGTAAAGTTAAAGCAATATATGTTAGAATTAACCAAATTGACACTAGGCCTGAAAGCTCAACTAAGTCATCTGGTTTCCCCAATAGTTTAGGGATCGGTGTAGTGAATATGGAAAGCGGGCACAAATAATCAAAAAACCTCATGAACGTTGCAAGTAGGTTCCTAACACATGGTGTCATTTAGCTCTATATGCTTGACCGCATAATGTTTCTAATGCACTCGCCGTACCTAAATTATTAACAACATAAAAAGGAAAGAAATATACCGTAAATAAGAGATGAGAATCGCTAGGGTATAAGAAAGTAAGCGACATAGATCAAGAATATCGTGATACCAACGATAACCGTAGTGGCAATGAAAAATGTAGCAAGCTCAACTTTACCCAAATGACCAGCAAAAGATTAGGAGATAACAAACATAGAATAATAAGTTATACGGTTAAAGATGGTCAGACCAACAATGTACCATAACTTCTTTAGTTTAATCCAAACTTTACTCGGTAAATCACCTGAGTTTTAGTAAGATGATTCACTGAATTGTAGTGGTTACTGGTGATGGATATTCTTCTAATAGCGGAACGTTGATCAGTTCCTCTCCCCACCTTCGCTTTTTTTGTTTTTCATTTTGGTTGATCTAGTAGCTAGCATTATTTACTCACCACTTTTCTACTCCGATCCAAATATGTCTTTTTTTTTTGTTGCAAAACTTTCCAGGAGGATTTTATTCAATGAGGATTTATTTTTATTTGTTTGGTTAAATCCTTAGTATTTTATTTTTTCCATGTTTAAATTTGTGATTAGGATCTTTTAGGTAAGTCGGGGTTGTTATACTTCTTGTAATATATATGTAGTCTCATAACTAGCTAGTGTGTGAATCTTCCAGATTTCATGTTATATGAACTTTCGTTTGGAAGTTTTGAATGTATCTTTTGTATTTGGTTATGACACTATCATTCGAGATTTGTTATATATCTACAGAAAAACCTTAGAGAAGACAGAAAATACTTATATTCGATGAGTTTTTTGTGTCTATCATTTCACGGGTGTTCATGGGAGGTTTGTTACTCTTGGTGAGTTTATTCAACAACATCGTCATCACTACTAGATGATCCACAAATGATTGAACTGAAAATGAAATCAAAAACAAAAATTTCAATTAGGTACATAGTTCATATCTTGTAATCATATTGCATATACTATTGTATTTTAAACAACTAAAAATTATATAATTTACTTTGATACAATTCAAAAATAGATATGAGTTAATTATAAGAAACACTAGGATATCAAAGAAAAACAAGAGAACCCAAAAGTTCTTTCTGAAAAGAACAAATCACATTATCTTAAGTTTTCATTTCAGGTGAGTATTCTATTTTATCAGAGTCGTTTTTCAGTTTTAATTCAACAAGTAGTAGCTAGTTATATTATTACATAGAAGGAGAAGGTTAAAGTAGGAATCTTTTCAAAAGATCAAGGACGACATGGACGCCGGGATCAGAGCACTAGCACAGCCATAGTAAAAAATGTCATTTTTTTATGATATATCAAAATTGTATTTCATGAAAATGGATTTAATATGGGACATGGTGATACTTACGTCATTGGGACATGGTGATACTTACGCCAAGTCAACTGTCCGTTTGATTCTTTTTTAAAATATATATTGTTGTTTGGCCCTAAATATTATTGTTTGCTTCTACGATGAACAATACCCACGCGGAATGACGTCATCAATGATGTCATAATCTTTTAATAATGGCAGAAATGTCATTTTTTCACATTTTTTCTTTCTTAATAAAAATAAATAAATAAATAAAAACTTAAAACTTAAATATCTTTTGAACCACGTGTCCAAAAATGATAAATTTTATATATTCGGAAATCCCTCGACTAGAGCTTTCTAATGAGTACCATTGTTTCTATGTTTCAGAGCTTTTAATTTTTACCTTATCCTTAGGCTATAGAATAACTATAAAATAAAACTATATACGAGTTGATTATACAAAATGAACTAATTTAATGAACTACCATACTAGCTGGTTGTAGAATGAACTGTCATGATGAAGTAACATACGAGTTCATTTTACAAAATGAACTGGTATAATGAACTACTATTACGAGTTCTCATATGAAGTAACATAGGAGTTCATTCTATAATATGAACCCATCACGAGTTCATTCTACAATATGGACTAGCATTTGCAAGTTCATTTTATAATATGAACTACCATAATGAACACCTATTACGATTTCATTATACAATATGAACTACCATACTTGATTATCATCACGAGTTCATTTTACAATATGAATTATCAATCCTACGATATGAAAAATCATCATAAGTTCATTCGACAATAAGAATATCTATCATGAGTTCATTCTACAATGCGAACTATAATAATAAACTACTATTGTGACTTCATTCTTAATAATGAAATACTTTTATGAGTTCATTCTACAAAACAAATTGCTAGCATATACAAGTCCATTCTACGAAATGAACTGCTAAAAGTAGAATGAACTACAATGTTCTAAAATAGTGTTCATTCTTGGATATGAACTACTATTATACCGAAAATAAATAAATTTCGAAACATAGTATAATGGGTACTTGTTGTGTTGATCTCGACGAGAGCTTTCCGAATATATAAAGTTTATTAATTTTCAACTTATATTTTGAGATATATTTTATTTTTAAGTTTTTTTATTTATTAATATTAAGAAGAGAGAGAAAATATAAAAACAAAAAAAAAAACATGAGAGAAAGGCATTTTAGATACTTTAATATTTTTAGGATAAGCAGCGACCATGCTCCAATTCTCATCAATACGTGGAAAACCAGCTGCAGGAAAAGAAAATATTCAAACAAAGTTGAATACTACTGGATGGACCACCCTGAGTTCAAAGATGTGGTGATAAATGCGTGGTCTTCTCAATAGGTGGACACCATCAGCAAATTGAATGTTGTTGGAGAAGCGCTAAACAAGTGGAACATGAAGTCTTTTGGCAATATATTTCAAGATGTGGAGAATGCACAGAATGAACTGCTTGAATTACAGAAAAATGCACACTTAAGAGATATAAGAGCTGAGGAGAAAGTTATTAGTGATAAATTGAACACTTACACCAACTGCAGTATAAGTATTATAAACAGAGGAGCAAAGTCTATTGGATTCCCAATGTAGACAAAAACACCCATATATTCCACCTCACGGCTACTCAAAGAAGGAGGGAAAACCAAATATCTTCTCTTAAGTTGGCTGATGGAAGTTGGGTCACCAATGCATATGGTGTGGTAGCTTATCTGGATGACCATTTCTCAAATTTGTTTAAGAGGGACCTTAATGAAGGAAATTATGCCATACAGTTTCAAGCCCCTATCAAGTTAGATGATGTGAATATAATGAATTAATTGCTCAAATTCCCTATACTGAAGATATCTGAAAGGTCATCAAAACTATGAAGAATCTCAAAACTCCAGGCCCAGACGGAATGCCAACAGTCTTCTTTAAACGTTGTTGGGAGCACATTGGTGATGAAGTTTCGAAAACTATAAAGCATTGCTTCGCTTCTGATTCCCTTCCTATTGGATTGAACCATACTAATATCTGCCTAATCCCTAAGGTAAACCACCTTACCCCACCCTCTGATTTTAGACTCATTGCTCTCACTAATATCATGTATAAAGTTATAAACAAGATCATTGCCCAACGACTGAAGATGCATTTGAACAATTTAGAAGATCATGCTCAGTCTGCTTTCATTCCAGGTAGAATGATCATTGATAACATAGTTGCGGAAAAATAAATATTTCACACAATGTCTACTTCTTCCTCTATGTTAGGGTCTTTTGATCTTAAATTAGACATAAGTAAAGCCTACGACAAAGTGAGATGGATATTTTTAATCCACTGTCTTAGATCATATGGCACTATAGGAAAATCTCATGATCTCATAATGAACAGTATCTCTACTGCTTCTTTTTCAATTGTGATTAATGGGCAAGCAGAGGGTTTCTTCACCAGTGAAAGATGACTTCTTCAGGGATGCCCCTCTCTCCTTACTTGTTTATTTTGTGCACGCAGTTCTGTCACGGCTCATGAAGAATATGGAGGATCTCTATAATGGTTATAAAATTTGTCAAAATACTCCTTCTATGTCCCATCTAATGTTTGTTGACGATCTTATTTTGTTTGGGGAATATTAATGAGAAAACTATAAATACTCTTCAAAGGATTCTTAATACTTCTGCTTCATGGTCTGGTCAACATGCAAAATATGCAAAAATCGTCAATCCACTTCAGCAAAGGTGTGAAACCAAATAAAAGAGAGGAGTTTGCAAGACGTTTGGGTGTTCAACAAATGCAGATCACTGACAAGTACTTGAGCCATCAACTTCTAAGATCCTCCTACAAAATCGACTCTCATGATTTTCTAGTTGATAAATTTGATGTCAAGTTGGATGGTTGGAAGGGGACCATTTGATGTTATGAAGGATCCTTGGATTCCTAGTATTTACAAAAAGAGACCCACTCTTAATGCAAATGTCACTCCACTGTCCTTCTAAAGTAAATGAGCTGATTCTTCTAAATCCTACGAGGTGGGACACTAAGAAGCTACAATATTTATTTCCTCCATATGAAGTTGAGAAAATCTTGGATATTCATCTACCTAACAATGGCACGAAAAATGTTGAACATAAACTCTTATGGATTCATCACCCAAATAGGGAGTATTCAGCTTAGTCTTTCATCAAAACTCTACAAGACAGAGCACTTTCTTCATCAAATGCTGGGAACAATGAAGATTTTCCATGGAAGAAATTTTGGCAAGTGAAGAACATCCAACCCAAGATCCATCTTTTCTTATGGATAATTCTCAATAATGGTATTGCAGCGGGGAGCAGAATGAGGAATATTTATACATGTATAAATATAGATTGCAGATTGTTTAATAGGGCAATTGAATCTTTGGAGCACTTATTCCTCTACTGTCCTGTTGCTCAAGCTTTTCTATTTGCATCTCCCCTAAATCTCAGAACTGATGAAAATTTAAATTTGTCAATCCATCATTACATCAGATGCTGGTTGCTAGAAGGAGGTGATTTTTCTAAACTTAAGTTGGGTGCTTGCCTTTTTTGGACTTTATGGAAGACAAGGAATAACATTGTCTTCAATGGAGGCACTGTTAATATGCAGTCGATGCTTCAGGAAGGGTTATATTGGTACAACCAAGATATTATGACTCAGGGATGTCACTGCTCTTCCAACTGAACAAGATCTTATAAATTCTAGCTCTACTGTGTGGACTCCTCCTGCTTACCCGAAAGTCAAGATTAACTTTGATGGAGCTGATGGCTCAAAAGGGTATGCTTGTGTTGTAGTTGCTAGGAATCATATTGCTAGTTTTGCAGGGTGTGAGACTAAGGTCTTTGATTATAGCTCTCTGGTTGAAGAAGAAGCTAATGGTGCATTGGTGGGTATTGATATGGCTATCAGTAATGGTCACAACCAAGTTATAGTCGAAGGTGATTCCCTTATTGTGATTAATGCTCTGAGATACAACAACTCCCATATTCAAAGGGCATTTATGTAAATGTTGTTGTGTAAATCACGATAATTAACTTTTAGTTGTCATGTTATATTTCCGATGAAAATGTTGTAAAATAAATAGAAAAAGTGGGTAACTCATTAATGTTTATCTTGTATACGGGGATATAAGATAAGAAGACCCCATGCCACCACCCATTTTTTTTTTTTTTAAGCATATACCCTAACGCTAATCAAATGCTTTGCATCCTATTGATAAATCCTGCAAAAGCTCCCGTCTGAGGAGGGCAGAGGTTCCCATTTCCCAACCCAGACAGCTACCAACCCAAGTGGTAGAATCGCCAGTGTAGAATTACTCGTAAGAAAAAGACCATGAACTGCTTACAGCTCCAACCAAACTATAAAATGCTTCATGTAAGAAAAGGTGCATTTCTTTGAACCTATCCTATTGTCATTTAAGATCCTGTTTTCATACGGAAACATTAAAGGCCCAATCGTCAAATAAAGAAGCTTGTGGATAGCAATTGCTCTCAGTTCCGCTGTCCTCACCAGCACACGTCGCATGAATTCTGCAATATCCCGGAAATTAATCAAAGATATCGCAAAAATTAATTAGGAGTACTATCAACTCTCTCTCACATTCTCCAATACCACACGAACAGAGTGGTATGGTACAGTCCCAAATCTGTCACGAAGCTGTAAGCTACTAAAAAATGGTGGTATATGCGTGTAATCAATCGATGAATTTCGTCATAATCATCTCGTCTACTGGTCCAACAAATCTATGGATTCTTTTACCATCCAGTAAAGTGGCTCAGCCGACAAGACGGAGGCACAGTAAACATATCCTAAATTCCATTTAATGTGGAGAAGACAAATTTTCATCAACCCCAATTCTATCTGTCTGTAGTCCGGTTGACATCTTCATGTGGGCATCCATCCTATGACATTTCCCTTCTGGCCCTATTTTAAGAAAACAAGACTCTTGAATTGAAAAGGGAATGTCTACAGCTGGGACAACTGTCCTAGTCCAATCTTGGGACACCGATGTGGCACAATCTGAGCGGTGGAGAGGGAAATAATTCTAGCATCGGGATTAATAATGGTGTAATGAGGGGAATAATCAAAGGCTTGAATTTACTGTCCTAGGATTGGACTATGGTAGTTGTCCAAGTTCTAGACTTTTCCAATTGAAAATACCATGAGAGGCCTGTGCCCTATAGTATGGGACTGAATACAGTAGTAGCCTGTGCCCTATAGTATGGGACTGAATACAGTAGTAGCCATTTTATCTTGATGCATTTGTGCACCGTAAGCCGTTAGATTGCTCGGAATAGCAGCTATTTTATCCTCATTCATTGTGCACTGTAAATCGATAGAAAACACCAATTTTCTCGAGATTATATAGATTTTTTTTCGCTCAAAGGTTGATTGTGCATGCAGATGCATGCATCGGAAAGATTGTTTGTGCACCCTATCAATATTATCATCACTCCTGTTTTTGTCTTAGTTTTTTTATTTGCCTCATCATCCTTTCTTCCTTAGCTATCTATTGTCTCGATGAGGCACCATTCCTCGTATGGGCAGTGGCGTAAGGGGCGCACTAAACATCAAAACGACAACAATTAAAATAGGCAATATAGGGAAGGATAAGCCGATAAGAAGACACGAAATGGAACAATCGGCGTGCACCCACTCGTGCACACCAAAAGTTATTTGTTCTCTTTCGGCTATCTACCACTACTTACCTTACTCGAATTCTTTAATATAATCAACCGACTTTTGCAGATACTTTTAAGTTTCCATCACTTTTTGGCGTCAATATTCCGGTTAGAAAATGTGAACAAAATAAAGGTAACTTCTCTTTTGGTTATTCCAATTCATAGGCAGCTAACGTACATAGGCCATTTAACATCCTTATCATATTTCTCTTTGGCAATCAGCTTCCCTGCGATGACTGTTAACTAACAAAGGTATTAATCTTTAATATAGAAAAATTTAGATCATATATATAATAAAATCAACTTGAATTGGCGAAAAAACTAAAAATATAAAGTAAAAACTGCAGAGTCAATTGTCAAGTGAGAATAAAGAGTAACTGGTACCGCTCGTCTTCATTTAGCTTGAATCGTAATCATAAATGATGTGAGGGTTTTTGAACACACGGTAAGAAATAATTTTTTAAATTCTTAAAATTGAAAAAAATAGTTGTAAAATTCAAAAAAATTGGAAAAATTAACTGTTATGGAACAATTTTTCTTACCTGAGAATTCACCTTTCTATTTTTGGTATCCAAGCAGCCACAGCTAACAAAGCCAAAGGTTTGCCAGCATGTACCCATACCCATTTTATCTTTCTTAAAATTTAAATTTTTTTCTTTTTATCATTATTATTATTTTATTATTATTTTTGAAGAAATGGCAACCTTTTCCCAGTGGGAATGGCTCAAGAACAATTTAAATTCTCCCCCCACGTGTAACGCCGCCCAGCAACCAAAAAGGGACTCAATTCCCTATATTTTTCTTGCAACACCGTATACAAAGTGTGATTTAAACTATACGTCTAAATCCATCATTTTATGAACAGCAAAAACAAAGCCCTAGAAAAAGTTAATTTTGGTCCCACGCAAGTAAACTTCTTTGTTGTATCCCATATTGTACGTTTATGACCTGTTTATCTTTTATTCGGAGCATCCCAATTCTTACTTGACATCCCAATAGAAAATGCGAAATATCATGGAAACTTGTTTATCATTTCTTTCGCAGTTCCATGTTCCTATAAGTACATGAACCAAGGACCACTCCTACTACAGCTTCATTATCAAACTCGAATCTTGTGTGCAAGTGTGTTTCTAGTTCATACCTCATTAAAGTTTTTGCTAATATGGGTTGGTTTGAATCGTCTTCGTCGTCGAACCATCGGCGTAGTAATTATCAAGGCGGTGGTGGTGGTGGTGGAGGTGCAACAAGGTGTAAAAAGCATCCAAAGCATAAGAAGTTACAAGGAGTATGTCCATCTTGTCTAAGTGAAAAGCTTTCTAAAATCTCAAAAAAGAATAAAACAAGAGATAATGGTATGAATGGAGATGGAGGAGATTCATTAGATTCGTGTTCTTCATTATCATCAACAAGTTGTTATTCATCTGCTTCTAATTCTTCTTGCTCTTCACCACCTTATCCTTACCCCATTAAGTATACCGGAAGACGAAACAGCGTTTCATCATCGTCGACAACAATGAAAGACGGTCGTTTATCGTTTTCGATGAATGTCAAAGATGGTTTTACACGGAGTAGATCGGTGGCTTTGGTTGCACGGAATTGGGTGGAGACGGATTTCGCGGCCGTAGTCGAAGAAGAGGAGGTCGGCCATCAAAATGTTCAGAAGAAGGACAAGAAAAAAGGTGGGTTTTGGTCTAAGTTACTTAAAGGATCATCAAATACTACTACAAGTAAGAGAAAGCAGAAAAAGGAACATCAAGTGATTTTAATGCATTGTAAGACTGTGAAAGAATCAAGAACCATTCCATACTTTTGATGAGTTCTTGCAATCTTTGCATGTTTCTTAAATAGTTTCATTTTGTTTCATAAATAATTGTATATCCTAATTTGTATTAATTTTCATGATGAAAGAAATAGAAAAGATAGAGAAGAGAAAGGCAGAACCGCAGAAAGCAAAAGCAAGTCTTAGTTTTCACCTTAGTCTACTTTTAAGTTTTGAGCTTTGACTAGTGCATGAATATATATGAACATATAGCTAGTCAATGAAAACAAAAAGAATAAAAATTATGTGAAAGTATTTTGAAACATACCAGCTAGAATCTAACTAAGACATTTCTTAGGTCAAAAAAGTACATCAACAACTGTTCATGGACTATCTTATTCTTTACTTCTCATTTTGGTTGAAGAGGGTGATTCATAGGCTGTCTCATGTTCTTAGCAAAATTCCTCGCAAAATCGCCATGGACTTTCTACAGTTGAGTTTGGTAAGTCTCATGGACACTAACAATTCCGTCACCATGGTTCGTAACTGCATAATCATAATTACCGGGCGACTACTCAAAAAATCTCGTGTATTTTCTTTGAGCCGGCGTGCTGCCGAGCTCCCTTTGTTCCAAGACTATAAACATTACTTAAAGCCCAATCACCCTACGGATAATAGGCAGTGTAGGGTGGGCTTAGTGGGCATGTTGTATAAATCTATACTGGGGAGTGGGGATTGGGTTGGGTCTCCTAGGCGTTTCAGATTTGTCAGGGTGCAGGCCTAAGCCTATGCCACGAATCTAAAAATGAAAATAACAAACGATTTTTTGGGACGATGTTTTTTTTTTTGTTAGATCATGGTTCTATTTTTAATTATAATTAGTAAGATATCTATTTATCCTAATTTAATTGGGGCCGCCCACATTAAATGGGGCCATGCACTAGAAGACAAAACAAGTCTTCCAATAGCAATTTGGGTCACCCCTTATAAAATAATTTTCTAAATGGCTAAAATGCCTTTGAGTGATTAGTATTAAGAATTAATGAATTTTAATTAGTGTGCTAATTTTGTTTAGTTTAAAATCAGGTTTTGGGTAAAAAAATTTGGGGAAATTTTAGTTTTTGGTATTTTTGTTTTGAGAAGAATAGGAGTTTTGATAAGAAAAACTAGGGTTTTTGGTAATGAGTGATTCAAGTGGAGGGAATGAGTTTGGTGAAGCTTCAAACAACAACCATGATTGTGTTGATGGTAAGATTGTGTCAACTAATCCTATGGATTGGATGTTTGATAAAGAGATGCTAATGGAGGAAGCCATGAATAATGGTGAAAATGAAGATCCTATTGCCCCAAATGAGGGAACCAACACTCAAAATGAGGAACCCGAAGCTCAAAACAATCAGGTAAACTTCCTATACTCTTCAAATTGCATGAATGGTGCTCCAAGTGGTCGATTCATGGACACCATGCAACTACTCAGAGTGAGGGTCGTTAGTGTCGGGTTCTTTATTCGCTAACGAGCCTCAAGAGTCGCCCATCTATTAACACCCAAGCTGACGACTAAAACCTGCAACTTTTAATGGTGATGAAAAATCGTCAGCTTTGTGTGCTAACAACTGACGAATCTCTCAGGTACTTCAACAAGAGTCGTTTGTTTGCTTTGTTTACACTCCAACGACGCTTAAACACAGGGTCTCTGGGAAGATTTGTTTTTTTGGGTTTAAGGTCGTCACACCTGTATGCATAAAAACTGCCGACCCTAACCAACCATTAACATAGATCACTAGAGTCGTTGATATCAATAGTGTTACATATTAACGACCCTTAGTGTTTTCTTTTAAGATTTTTAATTTCATAAGATCATTTCATTGAATAGTAAAAGGCATACATTGCATATCGTTGCGTTGAAGGAAATGAAATACAATAGATAATAACGGTGCACTTAAACACTCAACCATAGATGTTGTAATTATAGGTAGTGCCGTTCAAGATGAGGTAGCAATCATCGAACTTAAACTTGTACCCGCGAAGCACCTCGTATCGCTTATACGCCTTCCCCAACTGAAAATACAAGACAAAAAACTTAGTTAGTATTGTTCAAAGCTTTCGATAAGTTTTACCTCTTGTTTAAACACTTACTCTTGTAGCACCAAACATATTGGGCATGGCTACCCTTACGACATTAATTTCTTTTTTGAAAGAATCACATTCTAATTTTATCTCCTGGAAACGTTCCTTGACTTGTTTCAAAGACCTTGAGTTGTGATTTCCGTCCAACGCCACAAAAACAATGAATACGTGGTTCCACCAACCATCCGATGTTTCATCAATGTCTTTCTCTAGACTTTCATAATGGATTGTGACTATGAACCAAGCTCTCACAATGTCGCAATTCTCTTCCGAAGTGTAGGGAGTAGCCATGGTGTTTTCTCTTGTTTTTCCTCTTGGATGATGAATGATTGATATAGTATGTGAAGGTTAAGAATGAAAGAGTTGTGTGATTATTAGGTGAGTCTTGGGTCTCTATTTATAGAGTTGAACGACCCAACTGCCTCTTTTTTGAATTTTTTTCCGTTGGTGGACTCTACCATATCTGGTGGATTCAAAATCCGCATTTACTGCTATAAAATTCGTCAGTCTCCATATTAACAAACAAACGACTCTTTTTGATACGGAGGGTCGTCGGTCGCTGACTTTTAAGTATGACGACTCCATCTTGAAATATCTGATGATTTGAACATCAAGAGTCGTTCGTATTTATTTCTCCTAAACAGATGACTCTTAGTGGTGAACATTACTTGAACAAAGAGTCGTTGGGTTTATTATAGTTGCAACCTGACGACCCTTTTTTTGATAATTAAAATCTTAGCTGTTTTTATTGAATTGGAAAGAAACGTACATGTAATTCGAAAATAAAGAAAAATGAAAAGACATAATTATAATGGTTCACTACATAACCGTTTAACACTTAACAATATTGTTTGAATAGCCAGAAATTTTCTGTCAAGAGACGATAGCAATCCTCGTGCAAAAACTCATGGTCGTACTTTTCCTCGTATTGGCTGCAACCCAAAGTGTACTGGAAAATAAAATTTTATTATTAGTTAGAATCTTAAATGAAAATAACCATATGAGAGGCCTTATTGATTGACAAACTTACTCTAGTGGTGCCGCCTTCTTTGGGAAGAGCCTTGAGTCTCGCTTCAAATTCGTCTTTCAACGCTACGCACTCCTTGTAGAGTAAATCGTATCTCTCCCTAATGTCTTGGAGCGACCTTACATAACGATTTCCGTTAAGTGCTTTGAAAATAATAAACACACGTTCCCACCAATCATTGGATGTTTGATCTTGGTTAAGGTAGGGATCTCTGGATTCGTCGTGGTATGAGAAGACCCAGTGCTCTCTTTCAAAGTCATGCTTTTCGACCGTGATGTGTGCTCTGAAAATATCAACATCCTCATGATTGTTGAATGGAGTTTGAGCCATTTTTGGTGTTTGAAAGTGATGGGTGAATACTAATCTTGATAGGGATAGGTCTCTTTTTATAGTAAAAAAACTACAAACGGCTATTTTTTGAAAAAGAAAACTGTTACCCATTTTCCAAATATGCAATAACTACACCTAGGATTGAACCGTTGTTTCAAATTTTAAATTTTTGCAATAAGGGTCGTTAGCCATATTATTTACCCATGGACGACCCTTACAGTCGGTGGTCTGTGGTTTTCCTATACCGCACAAGGGTCGTTGTCTAGAATATTTAGAATGTGACGACCCTTAGAGTTGTCATTAAAATAATATACCTGACGACCCTAAAAGTCGGTTGTCTGAAAAGTATCCAAATTGACGACTCACATGATGTCTAATATAAAAACCCAGCAGTCGGTTGGAATATATTTTAGACGCAGACGACCCTTTTAAATATTTTTTTTGTAGTTGGTTTTGCTGAGCTCTCAACCTGAACCGGTCTCTGCTATCGGGCCAGATACCTCCGAACACTACATCAATGATTTGGTAAGGTTTAATGGTTTGAATGGATATATATGTTTTGGAATTTTTTTTACTTAGTGTTCTAATGAACGTGTTATTTTCTCAAAATTAGACTTGGAAAAATAAGGAAGAGGCAAGGCAATGGGCTATTTCCAAGGCAAAAGATAAGATGTGCGTGGTTGTTAAAAGTAAGCACGCTAGTTGGAAAGAAATGGAGATGGTATGCGAGAGAGCCGGTGATAAGGAAGAAAGTCATAAACGAAAGAATTACAAGTATGTGAAGAAGACAACCAGGGTCTACAAAACTTCGTCGAAGAAGATTAAATGCCCGTTTAGGATTGTGTTCAAGATGAATACTGAAACTCGACAATGGTTTTTGTATAGTCCCAACGGTCATCACAATCACCCTCCACCAAAAAGTCTTACGGGACACCCTGCATATGCCCGATTGCAACCACATGAAATGGAAATGGTACGGCAGATGAAGGGAATTAGGCCCCTTAAGATCCTTACTTCAATTAAAAAGGCTAATAAGTCTAACTTGTCAGCTATTTACACTATTTAAGCTGCCAAAGCAACCCTCAAGAAAACTGAATGGGATGGCAGATTGATCATGCAAGAATCGGAGTGGTTGGCAGAAAAACTTAACTATGACATGCAAACAAGGGTGGGTCCGGGCGACAAAGTGACTCATATTTTTCTTGCCCATCCTAGGATGGTGGCATTGGCACAATGTTTCTACCAAGTATTGTTCATAGATTGCACTTATAAGACCAACAGGTATAACATGCCGATGTTGAACGTGGTTAGTCATACTTCGGATAAACAATCTTTCACCGTGGCGTGGGTCTTTATAGAACACGAAGAAATAGAGGACTATGTTTGGGCGTTGAAACAAGTGAGGTTGATCTACCGTGGCGAACAAAAACCGCAGATTATATTTACGGATCGAGATTTTGCAGTTATGATTGCCGTTTGTCAGGTTTTTCCACTAGCTCAACATTTTCTTTGTACGTGGCACATCCAACAAAATATTTTTCAAAATTGCAAGAAACAGATCCAAAAAATCAAACTGGCAAAGGGTAATCAACGTTCCGAGGAGGAAGACGATGGTCTGAGTAAACTTTCAAGAGAAGAGAGAGTGGCAGAGAGAAAGAAATATAAGGAAAAATACGACGAATATGGGGATGTATGGGAGGAATTTTTCAAACAGTGGGACTACTTGGTTCATTCAAATACCGAGGTGAAGTACTATGCTAGATTGCAGAAGTTTATTGATGATTGGAGTACGAATTATAAGAAGGTGGTCGACTATTGCCTAGATACGTGGTTGAATCCTTTGAAGGAGAAGTTCGTTTATGCATGGACCAATAAGTACAAGCATTTCAAGAATGAGTCAACGAGTATTGCTGAGCAGTCTCACGGGTGTTTGAAAAAAATTCTTGAGCTCAACAATGGTGGGGTGGTTACGGTTCAAGAATCTATTCACGAGCACGCCGAGAATGATCTTATCAAGATTGATTCTCAGATGGAGCATAGTAAAGACCGTTTTTTGAAGCAATACCTACAAGACAAAGATTTGCTAAGGGGGGTTGCACACCAAGTGTCATGGTGGGCAATAAAGCATATGATGGCTGAACTATTCAGATTTCGAGAGAAATCTACCCAAGTAAAAGTGTTTACATGTAATTGTACAACCGAAACTTGGCTTGGTCTCCCTTGTAGACATAAGCTTGGAGGGTATAAGGAGCTTATTCCCATCGCAGATATTGATCCTTTTTGGAAGCAACTTTCGTTTGACCCAACTCCCTCAGGAGCTTCTGATGAACAATTTGGAGATTGGAAAGTACATCAATGAGAAATATCGAAGACAAACTTATGCGGGAAGACAAATACTGGTTTCTAATTTATGGCCGGCTTCCCGTAAGTGCTTGGGAGTAGAAGAAGAGCCAATAAAACAAAAACCACCTGGAAGACCAACAACTAAAAAGTCGTTCAGACAAACTATGAATGATGCGAAGAGCTGCACCAGTAACCCTTCACGTCATGATTATGTACAAGTGGAATTTACGGAGTACGAGAAGTCTTTCCTTCCCAAGAAAAGGAGTCGATCCAAAAACAAAGACTTAACACAAAATGATAGCGAAGTTATACATATGGAAGAGCATGTGGTCGACACTCAATAGAGAAAATCGAGCGTAATGGTGACGATAAGAGGAAAATTAGGAAATCTGCATACACCAAGGGATTCGCAAGGAAGACCACATCGTGTTGCTTACACTTTGTACGAAGAGTATGCAGCACAACTTCCGTATGTCATCTTAGATCACCTTATATCCACCGATGACGTTAATGCATATGGAAATTATGGTTATCATGTTGCAACCGAACAATTGGGGCATTTCGAGGTGGCCGACGAACTAAAGCTAACCCAAATCAAATATGCAAGAACAAAAATGGCAGCTACACTTGTGAAGGACAAGCAACTCTATTTAACCATGATAATGGAAGGAGATTCAAAAGAGAGGGAACAGAAGTTCAAGGAGTTGTTATCTAACGTGAAATGGCGGAAAGGGTCGAAGAAGTCCGGTTATAAGTTTTGGATGCAAATGTCCTTTGGTGGTCAGCTTTTAGCAGACACATTCACTTGTGTTGTAATAGTATTCAGTAAAGGCTTCCCCGGAGGCTCTTGTATTTACGTACCCTCAAGAACTAAGTATGAGGCGGCGATAAAGAAGAGAAGAATTGTAATGGCACATGTGAACGATAACCATTACATAGGTTTGAAGATTTCCGAAGAATGCCCTTTGTCGCGGGTGGTCTATGGTGATTAGGGAGAGTACACCAAGGAGTGGACAAACCAGTATGAGTATGGAATGAACATTTGGAATGCTATGGACCCCATCTCGATTTACGTAGACATGGGCGGTGAATCGTGATTGAAGATGTTTATTTTGACATTTGCATTGCATTTTTAAGCATACCTTTTGTAAGTGGCTGTATCTTGACCCAGGATAATTGTATTTTGAAGAGTGCTAGATGAATACAATGTGTTTACTCTTACGGCTTATGTTTTTTTCTCTTTGTACAAGTTGAGTCGTTAACATACTTCAAATTACTTGCTAACGACTCTTAGAGTCGTTAGTACATATTATCATATTCCCTAACGACTTTAAAGGTTAAATTTGCATTGTCTCCTTGATGTATTGATCACTAGAGTCGTTATCGTATATACCTACAGAGTAACGACTATCATAGCTAAATTTGCATTGTGTCCTGGGTTTTTTTCAACTGAGAGTCATTAGAGTACATATACATAATTATTGATGACTATATTCTATTGTAGCTTAGAATCCCAACGAATCTTTTTGATGTACACTTTTCCCCAAAAAAATAGCCGTTGCAATTGGGTTTTAAATATAGAGGAAGCAATTGTTTTTCCCCTAGCAAGTTATTTTTGCAATGAAAACTACAAGGTCAAGTAGAAATTCTACCGAAGACATACTCCAAAGATGCAAACGTCCAACAAACTCGATTTTTGCAATGGAAGAAGAGATACACAAAAGAAGCATGCGACCATCCTAAAAATCATACACCAAATCGCCATATCCTACGAAGGAAGAAGAAGAAATGCACGAGGCCAAAAAGCGGGGTCTAGAACAATTTCATCTAAGGGAAAGGATGAAACAAGTGGAGGATGGCTCAAAAATTACTACATATCGAAGGATCTTGAAGATGAGACTACATCTCGGTCAAATCATGTTGTGAAGATGGGTGAAAACTACAAAAAACCACGCCACAACTATGATAGTGGGCATATTTCTTCTAGGGTTACTCATGTTATGAAATTGTGCTCAAAATACAACAAGTTTCTCGCTATGAACAATAGGGATAGGCGTGCGGCCCAAGAAGCGTATAAGAAATGGAGAGGAGAGCCGTTTTATCACATCGAAGCTGCAATTGTTGTGGAATCTGGCAGTAGAAAAAGTGGTTAACATGTAATATCTTCTCGAAATTTACTTACACTACCAATGCTATTATTTCCAAGAATTCAATGCAAATGGGTTTTAGTTACTCTAAAGAGTCGTCATCTTACAATACTCACAAAATTTCCGACTCTAACGAAGTTTCATGAGTCGTCCTACTGCTAATTTTCCAGACTAACGACTTTGGTTACGAATTTCAAAAAAAATGACCGTTGGAGGATTCTTCTATATAATACAACCCTCACATGTTGATAAAATTGCCAGAAACTTTAACTATCATCCGAAATACTCATCCTTCAATGGCAATGGTGGAATGGGAAAGGCATGAGGATTTGTGTCTCGTAAAATCATTTGCTAATACGTTTCATGAACGTCCAAATGAAATATATTCAATGTTTTGGAAGAGAGTCTTCTATGAGTGTACATCGAATCCTAATAACCGCAAATGGAGAGACTTAGCATTTCGATTCAACTACATGAAAGGTTCAATGCGAGAGTACGTAATAGTTAGAAATATGGTGTATGACTATCATCCACAATCTCCCCTAAGGGAAAAGGTTAGTAATCCAATAATGTTAGTACCTTATTCATTGTTAAAAGTTTCTAATGTAAGAATTCCTATATTATTATAGCTGGAAAGTTTCAAAGGGTTATGGACAATTAAGTAATGGGGAAACTAGCTTCATTCACCACAAAGAATATACCACATTGTATCGACGAGCAAGAAGGTTTATTGACGAACATTTGATGCGCCGGATTCTTGATTACCCTTACTAGTTTTTCTATAATGCCACACTTTATGTAGTGTTGCTTTTTTACTGAAATCAATTCCCTTTTTTTGTTAGGTCAGATGTTATGCATATAAAGAGTCATTAGTTATATTCCAAATTATAATAACGACCCTTAAGCAGGTTGTTATGATCTACATAAGGGTCGTCCGGTTTATTTGAAATAACAATAACGACCCTATTTTAAATACTTCATAAATCGCCTGGATTATTGAACTGTAGGGTCGTTTGCTTTAGCCATAAATAACCTAATGACCCTGGCCATCTATGTCTTATCTCCCTGGATTATTGTATCAAAAGGGTCGTTAGGTTAATCCATAAACACAATAACGACTCTATTCAACTATTTCTTTACTTCCATGGATTATTGCATTATTACAGTCGTTAGGTATATTTCAAATAACAATAACGACCCTATCTAAATATTTCTGAAATCCTCTGGATTATTGAATTTTAAGGTCGTTTTGTTTAGCCATTAACAAACTAACGACCCTATCCAGGGATTTCTTTGACTCTCCTGAAAGTTTTGTCAATAAAGGGTCGTCGTGTTGATACAGTTATAATAAATGACTCTGATACTGGGAATTGAATTCCTAATTAATCAACGTAAGGGTCGTTCAACTGCTATAATGGACGTTGCCGACTCTTCAGTTGGTTTAGAAAAGATAAAGTTTTTTTCTAATCGTAAACATGCTAAAACAATAAACATCGTGCCAACATATTATGAAAATGTATAAAACCTAAGTTCAAGTTTTAAGTTTCCAAACCTAACACACAAAGTTGTTTAACAAACTATCTAAACATAATAACAAACCATGGAAAGAAAAGTTATAAAAAATAACTTCAAGTTTAAAGTTAATACACTTCTTTACAACGAAGACCACCTCCTCTTCATGACCTACCTGATCTAGAGACCGTCTTATTTCTCTTTGGAGGACCCTGAGTTGCACCACCGCCATCTTGTTCATTTTGTGGTTGGCTACTTTGTCCCTGCTGAGTACGTTCTTCTTCCATCTGTACACGTGTTTTTCGGCTCCTCTTGCCTTCCTTGGAGAGCTCATCAAACATCTTCTTTGCTTTCGGATTTTCAATGTGCTCCATGTATTGAGCATAACGACGTTGCTTCTCAGGATCAAAGACTTCCCCTTTATCAGCCCAGCAACATAGAGCCTTGAAAACAAGTTTCATCTGTTCCCTCTATATGCATTCAAATACGAATTCAACGTTAACTAGCTTATATTTTAATTAAGATGAACACAAGAATACTATGAATAAGCAACTCACCACTAGTTTAAGAATTGTAGAATCATCTCTAGGTTCAGCTTGAGAAGAAGAGGAGGATGATCTGTTGGTCCTCCTAGTTGAATCAATACGAATAACCCGATCATGCGAGAAACTTTCATACCATTCAAGGTAATCTGGAGTTTCCTCGTGCCCTTCGTTGACATGCTCCCAAGTTGTGACATCTACTAACCTAGAGTGTCTATCATTCCAATGGTGGTAATTGGGTTAAGGGTCGTAAAACACCTTTATGTTCTACTCATTAGCCATACACTTAGATAACTCATGCTTGAAGGGAGGAACGTACTCTTCATCGGGTGAATCTTGAATAAACCCAAGTTGATGCATCACTCTCATCGGATTGTACATCGAGAAACCGTAAGGATAAAACAAAGGGACATCGTACATCACGATAGGTTCCATTACGCCATCTCTATTCTCCGCATACGGATTAAATTTTACCTCTTCCACATTGATGTTGTCCAACTTTGCCCGCATTGCTACCAACGCCTCTTTTTGATCCTTATCCTAAGAACTGGTGAACAAATAGAGTTTATCTGTTGGATCACCTTGCTTCCAATCTTTGTTTGGTTTTACATCTTCATTACCTTTAATCAGTGACGATAAATGATCATAGAACCACACCTAGACAATAAAACAATGAAATAAACATCAAATGATTTAAAGAAAATAATTTAGACAAACAAAACAACTTTCATCAATCCAAATACCTTGAGTAGACCCAAATTGCCATTGATCTGTGAAGTTTGTTCCCGAGATGCTTTGGAAAGATGACTATTCAAATACGCAACTATGACAGTACCCCAAGAGTACTTGTTCACATCTTTCAAAGGATCCAAAAGCTGAAGAAGGTTGGCGCTAGCCCTATTACCTTTGCTGTCGGGAAATATAACAGATGCAAGTATGTAAAACAAATACGCGCCTGCAGCGTAACGGCATTTCTCATCAGTAAGACCCTCCTTTTCTTTGTCTAAAGTCCCAGAAAACATTTCCCTAATCTTTACAAGTTTGAACTCTTTCTTATTATAGTTGGTTCCCTTCTCAAATTGCCTATCAGTGGTGGCTTGATCCCATCCAAACAAGTTCTTGGTCCACCCATAGATATCATCCCAAGTAGGCCTTATCTTGAAATTATCACTGGTGGATTTGCCTTCGATGTGCAACCCTAATATATTTTCCACATCATCAGGAGTAACTTTCATCTCGCCAAATGGGAATTGGAATGTGTCGACTTCAGGATAATACCTTTCACATAGAGTAGATACTTCAACCTTATCATAATCAATCACTGAGTTCTGAACGGCAGTATACAAACCAGAGTTTTCAACATGAGCTCTAACTCTTGCACATTCCTTGTCTAAAGGCCACAACTCCATTTTCACGAAAGAAGATTGGTGCCTGAAAGGTCGGAAGGCATTCTTATGATCCTACAAAAGAGAAACAAGTCATAATTAGAATGTATTTACAAATTTATATCACCTAATCGAATAAAAAGCAAAGTTGGTATACTTACGATTGTCTCATAGATGGTACGATCCCACGATCCCGGATATCCAAATAGAACTTTACATCCATCCCTAGGTTCTCCTCTCGCTTTACCACTAATAAGACGATCCAGATGCAAATCTTTTATAGGAACGTGTCTTGCGCTAGGTGCAATGTCCGATCCATCCTTCTTTACCCTATTTTTAATCTTCGGCTGTTCAATATCTTCACCGCCCTGTTTACCAGCATCATCACCTTCATCATCCTTATCACCATATTTACCTTCATCATCATCCTTCTCTTCATCATCTTTCTCCTCCTCTTCACCATCACCATCCCCATCCCCATCCCCATCCCCATTACCATCACCATCCTCATTACCATCACCATCACCATCCCCCTCCCCATCACCATCACCATTACCATCAACTTCTTGTATCTCTTCTTCTTATTCTACTTCTTCTTCCTTATCACTTCCTTCAGCTGAAATAACATGAGAGGATGAACGTGATGAATCCGAAGACTCCTCACCTTTGTCTCTTGGTTGAGTGATAGAAAAGGGTAACTCACTCGGTTTTCTTCCGCGAAATGGACCGGAATTTAAGTACCTACCATGTCGGGGAGGTTTGGAAGGAGGGGTTATCATCATTTTAACCCTGTCTTTGGCCTTCTTGGCACTACAGCCCATACACATAAAAGAACATAACAAACATAGGAGTTAGATTCATGTCTTCAGTTTAAGGGTCGTTAAATTAATACTCTAACAACCAAACGACCCTTTAAAACAAAGCAACGACTCTATTTATTGGGTGACGACTTTTCCGTTTTTTGGACATGGACCCTGACTTTTTCTCCAGTAGGGTCGTTGGTTAATTAGTTAGAGTCGTTCAAAAGAAAACAAAAGGGTCGTCGGTATATAATCACCGTCGTTATCAAAGGCTCGTCGTATTCATACTAATACCCAACCGACGCTAATCTAGATCACCATTACAATACAGTTTCAGAAAAACGGTCGGCATCTTCAACATAAGAACCTAACGATTTTTCATACATTTTACATGAAACTATAGGGTCGTTAGGGTTTTAACATTACGATACTGCCGACCCTTACACTGTAACTTCCATTCTTAGGTTACCAGACTCGATTTCACAATCAAAACACACCAAAATATGGAATGCAAGTTGGGTTTTAGTTAACATACCTTCTAATTGGGGCCATGCGTTTCTTGGGTTTCGATTTTTCCGGTTGGGAGACTTTGGGTTTCTCCTTAACCTTGCCTTTCAATGCTTCGACAAAATTGTGGAGTTGAATTGCTTTGCGAGCGGTCGTCTTTGTGCGAGCCATGATTATAGAAGAAGTTAATCGTCGATTAAAGTTTTATCATAGACGATTAAACGATGAATCGGATGAAGATATCATCTTCTTCGACCGTCGTTAATGGTGGTGGTAGTGGAGAAGATGAAGAGGAGGAGAATAAGAAGATGAAGTGAAACTGATTTTGAAGTTAGATTTGGTTTTAGGGGTATAAATTAGGGGCCTTGATTAGGGAAGTTAACTAGCCTATAACTGATTTTTAAGAGTAAGGGTAAAACAGTATATTCACAATCGAATCAATACACCCCGGAAATTTTTTGGGGTGTAAATAAAATGTCATGGCCCTCATTTAATGTGGGCGGCCCCAATTAAATCAGGCTATCTATCTATTCTATTCTATTATATAAAGGGAACACCCCTTACTGTAGCAAATGAAGCTGTAATTTTTAAATTTCCGATTTTACCTTTTGTTTCATTTTTATTTCAAAGGAAGTAGATAAATATATTGGTGGTAATAATGTAATTTTGGGTAGTTTAAAGACTAATTTCCCTGTACTGAATCTCCCACATTCGAATTTTTTCTTCTAATTAGATTAAATCACCTTTGTTGATCAAATCAGATCGTTGAAATTTTTAACTAATTGAATCTATGAAGAACCAATCAAAATATACATTCCTAGATTCATCAAATATAATGGGTAGCTAATAGAACAAAAAGAAGAAAAAAAATCAATGATTCTATTTCAAAAGATAAAGATATCAAAGAGATGAAATGTTATCATATAGGAATTAAGGAGCAAGAAAGATCACGGCCAAAATAGTGGGAGCTGGGATGGATGAAAAAAAGAGAGAGGAAGAAAGTGGGCGTGTAACAGAGGGAGAAGAAAGAACAGTGCATAAAATTGGGTTTAGGTTTAGAAGTAAAATCCACGCCTCAAATCGATTCAGATAGGTTAGAGCACGTGCAAAGCACGTGCGGTGCGTTCTTGTTTAAAAACAAAATGAAGCCGTCCCTTATCCAAATATTTATGTTAAAACCAAAATTATCCTTTTTAATTAAGTTTGTGTAACGATTAGTTAGTGTAATCATTAGTTAGTGTAATTAAGTTAGGTTAATCAGAACTAGTCATAAAAACCCGACCAAACTTGTGGTACAAATTTGATAAGAAAACCCCAAAATTTTAAAATTTGATACAAAAACCCAAATTTCAAAATTGGTTTCATCAAATTCTTTGGGGGTTTTGTGTTATTTTTGTTTTGATGGGGTTTTTATATTACATTTGTTTTGATGGGATTTTTGTGGATGGATAGTGACAATGTCATCTAGATACGATTCTAAGAAGCATGCCATCGTTGAGGGAAATAACCTTGATAATCTCTCCAGAAATACACTGGTTTGGAAGCTTAAGATCTTTGATCACGAACATTCATCCAAATATAAGGATGTTGCGTTCAAAGCAGTGAAAGACACAAAATTACTTGATAAAAGTAAAAATGTGTATATCTCTGAAGATGATTACTCTGAGACTGATTCATCAGATGAAGATCTTGACAAATAAGTCTCAATGATCACAAGATAGTTTAGGGATCGTCTATTGAAAAAGAGTAAACGGTTCTCCAGAGATAAGCCAAAAGCATCAGTAAAACCTCATAATCGTATTCCTCCTAAAACAGGGACACATATGAAATTGATGACGAGGATATTCCTGAGTGCTTTAAGTGTAAAGGGTTTGGTCATTTTGCAAACGGGTGCCCAAATCGTAGAAAATACAATGGGAACAAAGGTCTTGCTACGACACTTGATGAGATGTTTGACAATTATGATTCTGATGAAGACCAAAAATCAAGTGTTGCTCTTCTATGTGAAAATATTGATTTTGATAATTGTAGCAATACATACATCAATCTTGATAATATTTTAGAAGAGAACCCAATCAAGATGGAGCAATCATTTGACCCTTTTTTGGAAACTCTATGATTAATGTTTCAGGATCTATATTGTGACTAGAAGCTTTCTTTTCACAGGCGCCTAAATTATCTTATGCGTTGACATGCTCCTATTGTTCTCTCAAGGGTCATCAACTTTCAAAGTGTTTCAAGTACAAACACAAGATGAGATACGTCAACAAGCTTCAACGGAGAGCAGATCATCTAACTACCAAGATCAAACTCACGTAGAAAATAGCCGAGGTATGTAAGATCTTATCCTTCTTGAAGAAAGTAGTTTCCAAAGGTAGATTTAGACCATTAGATAGGAAAACATGGTCTAAACATAAGGAAAGTCAAGGTTCCATGAATTCCAACCAAAAGGATCATGGTGGACAGATTGTTGTTCACCACAGCATAACTTGATTGTGTTGTCTTTGTGCATTTTGTCTCATGTGCCTGTTTAAAAGAGACAAGATCTTGCACACCTCATGCTTTAAAATAAAAATTTCTTTTGTTTTTTTAGCTTTTTGTTGTTTGGTTTTTGGAATTCCTTCATATCACTGTTGATATATTGGAAAGGACCTGATTTCCAAAATAAGGGGGTTATTAGCGATAATTCCACTCTTTATAGGGTTGTGAGATATGCGTACACAAACCTTTTATAGGTTTATAAACCCTATATTCCTTTTTCCTTTTCCCTTTTCTGATACTCTTTATATCTTAAGACTGCTTGTTGAGGTTTGGTTGTGAATTCCTCTCACAAACCGTGTGTATATGGAAACTCCAAGCATCAGGTCTTCTGATGGGAAATATGTCAATATGACTGTTAAGCCATCAATCACTAAGGAAAAAGAGAAATCTCAATTGTCTCCAACTGTAAAAAGAAAAAGAAAGAATGTGAGGAAGCCAAGAGTTGTTCCTTCAAACTCTCAGAAGTATGATGTTCTTGAAGAGTTGAAGTAGTTAAGAAATGAGATTTAACAAATAAAGTCTTGTGGTTTAAGATCATTGGAAATTCAGAAGGCCCTGATTCGACATCATCATCCAAAAAGGTTTATTGGTATTGACTCCTTCCTCCATGAACCATATGTTCCAATGGCTGTTGACGACAAGGAGTTCGGGGAAGACAACGAATTTTTCAAAGATCTTAATGTCTAGGAAGTCTTCTTATGAGAATTTTATTCTTGTGTTTTAGGAAGAATAACTAGAGTTTGGAATAGCCATAATTGTGATTACACATAGCTATGTCCAATGTTTTCATCTTTATTTGTTTTTAGATTTATTTATTTAAAACTATAAAAATTGTTTCAAGATGAGTTTGGCAGTATTAATATTTATAGTTTTATATATGTAAATATGTTATGGGATATGTGTGTTTGCGTCCGTGAACTTTCATTGTCCTATACGATGTCAAAAGTTATCTCTTTTATATGTCCATATGCAAGTATTGATACAAGATAGATGAACTTTTGACAAACAAAAGTTAAGCCTATTATGTCATTTTATGATGGAAGATAAGTTAAAATCTTTTTTTTACGAGGATTATGTCTATTGTATGTCATTTTGAAAATAGTGATGGAAAATAGAATGAATCCTTGTTTATTCCGATGTATTGATCTTCCCTAATCCATATTTTATGTATATACTGTGCGTCTCCATAAGTCTTCTTGTGTGAGCATTCCCAACTAGATAAATCATATATTCGTTTATGGTTATTTTGGTTGTGTATTCCGATTAAATTAATCATTGGTTTTATTGTGGTTAGTTTAATTGAGAATTTTGGATACAAAATCATTTTTGTGGTTTTTGGTGTCCAGAGAAATCATTCTTTTCTTGTAAAAGTAAGGTTGCTATTGTTTTTCTCTCGGGAATGACAACAAATGGGGGAGAGTTCTTTTGAACTTGCGCTTAATTTCCATATATTTGTGGGGAGTGCGGTGGTAGGCTCGGAAAGATACCTACTTCTATGTATAAACTGCAAGTGCACAGTGTCGACAAGCAACACAGGGCAAGCACAGGGCAAGCACAGGTCGAACCACAGAGACTTGGAGAGTGTAGAAGTTGATTCTAAATCCTGATTCAGAGAGTAACCAAAAGCGGTTTGATTTTGTCGATACGACGATATGATTTTCAAGTGACTGAAATAATAAAAGTAAAAGATGCAAATAACAAGATATGTAAACAATGATAATATGGATACTAGGGTATTCAAATCCACCAATAACCTATGATATGCATTCAACTTGTAATATTATTCTTGTCCTTATAGTAGATTCAAGTCTACCGTATAACTAAGGTGTTTCTCCAATGGATAATTTAATCACAACTAAAGTATTTCTCCAAAGCATTAATTGTCTAATTAAGCACAACTAATCTAAAGATCAATATTTGGTTAAACATGAGTTGTAGCATAATCAACATAGAGATATTCTAACTACAATGGATACATGGCATACATTGTGAGAGCAAGATGTTGACAAACTTGGATTAAATTATATCTTTAAACAATTCTAAACTTTCAAGAACAAGATACAAGATATGAATACATACCAATGAGTTACGGCTTCATTTAAACCCTAGCAAATGAAACTAGAACATGAAGAACATTACAACAAAACTTAAATTTGATAAACTAACATGAACAAGCTATTCTTGGATGAGTTTTCAACACAACAACCCTCTCTATTTATACACAAAAATTCTCTCACACTTGGGATCCGAATTTCACTGTAGCAACCACTCAACAATTAAACAAAACATGTTTTCTTAATTGATGGATAGAATGGAATACAATGGGGTTTTGGAAAGAATCCAATGGGGGTGAGGTGGAAATGGATTTGGGTCTTGGGTTTTGGATCATGGGTTGTTTAATCCCATGAATTTGTAAACAGGTTGTCACTGATGCGCGAGCGGGTTGCAACGCTTCCAACTTTCTTCTCTTTTGTCTTCTCAATTCTTCCAAGCTTTATTTAGTACTTAAAAACACAAAATTAATTAATACAAATATTTATTCTTGAAGATGGTAAGAATGCAAAATTTGGGATAATATATGACTTTGAAGCGCGAAATATGAGTTAAGTGCCAATGAAAAGGTGTATGAATATGCAATATTTGGTACTCATCAAATACCCCCAAACCTGAATTTTACTTGTCCTCAAGTGAAACAGAAATCCAGAAATCCTAACTATACCACTGTCGCTGGTCTCTCGAATGCATTTAGCGTATGCACTAAGCCTTTAAACCCCTAGGTGTCCCTAGTGGACGAGTTGTAGTCTCGTGAGGGCCTACCAAAGAAGTACCCACAAACCCTTCTCCAATATCGTAGCATCCATAGAAATGTCTTTGTCTTCTGGTCTTCAACTGTAGATGATGAACTTCGGAATTTCGTAGAACCTTGATAATTTGTAACCATTTTTTTTTAAGACCCGCTACACATCTGATCATCATATTTTTTTAGTGACCCGCTACACAGCTGATCATCATTTTTTTTTTAGTGACCCGCTACACAGCTGATCATCAGATACCAAACACAAGACCCGCTACACAGCTGGTCATCATAAAAAAAATTTGATTTTTGATTTATTTATTTTTTAATAAAAGACTAAAAAATCTATATGCAAAACACTACAAAAAAAAAATCCTACAAAAGACCCGCTACACAGCTGGTCATAGAAAAGAAGAAAAAAAATGCAATAGACTACAAAGGATCCTACAAAAGACCCGCTACACAGCTGGTCTTGACAAAGACAACCAAAAATAAAATGCAAAAGACTATAAAAGACCCTATAAAAGACCCGCTCCACAAACTGGTCATAAAAAAATGCAAAAGACTACAAAAAAAACTACAAAAGACCCGCTATACAGCTGGTCTTGACAAAGACAACCAAAAATAAAATGCAAAAGACTATAAAAGACCCTATAAAAGACCCGCTCCACAGATGGTCATAAAAAACACAACAAAAATTGTAATACTCCCCCAAACCTAAATCTAACATTGTCCTCAATGTTTCAAAAGATAACAGAAACAACAAAACATGAGAACAAAACAGATTCAAAGGAAAGATATTACCAGATGCCAAAAAGGGTGGTGCTAACCATAATTGAATGAATGCTTTGAAAGCAAATAATATGAGCGCAAGACAAAATGTTTGGTTAGCACACAAATATATCAACAAGATTCAAAATTTTACCTACTAGATTATACAATGATGACTCACCATGTACCAACAATCTAAAAAGTTGAGGATCAACCCAAAAGACGTAGTGCGGAAACATCAACAGCCTTACACAATTATAACAGGACAACAATGCAAGTGAGACTGCATATGTGAATGAGTTACCCCCAAACCTAGATTTTTCAATAGATATATTTTTGGGTGCAAAATCTAACAATTTCAGGGGTGCACCATGCACAAGATCTAGTTCAAAGTGGATTTTTTCAGGGATGGATGGAGAGACATGAGTGAACTCTAATTGTGGCTCATCAAAGGTATTATATTTAACTGCAAAATAGTCCAAGAGGACTTGAGAGGCACACAGTTCCAATCCTAGATTAGGTACTCTTAGAAAAGTAGGTTTAACAATAACTTTACAAACCAAATCTAGGTTGGGTGCAAGATTACCAGTTTGTGACATGGGCAGGGAGGTAGGCACATCATTATTAGGCACATCTATAACTCCTAAATCATTTTCCAAAGGTCGCAAACATGCTCACATTCATAGAACAATCCATCAAGACCCAAATAAGTATCATGCTCATCCAAAGTTTTATTCTCATGCATAGAAAAATCCAAAGAGACATCACAATGTGACCCAGGCAGAGAATCAGACACGTCAATTATGTTTTTATGCATAAGATCATTAGTGTTGACAGGAGATTCAACATTAACTATGTCAGACACAAGTACAACATCATGCTCATGCTCATAAAACAAATCAATAAGCCCCAGTTCACAATCATCCCCTAGAACTTCAGTTTTATGCATAGGAATATCACAAGAAACTTCACAATGTGACTTAGCTATGACATGCAAACAAGGGTGGGTCCGGGCGACAAAGTGACTCATATTTTTCTTGCCCATCCTAGGATGGTGGCATTGGCACAATGTTTCTACCAAGTATTGTTCATAGATTGCACTTATAAGACCAACAGGTATAACATGCCGATGTTGAACGTGGTTAGTCATACTTCGGATAAACAATCTTTCACCGTGGCGAACAAAAACCGCAGATTATATTTACGGATCGAGATTTTGCAGTTATGATTGCCGTTTGTCAGGTTTTTCCACTAGCTCAACATTTTCTTTGTACGTGGCACATCCAACAAAATATTTTTCAAAATTGCAAGAAACAGATCCAAAAAATCAAACTGGCAAAGGGTAATCAACGTTCCGAGGAGGAAGACGATGGTCTGAGTAAACTTTCAAGAGAAGAGAGAGCGGCAGAGAGAAAGAAATATAAGGAAAAATACGACGAATATGGGGATGTATGGGAGGAATTTTTCAAACAGTGGGACTACTTGGTTCATTCAAATACCGAGGTGAAGTACTATGCTAGATTGTAGAAGTTTATTGATGATTGGAGTACGAATTATAAGAAGGTGGTCGACTATTGCCTAGATACGTGGTTGAATCCTTTGAAGGAGAAGTTCGTTTATGCATGGACCAATAAGTACAAGCATTTCAAGAATGAGTCAACGGGTATTGCTGAGCAGTCTCACGGGTGTTTGAAAAAAATTCTTGAGCTCAACAATGGTGGGGTGGTTACGGTTCAAGAATCTATTCACGAGCACGCCGAGAATGATCTTATCAAGATTGATTCTCAGATGGAGCATAGTAAAGACCGTTTTTTGAAGCAATACCTACAAGACAAAGATTTGCTAAGGGGGGTTGCACACCAAGTGTCATGGTGGGCAATAAAGCATATGATGGCTGAACTATTCAGATTTCGAGAGAAAGCTACCCAAGTAAAAGTGTTTACATGTAATTGTACAACCGAAACTTGGCTTGGTCTCCCTTGTAGACATAAGCTTGGAGGGTATAAGGAGCTTATTCCCATCGCAGATATTGATCCTTTTTGGAAGCAACTTTCGTTTGACCCAACTCCCTCAGGAGCTTCTGATGAACAATTTGGAGATTGGAAAGTACATCAATGAGAAATATCGAAGACAAACTTATGCGGGAAGACAAATACTGGTTTCTAATTTATGGCCGGCTTCCTGTAAGTGCTTGGGAGTAGAAGAAGAGCCAATAAAACAAAAACCACCTGGAAGACCAACAACTAAAAAGTCGTTCAGACAAACTATGAATGATGCGAAGAGCTGCACCAGTAACCCTTCACGTCATGATTATGTACAAGTGGAATTTACGGAGTACGAGAAGTCTTTCCTTCCCAAGAAAAGGAGTCGATCCAAAAACAAAGACTTAACACAAAATGATAGCGAAGTTATACATATGGAAGAGCATGTGGTCGACACTCAATAGAGCCAATCGAGCGTAATGGTGACGATAAGAGGAAAATTAGGAAATCTGCATACACCAAGGGATTCGCAAGGAAGACCACATCGTGTTGCTTACACTTTGTACGAAGAGTATGCAGCACAACTTCCGTATGTCATCTTAGATCACCTTATATCCACCGATGACGTTAATGCAGATGGAAATTATGGTTATCATGTTGCAACCGAACAATTGGGGCATTTCGAGGTGGCCGACGAACAAAAGCTAACCCAAATCAAATATGCAAGAACAAAAATGGCAGCTACACTTGTGAAGGACAAGCAACTTTATTTAACCATGATAATGGAAGGAGATTCAAAAGAGAGGGAACAGAAGTTCAAGGAGTTGTTATCTAACGTGAAATGGCGGAAAGGGTCGCAGAAGTCCGGTTATAAGTTTTGGATGCAAATGTCCTTTGGTGGTCAGCTTTTAGCGGACACATTCACTTGTGTTGTAATAGTATTCAGTAAAGGCTTCCCCGGAGGCTCTTGTATTTACGTACCCTCAAGAACTAAGTATGAGGCGGCGATAAAGAAGAGAAGAATTGTAATGGCACATGTGAACGATAACCATTACATAGGTTTGAAGATTTCCGAAGAATGCCCTTTGTCTTGGGTGGTCTATGGTGATTAGGGAGAGTACACCAAGGAGTGGACAAACCAGTATGAGTATGGAATGAACATTTGGAATGCTATGGACCCCATCTCGATTTACGTAGACATGGGCGGTGAATCGTGATTGAAGATGTTTATTTTGACATTTGCATTGCATTTTTAAGCATACCTTTTGTAAGTGGCTGTATCTTGACCCGGGATAATTGTATTTTGAAGAGTGCTAGATGAATACAATGTGTTTACTCTTACGGCTTATGTTTTTTTCTCTTTGTACAAGTTGAGTCGTTAACATACTTCAAATTACTTGTTAACGACTCTTAGAGTCGTTAGTACATATTATCATATTCCCTAACGACTTTAAAGGTTAAATTTGCATTGTCTCCTTGATGTATTGATCACTAGAGTCGTTATCGTATATACCTACAGAGTAACGACTATCATAGCTAAATTTGCATTGTGTCCTGGGTTTTTTTCAACTGAGAGTCATTAGAGTACATATACATAATTATTGATGACTATATTCTATTGTAGCTTAGAATCCCAACGAATCTTTTTGATGTACACTTTTCCCCAAAAAAATAGCCGTTGCAATTGGGTTTTAAATATAGAGGAAGCAATTGTTTTTCCCCTAGCAAGTTATTTTTGCAATGAAAACTACAAGGTCAAGTAGAAATTCTACCGAAGACATACTCCAAATATGCAAACGTCCAACAAACTCGATTTTTGCAATGGAAGAAGAGATACGCAAAAGAAGCATGCGACCATCCTAAAAACCATACACCAAATCGCCATATCCTACGAAGGAAGAAGAAGAAATGCACGAGGCCAAAAAGCGGGGTATAGAACAATTTCATCTAAGGGAAAGGATGAAACAAGTGGAGGATGGCTCAAAAATTACTACATATCGAAGGATCTTGAAGATGAGACTACATCTCGGTCAAATCATGTTGTGAAGATGGGTGAAAACTACAAAAAACCACGCCACAACTATGATAGTGGGCATATTTCTTCTAGGGTTACTCATGTTATGAAATTGTGCTCAAAATACAACAAGTTTCTCACTATGAACAATAGGGATAGGCGTGCGGCCCAAGAAGCGTATAAGAAATGGAGAGGAGAGCCGTTTTATCACATCGAAGCTGTAATTGTTGTGGAATCTGGCAGTAGAAAAAGTGGTTAACATGTAATATCTTCTCGAAATTTACTTATACTACCAATGCTATTATTTCCAAGAATTCAATGCAAATGGGTTTTAGTTACTCTAAAGAGTCATCATCTTACAATACTCACAAAATTTCCGACTCTAACGAAGTTTCATGAGTCGTCCTACTGCTAATTTTCCAGACTAACGACTTTGGTTACGAATTTCAAAAAAAATGACCGTTGGAGGATTCTTCTATATAATACAACCCTCACATGTTGATAAAATTGCCAGAAACTTTAACTATCATCCGAAATACTCATCCTTCAATGGCAATGGTGGAATGGGAAAGGCATGAGGATTTGTGTCTCGTAAAATCATTTGCTAATACGTTTCATGAACGTCCAAATGAAATATATTCAATGTTTTGGAAGAGAGTCTTCTATGAGCGTACATCGAATCCTAATAACCGCAAATGGAGAGACTTAGCATTTCGATTCAACTACATGAAAGGTTCAATGCGAGAGTACGTAATAGTTAGAAATATGGTGTATGACTATCATCCACAAGCTCCCCTAAGGGAAAAGGTTAGTAATCCAATAATGTTAGTACCTTATTCATTGTTAAAAGTTTCTAATGTAAGAATTCCTATATTATTATAGCTGGAAAGTTTCAAAGGGTTATGGACAATTCGTAATGGGGAAACTAGCTTCATTCACCACAAAGAATATACCACATTGTATCGACGAGCAAGAAGGTTTATTGACGAACATTTGATGCGCCGGATTCTTGATTACCCTTACTAGTTTTTCTATAATGCCACACTTTATGTAGTGTTGCTTTTTTACTGAAATCAATTCCCTTTTTTTGTTAGGTCATATGTTATGCATATAAAGAGTCATTAGTTATATTCCAAATTATAATAACGACCCTTAAGCAGGTTGTTATGATCTACATAAGGGTCGTCCGGTTTATTTGAAATAACAATAACGACCCTATTTTAAATACTTCATAAATCGCCTGGATTATTGAACTGTAGGGTCGTTTGCTTTAGCCATAAATAACCTAATGACCCTGGCCATCTATGTCTTATCTCCCTGGATTATTGTATCAAAAGGGTCGTTAGGTTAATCCATAAACACAATAACGACTCTATTCAACTATTTCTTTACTTCCATGGATTATTGCATTATTACAGTCGTTAGGTATATTTCAAATAACAATAACGACCCTATCTAAATATTTCTGAAATCCTCTGGATTATTGAATTTTAAGGTCGTTTTGTTTAGCCATTAACAAACTAACGACCCTATCCAGGGATTTCTTTGACTCTCCTGAAAGTTTTGTCAATAAAGGGTCGTCGTGTTGATACAGTTATAATAAATGACTCTGATACTGGGAATTGAATTCCTAATTAATCAACGTAAGGGTCGTTCAACTGCTATAATGGACGTTGCCGACTCTTCAGTTGGTTTAGAAAAGATAAAGTTTTTTTCTAATCGTAAACATGCTAAAACAATAAACATCGTGCCAACATATTATGAAAATGTATAAAACCTAAGTTCAAGTTTTAAGTTTCCAAACCTAACACACAAAGTTGTTTAACAAACTATCTAAACATAATAACAAACCATGGAAAGAAAAGTTATAAAAAATAACTTCAAGTTTAAAGTTAATACACTTCTTTACAACGAAGACCACCTCCTCTTCATGACCTACCTGATCTAGAGACCGTCTTATTTCTCTTTGAGGACCCCGAGTTGCACCACCGCCATCTTGTTCATTTTGTGGTTGGCTACTTTGTCCCCGCCGAGTACGTTCTTCTTCCATCTGTACACGTGTTTTTCGGCTCCTCTTGCCTTCCTTGGAGAGCTCATCAAACATCTTCTTTGCTTTCGGATTTTCAATGTGCTCCATGTATTGAGCATAACGACGTTGCTTCTCAGGATCAAAGACTTCCCCTTTATTAGCCCAGCAACATAGAGCCTTGAAAACAAGTTTCATCTGTTCCCTCTATATGCATTCAAATACGAATTCAACGTTAACTAGCTTATATTTTAATTAAGATGAACACAAGAATACTATGAATAAGCAACTCACCACTAGTTTAAGAATTGTAGAATCATCTCTAGGTTCAGCTTGAGAAGAAAAGGAGGATGATCTGTTGGTCCTCCTAGTCGAATCAATACGAATAACCCGATCATGCGAGAAACTTTCATACCATTCAAGGTAATCTGGAGTTTCCTCGTGCCCTTCGTTGACATGCTCCCAAGTTGTGACATCTACTAACCTAGAGTGTCTATCATTCCAATGGTGGTAATTGGGTTAAGGGTCGTAAAACACCTTTATGTTCTACTCATTAGCCATACACTTAGATAACTCATGCTTGAAGGGAGGAACGTACTCTTCATCGGGTGAATCTTGAATAAACCCAAGTTGATGCATCACTCTCATCGGATTGTACATCGAGAAACCGTAAGGATAAAACAAAGGGACATCGTACATCACGATAGGTTCCATTACGCCATCTCTATTCTCCGCATACGGATTAAATTTTACCTCTTCCACATTGATGTTGTCCAACTTTGCCCGCATTGCTACCAACGCCTCTTTTTGATCCTTATCCTAAGAACCGGTGAACAAATAGAGTTTATCTGTTGGATCACCTTGCTTCCAATCTTTGTTTGGTTTTACATCTTCATTACCTTTAATCAGTGACGGGAAATGATCATAGAACCACACCTAGACAATAAAACAATGAAATAAACATCAAATGATTTAAAGAAAATAATTTAGACAAACAAAACAACTTTCATCAATCCAAATACCTTGAGTAGACCCAAATTGCCATTGATCTGTGAAGTTTGTTCCCGAGATGCTTTGGAAAGATGACTATTCAAATGCACAACTATGACAGTACCCCAAGAGTACTTGTTCACATCTTCCAAAGGATCCAAAAGCTGAAGAAGGTTGGCGCTAGCCCTATTACCTTTGCTGTCGGGAAATATAACAGACGCAAGTATGTAAAACAAATACGCACCTGCAGCGTAACAGCATTTCTCATCAGTAAGACCCTCCTTTTCTTTGTCTAAAGTCCCAGAAAACATTTCCCTAATCTTTACAAGTTTGAACTCTTTCTTATTATAGTTGGTTCCCTTCTCAAATTGCCTATCAGTGGTGGCTTGATCCCATCCAAACAAGTTCTTGGTCCACCCATAGATATCATCCCAAGTAGGCCTTATCTTGAAATTATCACTGGTGGATTTGCCTTCGATGTGCAACCCTAATATATGTTCCACATCATCAGGAGTAACTTTCATCTCGCCAAATGGGAATTGGAATGTGTCGACTTCAGGATAATACCTTTCACATAGAGTAGATACTTCAACCTTATCATAATCAATCACTGAGTTCTGAACGGCAGTATACAAACCAGAGTTTTCAACATGAGCTCTAACTCTTGCACATTCCTTGTCTAAAGGCCACAACTCCATTTTCACGAAAGAAGATTGGTGCCTGAAAGGTCGGAAGGCATTCTTATGATCCTACAAAAGAGAAACAAGTCATAATTAGAATGTATTTACAAATTTATATCACCTAATCGAATAAAAAGCAAAGTTGGTATACTTACGATTGTCTCATAGATGGTACGATCCCACGATCCCGGATATCCAAATAGAACTTTACATCCATCCCTAGGTTCTCCTCTCGCTTTACCACTAATAAGACGATCCAGATGCAAATATTTTATAGGAACATGTCTTGCGCTAGGTGCAATGTCCGATCCATCCTTCTTTACCCTATTTTTAATCTTCGGCTGTTCAATATCTTCACCGCCCTGTTTACCAGCATCATCACCTTCATCATCCTTATCACCATATTTACCTTCATCATCATCCTTCTCTTCATCATCTTTCTCCTCCTCTTCACCATCACCATCCCCATCCCCATCCCCATCCCCATTACCATCACCATCCTCATTACCATCACCATCACCATCCCCCTCCCCATCACCATCACCATTACCATCAACTTCTTGTATCTCTTCTTCTTCTTCTACTTCTTCTTCCTTATCACTTCCTTCAGCCGAAATAACATGAGAGGATGAACGTGACGAATCCGAAGACTCCTCACCTTTGTCTCTTGGTTGAGTGATAGAAAAGGGTAACTCACTCGGTTTTCTTCCGCGAAATGGACCGGAATTTAAGTACCTACCATGTCGGGGAGGTTTGGAAGGAGGGGTTATCATCATTTTAACCCTGTCTTTGGCCTTCTTGGCACTACAGCCCATACACATAAAAGAACATAACAAACATAGGAGTTAGATTCATGTCTTCAGTTTAAGGGTCGTTAAATTAATACTCTAACAACCAAACAACCCTTTAAAACAAAGACTCTATTTATTGGGTGATGACTTTTCCGTTTTTTGGACATGGACCCTGACTTTTTCTCCAGTAGGGTCGTTGGTTAATTAGTTAGAGTCGTTCAAAAGAAAACAAAAGGGTCGTCGGTATATAATCACCGTCGTTATCAAAGGCTCGTCGTATTCATACTAATACCCAACCGACGCTAATCTAGATCACCATTACAATACAGTTTCAGAAAAACGGTCGGCATCTTCAACCTAAGAACCTAACGATTTTTCATACATTTTACATGAAACTATAGGGTCGTTAGGGTTTTAACATTACGATACTGCCGACCCTTACACTGTAACTTCCATTCTTAGGTTACCAGACTCGATTTCACAATCAAAACACACCAAAATATGGAATGCAAGTTGGGTTTTAGTTAACATACCTTCTAATTGGGGCCATGCGTTTCTTGGGTTTCGATTTTTCCGGTTGGGAGACTTTGGGTTTCTCCTTAACCTTGCCTTTCAATGCTTCGACAAAATTGTGGAGTTGAATTGCTTTGCGAGCGGTCGTCTTTGTGCGAGCCATGATTATAGAAGAAGTTAATCGTCGATTAAAGTTTTATCATAGACGATTAAACGATGAATCGGATGAAGATATCATCTTCTTCGACCGTCGTTAATGGTGGTGGTAGTGGAGAAGATGAAGAGGAGGAGAATAAGAAGATGAAGTGAAACTGATTTTGAAGTTAGATTTGGTTTTAGGGGTATAAATTAGGGGCCTTGATTAGGGAAGTTAATTAGCCTATAACTGATTTTTAAGAGTAAGGGTAAAACAGTATATTCACAATCGGATCAATACACCCCGGAAAATTTTTGGGGTGTAAATAAAATGTCATGGCCCTCATTTAATGTGGGCGGCCCCAATTAAATCAGGCTATCTATCTATTCTATTCTATTATATAAAGGGAACACCCCTTACTGTAGCAAATGAAGCTGTAATTTTTAAATTTCCGATTTTACCTTTTGTTTCATTTTTATTTCAAAGGAAGTAGATAAATATATTGGTGGTAATAATGTAATTTTGGGTAGTTTAAAGACTAATTTCCCTGTACTGAATCTCCCACATTCGAATTTGTTCTTCTAATTAGATTAAATCACCTTTGTTGATCAAATCAGATCGTTGAAATTTTTAACTAATTGAATCTATGAAGAACCAATCAAAATATACATTCCTAGATTCATCAAATATAATGGGTAGCTAATAGAACAAAAAGAAGAAAAAAAATCAATGATTCTATTTCAAAAGATAAAGATATCAAAGAGATGAAATGTTATCATATAGGAATTAAGGAGCAAGAAAGATCACGGCCAAAATAGTGGGAGCTGGGATGGATGAAAAAAAGAGAGAGGAAGAAAGTGGGCGTGTAACAGAGGGAGAAGAAAGAACAATGCATAAAATTGGGTTTAGGTTTAGAAGTAAAATCCACGCCTCAAATCGATTCAGATAGGTTAGAGCACGTGCAAAGCACGTGCGGTGCGTTCTTGTTTAAAAACAAAATGAAGCCGTCCCTTATCCAAATATTTATGTTAAAACCAAAATTATCCTTTTTAATTAAGTTTGTGTAACGATTAGTTAGTGTAATCATTAGTTAGTGTAATTAAGTTAGGTTAATCAGAACTAGTCATAAAAACCCGACCAAACTTGTGGTACAAATTTGATAAGAAAACCCCAAATTTTTAAAATTTGATACAAAAACCCCAAATTTCAAAATTGGTTTCATCAAATTCTTTGGGGGTTTTGTGTTATTTTTGTTTTGATGGGGTTTTTATATTACATTTGTTTTGATGGGATTTTTGTGGATGGATAGTGACAATGTCATCTAGATACGATTCTAAGAAGCATGCCATCGTTGAGGGAAATAACCTTGATAATCTCTCCAAATACACTGGTTTGGAAGCTTAAGATCTTTGATCACGAACATTCATCCAAATATAAGGATGTTGCGTTCAAAGCAGTGAAAGACACAAAATTACTTGATAAAAGTAAAAATGTGTATATCTCTGAAGATGATTACTCTGAGACTGATTCATCAGATGAAGATCTTGACAAATAAGTCTCAATGATCACAAGATAGTTTAGGGATCGTCTATTGAAAAAGAGTAAACGGTTCTCCATAGATAAGCCAAAAGCATCAGTAAAACCTCATAATCGTATTCCTCCTAAAACAGGGACACATATGAAATTGATGACGAGGATATTCCCCGAGTGCTTTAAGTGTAAAGGGTTTGGTCATTTTGCAAACGGGTGCCCAAATCGTAGAAAATACAATGGGAACAAAGGTCTTGCTACGACACTTGATGAGATGTTTGACAATTATGATTCTGATGAAGACCAAAAATCAAGTGTTGCTCTTCTATGTGAAAATATTGATTTTGATAATTGTAGCAATACATACATCAATCTTGATAATATTTTAGAAGAGAACCCAATCAAGATGGAGCAATCATTTGACCCTTTTTTGGAAACTCTATGATTAATGTTTCAGGATCTATATTGTGACTAGAAGCTTTCTTTTCACAGGCGCCTAAATTATCTTATGCGTTGACATGCTCCTATTGTTCTCTCAAGGGTCATCAACTTTCAAAGTGTTTCAAGTACAAACACAAGATGAGATATGTCAACAAGCTTCAACGGAGAGCAGATCATCTAACTACCAAGATCAAACTCACGTAGAAAATAGCCGAGGTATGTAAGATCTTATCCTTCTCGAAGAAAGTAGTTTCCAAAGGTAGATTTAGACCATTAGATAGGAAAACATGGTCTAAACATAAGGAAAGTCAAGGTTCCATGAATTCCAACCAAAAGGATCATGGTGGATGATTGTTGTTCACCACAGCATAACTTGATTGTGTTGTCTTTGTGCATTTTGTCTCATGTGCCTGTTTAAAAGAGACAAGATCTTGCACACCTCATGCTTTAAAATAAAAATTTCTTTTGTTTTTTTAGCTTTTTGTTGTTTGGTTTTTGGAATTCCTTCATATCACTGTTGATATATTGGAAAGGACCTGATTTCCAAAATAAGGGGGTTATTAGCGATAATTCCACTCTTTATAGGGTTGTGAGATATGCGTACACAAACCTTTTATAGGTTTATAAACCCTATATTCCTTTTTCCTTTTCCCTTTTCTGATACTCTTTATATCTTAAGACTGCTTGTTGAGGTTTGGTTGTGAATTCCTCTCACAAACCGTGTGTATATGGAAACTCCAAGCATCAGGTCTTCTGATGGGAAATATGTCAATATGACTGTTAAGCCATCAATCACTAAGGAAAAAGAGAAATCTCAATTGTCTCCAACTGTAAAAAGAAAAAGAAAGAATGTGAGGAAGCCAAGAGTTGTTCCTTCAAACTCTCAGAAGTATGATGTTCTTGAAGAGTTGAAGCAGTTAAGAAATGAGATTTAACAAATAAAGTCTTGTGTTTTAAGATCATTGGAAATTCAGAAGGCCCTGATTCGACATCATCATCCAAAAAGGTTTATTGGTATTGACTCCTTCCTCCATGAACCATATGTTCCAATGGCTGTTGACGACAAGGAGTTCGGGGAAGACAAAGAAATTTTCAAAGATCTTAATGTCTAGGAAGTCTTCTTATGAGAATTTTATTCTTGTGTTTTAGGAAGAATAACTAGAGTTTGGAATAGCCATAATTGTGATTACACATAGCTATGTCCAATGTTTTCATCTTTATTTGTTTTTAGATTTATTTATTTAAAACTATAAAAATTGTTTCGAAGATGAGTTTGGCAGTATTAATATTTATAGTTTTATATATGTAAATATGTTATGGGATATGTGTGTTTGCGTCCGTGAACTTTCATTGTCCTATACGATGTCAAAAGTTATCTCTTTTATATGTCCATATGCAAGTATTGATACAAGATAGATGAACTTTTGACAAACAAAAGTTAAGCCTATTATGTCATTTTATGATGGAAGATAAGTTAAAATCTTTTTTTTACGAGGATTATGTCTATTGTATGTCATTTTGAAAATAGTGATGGAAAATAGAATGAATCCTTGTTTATTCCGCTGTATTGATCTTTCCTAATCCATATTTTATGTATATACTGTGCGTCTCCATAAGTCTTCTTGTGTGAGCATTCCCAACTAGATAAATCATATATTCGTTTATGGTTATTTTGGTTGTGTATTCCGATTAAATTAATCATTGGTTTTATTGTGGTTAGTTTAATTGAGAATTTTGGATACAAAATCATTTTTGTGGTTTTTGGTGTCCAGAGAAATCATTCTTTTCTTGTAAAAGTAAGGTTGCTATTGTTTTTCTCTCGGGAATGACAACAAATGGGGGAGAGTTCTTTTGAACTTGCGCTTAATTTCCATATATTTGTGGGGAGTGCGGTGGTAGGCTCGGAAAGATACCTACTTCTATGTATAAACTGCAAGTGCACAGTGTCGACAAGCAACACAGGGAAAGCACAGGTCGAACCACAGAGACTTGGAGAATGTAGAAGTTGATTCTAAATCCTGATTCAGAGAGTAACCAAAAGCGGTTTGATTTTGTCGATACGACGATATGATTTTCAAGTGACTGAAATAATAAAAGTAAAAGATGCAAATAACAAGATATGTAAACAATGATAATATGGATACTAGGGTATTCAAATCCACCAATAACCTATGATATGCATTCAACTTGTAATATTATTCTTGTCCTTATAGTAGATTCAAGTCTACCGTATAACTAAGGTGTTTCTCCAATGGATAATTTAATCACAACTAAAGTATTTCTCCAAAGCATTAATTGTCTAATTAAGCACAACTAATCTAAAGATCAATATTTGGTTAAACATGAGTTGTAGCATAATCAACATAGAGATATTCTAACTACAATGGATACATGGCATACATTGTGAGAGCAAGATGTTGACAAACTTGGATTAAATTATATCTTTAAACAATTCTAAACTTTCAAGAACAAGATACAAGATATGAATACATACCAATGAGTTACGGCTTCATTTAAACCCTAGCAAATGAAACTAGAACATGAAGAACATTACAACAAAACTTAAATTTGATAAACTAACATGAACAAGCTATTCTTGGATGAGTTTTCAACACAACAACCCTCTCTATTTATACACAAAAATTCTCTCACACTTGGGATCCGAATTTCATCAGTAGCAACCACTCAACAATTAAACAAAACATGTTTTCTTAATTGATGGATAGAATGGAATACAATGGGGTTTTGGAAAGAATCCAATGGGGGTGAGGTGGAAATGGATTTGGGTCTTGGGTTTTGGATCATGGGTTTTGGATCATGGGTTGTTTAATCCCATGAATTTGTAAACAGGTTGTCACTGATGCGCGAGCAGGTTGCAACGCTTCCAACTTTCTTCTCTTTTGTCTTCTCAATTCTTCCAAGCTTTATTTAGTACTTAAAAACACAAAATTAATTAATACAAATATTTATTCTTGAAGATGGTAAGAATGCAAAATTTGGGATAATATATGACTTTGAAGCGCGAAAGATGAGTTAAGTGCCAATGAAAAGGTGTATGAATATGCAATATTTGGCACTCATCAAATACCCCCAAACCTGAATTTTACTTGTCCTCAAGTGAAACAGAATCCAAAATCCTAACTATACCACTGTCGCTGGTCTCTCGAATGCATTTAGCGTATGCACTAAGCCTTTAAACCCCTAGGTGTCCCTAGTGGACGAGTTGTAGTCTCGTGAGGGCCTACCAAAGAAGTACCCACAAACCCTTCTCCAATATCAGAGCATCCATAGAAATGTCTTTGTCTTCGGTCTTCAACTGTAGATGATGAACTTCGAATTTCGTAGAACCTTGATAATTTGTAACCATTTTTTTTAAGACCCGCTACACAGCTGATCATCATATTTTTTTAGTGACCCGCTACACAACTGATCATCATTTTTTTTTAGTGACCCGCTACACAGCTGATCATCAGATACCAAACACAAGACCCGCTACACAGCTGGTCATCATAAAAAACAAATTTGATTTTTGATTTATTTATTTTTTAATAAAAGACTAAAAAATCTATATGCAAAACACTACAAAAAAATCCTACAAAAGACCCGCTACACAGCTGGTCATAGAAAAGAAGAAAAAAAATGCAAAAGACTACAAAGGATCCTACAAAAGACCCGCTACACAGCTGGTCTTGACAAAGACAACCAAAAATAAAATGCAAAAGACTATAAAAGACCCTATAAAAGACCCGCTCCACAGCTGGTCATAAAAAAAATGCAAAAGACTACAAAAAAAAAACTACAAAAGACCCGCTATACAGCTGGTCTTGACAAAGACAACCAAAAATAAAATGCAAAAGACTATAAAAGACCCTATAAAAGACCCGCTCCACAGCTGGTCATAAAAAACACAACAAAAATTGTAATACTCCCCCAAACCTAAATCTAACATTGTCCTCAATGTTTCAAAAGATAACAGAAACAACAAAACATGAGAACAAAACAGATTCAAAGGAAAGAGATTACCAGATGCCAAAAAGGGTGGTGCTAACCATAATTGAATGAATGCTTTGAAAGCAAATAATATGAGCGCAAGACAAAATGTTTGGTTAGCACACAAATATATCAACAAGATTCAAAATTTTACCTACTAGATTATACAATGATGACTCACCATGTACCAACAATCTAAAAAGTTGAGGATCAACCCAAAAGACGTAGTGCGGAAACATCAACAGCCTTACACAATTATAACAGGACAACAATGCAAGTGAGACTGCATATGTGAATGAGTTACCCCCAAACCTAGATTTTTCAATAGATATATTTTTGGGTGCAAAATCTAACAATTTCAGGGGTGCACCATGCACAAGATCTAGTTCAAAGTGGATTTTTTTCAGGGATGGATGGAGAGACATGAGTGAACTCTAATTGTGGCTCATCAAAGGTATTATATTTAACTGCAAAATAGTCCAAGAGGACTTGAGAGGCACACAGTTCCAATCCTAGATTAGGTACTCTTAGAAAAGTAGGTTTAACAATAACTTTACAAACCAAATCTAGGTTGGGTGCAAGATTACCAGTTTGTGACATGGGCAGGGAGGTAGGCACATCATTATTAGGCACATCTATAACTCCTAAATCATTTTCCAGAGGTCGCAAAGATGCTCACATTCATAGAACAATCCATCAAGACCCAAATAAGTATCATTCTCATCCAAAGTTTTATTCTCATGCATAGAAAAATCCAAAGAGACATCACAATGTGACCCGGCAGCAGAGAATCGACACGTCAATTATGTTTTTATGCATAAGATCATTAGTGTTGACAGAGATTCAACATTAACTATGTCAGACACAAGTACAACATCATGCTCATGCTCATAAAACAAATCAATAAGCCCCAGTTCACAATCATCCCCTAGAACTTCAGTTTTATGCATAGGAATATCACAAGAAACTTCACAATGTGACTTAGACAGAGAATCAGACACATCAAAGTTATTTTCATGTATAGTATCATTAGTGTCTACAGAAGATTCAACATTTTCTAAGTCACAAACAAGTTGTGTAGCATGCTCTCTTTCACAGGACAACTGCACATGCTCAAGATTAGTAACCACATCACATGTAAATGGAACATTAGAAGAAACTTCATCCATTAAGGTCGAGGCAGATAAGCCTAATGTCTCTGAACCCAAAGGTTCGACAATATTTTTAGTAAAAACATATTCTTCTAACATAACATCATCATCATCATCATCATAGAAATGCATTTCCTTATTTAAAATCGTAGTATTTCTAGTCCCTTCATTTAAAATAGGTTCATATGCAATATCAGCTGCACAAGTAAGACTAGGCATACTATTTTCACATTTTATTTCATTAGGACAAACAAATATTTCATCCTGAAATTCCTCCTTTCCTACATTTTGTAAATGAATCAAATTCCTTTTTAAAAATGCATTAAGTTGTTCAATGGAAGGAGAGTCTTCAACAGTAGGAAATTCATAATCAATGCTATATGGTTTATCATGAAATACACTCCTAGCATTATTTTGTTCGAAGCTTCTGAGATTTTCCTCCACATATTGAGAAGTACAAAATTGTTCAAATTCCCACTGTGGTGGATGATACATGTGTGCATGGTCATTAGGGTCTATAAAATACTGATCGCAACCTTCGAAAGGTTGATTATGGTCCCAATGACTATCATCTTTGTAATCTGTTGGCATTTCATATTTTGGATTTTCATGATATTCTCTAGATTTCCTAAAATCATGCAAAATATAGCAATTCTCAGCAGGATGGCCTAAGCCTCCACATAAGGTACAAGCATAGATTTCAGATTGCATTTCTAAAGCTGTGATTTTAGCTTCTAACTGATCCAAAAATGATGACTGTGAGGGTTGGGCACTGTCAAGATGTTCATTTTCACCCTGTGGTGGATGATACATGTTTGAATAGTTATTAGGGTCCATGTATTGATGCTCGGGACTGTGAAAATGTCCATAAAAATCCCTATAACTATTGACATCATGGTTTGTTGGAGGCTCATAATATGAAGCATGCCTGTAAGCAAGCTCTCTAATGAATTTGTTTTCATCCTCACCTGCTGACCAAAATCCTGACATGATCTCTAACTAGCACTAGGCTTGTTGCAGAGATTGGGAGGTACACACTGAAAACAGACCAATATTTTTTTCATTATTTGTTTTTTTTGTTTTTTTGTTTTTTTTTTCAAGCCCGTTCTCTAATGACCTCGGGCATACATTAGAAAAACAAAATAAAAGAAGAAATAAACGGAAGGGAAGTTCTATGCAATCGCAAACAAGGATGACTCCACCACAAGAAACCTATCGATTTCTAGCAAACAAAAAGCATGATGGCTCCACTTAGATTGTTTTCTAGACCAGCTTCTAATCCTTCGAAAGGGAATTCGTTACAATCTGAGCAAACCCCTCTGGAATCAATCCGAGTTTAAGTAAATTGAATAGAGGCGAGGGAAGCTGCTAGAGCTTTGATACCCAAGGCCTCACCGTATTACAAGGCGGCGCAGTCACGCATTCAATTTACGAAACCGTCATGAACTTCGAAGTATGCTTAAAGAGTAACCAATATTTTTCAAATGACTTTCCTACTAAGCTCGTTACCTTATAGGTCTTTTTCTATTCAAAATTTTAAAGCTTAGGTTCGCGTATGTATCGTTTTCCTAAGGCGGGCAAGAAGAGAACGGTGATGAAATCCGAATCCCTTATCTTGTATGGCCAGTTCTTGCCCTTTACTAGGAAAATAAAAGCAGCCGTATTCAAGTCCTCGACATATATGCAACCGAAGGAATACAGTAACTCGCTAACAAGGGATTCGCGAGTGTTTCGACAAACTTACCTCACGTTCCAGACGGGGGATGAACCGTTGTTGTCGACTCGGGCCACGACTCCTATGTCATGAACGAACCCGAGGGGCTGAGGTGATATTGTAATCACCGTCCTTCTCTGCAAACAGTTTGATATTTAATATTACCCTTCCGTAGGGTTTAAAAATAAAAATAAAAATAAAAATAGAATGTCCAAAGTCCAAAAATAAAAAATGCAAAAGAAAAAGAAAATTACAAGAGTAGAGGAATCCTAATACAAACTAAAAATAGATAATTAAAATAAACTCTTTTTTTTTTATTTTATTAAAATAAAAACTTCTTCCGCTTTCTTTCGCTTCCTTTCCTTCGCCTTTACAACAGCTACTCAGGCACCTGTTGAGCTCAAAAGAGGTAGTTAGGGTTTCGAAGTTTTAAAGAAAAAGCAAAATTAAGAAACAAAAAAATATATATATCAAAAATAAGTGTAAAATCGACTGTGAATAGTTGCGTTGCTACAGTAACTATGCTACAGTTCCAGGAGATGAAAAATGAATAGTGATAGGAGATGAAAAATGAACTACACCACTACCGAGTCCCCGGAAACGGCGCCAAAAACTTGGTAGGCTCGGAAAGATACCTACTTCTATGTATAAACTGCAAGTGCACATTGTCGACAAGCAACACAGGGCAAGCACAGGTCGAACCACAGAGACTTGGAGAGTGTAGAAGTTGATTCTAAATCCTGATTCAGAGAGTAACCAAAAGCGGTTTGATTTTGTCGATACGAAGATATGATTTTCAAGTGACTGAAATAATAAAAGTAAAAGATGCAAATAACAAGATATGTAAACAATGATAATATGGATACTAGGGTATTCAAATCCACCAATAACCTATGATATGCATTCAACTTGTAATATTATTCTTGTCCTTATTGTAGATTCAAGTCTACCGTATAACTAAGGTGTTTCTCCAATGGATAATTTAATCACAACTAAAGTATTTCTCCAAAGCATTAATTGTCTAATTAAGCACAACTAATCTAAAGATCAATATTTGGTTAAACATGAGTTGTAGCATAATCAACATAGAGATATTCTAACTACAATGGATACATGGCATACATTGTGAGAGCAAGATGTTGACAAACTTGGATTAAATTATATCTTTAAACAATTCTAAACTTTCAAGAACAAGATACAAGATATGAATACATACCAATGAGTTACGTCTTCATTTAAACCCTAGCAAATGAAACTAGAACATGAAGAACATTACAACAAAACTTAAATTTGATAAACTAACATGAACAAGCTATTCTTGGATGAGTTTTCAACACAACAACCCTCTCTATTTATACACAAAAATTCTCTCACACTTGGGATCCGAATTTCACTGTAGCAACCACTCAACAATTAAACAAAACATGTTTTCTTAATTGATGGATAGAATGGAATACAATGGGGTTTTGGAAAGAATCCAATGGGGGTGAGGTGGAAATGGATTTGGGTCTTGGGTTTTGGATCATGGGTTTTGGATCATGGGTTGTTTAATCCCATGAATTTGTAAACAGGTTGCCACTGATGCGCGAGCGGGTTGCAACGCTTCCAACTTTCTTCTCTTTTGTCTTCTCAATTCTTCCAAGCTTTATTTAGTACTTAAAAACACCAAATTAATTAATACAAATATTTATTCTTGAAGATGGTAAGAATGCAAAATTTGGGATAATATATGACTTTGAAGCGCGAAAGATGAGTTAAGTGCCAATGAAAAGGTGTATGAATATGCAATATTTGGCACTCATCATGCGGCTGTGGAATTTTTAGGGGTTATCTTGTATCTTTATAAACTCCTTGATGATGCATTTAGCTTCGGCTTTATGATTTCATCTAAACAAAGTTGATACGTCCTTTTCTTTGGTCTTGAAGAATCTCCATGAAAATTTCATTAGGATCCCGTTTTCGTACCTTTGCCAATTTTATTGACAAAAAGGAGGAGAATTAATATGTAGTTCACACTACAAATACATATGGTTTTCAGATCATTATGTAAGGGGGAGTGGTTTTCGTGTTGAGACGAAAGTATTGACTAAGGGGGAGTGATACATATCACCATAGTATTGTTGTCGAAGTTGTGATATAAGAACTCTGATGTTGTGCAATAATACTATGACACTGTATAACAATGACTGAGAGCTTTTGTCTTCTCATTGTTATGGCTACGGATCTTCACAACTATGATGCTGAACTGAACATCTTTGGAATTATGGGAGTACTTGGAAAAAATGAAGTTTTCGAGTAATGTTGCACACTGAAAAAGTAGGGGTCTAACAACCACACCCAATATTTCGATTAGCAATCTGTATGGACAACTCCGAGTTACTTTCTAGAGAATCAACTAGACAGTTAGACTCAATCAATAGATAATATCTCAAGGAGTTATTATCTGAATCTCTCAATTTGATTTACTCAAGAAAATATAATTCGCGAGTCTTAATCAAAGATAGATAACTTGGATGGTACCAAAGACCAATATCCAGGTGTCAATCAATTTAAATCAACAACCAATATGGTCGGATATTCTAATTGATTGAACAACGCACAACCTGTATTATTTCAATTATATAACAAAATATAATGCGGAAAAGAAATAACACAGACACCAGAATTTTGTTAACGAGGAAACCGCAAATGCAGAAAAACCATGGGACCTAGTCCAGATTAAACATACACTGTATTAAGCCGCTACAGACACCAGCCTACTCCAAATTAACTTCGATCTGGACTATATTCCCCAACCAATCTCACACTGATCCAAGGTACAATTATGCTCCTACGCATCTGATCCCAGCAGGATACTGTTGTTGATGGTGGTTTTTAACCTAGGGTTAAAATCGTAAAACCCTAAACCCTAGTAGACAACGATGTCACAACATTTAAGTAATAAACATTTACTAGGCGCATTTATTGAAATCTTTAATGTGTATGTAAATAATTACCGGGGTATCATTTTCAATTAGGGTTACGACAAGCCATACCCTAATTCCCACGTGTGCAAGTGGCAAATCGTGCCAGCCATACTAACCGCGCCAAAGCATGCCAACCATGTTATCCGCACCTCTGTGCCAGTGGAAAACTGTGCCAACCACACTAACCGCGCCAAAGCATGCAAACCATGCTAGCCACACCCCTATGCCAATGGTAAATCAATCCAGCCATACTAACCGCGCAAAAGCATGCCAACCATGCTAGCCGCACCTCTGTGCCAATGGAAAACTGTGCCATCCACACTATCTGTGACAAAGCATGCTAATTATGCTAGCCGCACCTCTTTACCAATGGAAAACCATGCCAGCAACACCAACCGCGCCAAAGCATGCCAACCATGCTAGCCGCACCCCTATGCCAATGGAAAATCATGCCAACCATACTAACCGCACCAAAGCACACCGACCATGCTAACCGCACCCTGTGCCAACGACAAACCAATCCAGCCACACCTACCGCGCCATGCCAAACGCACCTAACCATGGCCCCATTCCAGATTACCCTCACCACCATGCTGGCCTACCCTATGCGGCTACCAAAACGAAGGCGTGCAACAATCAATGGTTGCCCTTCAATCCCAGGAGCAAATCCTGGCCGTCTAAGGTTACCAAACGACCTTTGGCCCAAAACCCAAGCTTGGTCACGCGCCTATACAAAGCTAGCATACACCCATGGCAGACCCTTGGCCCCACATGCCAAGCCAAAACCGCGCTTAGCCAAAGCTAGCCATGCCATGCGCCCATGGCAAACCCATGGCCCCACGTGCTAAGACAAAACTGCGCCTAGCCAAAGCAAGGCATGCCATGCGCCCATGGCAAACCCTTGGCCCCACATGCCAAGACAAAACCGCGCCTAGACAAAGCTAGCCATGCCATGCGCCCATGGCAAACCATTGTCCCCACATGCCAAGCCAAAAACGCGCCTAGCCAAAGCTAGCCATGCCATGCGCCAATGGCAAACCCTTGGCCCCACATGCCAAGCCAAAACCGCGCCTAGACAAAGATAGCCATGCCACACAGCCATGGAAGACCCTTGGCCCCACATGCCAAGCCAAAACCGCGCCTAGCCAAAGCTAGCCATGCCATACGTCCATGGCAAACCCTTGGCCCCACATGCCAAGCCAAAACCGCGCCTAGCCAAAGCTAGCCATGCCATGCGCCCATGGCAAACCCTTGGCCCCACATGCCAAGCCAAAACCTCGCCTAGCCAAAGCTAGGCATGCCATGCGCTCATGGAAAACCCTTATCCCCACATGCCAAGCCAAAACCGCGCCTAACCAAAGCTAGCTATGCCATACACCCATGGAAAACCCTCGGCCCCACATGCCAAGGTTACCAGACAACACATGGTAACCTTTGGCCCAAATAACTTGGTTTTTATATGCCAAACCATGACATGCCAACGACATTCCAACCTAGCCACGACACCATGCTGGCCTTCCCCATGCGGCCACCAACGAACGAAAGCGTGCGGCGATCAACGGCTACCTTGCCTCTTAAGATGCAAGATCTCGACCGTCGAAAGTCACCAAGCTACCAAGTCTCCCAAGCTCGACTTACCAGGCAACAACAACGTGCCACATGTTTTCCACAAAAACATTCGTGACATAAAACACATATCACAAACTGGGTGATCCTCTTTGGGTATTAATTTGGCGGTTTACAGCGTGCGGCGCACACTACGCCCGTTATAAGGAAGTTTCTAAGGTGAGGCGGTTAGTAAATGTAGGGAGTCAATGGTGAAACGCTCAACAATGAATTCCATACGTTAACTATTTTATGGAACATCAATTCCATACGTTAACGGTTTTATGGAACATCAATTCCATGCATGCGGTTAGCACCTCCTCCTATTTACTTACTCGTTTATCCATCCCTTAATGAGACCAGAGTACGTTTTACTTCGACTTGTATAAATAGGTCTTACCTATCTTCACCGAACAACAAGTTCATTCGGGAATATACAACACTCATAAAATACTTGCTAGCTTACCATTTGTTAGCCTTCCCACTTTTCTGATACAAGTCAAAGTAACACAACTACTCTTCCAGAGTCAACTATTCTGGTCTTATCACTTTCCTTGCTTCCCTCCCCAAAACCAACCCATTCTCCTCCACTTTGTGACCGAATCAAGTCCGGAACGACCATTTATTGGTTTAGGTTGGATTTGTACAGATTGATCTCACGAACTTAAAATACTCCCTTGCAGTACATTGTTTAATTAGGGTTTAAATTGTTTCTTACCCGTACACACTCAAAATTACCAAAATTAATAGAAACTATTTTCACCTACAAACAATTGGCGACCACAGTTGGAAATTGATCTATCGGTTGCAATATCAGTTTCAATTCCTAATTTCATATTCCAAACGCCAATCCCAATATGGTAGAACTCAGGTCCGGATCAGCTGCCGAGAATACCAGGACAGAGCACGTACCTGGTGTTAACGTTACTTCCAACAATGTCGTGACATCATCTGCCGACCACGGTAACTCTGAAAATACTCCTTCAAGCATAACACCGCCAATCACCATGTACAGAGTTTCCGCCGCCTCTAATGTCCCTGCACAATCTCCTAATCACGGAAATACTGAAAACGCCCCTTCGGGCGTTACGCCACCAATCACCAGAGTTAGAGCCACCGCTACCGCTCCTAATGCTCCGTCAAGAATGGCGCCTCCAACCGCAAATAAGATCCCGACTACCCCACCGACGGGACGAGAAACCAGAGGGACCAGAGGAATCCGACCTTATGTTATTGTAGCGCCCCCTAATCTAACAATTGACTAATCCAAGAGATTAATTAAAAATAGAGGCACTAAAACTAAACATTTACTGAATCAATCAAATAAGAAATCTGCTATAAAACTCAACCCAAAACTAACCCCTCTCAGAAATATATATACAAGAGCTTCTCTCAAATGATACATATATAATAGTCTTTTGGTTTTCAAATAAAATATACAACATAATAAACATAACAGAAGTTAATCAACTAGCGAACTCAACCCTTGAAGCTTTCGTTGTGCAACTCTGATCTATCACAGAAACTGAAGTGGGAATAATTAACATTTAACTTCTAAGTAATCATATGCAAGAGTTGGAAAACAATACATGTTTTTCTGAAACATTAAACAGTGACTAAGTCACTGAAATAATCATATATGTATATGGAACAAACTCCTTCGTCAAACAATGTACTAATATGGTTGTGAACCCCTAAATACTGGCAATTCACACCTATATAGCTATGGATGCAACCAAGACCATGATGGCCAACTCTAAACAATAAAAACTGAATTAAAGTAGGTATAAATGTGAAGGTGCGTATCCTATATACCACAAGTGGAAATTCTCATTTCCCATAACAATTCATATTGATAACAACACATTACAAGTCCTTTCCAAATCGTGGAAAGATTCACAGAATTAACAGGATTATCATAATGCATTTTAAACAAATCATGGAATGCACGGACAGATAATGCATGAGTTTGTTAAGCATAAACTTTTATAAAACAACAATAATGATTACAAAAGTGTCAAATGTATTTCCACACCTCTTTTGATGACAAGTCACGCCTACCTCGAGATCCACGATCCACTGGTTCATCCGTTGAATCGAACGTTGCTAATATAGACTAACTGTTAATCACAAAAGAAGTCTAAGAGTCTAGCCAAAGTGACTCAAACAAGAATCATAAAAATCTATTTAATGGTTCTAAGCCCAAGTCCACTAACCAACCCATTAAAATTAGACCAAATCAATCTGAGTCAACTAACGGTCAGCACCGCTCAATGAAGTCAATTAACGGTCCACGTCCAGTCAAAGTTCAAGGTTAAAGGTCAAGTGGTCAATGAGTCAACTTGAATCGGTCAACGGTCCGACTCAGGTGAAGCTAGGGAACTCACTGAGTTACCACGATTCAACTCAGTCAGAAAACTGAGTCAGATAAACTAAATTAGTCAGACATCTGACTGGGTGACAGAACACTGGCCTGAGCTATTTTACAGGCCAAACTACTCACACATCTGCGACTCTAACTCCAGTTCAACTTCAATATATTCATTCAAAACAAACTTTGAATTTCATTTACAAATAAGAACTTTGATTACCTGCAATTACAGTATCTACACAAGCTTCCAAAGAGGCTATCCAACTTTGATTCTATATTCACCATTCCTACATAATTTCTGCTCTTCTAACTTAATACATAACAACAATTCAATCATTTATCTCAAAAAAACTTCATTCAAATATAATTCTATAAATTCAATACAACTGCAATTAAGCTTACTTGCAATATCAGCTTTAAGCAACATCTACTCCGATTTAAGAAACACGGCTACTAAACTTAATCACTACCATTTAAACTTGAATCCCACAGTTCAACTTCAAACTTCATACTACCACTATATCTCAGACAATTCTCAACTCAATCATCTAATTCTCTTCCCAAAACTTCAGTCACACAACCTCTCTTACAACCTGAATCACTATCTCTCCGATTAACTCTAACAATCTATTTCTCTATCTCATTCAACTGAGTTCAGTCCAAAACCTCATTGCCAAAACTCAACAGCTTAACTGCAACACAACCTTGCCCATTTCAGTTCACTTGCAGCTCCATCATCCAGTACAATTCATCACCTATACAACTTTACTCTATAGAAGTAACAAAGGTATAGTCTGTCTTAACTCCTTCATACATTCCATGTACTATAACAGGATGCAATATCAGATCATCTATGTTTAATTAAGAACAAACCATAACTCAACTAACAATTTCAGTTCATTACCAATACACAGTTATAATCATCATACAGAATCACCACCTGCACACCCTCAACCAATAACTCCATCTACAGAATAAACTGCTTAAACCCTCTTCCTACAACACTAACAACATCACCATCTCAATCCACCAGCAACCAGCCCAACAACAGACTCCAATTCCATTTCATACCAACACATACACATCTCTTGTATTACCAGTTCTCAATCAAAGCAATATCTCAAATCCAGTTAATTCACAAACACATAAGACTAAACAATGAAATCTAATAGTTTTATTAAATTAACTCAGAATAATTACCTCAAGTAATTTCCTTCGGCATCCAACCATCCCCATCACCACCTCATATCATCAGCAACCTTATTCACACACACCCTGCAACTTACCTCTTCATATGAGAAAACCTCAAAACATCTTCACCACTGTCTCATAAGCACTATCAAACCTTAGCTCCATCAATTCAGTAATAATCCCTTAGTTCTTCATCCACCAGAGTCCCAATTCATATTTCAATTTACAACAAACCGTAATCTTCTCAATTTCTCAATTTCTCAATTAAGGTTCTTCCCAGAAATTAAATCCTCAAATTAACCTCATAACTTCTTCTTCACCTCATGTTCATCAAAACCCATCCTTTAATTCAATTCCCTAACCAACAACTTCATCTTATGGTTCTTCTTTGAACTTCTTATAAAACCCTAACTCTTGATTCTTAGATTCACCTTCAGAGAAGCTTCATATCATCAATACAGCATCAAACCATTCGATCTTCATCCATTATCAACTAGAAATCATCATCATCAGTTCCATGCAAACCTAAATTCAAATCCAGAAACCCTAAATCGCTAATTCCCTCTAAACATCACTTCTATATCTGAAACTTCTCAATAAAACTCTTGATTCGCCTATCTCACTACAATACTATGAGTTACTCACAAACTAAGCTCAATCTTTTGGACCGAGTTCGACAGAAAGAAGAAGAACAGAGGAGTAGCGGAAGAAGAGAGAGAAAGGAAATAGAGGAATGAATTCTTCTCGATTTGGTGCCGATAAGACCAAGGAGAAAAATACTGGGACACACAAATGTTTCAATAGGGAAGCCACACGTGTCTGCATTGCAATAAAAGCCTGAAATGATAATTTTACCCTTCATACTCATCTGGTGATATCATCTTTGTCCGGTGTACGAATGACACGTTCGAGTAGTCCATTCTGCGTAACTTTTCGAGATCTATCTAGTGGTACTAGATTAGCATCTAGATCGGTGTTAGATTAATTCCTAATAATTAACGTTCGTATTAAACTAATCGAGTTATTAGTGGATAAGACATCTCTTGACTGGTCTAATAGCGTTGGAGAGCTTGTGACACCCCGAATTCCGGGCCTGGATTTCGACCCAAATCCAAACCCAAAATCCGAAATGTTACTTTTTAATAACAATCCTAGACTTCCACACTTGGTCCAAGTCCAAACAACCAATTCTTTGTCTATTCTTTATTTATGTTCAATTCAGAAATTTTGTCGCAAATGGGATACATAAAAATTATTTTGGGAACATCTAACCGTTAACTTGTCATTATTTTTAACTCACATGAACAATAAAGAACTATAGTTTACCATAAAAATTTATTTCATCGTTAAACGTTCCAGATTTAATTCAAAAGAATCGCATATTTAAGGAAGAGTTATAAATTAAAAACAGACATCAATTAACTCCACGAATTTTACCGAACCTATTTCAAATCCAAATATTATTATTATTATATGTTCTGAATCCTAATTGAGTATAGTTCCATTCATAAATTTTATAAAAAAAAATTAGATTATCTTAAAGACCTTTTGACCACAGTCAAATACGTAGTTGACCAGAACTGCGGAAAAGAAAAACAGAGATAGTCCATTTTATAAAATCATATAAAATCACTCACAACTCCAAATCAGGTTTAGTTTACCATTTTGGAATATAAAAAGAAATCTCTTCAAGTTTACAGAAGACACCAAAGACTAAAACACGCCATAGAATAGTTTAAAAACAGGAAAACTTCAACATAGTTGAATCTGTCAGAAAATATCTGAATTTCTTATAGTAATAAACAATTGTTTTAAAAATAATTCCGTCACTCAGAAAATTCTAATATTTTAACAACTTCATAAGCCGTGAGTTTTATGCATACCATAAAATATTCAATCATAAATATCTTGTAAAATAATTATCATTAACAGTCAAACTGACATGACTCAAAATTTTTATTTATCTAACCAAACAAAATCGTCTTAATAACACATTGTTCCATTAATTATACATTAACCCAATAATCTCCAAAATATAAATACTCAATAAGCACTCAATAAAATCATCCAAAAGAGAGTTTGATGATATTTTATTACAAATTTCCAATCATAATATGCAACTACTAGTTAAAACACCAAAACCGATCTCTATGCTTTTCCGCCATTAGCTCCTTGTGGTGTCATAAAATCTGGAATTTTTGTCATAATACGACGTGAGTTGTGACACTCAGTAGGAAAAGAAGCAACAAAACATTTTATGCAATATTTTTCAATTTCTTTTCAAAACAAGTTGCATGGTTAACACCACCACAAACATATGGAAACACCACATCCATATACATTAATAAATTCAATCAATCCGCTCGCCCAAGGGAGCCCCCCCACGTGGGTTTAGGAAACAAAACCGTCCCCAAGGATATCTCGTATCCCAACATTATACAACAATAAATTCAATCAATCCGCTCGCCCAAGGGAGCTCCCACGTGGGTTTAGGAAACAAATACCGTTTCCAAGGATATCTCGTATCCCGTCATAAATAATCTTTAAGAATCACATTCTATGGACCGCAGCCCAACATTCATAATCATGCTCACAACATCGATTATCATCCATATATTAATGGAAACTTACAAACATAAATTTAATTAAAAGAAACTTAAATAAAAGAAGAGTTTTAGATTGTGTTGCGCCTACCTCAAATCGCAATCCAAAAACTATAAATAATAGAAGGAAAAGCTTTATCACCGAAGAAATTGTCTTTGATATGAACTAAAAGAATCTCTCGTTATTTCTATTAATTTAGATTTTTGTTTTACTCTTTTCTTCTTAGTATGTTTACTCTTTTCTTCTTAGTATGGTTACTCTTTTCTTCTTAGTATAAGATATATACATATATATATATATATACTCACAACCTAAAACAAGTTCCACCTAACCTCAAGTTTAAAAGTTTGGTCAAGATAAGAATCTAATAATTATGTCTTCAAAGTGATAGCTAATTATTTATGTCTACCACTACCACCTTCTTTTAATTTATTTCTCTCTCTAACATAATTCTTCCTTTTTATTCTTTATTAAAACAAACAGTACTATAAAGAAAAGTTGTTTCCTAGGATTCCACCAAAAAACAAAAAGAATTCAAATTTGAATATAATAAGTTATTAATACCTATTATTCCTTAACTTTCATCATTAATAACCATTAATTCCAAAAAAAGCAAAAGATTCTTTGTCCCACTAAGAATTCTTTAATCTAAAGAAAAAGAAAATAATTAATCAAAACTAATTTCAAAAAAAATCAAAAGATTCTTTGTCCCACTAATAATTCTTTAATCTAAAGAAAAAGAAAAGCATTAATAATAACTAATTTCAAAAATCAAAGATTCTTTAATCTAAAAAATTAACAACAACTATTTTCATCAATCAAAAGAAAAAAGTAATTAACAACAACTATTCTCATCAATCAAAAGAAAAATAGAATTAACAACAACTATTTTCATCAATCAAAAAAATTCTTTTGTTCTTGGCTCAATTCATCTATTTTCAATAACAACTAGAATTTTATATTACATGTTTCATAATGATTCATTAATCCGATCATCTTCAAATTTTAGGGAAGCATTTCTAACATATGGATCTATATCATATTCAATTTTTACGAAAACCCAATGGTTCAAATGAGAGTTATTGATTTTATAAGATCATTTCAAACATTTGGACAGATTGCATCATTTTACCAAACAATTCACCGTAAATTCATAAAAATTCTAAATTTAGCAAACTCAACGCATAATTAAAGATAAGACATAGATCTACAACTTTTATCAAGATCAAAAATCGTTTTGATATCATCAAGATGTCCTAAGTACAGTCAAGAACATACAAAGCGAAAATGTACAAAACAATTTAGAAATCAACATCCAAGTACAAACAAACATTTTATGGTGAATATGTGATGAAATATTCTCAAATTTTAACTAGAGATACCTAAGCATGTTATCTATCAATATTAAATGCCGATCATCAATTAGATTCATAGTTTTTAATCAATAAATCACTTAGATATAATCATACAAATTCAAAATCAAGTATAAAAAAAAACGTAAAGAGAAAGGGAATCTAGCATACTACCTCAATAGCTTAAAAAAAAACTCCTCTTAATTCTCCACTGATTTTCCATGGTTTTCCCCCTCTAAAATAAACTCTAACTTCATCTCCTTCTTCTCCCTAGTTTTTAGTTTCTCTCTCTAAAATTTCTAAAGTTTTAGTTATCAAACCTTAATAACATTATTAAGGAAAAACAAACAATGAATTTGGGTGGCTCTATTTCCACCCTAGCTTGGAGCCTTTCTTGTTCAATCCACCCATTTAAGGTTAAGTTTAAGGTTAGGGTTAAGTTTAAGGTTAGGTCTTAAGGAATAACAATCTAAACACAAGGTTAACCAATCTAGGTATAACCCGACCCGAAACAGTGTATAAAAAAATTACAGGTTATTACAGAGCTTGAGGGTCCTTATTGTTATCATCGCTGATTTGATGGAGCGACAGGAAATGCTCGCCAGAGATCAGACGGATATGGTTTCGACACAGAAAGAAGTACTCGTCTTTCTCAAGGCCTTGACAGAGAGGCTACCATGTGAGTCTCGCCTGCCAGAACTGCTTAGGAACATCTCCAACACCCACGGAGCTAGCACCCCGACAAAACACGCCTCCACAGACGAGGAGATTCTCGCTAGAATCTTATTGGAAAGAAATCAGCCGTCCAACTTCGTCACACGAGAAGACTTGGAGCAACTCCTCCGCAACCGAGTCAAGAATGATGAAATGGATGTGCATTAGCACCAACCCCCTTACCCATCCGAGATACAAAGAATCCCTCTTCCAAGGGGATACTCCTCTCCTCAATTCACCCTATACGATGATATCGGAAATGAACATGAGCATGTCTCCCGATTCTTGGAGTCCCTATGCGAACATGAATACAATCACGTCATTCGTCTGAGGGATTTTTTGAAATCACTTACCGGAAGAGCGTATACATGGTACAACAACATCCCGCCGAATAGTATCTGCAACTGGGGTGGCATGGTTATCGCATTTTACAAGAAGTACTTCTTCGTGTGGGAACAAGTTACTTTTTCAGACCTTGGAAAAATGTACCAGTGGGAAAACGAACACCCGAATGATTTAGTTAAGAGATTCAGGTTTCAAGCATTGGACTGTCATGACCCAAACATGACCGAGCAACAGTTAGTGAACGCATGCATTAATGGTATGGTTCCTATTTATCGCTCCTTGCTAGAGAACTTGCATTTCCAGAAATTCTTAGAACTCCATGAAGCTTCCAGACGTTCTGTAACGATAGCACCAGCGCTACCGGATAGGGCTAGACCGACTCGATCCGAATACATGCGTGAAACTCGCGGGAACATTCACCTCACCAGCAAACAATTTAACGTTGGCCCCTCCTTTGTGAACGTAGTGAATGAGAGAGGGAAAAGGAAGGCCCCAGCTGTAGACCATCATCCTAAACGTGAAGCACCAGCACAACGGGCAACCTCGCCACGGAAGGACACCCCTAAATCTCTCATGCATCGCCACGAAACTGAAGGGAATGCCAAGATTTCCCGTTTCCCATCGAGGAGGTGATTGATCTCCTAGAAGCATGGATTCAAGATGATGTTATCATACTGTCACCTCCTAGACGCCCACCGGCTGAGGCCGAGATAGCAAACCCCAAGTACTGCCACTACCACAGATTTGTTCACCACCCAACCAGTGATTACAACAAACTAAAGCATATATTCAAAGAAAAGATAGAAGCAGGGGAGCTCCAACTAGGAAACGAGGGAGTACATCGAGACCCACTTCCAGTAAGGAATTGTGGGGTCTCTGGGGACTCCGTGCACGAGACTGTATAATCCATGATGCAACACGTGTGCGAAATTCTCTATCTTTCCAAGGTGTAGCGCCAACATATTTTCATGGCCCTCAATCGTGTTATATCAGGCAAGCGGCTTTTTCCCTTAATGGAAACGATACCAAGGGCCTAAGCTTTCCAAACCGGAGAAATCAAAAAGGATAACTGGGGACTGCTGACCACGTACCATTTAAGAGGTATTGAATTCGACAACACGCTTATCGATACGTCCTCTGACTTTAACATCATTACTTTCAAGATACTGAAAGATGCGGGATTTACAAAATAAGACGCTACCCATGCCCCGTCTGTGATTAAGAACCCAGGAGGAGAAGCCTTGAACGCGCATGGATACATCAATCTCGAGTTCAAGATAGGAGACGCTATAACGCATAGAAAATTCCACATTGTCAAAGAATTGGGTTACAACAAGATATTGGGGCACTTATGGATACTCGACAACAAGGAGGAATTAGATACATACCCTTTATCAATGTCGACACCCGAAAGGATCTCCAACAAACCATCCCACTTGCTATCGCATTGACGAGTTATTGATGGAGCCCAGATGCCTGGAGAAGACCTGTTGGCACTAACCTATGGGTTCCAAACGCAGGTAAGTCTGGCCGAACGATCTCCTCTACAACCAGTCATTCCTTCCTCTTTTCCGTCATGGGGACTCGGCGTGATTACTGGCACGGACACTGTCAAAAAATGCGAATGGGGTGCTGGACCATTCGAATATTTTGCAAGAAACCTAAAAGACTCCATCGGAACTAACAAAATCAAGATTCAAACGGTTGCACATCACCTGAACCCGTTTTCAATCGGAGATATAGTGGTTAAAGTAAACTCGTTTCAAGTTGGAAAGATGACAATAAAAATGGTTGTTCGAATTGGTTCACCTAATGAAAGAGAAGATGAGCCGTATCTGGTGGCAGACGTTCTTTTAGGAAGATACTGCAAGCTCATCAACACAGACAAACCGGAAGGCATGATGGTTCACTCACGATGGCTCAAGATTTTCAATCCCTAAAAATGCTGTACCTTTCCCAGCCACTCTCCCTTTAGTATTTCCTTCAACAATTTCTCTCGGTATTTGTATTTCCCTAAGATGAATACACCGTTTTTATTCTTCTCCAGAATTTTCTAAAAAAAATAATAGTACATCTCTTTCCGAATGAGTTTTCTAGATATCATAGAAACACATCAAACTAACCCCCAAAAATAAAAAACTATTGAAAAGCCATCATATCACAACCAGAAATACCTCATTCAATTACCCCAAAAAAAAAGAAAAAAAAACAACAAGCGGAACGTTAACTGTTGAAGAAGAAGGTAAATATGAGTCTACAGAAAACATCAGGACGACTAAGCCACAAAGAATGATAAAAGGGAGTAACTAGCCATCGAAAGATGGAACACGAGTCTCCTTGGTCAAGGCTATTTTTAAGCACTTTCCCCAACAGTCTCTCGGGCATCAAAGATTCCATTCGACAGCGTTAGCAGCAACAACTCCAACATCCCATCCCGAAGCAACCTTAGCAGTAACAATATCCATCTATTTCTCGACACCCGCTTCGACAACCGGTCCAGCATACGCCACCATGACCCCTCTAATGTATCCAACAACATCTCCGGCATCAATTCCGAAGGCTACTTCAGTCCTGTCAAACGTTTCCTTAGAGGTTTTCTCAACAGACCTTCGAGGAAGATTTCCTGACTCATCTACATCAGAATCGTGAAATATTGTGCCATCCTGAATGAAGAAGTTACGTCGACTTTCCTCTAAAATTCCACAAGCTCAGTTTTTCGTTATTTCAACCTAGAAACAGTATGATCCGCCTAACATTGGACTGAGAAGAAGTTTTGCTTAACTGGAGCTTCTCAACACACCAAGGTTCTTCATCACCTTCTCGTTCCTCCTCCATGTCCACCGAACACAAGAAAGTACGAACACGCGCCCGCGCTTCATTGAAATAGATAGAAGGGAGGTCCTTGATAATTCCACCAGCTTCATGGAACAGAGATTCGATCCTACCTAGCGCCTCCTTGTGAGAAAAAATTTGGTTTTCTCCGATTCCAAAAATTTTCTCCGAAGAGTTGGAGGCGTGGTTGTCTCTGAAAGATCACATCATATGCTACAAAAAAAAAGGTCAAATTTCCACCTCATCTATACCAACGGAATATATAAGAAACAAGATAAAATAAGAATTAGAAGAAGACGCGAGACGATACCTGTAAGAAAGATGGGCGTTGACGAACTAGGCAAATGAAGGGTTCGAGATCATATTTTATGTTCAGCGGAGCACAGTCCCCGAAAAAGGAAAGCTTTTATACTAGCCGTGAGTTAAGTCATGAAAAAATAAAGGAAAGTCTCATGCCTGGCCGTGAAACATGATTAGGGTTTGCTGAGGAAATGCGTAAGAACATGTTTGAGACACACTAACTCGTGTGTTGCTTTCCCGTCGCCAATAATTCGGAGGAAAAAACAAAACTGGAAACATAACCTGAGAAGAAGGAGCAACGCCCCCTTTCCTTGCGGTCATAACGCTTTTGGGGTTTTTAAGAGAAACAAAACTTCTTGTTTGAGCCAAATAAGGAAAAGAGGCAATTGGACCCTTAAAAGACGAATCACCAAACCATCTGCGCCACGTCTTAGCCTCGCCACTCCTAGCTGTCCATGCACGTCTCACCTCATCGAGCCTCGCCTTGCCGTGGCCCCATGAGCCAAACCGTCTGCTTGCTTCGCCTTCCAAGACCGCACCCCCTTTGCCTCAGAGATGTACGACCAGACCAAGCTGATAACTTTCGTCTTACCACTCCACGGTATGCATCCCCAGTACAATTTACGGAGGGCCGCCAACACGGGAAGCCAAAATTCTCTTCGCCCCTCAAAAAGGTTAGTCGAATTTTCCTGACCATCCTTGCAATGATTTACGTCTCGTTTCCATCCTCAATTGTCACCATCATATTCTTACCTCGCAACAAGGCACTTGTTCCAAGCTAAGCAGGGGACTTAATGTTGATGGTGGTTTTTATCCTAGGGTTAAAATCGTAAAACCCTAAACCCTAGTAGACAATGATGTCACAACATTTAAGTAATAACATTTTCTAGGCGCATTTATTGAAATCTTTAATGTGTCTGGAAATAATTACCGGGGTATCTTTTTCAATCAGGGTTACGACAAGCCAAACCCTAATTCCCACGTGTGCCAGTGGTAACCCGTGCCAGGCATACTAACCGCGCCAAAGCATGCCAACTATGCTAGCGGAACCTCTAAGCCAATGGAAAATCGTTCCAGCCACACTAACCGCTCCAAAGCATGCCAACCATGCTAGACGCACCCATATGCCAATGGAAAATCATGCCAGCCATACTAACCACGCAAAATCATGCCAACCATGCTAGCCGCACCTCTGTGCCAATGGAAAACTGTTCCAGCAACACTAACCGCGCCAAAGCATGCCAACCATGCTAGCCGCACCTCTCTGCCAATGGAAAACCGTGCCAGCCATACTAACCGCGCCAAAGCATGCCAACCATGATAGCCGCACCCCTATGCCAATGGAAAATCATATCAACCATACTAACCGCACTAAAGCATGCCGACCATGCTAACCGCACCATGTGCTAACGAAAAACCATGCCATCCACACCTAATGCGCCATGCCAAACACACCTCGTCATGGCCCCATGCCAGCTTAGCCGCGCCACTATGCTGGCCTTCCCTATGTGGCTAAAAAAACGAAGGCGTGCAATAATCAACGGTTGCCCTACAATAGTAGGAGCAAATCCTGGCCGTCTAAGGTTACCAAATGACCTTTGGCCCAAAACCCTAGCTTGGTCACGCGCCTAGCCAAAGCTAGCCATGCCATACACCCATGGCAGACCCTTGGTCCCACATCCCAAGACAAAACTGCGCCTAGCCAAAGCTAGCCATGTCATGCCATGCGCCCATGGCAAACCCTTGGCCCCACATGCCAAGCCAAAACCGTTCCTAGACAAAGCTATCCATGTCATGCGCCCATGGCAACCCCTTGGCCCACATGCCAAGCCAAAACTGCGCCTAGCCAAAGCTAGCCATGCCATGCGCACATGGAAAACCCTTGGCCCCACATGCCAATCCAAAGACGCGCCTAGCCAAAGCTAGCCATACACCCAAGGCAGCCCCTTGGCCCCACATGCCAAGCCAAAACTGTGCCTAGCCAAATCTAGCCATGCCATGCGCCCATGGAAAACCCTTGGCCCCACATGCCAAGCCAAACCCGCGCCTAGCCAAAGCTAGCCATGCCATGCGCCCATGGAAAACCCGTGGCCCCACATGCCAAGCCAAAACCGCTCTTAGCCAAAGCTATACATGCCATGCGCCCATGACAAACCCTTGGTCCCACATGCCAAGACAAAACCGCACCTAGCCAAATCTATCCATGCCATGCGCCCATGGTAAACCCTTGGCCCCACATGCCAAGCCAAAACCGCGCCTAGCCAAAGCTAGCCATGCCATACACCCATGGCCAACCCTCGGCCCTACATGCCAATCCAAACCGCGCCATGCCAACCTAATGGCGCCAAAGCATGCCTATCTGTGCCACCATGATAGCATTACCTACACGGCTACCAAAACGAAGGCGTGCAATAATCAACGGTTTCCCTTCAACCCCAGGATCAAATTCTAGCCATCTAAGGTTACCAGACAATACATGGTAATCTTTGGCCCGAAAACCTAAGTTTGGCCACGCCAAACCATGCCATGCCAATGGCATGCCTAGCCGCGCCACCATGGCCTTCCCTACACAGCTACCAAAACGAAGGTGTGCAACAATCAACGGTTTCCCTTCAACCCCAGGAGAAAATCCTAGCCATCCAAGGTTACCAAACAACACATCGTAACCTTTGGCTCGAAAACCTAAGTTTGGCCACGCCAAGCCATGCCATGCCAACCTAGATGCGCCACCATGCTGGCTTTCCCCATGCGGCCACCAACGAACGAAAGCGTGCGGCGATCAACGGCTACCTTGCCTCTTAAGATGCAAGATCTCGACCGTCGAAAGTCACCAAGCTACCAAGTCTCCCAAGCTCGACTTACCAGGCAACAACGACGTTCCACATGTTTTCCACAAAAACATTCGAGACGTCAAATACATATCACAAACTAGGGGATCCTCTTTGGGTATTTGTTTGGCGGTTTACAACGTGCGGCGTACACTACGACCGTCATAAGGAAGTGTCATAAGGTGAGACGGTTAGTAAATGTAGGGAGTCAATGGTGAAACGCTCAACAATCAATTCCATACGTTAACTGTTTTATGGAACATCAATTCCATATATTAACGGTTTTATGGAACATCAATTCCATGCATGCGGTTATCACTTCCTCTCATTTACTTACCCATTTATCCATCCCATAATGAGACCATAGTACGTTTTACTTCGACTTGTATAAATAGGTCTTACCTATCTTCACCGAACAACAAGTTTATTCGGGAATATACAACACTCAGAAAATACTTGCTAGCTTACCATTTGTTAGCCTTCCCACTTTTCTGATACAAGTCACAGTAACACAACTACTCTTCCAGAATCAACTATTCTGGTCTCATCACTTTCCTTGCTTCACTCCCCAAAACCAGGCCATTCTCCTCCACTTTGTGACCGAAGCAAGTCCGGAACGGCTTGGTTTAGGCTGGATTTGTACAGATTGATCTCTCGAACTTAAAGTACTCCCTTGCAGTATTTTGTTTAGGGTTTAAATTGTTTCTCACCCGTACACACTCGAAATTATCGAAATCAACAGAAACTATTTTCACCTACAAACAACTATGCACTTGATTCCCTTAGTTGATCTCACCCACAAGCAAGAGTTTCTATGACCCAAAGTCGAAGACTTTAATAAACAAATCTGTATCACACAGAAAAGTCTACAAGATAGATAAATTCGTCTCCCACGAATAAGCCTATGAGTTTTGTTCCGTCTTTTGATAAATCAAGGTGAATAGGAACCAATCAATAAAATTAGACTTATATTCCCGAAGAACAACTCAGTTTTGTCAATCACCTCACAATTGTCTTAATCGACGCAGCGAAAAAAAATATTGTGGAATCACAAACGATGAGACGAAGATGTTTGTGATTACTTTTATATCTTGCCTATCAGAGATAGAAATCTCAAGCAAATTATTACAATTGTACTCGTACGATAGAAATAGCAAGATCATATCACACAACTACAAGAAAAGTAGTATCGGTCTGGCTTCACAATCCCAATAAATATTAGATTCAAGCTAATATTTATCAACCGTTAGATCGAAAACTTAGCTTGTCATACACACATGTACTATACAATTTTAGGTTTGTGTAACCGTACCCAAACTTGTACATTAGTTGGTTCATCACTAGTTAACCAAATGGTTATCCAAATGATAACTTTCGTATCAACCATATTCTTCTTCACCATAACTAATCCAAATGACTCAAATGAACTAGTTAGAAAGTTGTTCAATTGCTTAGATCTTTATGTACTACACAAGACACATTTGAATCAAAAAAGATGTGATTCAGTCGAATCCATTCATGAACTATAAAGCCACGGTTTGCAATAGCATTCCTTAGTTTATTATGATAAGTTCACAAACATCGTCTTCAGACATAACCTACTCAAGTTCGCAGACTGGCTTCGGGGACTCAAGTTCCCGGACGAAGTTCACTAACTCCAGCAGAAATTCTTGGGTTAGAGAACTATGCCAGTTCGCGGAATGGGTTCGCGGACTGAGCTTGTATGCTGAGTTCAAGGACTGAGCTCACGCACTACTCCGGTTTCACTTGATCAACAAATTTCGCAAACTTTGGTTCAAGCATTAAGGACTTATACATATATGTGTTACCACAACAATGCTTATATCCTCCAATGGTTATATTGTCTAAACTCTTATTTCAATCATCGAAACATTCTCATAGGGCGTTATATAGTTGTTATTCACAAACTATTTTTCATCAGAGCGATTTCCAAAATGATTGAAATATAACATGAATTTCGTCACTAGGTAAAGATGAACTTGGCTAAAGCGAAAGCTTTACCAACACATATTTCGAGAAATAGATAAGAGAGATATACTCATCTCAAAATATCACATGTATATAATCTTAGTCTATATAGTAATACGACTTTTGAGTGATAGATAAGTTCAAGTCTCCACATACCTTTTAGTCGATGAAGATCCACTAGTTCGTTGAGTATTCCTTCGTCTTGTATGATGATATCCATGAAGTTCTTGAGCTCAACTACACTTTCTATCCTAGTCCAAGACCTTAGATATAATAGACTAGAAATCAAGACTTTATAGTTTTGATCACTAAGATTTACAAACATGCTTGAGATAGCAATGCATGCGAGTTTAACTGAGCAGTGCTCTAACAATCTCCCCCTTTGTCAATTTTAGTGGAAAAACTATTAATATATATATGGAATACAAAAATTATATAAATAAACTTTGTAGCTCCTATTCCACATGCCTAATCTTCAACAATACTTGAAATCTTCGTCACTTCCAAGTAGTCCAATGATCCCAAAGGTTGTAAGTTTAGTATCATCGTTGTTGAAAATTCGTAGCTATAATAATGAAAAAAGCATTGGTTCTCAATCATTGTTATACTGTGTCATAGTATTATTACACAGCGTAAAAGTCCAATTGCATCACAACTTCAACAACAATACTATGGTGATTCTTCACTCCCCCTTAGTCAATACTCCATCTCCCATGGAAACCACTCCCCCTTACATAATGATCCGAAAACCATATGTATTTGTAGTGTGAACTACAATTAATTCTCCCCCTTTTTGTCAATAAAATTGGCAAAGGTACAAGAACGGGATCCTAATGAAATTTCCGTAAGAGACATTTCATGACCAAAGGTAAATGTTCTATCATCTTGTTTAGATGTAATCATAAATTCGAGGCTAAATGCATTCATCATGGAGTTTATAAAGATACAAGATAACCCCTAAAAATTCCACAGCCGCACTCCCCACAAAGATTTGGAAATTAAGCGCAAGTTCAAAAGAACTCTCCCCCATAAGATGTCATTCATCAAGGAGCTCTGTCGTAGTGACAATTTTTGTGTTAGTCGAATATTTTTCACCATGTTGAATGTTTATTTACAATATCAGGTCAAGGTGTTATTTGTATTTGCTGACGTAGGTAGGGAAGATACTCGTCTCAACATGTGCCATACCCGATGGCTAGTACTTCAGGTATGGGAAGGACGCTAAGGAACCGTACAGTTACTAGCAGCAGCATGCATGCAGGGGTAACTGGGCCGAGGCAAGAAGACAGTCGACAACCACCGCCTGAGGAATCTCATGCAGCTGCATGAGGTATGCCAACTTTTGATAAGGAAGTGGATCTTGGGTGAGATGATGACACCCTACCCTTAGACCAGGTTATCTTGACCCAGAGGATAGTTGACGAAGTCGATTGACTTACAGCTTCAGGAGGACGATGAGGAAGAGCTTGTAGTACAAGCCTAGATACAAAGAGAAAGGCAACAAGATGAGTACCAGGAAGCCTTAGGAAGAGAGCAAGAGCATCTCCGGCAGATTCAGTTGGGGCGAGGAGCAGCTAGCAACGTCGGCCCTGCACCTGTCCGTGCAACTGGTCGTGCAACTGGACCGATACTACCCCTACCACAACCGTCGATACTGATGAGTGCCAAATATTGCATGTTCATACACCTTTTCATTGGCACTTAACTCATCTTTTGCGCTTCAAAGTCATATATTATCCCAAATTCTGCATTTTTACCATTTTCAAGAATAAATATTTGTATTAATTAATTTTGTGTTTTTAAGTACTAAATAAAGCTTGGAAGAATTGATAAGACAAAAGAGAAGAAAGTTGGAAGCGTTGTAACCTGCTCGCGCATCAGTGGCAACCTGTTTACAAATTCATGGGATTAAACAACCCATGATCCAAAACCCATGACCCAAATCCATTTCCACCTCACCCCCATTGGATTCTTTCCAAAACATCCACCTCACCCCCATTGGATTCTTTCCAAACATCCACCTCACCCCCATTGTATTCCATTTCATCCATCAATTAAAGAAAACATCCCCATTCTCTCACTCAATCACTCCCAATTTGTTTCCCACAACCAAATATATTCCATTCAATCCATCAATTAAGAAAACATGTTTTGTTGAGTGGATGCTTTCCAAATTTCGAATCCAAGTGCTTGAGGGAATTTTGTGTATAAATAGAGAGGGTTGTTGTGTTGAAAAACCATCCAAGAATAGCTTGTTCATGTTAGTTTATCAAATTTCAATTTTGTTGTAATGTTCTTCATGTTCTAATTTCATTTACTAGGGTTTAGATGAAGCCCTAATCTCATTGGTATGTATTCATATCTTGTATCTTGTTCTTGAAAGTTTAGAATTGTTTAAAGATATAATTTAATCCAAGTTTTTCAACATCTTGCTCTCACAATGTATGCCATGTATCCATTGTAGTTAGAATATCTCTATGTTGATTATGCTACAACTCATGCTTAACCAAATATTGATCTTTAGATTAGTTGTGCTTAATTAGACAATTAATGCTTTGGAGAAATACTTTAGTTGTGATTAAATTATCCATTGGAGAAACACCTTAGTTATACGGTAGACTTAAATCTACTATAAGGACAAGAATAATATTACAAGTTGAATGCATATCATAGGTTATTGGTGGATTTGAATACCCTAGTATCCATATTATCATTGTTTACATATCTTGTTATTTGCATCTTTTACTTTTATTATTTCAGTCACTTGAAAATCATATCGTCGTATCGACAAAATCAAACCCCTTTTGGTTACTCTCTGAACCAGGATTTAGAATTAACTTCTACACTCTCCAAGTCTCTGTGGTTCGACCTGTGCTTGCCCTGTGTTGCTTGTCGACACTGTGCACTTGCAGTTTATACATAGAAGTAGGTATCTTTCCGAGCCTACCAGATACCATTACAGTCTCGACCGCACCACCCTAATGGACATTCTAGTCATGAAAGCACATACCCGACGTTATTGGCCATCTTAGAAAGTCAAAGGATACAAGAAGCGGCATTAAGAGAACTCCAGCAACGGAATCTCGCCCTGGAGTTTGAGAATTATCAGTTGAGGAATCAGCGAACCAGATCAAGAGGATCGTCCAGCCGAGAAACATCGAGTAATCATGACCGATCAGGTCAACCACCTATGACTGGGCCGAGACGACCCCCCATACCCTCCCCACACGGATATGGACCACCCAAGGACTCGTCTACTGATGAAGAAAGGCGAGGAAGGGGCGGGCAACATGATGGGGCGACAAAAGCTAAACTCAAAGAGTTGGAGGCAAATATTAAGGAGCTATCGAGAAGCAGCGAAGAGAACAAACTGGCAGAGATTATGAGTGAGGCCGAGGATACACCTTTCTCCCAAGAACTTGAACAAATGTCATTTCCACCAAAGTGTACCTTACCTACATTTTCTTCCAGATTCGACGGAACAGGAGATGCGGTCGAGCATCTAAAAATTTATACTATGTCATTGATCCAATGGAAAAACAACACGGTAGTCATGTGTAAATTATTTCCGGACAGCTTGGAGGGAGAGGCGAGAGATTTGTTTTATTCACTTCCACCTGGATCGATCGACGGTTATGATGCACTAATCAAGGCCTTTCTTGAAACCTATATGCATAATATCCGACCTCATCCTAGAATGAACAAACTGTTCACCCTTACCCGGAGGTTCAAGGAGCCCTTGAGAACCTTGACCGATAGGTGGAGGAAACTGTGTACTGAAATTGGAAAAGTACCGGTAGATCAAGCGATCTTTGAATTCGAAAATGCATTGGGAAGGTCGGACCCCATCTGGATAGCTATGTTCTCTGAAAATCCAAAAACCTTAAAGGAGATGCGAAGAATGCAAGAACATTTTATCGCCCTAGAAGAAATTCAAGCCGAATCGAGAGATAGGGGGTACAAGAAGCTAGTACTGAAGCTGTTGCGGAGGCTAAAGCAGTTATGGAAGAACCTGTTACGCGTCCCGAGAAGAGATCAGATCCTCCACCAAGGAGCAGTGAGAAGAAAGAATGGGTGGCCAAAGGGAAGAGGCCGAGGCATGAAGCCCGATTATATAACCCTTTGAACGTTCCTTTGGAGGAGGTATTCAAGGAAGTCGAGAATAGTAATGATATCAATTACCCAGCGTCAAGGGGAGTCCAGTTCCAAGAAACCAAGAATCACCCTTTAGTACCGTCACTACCATCAGTATAGGGGACACTCCACTAATAATTGCCGGGAAGTGAAGGATATCGTTCAACACCTCATCCGAGATAGATACCTGAGACAGTTCATCCGACATCCAGCTCAGCCGACAGCCACACCCGATGTGCCGGTTCATCAAGTTTGCATTGATAGGTCAACTCAATTTGTGAATACCATTTAACACTCAGCTATGCAAGACTACACTCTAAGCCCAGTAATCACTTCAAGAATTCACAAGAGGGGTCGCGATGGAAAATAAATATTTAGCGCATCCAAGACCTTGCCGATGGAACCGTGGATGATGTAGCCTATTTCGTTCTCGGCCAAGGATGTCCCAGCAAATGGGCAAGCATACGGTGATCCCTTGGTCATCAAACTACTGATTGAGGAGTGGGGAGTAAGAAGGATCCTCGTGGATAGCAGAAGTTCAGTCGAGGTGCTATTCTACGACATGTTCAAGAAAATGAAGTTGTCGGACGACATCTTCATCCCCTCAACATATCGCATCTACGACTTTAATTGGACAGTAACCATCCCTAAGGGAGAGGTAACTTTGAGGATTTCGGACGGTGGGGGCTACCTTGAAACACTAACCACTTTTTGTGTGGTCGACGTCGCCTGGCCTTATGAAGCAATTATCGGACGTCCATGGATCGCTGGGATTAAATGGGTGGCATCGGCATATAATCAGAGATTAAGATTCCCGACCTACAAGGGAATAGCTGAAGTTGTAGGTGACTCCCAAGCAGCACGACAATGCATGCAGGTTGATGCCGAAATTAATGAAGATCGGCGATCTCGACAAAGGCGAGAGAAGAATAAAGCCAAAGAAGTTAATGCTGCAGAAGAATTGGAGAAGTCTATTTCACAAGCGTTCATGGCGTACGATACCCAAGGGCAAGACCCATTATAGAAATTAAAAGAAACGGCTCCATCCAGGGAACCTAAGTCTAATTTATCGACAGTTGATCCGACTCGGGAAGTGAATTTGGGGACGGTTGAGGAGCCAAAGATAGTAAGGATCGGGACATTACTCTCGGATGAACAAGCAAGTCAACTCATGACAGTGATAAAGGAAAACTTAGATGCGTTCTCTTGGGAAATACACGATTTAGAGGGCATTGACCTGGAGGTCTGTTGCCACTACTTGAAGATTGATCCGTGGTTCAAACCCGTTAGACAGAAAATGAGGCAAATCTCACCAGAGTTACAGGCAGCGGTTGAGGCCGATCTAAAAAGATACATGAATCCAGGATAATCAGGAAATCCCATTACCCGCAGTGGATATCTAATATGGTCGTGGTACCAAAGAAAAAAGGAGAAGTTAGAATATGTATTGATTTTAGTGACTTGAACAAGGCCTGCCCGAAGGACAGCTTCCCTCTCCCAAGCATAGACCAACTAGTAGAATCAATAGTTGGGTATGAGGCGATGACATTGATGGATGGATACATGGGCTACAACCAAATACTGTTCACACATACTGTAGCATAATCACTGTAGCAGCGCAACTATTCACAGTCAATTTTACACTTATTTTTGTTATTTTTTAATTTTTTTTAATTTTTGCTTTTGCTTTAAAACTTCGAAACCCTAACTACCTCGTTTGAGCTCAACAGGTGCCGGAGTAGCTATTGTAAAGGCGAAGGAAAGGAAGCAAAAGAAGTTTTTATTTTAAATTAAAAAAAAAAAAAGAGTTTATTTTATTGTATTAGGATTCCTCTACTCTTGTAATTTTCTTTTTCTTTTGCACTTTATTTTGGACTTTGGACTTGGACATTCTATTTTTATTTTTTATTTTTAAACCCTACGGAAGGGTATTATTAAATATCAACTGTTTGCAGAGAAGGACGGTGATTACAATATCACCTCGGCCCCTCGGGTTCGTTCATGACATAGGAGTCGTGGCCCGAGTCGACAACAACGGTTCATCCCCCGTATGGAACGGGAGGTAAGTTTGTCGAAACACTCGCGAATCCCTTGTTAGCGAGTTACTGTATTCCTTCGTTTGCATATATGTTGAGGAATTGAATACGGCTGCTTTATTTTCCTAGTAAAGGGCAAGGACTGGCCATAGAAGATAAGGGTTCGGATTTCATCACCGTTCTCTTCTTGCCCACCTAAGGAAAATGATACATACGCGAACCTAAGCTTTAAAATTTGAAATAGAACAAGACCTATAAGGTAACGAGCTTAGTAGGAAAGTCGTTTGAAAAATATTGGTTACTCTTTAAGCATACTTCGAAGTTCATGACGGTTTCTATGAGTTGAATGCGTGACTGCGACGCCTTGTATTGCGGTGAGGCCTTGGGTATCAAAGCTCCAGCATCTTCCCTCGCCTCTATTCAATTCACTTAAACTCAGATTGATTCCAGAGGGGTTTGCTCAGATTGTAACGAATTCCCTTTCGAAGGATTAGAAGCTGGTCTAGAAAACAATCTAAGTGGAGCCATCATGCTTTTTGTTTGCTAGAAATCAGTAGGTTTACTGTGGTGGAGTCATCCTTGTTTTTGATTGCATAGAACTTGCCTTCTAGGTTAATGGTTAACATGCTTGATGTGCTAGCTAGGCTATGATTGTGTCTTTTAGAGACCATACACGCCGACTAGTTAGAATCACTCAAGAAGAGTTAATTGAAATACATAGTTCTGAGGCAGACATTCCAAACCCATCCGAAACAATGGGAGAACCAGTAAACCCAGTCCTTAGTCTAATGGACTACATGTACCCAATGAGGACAACCCAGTCCTCGTGCATTGTCTTACCAGCTATTGATGGACAATTTGAGCTAAAGGCAAGTATCCTCAATATGTTGCCTAAATTTAAAGGGGTTGAAGCTGAAAATCCCTACCACCATGTGAGAGAGTTCGAGGAAATTTGTGGGACTCTTCGGATCAACCAAATGACGGATGAGCACCTCAAAATGAAACTTTTTCCTTTTTATTTGATAGACAAAGCCAAGACTTGGCTGTGTGCTCAACAGCCACAGTCATTTCATACATGGGATGCTCTTACGAAAGAGTTCTTCAAAAAGTTCTTCCCAAACCATAAGACTACGACAATTCGTCAAAGTCTGAATAGTTTTGTGCAATTAGAGGAGGAAACTTTGGCAAAATATTTGGAGAGATTCAATGAATTATTGCTCCAATGTCCTCACCATGGTTTTGAAAAATGGAGACTTGTGCAAATTTTGTATAAAGGCTTAGATGTCAAGAACCGAACTACAGTTGAGACCATGTGCAATGGTCAATTTATTGAAAAAACTGCTGATGAGTCTTGGGATTTCTTAATCGAAGTCTCTGAAAAGACTCAGCAGTGGGAATCCCCCCGTGAACCAAATAGGATTAACCTTGCATCCAATGTTCATAGAATTGACTCTGACTTCGAAGGAAGTGCAAAGATGGCATCCTTGGCCAGAAGAATAGAAAAGCTAGAACTAGAAAAGAATGGAAAAACTAATATCCCTACTCTCCGTAGTCAAATTGAAATGGCCACTTGTGCCGCATGCCATAGTTCAGACCATCTAGTGGAGACTTGTCCAGACCTCCATGCATTTCAAGAGTCTAAAACCGAGCAAGCCAATGTTTTGTACCAAAGGCAAGAGAACAACATACTCTCAGACCTACAACCCAGGGTGGAGAAATCACCCTAACCTTTCATGGTCTAAAGGGCCCGTCCAAGGGGGAACATCAAATAATAACCAAGGATACCCTTATCCTAGAAACCCCCAAGTGCAACCACATGTGCAAGTGACTCGTAGAGATAAAAAGCCTAGCTTCGAAGAAAGTTTCGGTTTGTTGACCCAAAATTTGGTACAACTCCAAAAGACCACAGACCAACGCTTTACAAGTCTAGAACTTAAAATGGGTCAAATTTGTGAAGCATTGAATGAAAGAGACAAAGGAAAACTCCCTAGTCAGCCCCAACAAAATCCAAAAAATGTATATCAGGCAGAAAATTCAACTCGAAATGAGGCCTCCCATAATCAAGTAAATGCTGTCACCACCCTTCGTAGTGGTAAAGTTGTTGAAAACAATGTAGGTGTACCACATCCGAGTGAGTCTACATCAGACTCACCAGTGCATAAAATCCCACAGAAAACACCTATTATTGAAGACAAATCTGAGCAACATAAGAATTCCCATAATTCTAATGTCTCTGCACCATCTCATGTACCTGTTGCTCCATTCCCACAAAGATTGGTGCAGAAAAAAGAGAGTATATAGTTCAACGAGATTTTGAAAATGTTCAAACGAGTTAACATCAACATACCATTTCTTGATGCAATCAAGCAAGTCCCTGCTTATGCTAAATTCCTTAAGGATCTGTGCACACAAAAGCGAAAGCTTAATGTGCATAAGCGTGCTTTTCTCACTGACCAAGTGAGTGCAATCATTCAAAGCAACACACCTCCTAAGTTTAAAGACCCGGGTAGTCCAACTATCACATGCAAAATAGGTGACCAAACGGTTAAGAAGGCGTTGCTAGACTTAGGGGCAAGTGTGAATTTACTACCATATTCAGTATATGTGCAGGTCTTGGAGAGTTGAAGGAAACACCTATAACTCTGCAATTGGCGGACAGATCCGTCAAAGTACCACGTGGTGTGGTAGAAGATGTTTTGATTAAGGTTGATAAGTTTTATTTTCATGTGGACTTCATCGTCTTAGATACTCAACCTGAGCAAAACCCTGACAGTCACATTCCTGTCATTTTGGGACGTCCCTTCTTAGCAACGTCCAATGCAATCATTAACTGCCGTAATGGAGTGTTGAAGTTGTCATTTGGTAATATGACTGTGGAGTTGAATGTTTTCAATACTAGCCAACAACATTTAGATCTTGATGATGATAATGATGTGCATGAAATCAACATGATTGAAAGTTTGATTCAGGATTCGTTGTCTAGTAGCATGTCTGTTGACCCTTTGGATGCTTGTTTGAATAATTTTGACTTGGATTTGTTTGATGATAAATACATAAGTGAAGTGAATACTTTGCTTGAATCCACACCACTTATGGACACGACTAAGTGGAAAGCTAGAGTGGAACCACTTCCACTCTTGGAATCCAAGTCTGTTCCCTCTCTTGTTGAGCCACCAAATCTCGAACTGAAACCATTTCCTGATACTCTTAAATATGCATTTTTGGGACCTTCTAATACTTTGCCTGTAATAATTTCATATGCCTTAGATACAGAACAGGAAAGTAAACTTTTAGAAGTACTTAAGGAGCATAAATAATCCTTAGGATGGACCATCTCGGACCTTAAAGGCATAAGTCCCACTGATTGCATGCATCATATAAACCTTGAGGACAATGCTAAACCATCTAGGGAGATGCAAAGGCGTCTCAATCCTAACATGAAAGAGGTTGTTAAGAGTGAGATTATAAAGCTTATTGATGCGGGTATCATCTACCCAATCTCGAGCAGCAAATGGGTTAGCCCCATTCGTGTTGTGCTTAGAAAAAGTCAGGAGTTACTGTAGTTCAAAACGATAAAGATGAGTTAATCACTACTCGAGTAACCACAGGGTGGCGAGTTTGCATTGATTATAGGAAGTTGAATTCAGTTACAAGGAAAGATCACTTCCCTCTTCCATTCATAGATCAAATGCTTGAACGATTGTCTGGGCGTAAATTCTATTATTTCTTGGATGGTTTTTCTGGTTACAACCAGATTCATATTTCACCCGAAGATCAGGAAAAGACTACATTTACATGTCCATTTGGAACGTTTGCCTATCGTCGTATGCCCTTTGGGTTGTGCAACGCACCCGCTACATTTCAGCGTTGTATGATGAGGATTTTTTCTGATATGATAGATAACTTCCTTGAGATCTTTATGGATGATTTCTCTGTGTTTGGATCATCTTTTGATGAATGTTTGAACCATCAAACTCGCGTGCTGATTAGATGTAAAGAGAAATATTTGGTTTTAAATTGGGAGAAATGTCATTTTATGGTGAACTCGGGCATAGTTCTAGGACACATCATCTCTGAAAAAGGCATTGAAGTAGACAAAGCCAAAGTCGACCTCATTCAAAACTTGCCGCAACCTCGCTATGTGAGGGAGGTTAGATCATTTTTAGGCCATGCTGGTTTCTACCGTAGATTCATTAAAGATTTCAGTAAGATCTCAAGACCACTGTGTAATCTACTCAGTAAAGATGTTTCCTTTGTGTTTGATAATGCTTGTGTTCATGCTTGGGAAGAGCTCAAAACTCTTCTAACTTCAGCACCTATAGTCCGACCTCCTGATTGGAAATTACCTTTTGAAATCATGTGTGACGCATCTGATTTTTCTGTTAGAGCTGTCTTAGGTCAGCGAGTTGACAAACACCCCTATGTGATCTACTATGCTAGTAAGACACTGAATGAGGCCCAAATGAATTATTCAACAACCGAAAAATAGTTGCTAGTTGTTGTGTTTGCATTAGATAAGTTTAGATCTTATTTGATAGGATCTAAAATAATCATTTATACTGACCATGACGCATTAAGATATCTTTTATCTAAAAAAGATGCTAAGGCTCGTCTAATTCGATGGATACTCTTGTTACAATAGTTACACCTCGAAATTCGAGATAAAAAAGGGTCAGAGAATGTTGTTGCTGATCACTTATCTAGGTTGAATGTCGAATCTGCTGATGAATCAGAGATTATTAGGGAATCCTTCCCTGATGAACAACTGATGCTGGTTTCTGAAATGCCATGGTTTGCCGACATCGTGAACTACCTTGCTACAGGTAGGATGCCACTTCATTGGTCTAAACAAGACCGGTCTAAATTCTTGGCCGAAGTGAAACATTTCCTATGGGATGACCCATATCTGTTCAAATACTGCCCTAACCAAATCATTAGGAAATGTGTCACCAATTCTGAACAAAGGGATGTCATCTCTTTTTGTCATGATCAAGCATGTGGAGGACACTTTAGTGCAAAGAAAACTGCTGCAAAGATCTTGCTGAGTGGTTTTTACTGGCCAACATTGTTTAAGGATAGCCATGCCTTCTGTGTTTCTTGTGACCGGTGCCAGAAATTGGGAAGTATATCAAAACGAAACATGATGCCCTTACAACCCATTTTGATTGTTGAGCTATTTGATGTATGGGGCATTGATTTCATGGGTCCATTTCCTAGCTCTGAAGGAAAGTTGTACATCCTTGTTGCTGTTGACTATGTTTCTAAGTGGGTAGAAGCAATTGCAACCAAAACTAATGACCACAAGGTGGTACTTTCGTTCTTAAAGGAAAACATATTTTCTCGATTTGGCACCCCTAGAGCTATAATCAGTGACGGTGGTTCACATTTCTGCAATAGGCCTTTTGATTCCTTAGTCCGTAAGTATGGCATAACTCATAAAGTTGCAACCCCATATCATCCACAGACCAGTGGCCAGGTAGAGGTTTCAAATAGGGAGATTAAGCACATTCTAGAAAAGACAGTTAACCCGTCTAGAAAAGATTGGTCTTTAAGATTGAATGATGCTTTATGGGCCTATAGAACAGCATACAAGACCCCCATTGGTATGTCCCCTTACATACTTGTGTACGGTAAATCTTGTCATCTCCCTGTAGAGTTAGAACATCGTGCATATTGGGCTGTAAAGAAACTGAACTTTGATCTAGATAAAGATGGCACCCAAAGGAAGCTTCAACTCAATGAGTTGGAAGAGTTAAGAAATGATGCATATGATAATGCAAAAATGTACAAACAAAGAATGAAGGTGTTCCATGACAAACGCATTTGGCGAAAGTCATTCACTCCAGGCCAGAAAGTTCTATTGTATAACTCACGACTGCACCTTTTTCCAGGAAAATTACGTTCTAAATGGACAAGCCCGTTCGTGGTGCGAACAATTTTCCCCCATGGGGCTGTAGAACTAGAAGATATAACAACCAAGAATGTCTTCAAGGTCAATGGGCAGAGACTGAAGCCGTTCCTTGAACCAATCCCATCTGAGATTGAAACAACTCATCTTGCTGATCCAATCTATGTGGACTAAAAATTTCACCCCCTGTACATAACACAGATATCTTCCCTGCTGGTTGCTTTGGACATACTCTACTGTCTTTGGTTTGGCATCTGGTAATCTCTTTCCTTTGAATCTGTTTTGTTCTCATAGTTTGTTGTGGTTTCTGTTATCTTTTGAAACATTGAGGACAATGTTAGATTTAGGTTTGGGGGAGTATTTGCATATGGCGTTTTGTAGTCTTTTGCATCTTTTATGACCAGCTGTGGAGCGGGTCTTTTGTAGGATCCTTTGTAGTCTTTTGTATTTTTTTATGACCATATGTGTAGCGGATCTTTTGTAGGATCCTTTGTAGTCTTTTGCAATTTTTGAGTCTTTTGTTGTTATTTTTTTATGACCAGCTGTGGAGCGGGTCTTTTGTAGGATCTTTTGTAGTCTTTTGCATTTTTTGTAGTGTGTTTTCTATGACCAGCTGTGTAGCGGGTCTTGCAGTCTTTTGTTTCTATGACCAGCTGTGTAGCGGGTCTTCTGTTGTCTTCTAAGACCAGCTGTGTAGCGGGTCTCTAAAAAAAAAATTAATATATATATATATATATATATATATATATATCGGATCTTGTGTTTGGTATCTGATGACCAGCTGTGTAGCGGGTCACTAAAAAAAATGATGACCAGCTGTATAGCGGGTCTTAAAAAAAAAAAAAAAAAAAAAAAATTGGTTACAAATTTTCTTGGTTCTACGAAATTCCGAAGTTCATCATCTACAGTTGAAGACCGAAGACGAAGACATTTCTATGGATGCTCTGAAATTGGAGAAGGTTTTGTGGGTACATCTTTGGTAGGCCCTCACGAGACTACAACTCGTCCACTAGGGACACCTAGGGGTTTAAAGGCTTAGTGCATACGCTAAATGCATTCGAGAGACCATCGACAGTGGTATAGTTAGGATTTCTGGATTTCTGTTTCACTTGAGGACAAGTAAAATTCAGGTTTGGGGGTATTTGATGAGTGCCAAATATTGCATGTTCATACACCTTTTCATTGGCACTTAACTCATCTTTCGCGCTTCAAAGTCATATTTGTATTAATTATACCAGATACCATTACAGTCTCGACCGCACCACCCTAATGGACATTCTAGTCATGAAAGCACATACCCGACGTTATTGGCCATCTTAGAAAGTCAAAGGATACAAGAAGCGGCATTAAGAGAACTCCAAAGAACGGAATCTCCAAGCCAATGTATGCCATGTAGTTTGAGAATTATCGAAATATTGATTGAGGAATCAATAAATGCTTTGAGAACCAGATCAAGAGGATCGTCCAGTATCCATATTAGAAACATCGAGTAATCATGACCGATCAGGTAAACCACCTATGACTGGGCCGAGACGACCCCCCATACCCTCCCCACACGGATATGGACCACCCAAGGACTCGTCTACTGATGAAGAAAGGCGAGGAAGGGGCGGGCAACATGATGGGGCGACAAAAGCTAAACTCAAAGAGTTGGAGGCAAATATTAAGGATCTATCGAGAAGCAGCGAAGAGAACAAACTGGCAGAGATTATGAGTGAGGCCGAGGATACACCTTTCTCCCAAGAACTTGAACAAATGTCATTTCCACCAAAGTGTACCTTACCTACATTTTCTTCCAGATTCGACGGAACAGGAGATGCGGTCGAGCATCTAAAAATTTATACTATGTCATTGATCCAATGGAAAAACAACACGGTAGTCATGTGTAAATTATTTCCGGACAGCTTGGATGGAGAGGCGAGAGATTTGTTTTATTCACTTCCACTTAGATCGATCGACGGTTATGATGCACTAATCGAGGCCTTTCTTGAAACCTATATGCATAATAGCCGACCTCAGCCTAGAATGAACAAACTGTTCACCCTTTCCCGGAGGTTCAGGGCGCCCTTGAGAACCTTGACCGATAGGTGGAGGAAACTGTGTATTGAAATTGGAAAAGTACCGGTAGATCAAGCGATCTTTGAATTCAAAAATGCATTGGGAAGGTCGGACCCCATCTGGATAGCTATGTTCTCTGAAAAGCCAAAAACCTTAAAGGAGATGCGAAGAATGCAAGAACATTTTATCGCCCTAGAAGAAATTCAAGCCGAATCGAGAGATAGGGGGTACAAGAAGCTAGTACTGAAGCTGGTGCGGAGGCTAAAGCAGTTATGGACGATCCTGTTACGCGTCCCGAGAAGAGATCAGATCCTCCACCAAGGAGCAGTGAGAAGAAAGAATGGGTGGCCAAAGGGAAGAGGCCGAGGCATGAAGCCCGATCATATAACCCTTTGAACGTTCCTTTGGAGGAGGTATTCAAGGAAGTCGAGAATAGTAATGATATCAATTACCCAGCGTCAAGGGGAGTCCAGTTCCAAGAAACCAAGAATCACCCCGAGTACTGTCACTACCATCAGTATAGGGGACACTCCACTAATAATTGCCGGGAAGTGAAGGCTATCGTTCAACACCTCATCCGAGATGGATACCTGAGACAGTTCATCCGACATCCAGCTCAGCCGACAGCCACACCCGATGTGCCGGTTCATCAAGTTCGCATTGATAGGTCAACTCAATTTGTGAATACCATTTCACACTCAGCTATGCAAGACTACACTCTAAGCCCAGTAATCACTTCAAGAATTCACAAGAGGGGTCGCGATGGCAAAGAAATATTTATCATATCCAAGACCTTGCCGATGGAACCGTGGATGATGTAGCCTATTTCGTTCTCGGCCAAGGATGTCCCAGCAAATGGGCAAGCATACGGTGATCCCTTGGTCATCACACTACTGATTGAGGAGTGGGGAGTAAGAAGGATCCTCGTGGATAGCAGAAGTTCAGTCGAGGTGCTATTCTACGACACGTTCAAGAAAATGAAGCTGTCGGACGACATCTTCATCCCCTCAACATATCACATCTACGAATTTAATTGGACAGTAACCATCCCTAAGGGCGAGGTAACTTTGAGGATTTCGGACGGTGGGGGCTACCTTGAAACACTAACCACTTTTTGTGTGGTCGACGTCGCCTGGCCTTATGAAGCAATTATCGGACGTCCATGGATCGCTGGGATTAAATGGGTGGCATCGGCATATAATCAGAGATTAAGATTCCCGACCTACAAGGGAATAGCTGAAGTTGTAGGTGACTCCCAAGCAGCACGACAATGCATGCAGGTTGATGCCGAAATTAATGAAGATCGGCGATCTCGACAAAGGCGAGAGAAGAATAAAGCCAAAGAAGTTAATGCTGCAGAAGAATTGGAGAAGTCTATTTCACAAGCGTTCATGGCGTACGATACCCATGGGCAAGACCCATTATAGAAATTAAAAGAAACGGCTCCATCCAGGGAACCTAAGTCTAATTTATCGACAGTTGATCCGACTCGGGAAGTGAATTTGGGGACGGTTGAGGAGCCAAAGATAGTAAGGATCGGGACATTACTCTCGGATGAACAAGCAAGTCAACTCATGACAGTGATAAAGGAAAACTTAGATGCGTTCTCTTGGGAAATACACGATTTAGAGGGCATTGACCTGGAGGTCTGTTTCCACTACTTGAAGATTGATCCGTGGTTCAAACCCGTTAGACAGAAAATGAGGCGAATCGCACCAGAGTTACAGGAAGCGGTTGAGGCTGATCTAAAAAGCTACATGAATCCAGGATAATCAGGAAATCCCATTACCCGCAGTGGATATCTAATATGGTCGTGGTACCAAAGAAAAAAGGAGGAGTTAGAATATGTATTGATTTTAGTGACTTGAACAAGGCCTGCCCGAAGGACAGCTTCCATCTCCCAAGCATAGACCAACTAGTAGAATCAATAGTTGGGTATGAGGCGATGACATTGATGGATGGATACATGGGCTACAACCAAATACCGTTGGCACCCGAGGATCAGGAGCATACTTCCTTCTTCACACCAAGAGGGATGTATTGTTATACCAAGATGCCATTTGTACTTAGGAACTCTAGTGCTACATATCAGAGATTGGTAGGAGATATGTTCGAAGACAAGATCCACGACACCATAGAAGTTTACGTGGACGACATGTTGGTCAAGAGCCACCGAGCTAAGGATCATGTTCGAGACCTTAACGAGATTTTTCAAGCGATGAGGAAACACAAGATTAAGATTAATCCCGCCAAGTGTGACTTTTGGGTTACATCGGGGAAATTCCTAGATACATCATCACCCCCAGGGGGATAAAAGCAGATCCCGAGAAGGTTAGGGCTATCTTAGAATCTCACGCGACAGTAAAGGATGTGCAAAAGCTAAATGGTTGTATAGAAGCATTGGGGCGATTCGTGTCGCGGTCGTCGGACAAATGTAAAACCTTTTATGACATTATGAAGAAAGGAGAAAAGTTTCAATGGACGGATGCTAGCGAAGAATACTTTCAAAATATCAAGTTACACCTAGCCATCCTCCCGGTTCTGCTGAGGCCCGAGCCGTCAGAAATTCTCACCCTATACTTAGGGACGACACCATACGCCATTAGTGCAGTGTTGGTTAGGACGGAGGGAAATGTGGAGAAGCCGGTGTATTTCACTAGCAAAATACTAAGTACGGATGAGAAAAACTATACCAGAATGGACCAGATGGTACTTGCACTAGATTTTGCCGCTTCTAAACTCCGAACATACTTTCAAGATCATCGCATACGAGTGCTCACCAAATCTCCTATCGAAGAAGTTTTGGATAATGCATGGCGATCAGGGAGAATCTCTAAATGGGGAGCTTTAATCAAACAATATGATGTGGTGTACGAGACGAGGACGAAAATCAAAGGACAGGTAGTGGCCGACTTCCTAGCATATTTCCCACTAAGCAATGAAGACGAGGTTGAATATATACTCGGGATGATGGAAGAATGGGAAGACCCTGCTGACCTATTAGCAACCAGTAGTGCTACATGGTGGGAAGTCTTCGTCGATGGGGCATCAAACAAAGAGGGGTCAGGCCTTGGGTTAGTATTCAACACGCCGAAAGGAAGAAAGATAATGCACTCGTTCAGGCTGGAATTCAAAGCAACAAACAATGTCACCGAGTACGAAGCGATAATCTACGCCTTACGGATAATTGTATAAATGGGGCTACAGGAGGTTCGCTTAACTAGTGACTCACAGTTGGTGATTCGGCAGATTACGGGCAAATATGCGACACACGACCCTGTGTTGCAAAAGTATTGGGAGCTCTCCCAATTTTACATCAGCCAAATACCAAGCATTAAGTTCCATCACATTTGTAGAAAATATAACAGGCACTCGGACGCTCTATCATACATCGCCTCACATATGGTAGACCCGATCATAGAGGGCATTCCTGTTATGAGTCTCCTTACTCCCTCAATCCCAGAAACACCGGACGTGCGGATCGATGTGGATATTAATACAGCCGATCGATATAAATAGGGCTATTAGATAAAACCGATACACCAATATCTGGAAATGGGAGAGCTATAAAATCAAAAGTAAGTCGGGCACCTACGAGCTAAGGGAAGGGATCTTATATAGGAAATCCTACTTAGGTCCACTTTTACGATGCCTAAGTAGGGAGGAGGGCCACACAATATTGCATGAATTACACTATGGAGCTACCGGAAATCACAGTTCAGGGAGAATCTTATCGGCTAAGGCAAAGAAAATGGGCTATTTTTGGATGTACATGTACGAAGATGCAAAGTCAATGGCGAAAGCTTGTGAAGAATATCAGCGGTTTTCCAAGAAAATAAGGCACCAGGAGTACCTTTAAACTCTGTTATAAGCCCATGGACCTTTGACAAATGGGGTTAGACATTATCGGACAGTTACATGTAGGAACATGGCAAAGGAAATACTAGATCATGGCCACGGATTACTTTACCAAATGGGTAGAGGCAGCACCACTAAGGCATATCCGAGACAAAGATGTCTTCAAGTTTATCTGGGAGCATATCATTTGCCGCTTTGGGGTCCCAGCAGCTATCGTCTCCGATAATGGAAAACAACTCCAAGGGGAGAATATTGATCTTTTGTAAGGCTGCCCCCATTTACCCCCAGAGTAATGGGAAGGCCGAGATCACCAATAAAACAATCGCCGATAACATGAAGAATAAATTAGATGGGGAATATGGTGATTGGTGCGAGGATCTATACAACATTTTATGGGCATACAGAACCACACGGAGGGAAGCTATAGGGTTTTCTCCGTTCATGCTTACTTACGGAACCGAGGTGATTCTACCAACGGATGGAATGATCCATAATACTAGAACAGAAGCTTGGAGGTGAAACGTCTCGTCCGATCTAATTTTGGAAAAACTCGACGATTTGGAAGAGACAAGGGAGATGGCGCTACAAAAAATGGAAAACTATCAAAGGAGGTTACATCGAGAGTATAACAAGTGTGTTCTCCCAAGAGAATTCCAACCAGGGCATCAAGTGCTAAAGTTTATGGCCGAATGGGAGCGAGAAAAAAAGGGCGGAAATATAGCACCAAAGTGGGGTGGGCCGTATATAATTGCGTCTAAGGCAGGCGAAGGATCGTATCGACTACTGAGACTCGATGGAACAAAAGAGCCCAAACCCTGGAATGTCAAGTATCTGAATCTATACCACCCCTGAACGGAGGTGCGAAGAAAAGGTGAGCATACTTGTCTTCTATTTCTGTAAAACTGTAAGGGGTATGAGATAGAGCATGAGCAACTAATGGTCATTCGTACTTGGGGAAACTCCAGTGAGGAAGTGCCGAGGTGACTTACACTCGAATGGTCATTCGTACTCAGGGAAAAGCCAGTGTGGAAGTGCCGAGGTGACTTACACTCGAATGGGAATTCGTACTTGGTGAAAAGCTAGTGTGGAAGTGTTGAGGTGCCTTACAATCGCCTGGCTATTCGTACTCGGGGCAGTGATAGTGTGCAAGTGCCGAGGTATCCTAAGGGTTATGGTGGTTGGAAACCAGTTCTACAGGCTGATGAGACACTAGGTATTCTCATCTAGGTGGCCTACTTACATTTGAAAGGTCGCCCCCATCGCAAGTGGCTGTGACCACTTTCCCGAGATTGGTTAATCGATAACCACTCGGGGAAATCGAACCTAGAATTCAGTTGACTAGTACCCTTCCACTGAATCCAAGAGATAGTGATGAGATACCCCAATAAGTACATGGCATTGGGCACGATGACCCTCCTTGTTGGGTGTGTTCGACAGAAAAGGTTAAAATACTAAAATACATGATCAATAATTGCAGGAATGATATAAGAATAAGAAACAAAAGTTAAAGCGACAGCGTCATACGCCAATTAAGGAAGCATGAAAAGCGTCATAAAACCCCACGAAGTGAAAAGTATAACAGGAATAAAAAGAACAACATCGGCGACGCATCACCACCTTTTAAACAAACAAGCAGCGTATTAGAAGTAAAAAGGTAAGAGGTGTTCAAAACGATTTAAAACCTAGGAAAAATGGCAACTTAGTGGCGCAACACTACAAAAAGAGAATTCAAGCCTTGGGAGGAACAGCACCGGCCCTCCTTTGCACGATCTCGCGCCGCTTATTCTCCACATACTCAGCAATACCTAACCGGACCTTCTCGTCTATCTCCTCTTCATGGGAGACGCGTTCATTTTCAACCTGCTGAGTGAGCTGCAAATTGGTCGCCTCGGCATTGGTTAACTTTTTACCCAAATCGGCCTCGACCGGCTTCAACCGTCGAACCTCCATATCCAATTATTGAGAACGCTTTTGCTCGGCTACAAGATCACAACGACACGAGATTATTCATTGAATATGGTTTATCAATTTCACAGGTACAGAAAATAATCTAATCTTAAGGAACTGCCTCAACACATCACCTATGAAACCTGAAAGGGCTGGTAACACTGACTGAAGCGATTCTACCGACTTGGACAACTCATCCTCGACCTTGGACAATTTCATGGTTAGCTCGTTATAGCATTGTTCATTGAATTCATTGCTGGGGCAGTACTTTTTATGTTCACTCTGCTCGTCCATTAAACAATTGTGCGACACTTAGAGCACTGACATCTGCGACCTGCTCCATTCTAGTTCACCCACCATTTTGTCAAGTTCACCCACTTTTCCCAGTAGATCCCTATTAGCTCGCTCCACTACGTCTTTATCCCTTAAAATTCGTCGGCGATCCTCGTGAAGGTCTCGGTTCTGCAATTGTAAAGAGTCTACCTACTGTTCTAGGTCCGTGGCCAAAGAAATTTTCTCAGTAGCAAGGCGTTGAGGAGAACCCAAATGAGCCCGCAAATTGTCTATTTCTTCAGGGGCATACTCAAACTGACGATATCGGTCTAATTCACCTTGAAGTTCTTCGATCTCCTCATCTTGGCGATCTATTTTCCCATCCTTGTTTGCCATTCACCGATGAATATTCTCCACTAAATCCTTTTCAATATCCCACTTCCTCTTCATGATCCTAAACTCCTAATAAGCATCTAAACCTATACTAGCTATCTCGGCTAGCAGAAGGATACCCGACTCAGGATACTGGCACGATAAACTCAATAAACATAAGTTAAGGTTTATAGAATTGTAACACACCTTGAGCAACGGTGAGTTTAATTTCTAACTCGCACGCACGACTCTTGTCGTTCTGCAATTGCAGTTGGAGAGATTCCACCAACTGCCTTTCCCTACGACGATTGGCAGCATCCAACAGTACCCGAATAAGGATCTGATACAAGTAAACAAGTTAGAATGGAAAGCGACAATCAGGAAAATATTAAGGTATGGGGCATCGCCCGGACATACAGAATCACTCACCAACGTATCAAGAGTCCGAGCCATATCGTTGTAAATCGGCACTGCACCGAGCATTTGTTCATCAGTATACGCTCCAAAGTCGGGGGAAGTGAGCGCTCCAATAGAGTTCAGGATAGTGCCAGAGACGGTAAAGGAGGTTTCAACATTAGACGAAGACCCATCAGTGATCTGGGGAAGACGAGGAAATACTTCCGATTCAGCATTAATAGCCTTTCCCAACTCGGGTGTCTTCATGGGCTCTTGTTTGTCGCCTATCTCCTTCCCATCGCCCTTATCTTCTGAGAAATCCTCGCCGAATATGTCATCTTCATCGGGAATATCGATGATTGGTTTCTGCCTCGGTTGCGGCTTAGTAACAACATGCTTGCCTCTAACGGGATTACGCCTAAGAGGTTTAGGATCAATCTCATGCACATCGGACCCACCGGCTTCATCATCATCATTCCTAGGAAATTTCAGTACAAGGATTCTCGTCAGAACATGTGAAGGCAAAAAACAGGGTCAAGTACATGTACTTTTAATAAAATCATTATGTTTGTTACCTTCCCTCGGTCTTCCTCAACCCTTGTGCCAGCACCCCTCTCTCTCGACGATGCGGGGGCCTTGGTATAGTCGCCCTGAGACTTTGATGACAACAAATAACCAATTGGCGTCAAAACTAACAAGCTAGAAATTGAGGAAAGCAGAAGGAGACACATACCTTATCAGCCTTATCATCATTAACCACCCATAAAGGATATGGCTCGGCGGGAAATGGAGGCGACGGGAAGCTATCATGTAAAATGGGCCCTCGGACAAGAAGTGGAACTCTGGGATAAATTGGATCATTGGTATGACGGGGTCGCCTGTTAGAACCTTGGCCCATGGGATCGGCATCCAGCATCATCCTTTCAACATTCTTAGGCATAGTTCTGTGACGATGAGGACTAGCAGCAAAACCGGAAAGGTCAACATCGGTTGAAGTACCGGATCTATAGTTGGCAAGGAAATTGGCAACGATATATTCTGGAGCGTCCTCGGGCTTATAGGTCGACCAGTCGGCGGTGGATCCATGACCATCTCGGCGATCTCTTCACTCGTCCATAATCCGAAAAGTGTTGCCAGTCCACTGAGCTAGAGCACGATAAGGCTCGAGCTGGGATAGAATCTCGTAGTAGAAAGGGCTATCATTATTGTATAAAGGGAGACGGAGGCCTAGCTCCAGCTGTCCATGAGTGATAACCACGCATTCAGCCGACTACTCGTACTTATCAATCTCGGACTTCCTCAAGGTGCTGTTTTGTCCCGAGATCAGGGTAACTTCGTAGTCTTGAAGATCATACTTCTCTTTCAACTGCTCAATGAATTCTTCATCAAAGAGATCTTTCACCCTTTTCTCGGACCTGCACGAAATATAAGAAGAATCGTCAGGGAAGATAGATTTTATGGCACGATCATCGTACTTAGAAGGTCTATCAAACGAAAATAGGTAAGCAAGAGGAAAAGCATCAATCTCGGAAAAAACGTCATCAACACCCCTTTTCTCAGTCATTGAGGGAGAAGAAGCCATGGACGTGAGTGGTGCAAAACTCAAAAGCTGGTGAAGAAGGTTAGGACGACGGAAACGTAACCACAACAACTATAGCACTCGGTGATGAAGATGTGAAGGAGGAGAATAAAAAAGACAAGGGCTCACAGAGGCATAAAGTGATGAAGAAACTCATAAAAAATGGTTGCAGCGGCTAGAAATTGAGAAAATGGTGAAGTAGAAGAAAAAGAATAGGAAAATGGGGTATTTAAAGGAAGAAAGAGGCGTGACCGGCTCCAACAGTTACAGGTCATAAAGGGAAGTTAATGGGGGACTGCATGGAGGAAATCGCGGCATGAAAGGGGACGTGGGAAGATGGGACGATTTTCTTCCACTCGTGTCCACCACATGAGCGAAAGAAAGGGCATAAATGTAGGTGTAGATTATCCACAGGGCTAGGTGGAAACATCTTAAGCTATGATGTACCCAAGGAGGAAGAAGCGATAAGCATGGGACAGATGCTGACAGGCGCGAAGATTAAGGAATCACGTGGATCGGACATGATCACTATACAGCTGTCGGACAAGACTTGACCCCAGACCTCTGACAAAGCTGACAGACGAGACATATTAGGTCAAACAAGGGGCGCTAGTCTAAAGGATAAGAAGGTACATGCCATATCATACAACTAAAAGGGTGACAGGATTGGAGGGGCGACATCGCACCAAGAGAGCACATAAAAGGATCGGCTCGGATAAGAGGCTGCCGAAAAACCAAACTACATAGGCCATATCTATGGAAGAAGAGACGATGCGAGCGGGCCCGATACAGGACATCAAGATAGATATATCGTGACCAACACTATAGTTTAGTTGTATGTATCCTCCTCTATAAATAGAAGAACTTGTACCCAAGAGAGGTAGGTTGTAATTTTGGAGAGAGAGAGAGACTTGTAATCGCACAAAAGATAAAGAGAGTGGAGAATTAGTTCATTTTGGAAGGAAGAGAGTTCAACTCGTAGAGTGACACCATTGTAACACCTTGAAGCAATAAGATTCATCCTTTCACCCCCGTGGACGTAGGTAATCATACCGAACCACGTATATCCTTTTGTCTATTGTTAAGCTCTTACTTTCACTTGCATGCGAAGAAGATTTCTATCCTTTGGATGTAGTTTGTAGTAAAATGCATCTACATGTACCTTGGATTAGTGTGAGATTGGTTGGGGTTCAACTACAGTCCAGACCGAAGTTAATTTGGAGTAGGCTAGTATCTGTAGCATCTTAATACATTGTATGTTTAATCTGGACTAGGTCCCTGGGTTTTTCCGTATTTGCGATTTCCTCGCTAACAAAATTCTGGTGTGCGTGTTATTTCTTTTCCGCATTATATTTTGTTATATAATTGAAATAATACAGGTTGTGCGTTGTTCAATCAATTAGAATATCCGACCTTATTGGTTGTTGATTTAAATTTATTGACACTTGGATATTGGTCTTTGGTACCATCCAAGTTATCTCTCTTTGATTAAGACTCGCAAATTGTATTTGCTTGAGTAAATCAAATTGAGAGATTGAGATAATAACTCCTTGAGATATTTTTATCTAGATTGATTCTGACTATATAGTTTATTCTCTAGAAAGTAACTCGGAGTTGTCTATACAGATTGCTAATCGAAATATTGGGTGTGGTTGTTAGACCCCCGCTTTTTCAATTGGTATCAGAGCAATGAGATCAAGCTTGTGGACGAAAAGCTACAAAGTTTTATTTATTTTGTAATCCATATGTATTGATAGTTTTGTCACTAAAATTGACAAAGGGGGAGATTGTTAGAGAATTTCTCAGTCGAACTCACATGCATTGCTATCTCAAGCATGTTTGTCAATATTAGTGATCAAAACTATTTGTCTTGATTTCTAGTTTACTTATGACTAAGTCTCGGTCTAGGATAGTTAAGTATAGTTGAGCTCCAGACTCCATGGAGATTATCTTACGACGACAAAGGACTACTCAAGGAACCAGTGGAACTTCATCCGACCAAAAGGTATGGGGAGACTTGAACTCATCTGTCACTCAAAAGTCTATCTACTCTATCTCATACTCTTGAGATAACAGTCGTATAAGTATGCTAGTTTTCATACATACACATTTTCTATTTTGAGCCGAGTTTACTCGCCTATTTTTATCTCGAAATATGTGTTGGTAAGCTTTTGATTTAACCACTTTTCATCTTTACCCATGACGAAAGTCATGATGATGTTTTAATCTTGCAAATAGCTTTGATGACGATAGTCGTGAATAACGATTGTAATAACATTATAGAAGAATATTTCAATGATTGAAATATAGAGTTGAGATTACGTAACCATCTATGGATATAAGCATATATAGTGTGTTCGCACATTAGTGTATAAATCCATGTAACGGAAACCAAGTGCGTGCATATGGTTATGGTGAAGGAGACAAGTTGGGTATGCGTATACCCGTACGAGTACTGGCGGAAGTTTTTGAACTGAAAATTTATGTTGAGTTTGTAGGTTTGCAAACTATTAAACCAGTTACCTTAGGTACGCGTACCCACAAGTGTACCCACGGAAGTTTTCGAACCGAAAATTTCTGCTGAGTTTGTAAATTCAAATCCGGTAGCTAAGGTACGCATACCCGTACACGTACCCAAGATGCTTATATTTCTCAAATCGGTATCTCATGAACTTAGACAATAAATCAATAAGGAATGCAATCTTTGCAAACCGTGGATATATTGTTCATGAATTGATTTGAGTGAATCAAACCGATTTTGTTTCCATTGTGTCTCTTCAACTAGTTCTTTTGAGTCATTTGAGCTAGTTGTGAAGAAGATGAATACAGTTGATATGAAAGTGCTCATATGGCTAACCATTGGTTAACTATTTGTGAACCAACTAAGTGTACACGTTTAGGTATGTTTACTCAAACCTAAATGAAATACATTTCATTTGTGTGTGACAAGCTAAGTTTCGATCTAACGGTTGAAAGATATTAGCTTGCACAAATAAGGTTTTTTATCTAACGGTGAATATTGAATGCTTTGTTACCAAGGTAACTTAGATTGCAAACCCTGATTTGAAAACTATATAAAGGAGATGTCTAGCAACTAGAAAAACTAATCCCCACACCTCCTGTGTGATTCTAGTTGGTTTTGCTAGAGTCGATTCTCCTTTTAACGTAGGTTTCTTCACGAGACTCCATCGGTTAGCGACTTAAAAGGCTTCATTAGGATTGTGAAGCCAGACGAAACTACTTCTCTTGTAGTTGAGTGATCTAATCTTGTCATTTTCTATCGTACGAGTTCAATTGAATAATTGGCTTGAGATTATATCTCCGATAGGGCAAGATAAAAATAAATCACAAACATCATCGTCTCATCGTTCGTGATTCCGCAATATCTAGTTTCTCTACTATACCATTTAGATTATTGTGAGGTGATCAATAATTCTAGGCTGTTCTTCGGGAATATAAGTACGAGTTATTGATTGGTTCATGTTCACCTTGATTTTATCAAAAGACAGAACCAAACTTGTAGGTTTATCTGTGGGAGACAGATTTATCTATTATCGTAAACTTTTCTATGTGTTACAAATTTGTTTATTAAAGTCTTCGACTTTGGGTCATATCAACTCTTGGTTATGGGTGAGATCAGCTAAGGGAATCAAGTGCATAGTATCCTGGTGGGATCAGAGACGTAAGAAGCACAACTATACCTTGAATCAGTGTGATATTGATTAGGGTTCAACTACAGTCTAGACCGAAGTTAGTTTGTAGTAGGCTAGTGTCTGTAGCGGCTTAATACAGTGTGGTGTTCAATCTAGACTAGGTCCCAAGGTTTTCTGCATTTGCGGTTTCCTCGTTAACAAAAGTTTTGGTGTCTGTGTTATTTCTATTCCACATAATATTTTGTTATATAATTGAAATATCACAGGTTGTGCGTTGTATCGATCAATTGTGAAATCCAACTTTTGGTTATTGATTATAAATTTATTGATCCTTGGATATTGGTCTTTAGTGCCATCCAAGTTTATATCTCTTGTATTTGATAAAGACTCGCATATTTCTATTTGCTTGAGTATAGATCAAATCGAGATATAGAGATATTAACTCATTGATATACTTTCTATTAAGATTGAGTCTGACTGTCTAGTTGATTCTCTTAAAAGTATATTCGAGTTAGTCCATACAGATTTCTAATTGAAATATTAGGTGAGGTTGTTAGACCACCGCTTTTTTAGCATCTATAAATGACAAGACGACAATCATCCAACAAAATAAATAATGTAATGGTCATAAAGTAAGATTAGTTTCATAATCAGAAGAAGAATAGTACAACGAGAACCAAATGACCAACGAGAACCTTAAGACTGTGAACATGACAAAGGTGTGCCCTTCTTACAGGAAAGGATAACATACTTGCAGAATCTCCATTAGAAGTCTTCAATTACAGAGAAAATTCATACCATTACTCATGCTTTTTTGTAAAGAGAGGAACCAAAATATATAAATATTGGTATCTCATTGTTATTATCATAGACTCCATCCAAGTACAAGAATCATATGAAATTATAAACAGGTAAAGCAGTACTTACACAACAACTAAGTACCGATACAAATTTATTGCCTGCATTGAGGTTCCTCTTTCTTCTCACCTAAAGAACCTACGTGTGTACATAGGAATTTGAAAGGAAAAGTGGGGTGCATCACCCCTGTTCCCGTTTTCCAATCAAATGGATAGCAATTATAGTTTTCATCTTGAGTAGAACCTCATCATATAGAAACTTCCACATGCCGACTAATATCACAATTATCCATTTTGGCGGTACAAAATCAACAACTTTTTATATTCCATCTGCAACAACACAAACCGAAATACTAAATTACCAATATCATTTGTCCCTGCATTCCACAATCAAAAAGACATAGCATTAGAGGTCTCTCGCATAAAATCAAATTTTCAAACCAATTGAGATAGGTTTGGCTCACGAGATTTTATTTTTAATAGGATAGGTTTTGCTATTCAAAAAGGGCTAGCGGCACAGCTTGTCGCTCGCTTGCCTAGTATGTAATTTTTAACTTTGTAATTTATTAACAGTTTATTCAATTGTTACAGATCCTATATGAGTTGGATTTTTGCTTTTTTAGATAAAGCTTAAAACAAAATTGATTAAAAAGACCAAAACCAATAAATTTCTGGGTGAAAAAGATATTTAAATTTAAAAAAAAATTGAGATATATATTTCAGATTATCTATTTTCATAAGATGTTATGTTATGCAGCAACACAACTAGTTTAACTAAGGGATTATATATTTACATAAGTTGTGGCTTATGCCTGTCAAGAGATGAACACATTTGCAACAAAGGAAGATGGTAAATATGAACCCATTCCACCTTAGATTTGTCAATAATTGGCAGAAAATTATCTAAAATCCAGCTAGAAATCAATCCAATATAAGAACCATTCTTCAAGAACTACAGATAAACTACAAAACAATGAATTTGAGACAGATAAACCAAAATTTACAGATAACCCGTTCCACCTTATTCTTCTATGTCTCAAACCTCCCAACCCAAGATGCTTCTTCCTGAAGAACACAAAACCCAAATTAAATCAATATTTAAGCATTGGAAATTGATAATGGAAAGAAGGAGTAACACCTAGCGAGAAGAAATTTATCCAGGAATCTGTAAACAAAACCTATTTACAAGTGATACTCCCTCAAACTAAACAACAAACACTTAAGTCTAATTAGAAAACTGAAACCCTAAAATCGAAATAACTTAAATCCTAAAACAGATGAATAAAGACTTACACAGATGATGAAATCAAAACACTAAACTCGATTAACAGATAATGAAATCGAAATCATGAACTATGTGAATTTACAGGGAAGAATAAAAAAGAGAAAATAGGCGGAAGAGAAATTCTAACAGCCAAAAAGTATAAACATATACCTTCTAAGCTGAGATTCAAGATCAGTTCTTTAAAACTCCAACTCCGACGAACCCTAAAATAAAATCGAAAAAAAAAAATGGTATTATATGAAACTAGGTGTTCATCGCCTGAGTGTTTAGAAAAGACACAAGAGCATAAGAGAGAAAAAGGAAAAATGAAAGTGAACCCGATCTGTCTGCTAGCATATCCATTGATTTCATGTATGTGAATGGAACACGCATGGGGGGAAATATCTCTGGTATAACTGATCGTGGGTGGATACATAATGCTACACATGCGAATGGAAAACGCACATACTCAAGGTGTTACGACCCAAGTGACCAAGCGTGTGACTCACACGCCTATAAAAAAAATCGTAACGGCTTAGCTCTGTTACGAATTTAAAAAAAAAATTAGTAACGGCTCCTTCCTGTTACGAATACTTTGTAACGGCCACAAATCCGGGAATTTGGTGTAGTGGCTTGATTTTCTTGGTTCTTCAACATTACTCGAAATCTTTGTCACTTCCAAGTACTCAAGTGATTCTGAACGTGTTCAACTCATCATCATTGTAGTTGAAGATCCGTAGCTATAACAATGAGAAAACAATAGCTCTCAATCATTGTTATACAATGCCATAGTATCATTACACAACATCAAAGTACAATTGTATCACAACTTTTACAATAATACTATGTAGCTCTCAATCATTGTTATACAATGTCATAGTATCATTACACAACATCAAAGTCCAATTTTATCACAACTTTGACAACAATACTATGGTGATATGTATCACTCCTCCTTAGTCAATACTTCATCTCACATGAAAACCACTCCCCCTTCCATAATGATCCGTAAAACATATGTATTTGTAGTGTGAACTACACATTAATTCTCCCCATTTTTGTCAATATAAATTGGCAAAGGTACGAAAACTAGTGGGATCATAATGAATTTTCATAGAGATTCTTCATGACTAAAAGAAAACATATCAACTTTGTTTAGATGCAATCATATAGTCGAAACTAAATGCATTCATCAACGAATTTATAAAGATACAAGAAAACTCCTACTAAATTCACAACCGCACTCCCCACAAAGATTTGGCAATTAAGCATTAGTTCAACTAAGAACTCTCTCACATAAAATGTCATTCCTGAAAGAACAACAAGAGCAAACTTCCTTTTACAAGAAAAGAAGGATTTCTTTGGACATTAACAAATTACATGATACATGAATTTGTATCTAAAAAAAAAACTCAATTAAATTAACCACAAGAGAACCCATGATTAATTTCATCGGAAATGCTCAACATAAGAGAACTTATAGAGCCACACAGAACATTCACATATAAGTGGATCAGGAAAAGACCAATAATGCATAATATTCAAAGATTCATTCTATTTTTCATCAATATTTGCATAAAGACTTATAATAGACTCAATCTTTGCAATCAAAAGCTCATCCTATCTTCATCAATATTTGCATAATGACATAATAGGCTTAACTTTTGACATATATGGGACAATCATAGTGTTAGAGCACTGCTCGATGGAACTCGAAGTCTTGATTTCTAGTCTACTTCAAGTAATGTCTCGGACTTGGATAGATTGTCTAGTTGAGCATTAGACTTCACGACGATCATTAATTGAAGACGAAGAACTACTAAGGAGAGATTATGGAACTTCATCAACAAAACGTATGTGGAGACTAAAACTCATCTATCACTTGGAAAGTCTATTTCTACTCTATGTCCTATATTGAGACAAAAGTCGTATTATGATAGTTTTTTATTATACACATTTAGGATTTCGAGTTGAGTTTAACTCGCTTACATATTTCTCGAAATATGTGTTGGTAAACTTTTGCTTCAACCAAGTTCATCTTATATTCTTGACGAAAGTCAAAAGATGATTATGTGAAAATCGTCGAGTAACATCTTACATGGTTTGTGTGATACAATCATTTGATGTAGACTAGGAATATTTCGTTATGATTATTTCAATATCTTAAAAATTGCTTTGATGCTAATAATGTGTGAAAACGGCTATTGTCATCCTTTAAAAAAGTTTCAATGATTGAAATATTAGAACTAATGGATTATGAACATCTATCACATGCTCCTTAAAATCATTTGATTTGATAAGAGATGATAATTCAGAAACCGGACTTTTATTGGATTGGTAATTTGTTAATTATTTAGAGATATTGACTAACATGATAAACAGACACCATTCATGTCTTCTCCAAACAGCAAGAATTTTCTGATTCAAACCACGACCAGTTGAATAAGCTAGCATCTTTGTATACAGACGTTAAAAGATGAACATCTCTCACTTAGTTTAATCATCATCTGGTACACATTTAACTTATGTAGCATTAGCAGATATATGTATATTTTCAGATTACCAACTAAAACTTCTTTCCGAGAAAATAAAAATTAAGGGTCATGCTAAAGCTGACATCTTAACATTAATAAGGTGCCATGATAAAACCGGTATATCTGTTTTGGATCGGTTTTCATTGCTAATTTGGTTTGCGAGATGAAATGATCGCTGGAATCTCTAAAATGGAAAATAATGTTTGATTTCTCTTCTTTCATCTATAATGCCCGATATTCACTTACTAACAAGACCGATTGAAATATTACATGCAAACTGCACAAATTCGGACCCACATTAAGAATAATTGTTTTCTAATTGTCCACGTGTCAATAAATAATTGGGCAGGACAGAGAGACAAGGAGAATCCTGAGCCTTTATTTATTTTTTATTTTTTCCGCAATATCACAGTTTTACCCATCACGACCGGTTTGGTCGAGCACTAGGGTACATTTCTTCGTCGGCCTCACAGTTGTAACAGTCATCTACTCCCTCCGTTTCACAAAGACAGTGACTCGCTTTGACTTTGCCAAAATATTAAGGAGACCATAATATTTTACTTGACTACCCTTAGTTACTTACCTATTTTATTTTAATAAAAATGCTAGTAATAAAGACTATCCAAAATTGTTGTGAGAATTATAAATATGAAATATAAAAGGAAAATTTAAAAGATTCGAATTTATGAAGTATAAACTTTATAAGGAATTTAATTTTTAGAGTTAAATGTATATTTTCTTAAAAGGAATGAAGGATATATTTGTTTCCTTAATTATACTAATTTCTTTAATATTTTAGATTGGGTCACGTTAAAAATGGATTTATATGAATATAAACAATTCAAGGGTATACTAGAGAGTTCATTGAAAAAATATGACTATAAACAGAAGCTGGACACAATTTTGAAACTGACAAAAAAGGAATAGAGTACGGTCTTTCAGAAACAGAGGGAGTAGTAATTTTCGTAATATTTGCTTATTGCATGCCCTGGAATCTGGATAGCATAAGATCTGTGATTTTTCTAACAATCATACTTGCAATAGCACAAATCACGAAGTCCTTGTTGGGCACGGACAAGACAATCGGGTGTGGCTTCACTGCCATGATCGCGGAAGCATTTGTCTTTGCAATCCTCCTCCGTTACGCATTTGGTTTCCCATGTTTCTTTGCAAAGTTTATTATCTTGATTCATCGCTTTGCCACCTGCACCAATTTCATAAGGAAACAGAAATCAGAATAAGAACACGTATAGGAAGGGTACAGATCTGTAATACAGACTGCAAAATTAATTGTTGTTATCGTTTTCTTACCTGCTGCAAAAGAAAATCAAAATTACCAAGAAAACGCACAAGATGAAAGTGTTGTTCTTGGCCATCCTCCTTTCCTCTCCCTAAAAAATTAAACTTATCTTCTTATTCTTTTTTTTTTCTTTCTTTTGGTATATGAGACTTTGTGTTCTACATATACACCAGTCCAGACTGTATTTATATATAACGTGATTGGAAGGTACATGATGCACATTTAAGGCACAATAATCTTGAAATTAATGTGAAGATACCATGGATATAATGCACGTTTGACTAATCATATTGTGCATTTGCGCTTGATTGTCAGGGATACTACCAGCGACTAAACTCTAAAGCAAGACTGAAAATCATTTCCTAAAATTACCCTATAAAAGCAAAATGTAGGTAGATTTTAAAATTTTGGGAGAAATTGTTTCAGGGGATTAATAATTTACTTGTGAGTCCGTAAATGTAATGGTTTTGGTTTGTTTTGTCTTATAAAAAATTTGATAAACCTCAAGCATATCGATAACTCTCTAGCGATCTTGAATTTAATACGAAAGATACCTGGGAAATAACAATACACACTAAATACAAAATTATGACCTTTTGTCATGATATCTCAGCTAAAATAATAAGATGATAGATTAAGTTTATTGGGAGCTTAAAAAATAAAATAAAAATTACACTTGAAGAAAAATAATCAAATAAATTTCAAAATTTTGGGAGGGCGGGAGCACCCCATCCTCCTCTAGTTATGTCAGTACTCGGGAATGAGGGCTTGTAGAAAAATCTATTCTTACAAGACGGAAGATCTTGGTGTGTAACCCAGGGGTCATTGATACACTGCCAGTTGTGATCTTCCCTCCCCTCCCAAAATAATGTACTTGATTCGGTTAATCGAATGGCCGACAGTCCCTCGTCTCCTATATTAATTTGTTTCTTAAAAGCGAATCATAAATTGGTTTTTCATTATATGTAACGACACAACTATGTGGATGATTTAGCATTTTCATACTCTCTTCATTTTCGATTAATAGCAATCTCATCATGTTACGAGGGATCTTTTCTTAATAACTTCCATATTCCATGACTGGGGACGTCTGAGATTTAGTTGACGTGGCTAAGTCTGTCTGAGACTTGGCCGACGTGATTGAGTCTCTCTGAAGTCAGCTGAGACATTCAAGAGAGGAAGGGAGGTTTGCACACCTAATAATGTCTATGCGATACTTGAACCACTTGTGTTTGACAAGCGTATCTTGCAGAGATGTGCTAGGAGTCATTTGTGTCCGTATAATGGGGCCGACATGACCAGTGTATCTCTAAAGGATGTTCTAAGAATTTGTCGAAAGAGCCCAGTAGAAGAATAAAAAAACGTATCTCGCGGGAATGTTATAGGCATTATTCGGAATCCCCGGTAAGTCGAGTCAGATCCTAAAGTAGACATGACCAGTGTATCGCGCGATGATGTACTAGGAATCAGTCACTGATCTCAAATAGGTTGAGTCGTGCTTACAAGGGACATGTATGCATCCTCTCTAGGTCATAAGTCTGTTGGGACGTTTTTACGCATCTACAGAGCCTACATGACTAGCAGTATCTCGTCGAGTATGTATACTAGGAATCATGACATCACAATCAGCTGCGTCTCTCGAAGACATGCTGGAACTGTGGTTGTTCTGGTTCATAAATTTGTTGGGGACGTTTGACGCTCTACAGAACTTACATGACTAGCAGTATCTCGTCGAGGATGTACGCTAGGAATCACACATGACATCACGACTAGCAGTGTCTCGCGGGGACATATACTAGAAATCGTCGTTATGGGAACCTTAAGGACCAAGGGCTTAGTCTCTCCCACGAGAGTTGAGTTTTGTCCTATAGTCTTGAAAAACACTGTTGCCCCTTATCCAAATTTCATTATCTACAATTTCATTCCTATTATGCGAGTATTAACTGAAAAAAGAGGAGTTAATCAGAATCAGTCTTTATATGAAATATACAATCGGTTTATGTGGACTTTCACATAATCCGATTCTTGCAAAAATAAAATACAAAAAAAATACAAAAACTTGGTATTTCTTACATACCAGAATCGGAGGATATGGGCATGGACATCAACCGATTCTGGTTAAATGTTCTTCAACCAGAAAACACATACAATCGATTGACGTGGTCATGAACATAGACCGATTAATATCATAGGAATCGGTCCATATGAACATGAACGTCAACCGATTATGGTCAAACACATAAACCCAAGATTGTTTGTATTTTTCAATTTTGAATTTATAAATCAATCACAAGTATCATTAAGAGTAATGGGTTGCAATCTACAATGTTTAAATTGACAACTTTTTCTGAAAAGTGATGATGAAATTTCCTTTAAATCGATCGATGTCGTTAAAATCGATTGATGAATTTAGTTTTTGAGGAAAATAGTTTAAGTAGGTTTTACTGTTTTAGTTTTGAAAGGATTTGAATATGTTTGGATTTTAGGAGAATATGCCCAGGATTGTGTTCTACTACCTCCGTTTCAAAATAATAGGCAGGTTTGTGTGTAAATTACAGAGAAGGTGACTTAGTAAATTTATCTAGTTTAAACACCCCTTATCCATTTCTCTATGTTTGGTGAGGAAATTGATAGCCCCATTATATTTTGACTTATGCAAAAATCTACCCACTCTATGTTGACCTCCATATTCCAAGTCCAATTACGGTAATAATCAAATCATGTCCGCTCATGTTGAAATTGTGGTTCGTCCCCTGAAGCGTATTCTTTTTGAACGTCCATACGTCTACATGGTCGTACCAAACATGATCAAAGCAGACAATCTTTTCGTTCTTGTCGTCTTTCCAGTAAAGCACTCCATGCTAATGAATCAGTGATAACTCCACCCACAGCTAGTGCCCTTGCCAAGAGTGCATACTTCAACCCTACCCGTAGTATCGTTTGGGTTACGTAGCCTTTACGGATACAAGATTGTTACAACTTTGCACTCGTCCCTTGATGGAAGATAACCAAATCCGCTAACTACGATACCTGTCTGACCAATTTTAATTGTTGTTTATTTTTGGAAGACTCATGTACTCCATTATAACGGGATTACAAATATAGATAGGATCTTAGAGACCTTGATGAGGTACCACGAAACAAACTAAGCCATTGCAAGAACCAACCACGACGTTGAAGTCGTCTGTTTTTCTTATAATTCATGGAAGGTTGATCTTATCGGTACTTGTCTCGTAGGAATACTCTTCATGGCCTGTGTTTTTAATCACATCGTAATCTGCGTAGTATAGTTGTACGTTTTCGTCAATTGAGAATAGAAGACCTAGGACTCGTTTTCTATCTCCATCTTTTACACACCAATTTGCAATCTTGGACGTAATCATCAGGGATGTGAGAAAGAATTTCTGATACAATATCTTCGTGTACAGCTTCCATGGATGACGAAAATATACTCCAAAGACAGGAAGAAATTAGAAATAACTCCTCTATGTGCGTGATCAATGGCAAGTAGCCTATAACAAGAAGTAAATAGAGGTTTGGTCACCTTTGAGTGCTGACTTCGGTATATATAGGGACAGATAGATAGACAAAGTAATCATACTAGTCCCATTTGGTTTCGGAAATACTAGTTCGCATGAATTTAGGAAAGTTATGATTAGTATTTTAACTATAATTACAAGTTTACAACCCCCGGAGCAAGTGACTAAACACGGCTTTTAATTACAGGCCAAGGGCCCAGTTAAAAGTATGTATAGCTGCCCAAAAGAGGCCTTCTGGCCTAAAGTAGGTTGCAACTTTGCGTGTTTGATGCCCTAAATTTGCATTTGTACCTAAAATCGATCTCCCAATTTCAAATCTTTGTATGTCCCAAGTTTGGAAAATTCAAAATCGGTCTAAAATACATGACTGAGTCCCCGAGTTTGTATGTCTCCATTTTATTTTATTTGGAAACACAAGACCACCCAGCCAACATGAAAGGAAAAAGATTCTTTATCGTAAAAAAATATTAGCAACTCCGTTTCTCCGAAAAAGAGATAATATCACTTTTTCATTTTATCAACTTTTTTTCAGAGCCGAAACAAAGAAAGAGTAAATTTCCCTAGTTTAATTGGGGGTCAAGGATTTTAATTAGGGGTCTTGATATTTTATTTACACCCCAAATTTATTAGGGATGTATTCATCCGATTATGAAAATACTATTTTACCCTTGACTAATTTTTTTCTTCTTCAAATAACGACTCTAGATTAACGACCCTTCAAAGATAATAAAGACTTTAAGGGTCGTCATGGTCTTATTCAAGTCTATTACGACCCTTTAATGAATTTCTACCATTAATGACTCTTCGAAGATAACGACTCATTTTAGAGAATAACGATTGTCACTAACGACACTTCAAAAACAATAACGACGGTTTGGGGTCGTCATATACAAAATAAAAACAATGACTCTTTAAAAGGGTCGTCAGGGAATTGATTATGTATATGACGACTCCAAATTGTCGTACATTTCCGTCATTTATGACTCTTCAAAGAAGATAACGACTCTTTTATAGGAAATAACGACTGTTTAGAGTCGTCACTGAAACAGTCAAAACATTAACGACTGTTTAGAGTCGTCACTGAAACACTTCAATACCATGACGATTTTTCAAACAAAAAAAAATCCTAAAAATTTGAAGAAAAAAAAATGCTAAACTCTAATTAAGTAAGATTATCACTAATTATTTAGGGGCATTTTAGCCATTTAGAAAAAAATTATAAGGGGTGACCCAAATTAGGGTGGGGTGAACTTTTCTGTCTTCTAGTGGAGGCCCCCAATTAACTAGGTAAATTTCATGTCTTTGGAGAATGAGCTGGCTCAAACAACACAAAAATTAAGTGGGCTTTAGTACAAACTGGAGAAAAATCATTCCCATTGTCATCCAGCTGTTCCTTTACATGATTTATAAAGGGAAATACCAGTTTTGGCGAGATGATACCAATTTATCGATCCAATGGCTGTCAAGATTTGTTTGTCCTATGCAATGGTACTCACACTGTATGGCTGACCAGGACAATGGATGAGGAGTTTCATTACCAATAAGCACATCAAAGTGTTTTGATAAGTTCCCATAATACATACCACACTTCCGTGGGGAGGCCGGGTCCAAATTCCCGTTCCCAGTTTTGTAAGATTGAAAGAGGTGCAACTACTAAGCAAAAATTTGAGAAAAGGAATACTCAGCATAGTTTTGCCTGCATTCAGTGGATGTGGAAGTCCTCAGCCGTGTATCATTGGATGGAGGTGCATCATTGAAAGAGGTGCAACTACTAAGCAAAAATCAGGGCGACATTCGTAAGGTTAAAAATTCTTTCTGGTTCTTTTTAGATTCCCTTGCATTTCGGATAGAGCTTTTCTGCTTACTAGAGGATGGCTGTGAATTGAATCTGTCAAAATGATGACATGTCAGATTTTCACATGTAAGTTGGCCAAGAGACTCTTCTTGAGTATCTCTACAGTACTATTTTATTAATTATTATTTTTGCAATTCACAAATCTGCAGTGTTCGAATTTGGGGGAAGTACGCGCGTCATTCAGAAAAACGCTGGCGTCAGAAGCAATAACACATGCGTTATTGTTCCTAGCGCGCGTCAGAACAAATAGCGCTAGAGTCCATTCTGATAACGCCAGCGTCAGTCACCATGACGCCAACAACTCAATCTGAACGGCTCCGGAACTCTTTGATCCAACGGCTACATTTCCTCAAATCCATAAATACTACTCATTTCAACTCTAAATTCACAAATTATACACATTCTTCCCTCAAATCATCTACAAAAATGCCTCCCAGAGTTCGTTCTGTTAGATTCACTAAAGAAGAGGATTTAGCTATTTGCAGATCCTACGTTATTCAAACACAAGATGTTGACGCGGATATTGCTACCTGTAGGAATGTATCACAATCGACGTTCTGGCCGATTTTTTTTGAAATGTTCGCTGCTAAAACGATGAACATTAATATGCGTGATTGTCATGGATTGGCACATCGTTTTAGTGTAATTAGTTGTAATGTATCGAAGTTCATCGCTCAACTAATAGAGAATCACAAAAATAAGCTCAACGGTGAAGCCGAACATAAAGTGGAACCCAGAACTCTAGCGATGTTGCCATCATCTCACCGTGGTCGTCAGTTTGAATTCCATGATTGTTTCAACATTCTTAGGGTGCTCATCAAATACGATTCCTACACCATCCTAGGAATTCCACCACCCGCCGAGAACTGACGCCGCCTATGTTGTAGTTATCCTTATCTGATGTTTTTCTTTTATTCTCATGTATGGTGTGGTTGTTCAATGCAGTATGTTTTTATTTATGAAATTGATGGTGCAATGTTTTTATTTATGAAATTACTTGATATTGATGGTTTTAGATAATCGTAATAACACAAAATTAAATAACATAATACTATAGTGAATCGATTTGTCATATAACTTCAATCATCCCACTCCACCAAAAAACACCTGGGACATTCCCAGAAATGCCTTCCATATGTATCTTCTTCAGAAGACGTCCACAAATGCATAAAGTCTTACAACAGGGCTTTGAGCATGCACTGATTCTCTGTGGACAATGTTTGTATTCGTGATCTCCATATCCACAATGCTTGCAGTGTAATAGCTCCTTCTTCAATTTGGCTTTAAGTTTGAAGTTTTTGCAGAGTGTTGCAATCTTTTCTTCTTCTTCTTTTTTAATCTTCATTGCATCATCCAGCATATGTGGTTCCTCTGGAAAGTTGGGATCTTGACATTGCAAATACCTGAGTTTTTCCGGTTGTGATTCAATCACCATTCTGATGCGTGAACAACCTTCCCGCGAACACTTTGAATACATCCATGGGCATTGCATAAGACTGTGGTTATCCATGAAACATAACGAACAAACCTCTTTTGCTTCGACACAAAATATTTTCTTCGCTTTTCCTTTAGACATGGTGGATTTTGAGAAAAAAATCTGTTGGTTTGGTTGAGAGGCACCCCTAGTGTGTCGTATTTATAACAAGAAAACATGCGTTGGTAATTCAAACGGGCGGTTTTAGTAAAGTCGCGCGGTTTTACTCCAAACACCAAATTCTATGGAAATTCAAATGGGCGCTCAAAGGAATGTCGCCAGCGTTGTTACTTCAAACGCCAACGGCTTTTCAACGGCTACATTTTGTTTCTCTGACCAATAAATTTCCTTCCTCCCATCTCCAAAATCACATCTCATTCTTCTCCTTAAGCTCTTAATCTCCTTAATCTCATTCTTCTTCTTTTTCACATCTCCTCAATCTCTCCCACTCACTTTTGAAGAAATGTCTGTTAGAAATCGTGGTCCCAAATTTACTGAAGAAGAGGATATAACTATATGCAAGGAATATTTTTTTAATAGGATAATAACTAGTATGTGCTTTCATCAAGACACTTATTTTTGGGAGAACCTTTTCTCAATGTTCGTCTCACTGACGGGAAACTCAGAAAACCGAGATGCTCGTCGATTGCGTATTCGTTTTCAATCTATTAGGCTTACAGTCCAGCCATTTGTTGCTCTGGTAATGGAAATTGATCGAAAAAAGTTCATCGGTGTAACTGAAGATGAAGTCATCCAAACATCTCTTGATAATTGGGAGGAAGCTCATGGAAAACCTTTTCGTTACGAAGCGTGTTTTAGAATTCTAAAAGATGGTCCATCTCAAGCATATCGTTACTACACTCGAATGCCGGTTCCGGTCTTTACAATGGAAGAAGATGTTACTCTTGTTCGATGTTGGATACATCGTTTGAGGAGACCAATGAACAATGACTATTTCTGGGAAAGAATATTGGACATTTTGTAGCATCGCGAAACGCAAGCATAAGAAACACTAAGAGCCTAGAATTAAGAATTGCATTCATCACTAATGAAATCAAACATTATACGGAAGTTTTGTGGATGGTTCACTGTTGCTATTCTGGATTATCCAACGAAGAATTGGTGAGTATCTTCCCTTTTTCCTCACTGATGAACTGCATTATAAATATCTAAAATTGTTGTTTTCTATATTTTACAGAAAACCATCGCTCTGACCAAATTCACTGAAGAAAACGGAAGAGAGTCTAAGCATTTTGAATGTTATGAACTCTACAGAGAGAATGTCGCTGGATTTGATGTAGTTTGATGTTTTTGTTGTGGTTTATTAAAATGTAGTTTGATGTTATTTGCAAGTTTAAATTGTAATAAATTTCACTTAATCTGAAGTGGAAATCTATTTTAAAATATAAACATTTTCATTCATTCATATTACTGCCAATTCTTTTTTACAAGATATAAACTTTAGACAATAATAAAAACTTCAATAAAAATCAAGTACAAGTTTTGGCCTCCTGTTTATCTTCATTTGACGTATTTTCCATTCGACGCGCTCTTTGACAGTTTCACTTTTTTTTTGTTGAATTTTTTGTTGTTAACTTTCAAAACTGAAGCTCTTCTTTGCCTTTTAACGAAATATTTTCTTGGAGCAAATTCTAAAACTTGCACTTCCCATTTACAATTTTCAATCTTTTTAAAACTCCCACATATTTAGAAACAACAGCTTCAAGTTTTGCATCTCAAAAAAGTGTGATCGTCTTTTCAGCCATTTTTAGAAGAGAAAATTCAAGTGAATTTTGGTGTGAGTGAATTGTTTGAAGATGATGGTAATTTATAGAGGGAAAAAGTAAAATTCGAAAATTTTAAAACTATCCGTTGGCGTCAGCAACAAAAACGCCGGCGTCATAGCTTGTGACGCCGAGTTTGTCACTCTCTCGCCAACGTTCGTGAGCTTGACGCCAACGCTCTACCTTGTAACGCTAGCGTTTTCATCTAGGTCGCGCGCCTATTGGTCTAACGCCCAGTGCTTTTCCATAGTGGAAAACTCAGTTTGGCCATCCACCTGGCTGAACAAATTTTTGTGTTTGGCCATTGCCATAGGTATTGCTCTAATGGTTTCAGTTACACTTGAAAGACGGAATATACAATATTAATACAGCTCTGAAAACAAATCTAGATGTTTTATCGTTAAGAGGAATAGAAACACACTAGAGCAGCAACAAAAATCAGTCTAATTATGAGGCAATGGCGCTAAGCATCCCAGAATAAATATATAATAATTGCAGTGAACCATCATATAATAACTGACATCTCAGTCAACTACAAATATTCATGTATATATGTGTGTCCGTGTGTGTATTATATATAAATATTGTCAATCGTGTTTGTCTGCAACATAAAAAAAAAGGTCTATTTTAAGCTACTTACTTCATAATAATCTTCAGCCCAATCAATCAACTTGCTTCGAGGTACATACAGCTTTGCAACTTGCTCCTTCGAGTCAACATCATTTACAACACCGCGACATCTTGGGCAACCACAATAGCATATCACTCTTGAATAACAATTTGGCGGCTCTGGGATCACAACAGAAACCCCAAAAGATTAAGTAAATCAAATCTCACCAATACATGCCTATAAATATTCTTATAAAATGAGAATTTGTTAGGTGATGTAAGCATATGTAACCGGATAAACATGAATAACTGGATAACGGGAGTAGGAGACGCAGTGATAAGTGTATTCTAAGTAACCAGTATTTAAACACTATTTCTATTTATTTGATTAATGTGAAAAACAAACATATGCAGCTTTAGATACTTCGCAAGAGTGGTTTATCAAAATGGGAAATGCTTCCTGCCCCCGTGGCATCAATTCGAAACATATATGTCCCAGCATCCTGGGAAAAAAAGTTCAGTTTCGAAGTTACTAAATATGCAATGCTTTCTCATTTAGTGTTTTTTACGACCAAAAATGTTTTCTCCCCTAAGAAACTAATGCACCAGTAAGAAGACCAACTAATCTATGTCAAGTAATATGCTAGATAACAATGATGTATCTATACATGAGAAAAAAAAAAAAAAAAGAGGAACTATAATATCTAGGAGAGCTCTCCAAAATCTCCATAGATGACAGACCATAGTAGGCGCATTGTTCATGAGATTTTAGGATTTCTCCTCATTCATAGACTATGTCACCTTTCACGTAAAGTAAAATGGAGATAGCAAATGACACAAAAAAGAAAATATACAGACAACAACAAAAACAGAACAAGACTGTAGATCTCTTCCATGTGCTTCAAATAGGTAAAGCGAAGCAAGTGTACCAGAACGATACAAAGACAAATCATTTACCAGTAAAGAATAGTAAGAAGTACGCTTTCTTCTGTCGTCTACTGACGGTCTAACCAGATCGCAGTGTACTTGATCATCTACACAATTAAGATGGTTGTTTAATGGATTTTTTTTTATATATAATAAAATCGTATACAAATGAGAAATAAAACGTGAATCATTGAATTCTTATAGCCTTACGTGTCTCCTGCTCTATGTGGACGCTTAGCAAAGATGCCAAATTCGTGTATTCCTGATTTCTTGGAAGCATAAAAAATGTTCATTGTACACTAGATAAATCACTTAATTTCGGAAACATTAATAGCATGGAAAATTTGGGACAGCATCAATGTTCACAACAACCCACAGTCAACGTACCCTGAAGAAATACAGTCTTATTCACCATACTTCACGGCAAAGTGCAGGGGCCACAGAAGTATGCATGTTTTAGTTTTCACTGAGAGATACAAACTGAGCTGAACATAAACCATGAGGTTCTAAAATGATGCCTTGGTACTAAGGAAAGAGAAACAGGTACGTGATGTCACCAGGTATTTCTACAAGTTGGAAAAGCCCACTTCCTTAATCAAATTGCCATAATTGGAGACTATCCTATCCTTCAGTTAAGAATAGAAGTATTCCTTTCCTTATTCCACAACTTGATAAAGAGGATGGAATGTCAAACGAGGAAGAGAGGGCATTAACGCGTCCCGGTGCTTAAAAACTAAACAGGCTCCCAAACACCACGCAGGTTACCAAAAACACTAGCCGACATTCTAATGAGGGCTGAAAATAAGACAAGGACTTTAAGGCCATTAGAGATGATAACAACTCTTTATCGACCTTTGCATTAGAGACGGTGGATGCATCGACGGTGATGAAGTCCGCAGTTGGACCAATTAGGTCGTTAGTGTTATGTTGATTAAGCAAAGATTCTTTGAGATAGTTTTCAACCAGATTTACTCCTAATAGTTTTATGTCTTGAAACTTAAACAGCACCGGAAGACACGTGGGGATTATGTTATCTCTAAGCTTGTACATGACAGTAGCATTACTTGTTGAGAACTGGATCCAGGATATGGGAGTTCTATTCTTTAAAGGCCTGAAACTAAAACCCCAAGATTTTAGGGTTCAGTTTGTCTAAATGCTCATTCAAACATGAGACTAAAACGTTTTCCTCGTTGGTTTCTGTAAATTCTATGGTTACAGGTGTAGCAATAATTGAATACCTGATAAAGCTGTTATTGTGGCAGATTGGTGCATCAGTAATCTTCATGGATCTTTATCTTTCCTCCAAGTAGACATTCTGATCAGGAAACCAACAACTTCAAATAAGTATCAAAAAGAATGATGAATAAGAAAAAGTAGGAGAAGGTGATGAAACTGGTTTTGGGTCAAAGTTTATGAATTCTCAGGAAGATGAAGAAATCTTCTTTGTTGTAATGGGTTTTGAAGAGAATTCAAGAAAAAAAGAGATGAAATTAGGATGATTTCTGTATCAAACGTTATGAATTCTATAACGATTCCATTGAAGTATGAAAAAGATTGCTAAATTCACAATATGAAGAAGAAGGAGAAGTTGTTCTTTGTTGTAATTAGGTTTTTTTTTCCTGACTTTGGGGTCAACTATTTTGACCCCCAAAATCAAAACCCTAATATCAGAAGAAGGACTGAGACAGATTCATACCTTGTCGAGCTCCCGTCATCATCTTCTTCTTCTTCCTCTTCTTCATCTTCTTCGAAAATTGCCTATCCTTGGATGGTTCAATCGTCAAATCCCTCCTTGATATCATCGTAATCATTCTTCTTCATCTATTTCTTCTTACGGGATCCATCCGATTTCTTCTTCCATGAGAGTAGATGAATCTGAATCGTCAAATCCCTCTTTGACATCATTTTAACCATAGCTGATCGGATAGATTTCATTGACGACGGAGAGCCAAGAGACTGAGAGAGCCAGAGAAAAGGAAAATTGAAAATGACGATGGTTGTTTCTCTGACTAAAAAGATAGCCGCGGCCCGTCTAGATTTTACGGACTAGTGTGGCCACTCAATTACCAAGTTTTGACTCAGTGGGTACATTTTTACGGAGCGCAACGGTAAATGGTTGGCCCAATATGCTAGCCACATTGGACACAACACAATCCTAAAAAGTACTAACTTCTCGACGACAGTAATGCCAAGAACATAGTTTTTTATCTAAGAAATAGCAACAACCATTCTTATCTAAAAAAATGCGCTAGCACTGCTAGAGCAAAATAATTTCCAAGAAATAGCAATAACCATTCTTATCTAAAAAATAACAAGAACCAGACTAACTGGCTTAGTAGTACTATTTTAGATGATAACATTTTCATTTTGACCGGTTTCAATTTTTATAAAGTTAGACATGTTAACAAGAATTCTAAGATTTTATCTTTAGCTGATGTTGCTGTAAAATACTTAGACTGAACAGTAGTTTTGGTGTATGGAGGGATTCAGTGCCTCCATTCCTGAATCATATGTAAAACTCTTTATGATTAATATAACTTCTTTTTCCTAGCAAAGAAAATAAAACTTCTCGTCGACTTTCAGAAGTAGAAAGTTAGAAGTTAGGTTGACGCCAACCATCAAGTGATCTGGTGGTTGGCATGTTCCCTCCCATTGCAGAGGTAGGAGTTCAAACGCCATAATTACCAAAAATAACTCCTTATAAGGAATTGAGGATGTAGCCCAAGACCACTTTCCAAACTATCAAGACCACTTTCCAAACTATCAAAAAAAATGAAAAGTTGACAAAAAAAATTTAAAATGCAAAAAAAAAGTTATGACTTATGGAATTAGTTTTTGCTTCTAGTATCCAAACACTTTAGCATCTTGTGTTCAAAATGCATGTGTTCAGGTCGCAATGCTAATCTTTTGTTTAAGCTAAACAAGGTAGACGACTAGGAGTTCATCTGATCCTAGTCATAAGTAATTTCTGAAACTAACCAAATTTCTAATTCATCAATAGGTATTAAAGCATTGCTATTGCCAAGCAACTTATTAGATGTAGGGCTGCACATGGAGCCGACCAACCCGACCAACCCGTCCGGACCGAGATAAAAAAAAACCGAACCAACCTGAAACCGAGATCTCCAGAACTCCTGAACGGCGGAAGTGTTAGAAACCCGATGTATTTTCGGTGCTACGCGGTTAGATAGGCATACCGACCGACCCTAAGTCAAAGCCGACCGACCATTTAAATCAGTGACAGCCATTGATCCTGGATTAATACTATCCGTTTATCTTGGCTATATCCATAGATATTTTTTTTTCCTTCATCAAGATCTGTCATTTTCTTTTCATTTTTGTTTTCCTCAAGAAGAAGAGGCGAGCTGCAGAGAAATCTTCTTCTTCAATTTAATATTTCTTTACCTTCGTCATGATTAATACTATCCCTACTGCTTACATCACCACCAACAAACATACATCACCTTCATCTCATACTCGAGCAGCACAACATAATATTCACATTCTTAAGCAACAGTGCAAGCATCTTATCAAGTGTTGCTGAAATTTTTGGGGGTTTTGAATATTAGGTTCAATTTTGAAAGATTCAAATTTTGTTAGATTTAATTTATTGTACTTTAGTTAATTAGGATTTCTAATTGATAAAATTTTGGGGTTTCACAATTCTCGTTGATGAGTACTATGTGCAATCTATTGATCATTCATGGGTGTGTACGTACACTTATACCGTTCTCTAAAATTATATGTGCTCTGTTTGAATTGAAAAGTGCTCTGTACTAATGCAGTAAGAAGTTTTTTTTTTCTTCTTCTGTGGTTTCGATATGAATATCACCGGATGTTTATTATTGGTCGGTAAACCGATCACCGAAGCACACCCGCCCGATAAAAAATCGGGTGCTTTACAACCGACCCGGTCCTAAACTCAATCCCTAGTTGGGACTCCCCCTAAAAAAACCGCTTTGTACGGTGTGTTGGTCGGTAGGGTAAAAACCCGAACCGACCCGACCGTTGTGCAGCCCTAATTAGATGGTAATATGGCATTGCATTCACCTAGTTCAAAGGGTGCTAAAGAATACCTAACACTTATGTTAGCATTACAGCTGGGTAATAGTGGAAAAAGTTCAACATCCGGTCATGTTGTTAATAAAATCGTCAAGTACCAAAGAATAGCCGATCATATCATTGACAAAACTACCGAAGTTATACTCACATGTGGGAATCCATTAAATCCCAGCCATAACACGATGAGTTTCCTTCTACGACGAGGTTTTGGTAATAGAAAACTAGTATGTAATAAAATAATATCATACAACTGGGTTTTCAAGATTACGACATAGACGTAAAACTACTTGCAATACTTTTTGAAATTACGGAGTCATCTATGAATTAATTCCCTTTTAACGGTTAGGTTTTTTCAGATAAATATTTATATTTTGAAAACCAGTTACCAGTAGAAATTCATCATTTCCTAGCCATAAAAATCAATAAATACTAATATAAGGGTAGAAGTTCATCATTTTGTAGTCGTAGAGGTCATTACAGGTAGGGAAACTAAAGACCTAGTTGTAGACTGCTCTGAAACTTCAAGATGGAAACTAATTTTAATGAATCTAACCTATTTTATTTGATCAAAAACAACAAAATTAGTTATTTTTTGGATTCTCTCTGTTGTTGTAGTCGATGATTCTTGTTGATTAATCACAAAGAGAATTTGATTTTGATTTTGATTTAGTTATGAAGGAACTGTAATATGGTAATAAGGCTAATCAAAGGATAATTTTGACATTTATTACATATTAGGTCCCCATTAATACATTTAAGACATTTAAATCATAATGTCTCCCTCTAGAAAAATCCATGCAGCCCTAATATTAATATTCACATGCTTATTCTCTAGCTAGACATGGAGGATTTGTTTACTGATCCTTCTCAAAATTGTGTGCCTTGTTTATAAAGAAATTTATATTCAATTCACCCGAATAGATAAATGTTTTTCATTCCAAGAAGTCTTAAGTTCCTAATAAATTCTTTAGAAGTCTTAAGTTCCTAATAACCCTATATCCTTAAGTTCCAAGAAGTCTTAAGGTCCAAGAAGTCTTAAATTCTTTAGAAGTCTTAATGTTTTTCATTCCAAGAAATTTATCTGTCCAAGAAGTCTTAAGTTCCTAATAACCCTATATCCTTTTTTTTTATATGTTGATTTCTACTCGTTGCTACAAATCTTTTGTTCTGTTACTTATTAATTCAGATCATTTTCTGCTTTTCCTCTTGTTTTTTAAGGTTATATTCATGTGTTGCCAGGATCTTCCATTCAATATACTTTATTTAGTGTGCACACGATTTCTTCTCGTATTTTCATCATCTAGCTAGGTTTTTCCATGGTATTCTTTTCACTTACATTTTGGTTTCTGATTTGGCTTCAATTCTTTAGAAGCTTCTAATATGCGTTTCCACTTTTTACATTGGTCACCCCAACACTAAGGACTATTTAAATTATTTTTTCTCTTATCACAACCCGGACCCTGTTTTTCTATGTGAAACTAAAGCTCCCTTTTACCTCATAGACACATTATTTTAAAAGTCGTGGTTTCATGATTGGTTTATAGTCCCATTGGTCATAACAACAAAGGGATATTGATTGCTTGGCACATCAATATAGATGTTTATTTTTAACTTGTTTTTCAGGGAGCTATTGATCCTGATAAAAAGGTGCATGAAGCAATGGTCTTATATATCACGGATAGGCCAATAAATCACAACTCCATGAATACTGATTGGAGATCTCAATTTTATCCTGGATCTAGCATACAAGCAAATAAAACTACTTCAAGCAACAAATCTCTCATCTTAAAACTACTTCATATGAAGGTGTACTTTTCACATGGTCTAACAATAAAAATTTGTGAAAGACCAGATAGAGAGCTAATATTGTACCAATGGATTAAACAACTCCTAGATATAAAGGTACATCATCTACCAGTGTTGGTTCAGACCATACATAATTGTTATTTGATTTGAATACAGAGTTAAAAGAAGTAAGATCCATTCAAATGTTTAAGATCCTGGATTACTTATCCTACTTTATCTTACGTTCCTTCTTCTTCATGGAACTTACACTCTAGCAATTCCCTCGCTTCAAAATTCCAACTCTTATCTTCCGACTTCGCCTATTGGACCTACGAAGTCTTAGGAAATATTCATAAAATTATCAAATAGCTAAACGTTGAGATTTATAATCTCCATAAATTTGGCAGTTTTTCCTTCTCAATTTGATAAACTTAAGAGTTGCAAGCTGAATTAGGAAAGTGGTATGAAATCATAAATGATTACTACCACCAAATTCCCCGCGATAAATTTTACAAAGAAGATGATCAAAATACAAAATATTTCCATGTTTTAGCCTCCACTAAAAAAATGAATAAAAGCTATTCACCCCCTCCGTGAACCCTCAGACCAAATTAATTCTCTCTTAATCAATCATTGCTATCAGATAGGCATCTCCCTATTCTCATAGTACAATTTTTTTCTAATATAATAGAGATCTACATTTTTGAGACAGATAATCTTTCCCTTATTGCGGTTCCATCCAAGCAGGAGATGTGGGGCAGTCTTTCTAATATGAATCCTTGGGGAGATCCAGGTTTGGAAAGCTTTGATCCTTGGTTTTTTGAAGCCAACTAGAATATTTTTCGACCTTATATCATCTCGAACATTCAACATTTTTTCAAATTTGATGCCTTACATGTAGATTACAATGCCACTTTCTTAACCCTAATCCTCAAAATTTGCACGCCACAAACACAATCATACTTTCGGCCTATTTGGTTAGGTAACAAGATTTACAAACTAAAATAAAAACATTCTAGAAAACCGACTTAAATCTCTACTTAATAGATTTATTTCTCATTATCAATCCGCAATCATTCATCTCTGACAAATCAAGATAATATAATAATAGTTCACAAGATCATTCACGGTCTATGAAGGTTTCTAAAGCTAAAAATGATACTTAACATTAAAATTAAATCTTTCTAAAGCTTTTGATTGGGGGGAATGTAGTGCATGTCGAAAACTTCTTTCTCCATATTCTAAATGGTTCTATAGACAATTAGCTTCAAAATTTCTAGAAGGAATATATAGGGAGACCCTTTTCCCCCTTGTCTCTTCCTTATTTGGATGGAAATCCTTTCCAGAATCTTAAAAGCAACGGTTGTCGAGAGTAGGATACCTGGTATTAGAATTTACGAGCAGGCCCCCAATATCTCCCATCTCTTCTTCGCGGATGATTTTTTATTTTCACCCACGCTGACATAATCTTCTGGATATTCTTTCTAAATTTGAAAAAATAACGAGATAAATGTTAAATCTTCAAAAATCCAAAAATCTAATTAAGTCATATATTCCACCATGAACATGGTAAAATAGTACCAAGAATTTTAAGAATCTTGTTAATAAAAAAAATACATACATACATATATATATATATATATATGTATATATATATACTACTTTACTTCGCTAAGAATCACAAAGAATATTTTGAACGTCTCTTACGGTGGCACTTTTCAACTTTGCAAGGTTGGAAATTAAAATATCATCTCCTAAGCAGGACGATGCTTAGCCAATCGCTTTGGTAAGCTTATTCCACTTACCAAATGCAATTCCTTACCTTTCCTAATTCGATTTTAGATCAACTAGACTGTCAACGGAGATATTTCTGATGTAATAAAGATAAACTTCAAGGCAAAGGGGGATATATAACATCTTGGTTAAGCATTTGTAAATTCAAATCACAAGGTGGGATGGGTATTAAAAACCCAAACCAATTAAATTTTGCATGTTAACCAGGATGGTGAGCCGTATTATTATGGAGCCAAACCGACTTTTGTCCAGATCTTGATAGTCAAACATTCTCCTTTCACCGTCTTACCCTTTCGATTCCTCAAGGATACCGAATTTATCCTAGATTCGCACAAGTATACAAAAAGGTATAACCCTTTACAAAATAATTATATCCGAAAATTTAAAGATGGAGTTTCTACACAAATTTGGGATAACGAATGTATTCCAAATTCAATTATCATCCCAAACCTACGAATATAACCGCTTCCTATTATAAGGATCGAGATTAATTTCCCAGAATAAAATGGGACAATTATAATATTGATGATCTTTTCCTCCGGAAATAAAATCTAAAATCCTATCTTTGTCCCCACAAATTAATGGCTCTGATATGATCAGACGAAAAATTCATCCTTTCAGTTCTTTCTTTGTAAAAAGTATGTTTACAACATTCTACTAACCAATCTCCTAATAACGACATAAATTTCCCATGAACAAAATTGAAAAACTCTTGGTTATTCCTAGGATTTGATTGTTGTTATGGAAACTAGTTCATAAGGAGTTCCATACTTCCAGTCGGCTTGTGACTCATGTTTCATCAATCTCTTTAGAGTGTTTTATATGTAATTCTTAAATTCGGGAAACTGAGTAACACCTCTTCAGAGAGTGCCCCATTGCTGGAGTAATTTCATTTTCATTTTCATTTTCTCTTGATTCCATTCACTTCGATTTTCCCACAACTTTCTTCTGTGAATGGGTAACTAATTGGATTTCATCCCTATTCGTCTTTGGCTACCAGAACCATAAAAATCATGTAGTTCATTCGGAAGCATAGATGCTCACTACTTTTTAAGAAATATTACTTCTAGTCCATATCTTTTAATGCATCAAATTCGAAATCATTGCAGATATATCTATCCTACGTTTCTACGACATCATAATCCCCAACCTCATCCTTAGGATCTATTAAACCTTTCAGGTCTTATATAAAAAACAGGTTGGATAATATTTATTGAAGCCTCATTTAAGGAAGAAGACCTCTCAATGGAATATTCTTTCGTACTATACTCAGTAGCCCAATAAAAGGTACAATATATTAACATGAAACGTAACATAGCGCCGAACTCTAAGGCTAAGAAGGCTAGAACTATGACTTTCAATATCGACTACAACTATATATATATGTATTTAAGGGTAAGAATGTACATAAAATGTGTATTTACGTATTCAACCTTATGTACTCACATGTTGACATAAATGCCCTTGTCTTAAAATTATATCAAAATTCTTAAAAATTTGGTATCTTTCAAAGTACACACCAGATTTTTGTAAAATTAATATAATTGAAAAGTTCTTTGAAATACCTATGTGATGAGTATAAATAAGGATAATAATTTCTTATTTTACGATTTGTTTTTAATTATTATCAAATTTGGTGTTGTTAAAAGAGTAAGATTTATGCATGTGCATCAATCGCACATGTGGTTTGACTAGGGTATATAATATTTGTGGAAATTTCTGAGAAACCCAAGTTTGATTCATCTCTCTTCCAAAAATCCATCATTAAGATGGTATATATTTGTAACCCAAAAGATAAGATGTACGGTTAAAATTAGTAGATTAAAATTGAATTTGTATTTTCACATTTCTAGGAGGACTAAATTAACCTTTATCCAAACCTTATTAGATTTAAAAAAAAAATCTAAAGATAATGAATTGACTATTGATGGAGGATTTTCATGGGAAATAAAGTGTGTTACCATTAATTATGGCCCGGTTCAAACTTTGTTAGGTTTAAAATTTTGTTACATTTTTTTCTTCTCAAATATTCACTCTTCACATACTTGGTTTAAATTTGGTACCATACCATAGTATAACTATAACAAGCTTGAATTTGGTACCATACCAATTACCAGGACCAGTTACACCAATTACAAGGATCGATTACTACTCTTTTGTGATCGGTCACACCAATTACCAGGATCGGTTACACCAATTACTAGGATCGGTCACACCAATTACAACTATCGATCATACCATCTTATGTGATTACTTAGAATCGGTTACACTAATAAAAGTCATACCAGTACATAAGTCAGGCATTGTGACTAGTTTTATACCAAGATACATATATAATAAGTTACAATTTGGTTCTACTAACTCACACATATTGGTAATCCAAAGATATGCGATGAATAACGATACCAATAAGCCTAGCGATTTTTCTTTCGATTCATAAAAAAAGTTTATGAATGTACTTCCTTTAAACGAATGTAAGTATTGTTTTCTAGGACGAAATCTTCACCCATACCCATACACATAATCACAATAGAATTCATACGATTATGTCGATGTCTTATATACGAAGTTCAAAAGATAAGCGTTATACTTCATATTCTAATTCCATAACACTATGTCTACTGGAGTATAATCATTCACAGCTTCGCAATTATGTTTTCAATATAGCACGACTTGAAAGATACATTGGGAATGAAACAATTCAAGTCAAAATATTACTAACCTCAAGAGGAAGGATGATGTTGTCGATGTAGCTCTTTACTTCTTCACATTCTTCAAATATTCAAGTAATACTTGTATGTCTCATTATCCTAATCTTTCTAGCCTAACCTATACGAATTTATCTCTAGTACATAATCAAGCGACTCTTAAATTGAATTTTGATTCATTAAAATATGACAACCAAACTTGACATACCAACGCTTCGTGGGTTCAACCGAGCTATGCTCTAACAATCTCCCACTTTGTCAATTTTAGTGACAAAACTCTTACAATCATATGGATAAACAAATTTTAAATATTCATTATACATACCCTTGATTCCAAGTTTCAACGCCACAATATCCTGCATATATTCAATCCGTAAATGCCGCTGAAGACATTATAATAACAAAGCTAATACTCCCCCCTAAAGGTGAGATATGTAGTCCAAATAACTACAATCAACATCTTTGTTATTTCCGCACATCTTTGTTATTTCCGCATTTTCAATCTGCACATCTTTGTTATTTCCCTTTTGTAGTCCAAATAACTACAATCAACATATGATATGTTTCTCCCCCTTAGTCAATGCTTTTACTCTTTCGTTAGATACAACATTTAAGAATAATTGTCCTAACTAAGTGATTACAAATCACTTTGTTTACTCCATATATTTCTCCCCCTTTTTGTGACAAAATGACAAAGGTACGAGCAAATACCAAAAACCAAAAGTATCTTACAATCAAAAAGAATTGTATAACCTATAAGAGTTAAGCATGAAGGTTTCACATACCATTTTAGATAACTAATACCAAAACCGAAACTACAAGTAATTTGGTTTTGATAGGTTATCAAGGAAACAATTTCCCGAAGCAATTTTCCCTAATAGTTTAACATATTGACTAAGAAACTTAGTTCCCTAGCTAAACCGATTGCACAAGTACAATCGCTTGTTTCGATAAGACCAAAATAAAGATCAGAATTAACTTTATTTTTCTCATCGGGCACTAATTATTCAGACAATAACTTAGACCTTCCACTTTAGACAAGACAAATACTGGGTTAGTTAACTAATATTTCTTGTCAAGGAATTAGATTAGACTTGAATAACCGAATCCTTTACTTTTGATAAGTCTAAACAAGATCATAATTAACTTAGTTTCTCTTATCCAAAATCGAATTACACTAAACAAATCATTAGTCCAGAAGGGGCTATAAATCACGTTTTTAAATGACAGATTAATTGTGTGATTAGGGTATAACAAACAAATTATGTCATATAATATAAAAATAGTGGGACCCATTATTTAACACAAAAAAACCGTTATTTTTAAATGTGATAAATCTGTAGGTGCGTGATTTTTCAAGAACCATTAAATCACGGATTAAAATTGTTGGATATTTTAAGTTTTAATACGCCCCACTAATATTCTATTGCGCACCATAAAAATGGCTAACTACCGGCTGAGCAAAGACACCGGCTTACTTGCCATAGGTCTATAGAGTCGTATCGGTTCCGGGTTCCATTCTAGCAAACCCCAACACCAAAAAGGATAAAACTTCAGAGAACCAAAAGAGAAGTTCTTAGTTCATATCTTCACGCTGCCGTCCGTTTTTCTCCCTCCAGAAACCTAAATACCTGAGGAGAATCTAACTTAGAAGAAGAAGAAGACACGACGATATTAAGTAAGTTTCAATTCATTTGTATCTGGGTTTTTCTCAAGTTTCTCTGTTCCTTAAAAAATTTGATTTTGGAGACCAAACTTGTATATGCAAAGATTTTGATTATAAATTGGGAAGGATTGATTTTGATTAGTTTGATTGAATGAAATTGTTTCCTGAATTCACTTCTTCAAACCCTTGTCTCTGTTATTTTGCTAGACAAACTTAAGAGGAGATCGAAGAAGAAGAAGAAGAAGAAAAAGATATCAAATTAAAGTAAGTCTCAAATCCCTTTTCATATTTGATTTTTTTTTTTTTTTTTTTGAAGCTTCTGTCTGGTTAATCAGAAAATAGGGTTTTCAAATCTATCCTAAGAATCAAATTACTAATTTACTTTTTAGCTTTACGATTTATTGGCATCCTACTACTGGAAGTTGTAGATCTGTGACAAAATTTTTTTAATGATTTTTCAATTGCAAGAAGTAATCATGTACTTGGAGTTTATGAACTTGATAATCTCTTATAAATAATTACTTTGGTTAATCGATGGAAACTCCAATTAAAACAACCCATCAGGTGATCATAATCAGTCATCAAAGCCATTTTTTCCAATTTTTAGAATTATACAGATTCGGACTCAGTTTTGGATAGCTTAGTGTTTGCTAGTGGTTGGAATTAGATGGAGACTTGGATACAATTTTGGGTAAACCGATGTGAAACATCATACAGCTCCATAAAAATTGGATGAAATTGCCAACAAATCATAATTTGGACTTTGTCATAATCTGCCCCAAAAGTTCACAATTGTTTTTACTTGGTTTTATATATTTGATGTTATATCTATGAAGTCGTATATGGTAGACCTTACAGCAAATTAGGATGAAGAAAACTTTGTTCTCTTCAAGACTTCAACAAAGTTAATGCAGGTTTGTAGCCCACAGTATGGTGTCTGCCATTGTGAATTTCCTTAAGGTATCTATTTGGTCATAGATGAACAACTTCTTAACCCCACAATATGATGGCTGCTATTATATGTCTTTTTGCTTCTATACAATGTTTAGCTTACACTTTTTAGCATTTTAAGAATTATCCATTTATCGTCTATAGAACCGGAAGTTTCGTAAATTCACAATTCCTATCAACATTTTGGCCATGTTTTCCTTGCTATAATGGTTAAGGAGATAACAAAATTGGTTTTTGTCAGTTGTCCCTCTATCTTGTCACATTTAGGTCTCTTTGAATAAACAACACATTCATTTTCTTTCTTATTCTTCTGCATCTTTGAAGGAAGAAAAAAATCAAACTAAGAATGAGACTTTGACTTCACAGGCAAAAACCAATTTCCGTGGAACCTCTTCCCTCATTTCTATCTTCTTTGATCTGAAAACATCTCAAACCCAGAACAACGGGAAGGAACAGAAGATCTCTTATTCATTCCTTCATCATTATCATTCTAATCAGAGTAAGTTTTTTTTTTCTTTTTTTCCTGAGTTTGTGAATCAATAAAAGATAACATCTTTATGATTATGAGATCCATATATCTCTAATTGATATGCTTCTGTTATTGAAGATGCATTGTAATTCCATGACTTGAATCGAACCACCAAAGCTTTATGCCCCTTCAGTAGCCCATTTGAAGAGGTAATTTCTATAGACACCCCCTCCTTTTCTTTTTTTGATAAAAGGAGAGGGATATATACTAGATTACTACTACAGCAGTGGGGGGGTCGACCAAAACAGTTCAATTTTTATCCGATTAAATTTTCATTTACTTCGTGGCGTTTATATCATCTAGTAATGATTAAAAATGTTCCTAAATGATTTCTTGCATGCTTCGGCTTTGAAATTTCGTTTCATAGCGCGTTCATTTCTCAAATTTATGGAGGAGGTTTATGAGGCGGTACTGTTTTAAAGAAGAATACTCCTAAGTTTAGTATTAGCATTTTAAAAAATTGGGAATTAGAAATTAGATGTTATTAATTTCTAAAAAGTGTTAAAAAAAGGTTTTAGTAAATGTTAACTCATGACTCCCCCGTTGCTGCTCTTACATGCATGAGTGGTAATAATGGGTATTTTAATAATTTTGATTTTTGAGCATCGTTAGCATTCAATCAGTTTAGGAAAAATTTCACAATCCTATCAGTTTATGTGTGTCATTTAGGTTTACTTGAAGTGATGGTTGTTCCAAGCAAAAAATGGATGGGTGCAGAACGACATTCAACTGAATTTTGGGAAGGAGTTGAATCATTTATCAAGTTCACAAAAGATACTCTAGGAGAAGATAAATTATTTCTCTGTCCATGCTAGAAATGTAAGCTTTTCGCAGAAAGAAAACAGTATCCTCTAGAGGAAATACATTTGCATTTGATCAAAAATGGTTTTATTAAGACATACAGAACTTGGATACATCATGGAGAACAGCCTCGTACAAATGTTGTCAATGTTAATCAAGATCCTAATTTACCTGGTAATAGAGTTCATTGTGAATATTCTGGTTGGGGAATGGTCAACATGTTCAGTGACCTACAACGACGTATTGACCTCGATAATCATATGGAAGACTGTTTCAATGATCCTAATCAAGATAGTGGTGATAATGTTGAAGGTGATCAAGGTGCTGATATAAATTACAAGAAGAGGATTAAAGATTCAGTACAACCCCTCTATCCTTCTTGTGGTGGGCAGCATACGAAATTGTCTACAACAATTGAGTTGAAAGCAAGACATAATTGTTATGATGCTTTCTTGACTGAGTTATTACAATTTATGAAGACTATTTTACCTGCTGGGAATACATTACCGACAACAGCCAATAAAGCCAAGGCTATGATTGAACCTTTTCGATTGGTTTTTAAAATGCAATAATGGCCGAAGAAACCCAACTGGTTAGATTTCAAGGCTTGATGTTGTAGGATAATTACTTACCTTAGCAACTAATTGAATTTTGATGCACTTATCTTGTCAGTAAACCTCTTCTTTATTATGGCTCACAGATGTTGTCTTGTGATGCAAAATTTTGCAAGTATTTAATGCATTATTTTGTCACAGGAAAAGGAAAGCCCCACTGGTTAGATATATAGGCCAGATGTGTTTCTGAAAACACATAGAGCCACCCCAGATGATGATCCCTCGTCTTCTAAATCACAGGCAACTGCAAAACTTGTAAGTTCTTCTATTTTTATATTGTTTATTGATATTGATGGTGTCAGTTAGTCTCTGAATCTGGTTGGCTTCTGTTGATGTGTAGGCACTAGTGAAGGAGGCATATGATAAATATCCTTCAGCACAAAAGTGTTTGGCCACGGACGCTATCACCGAGGTTAGTGGTGAATTTGTTGTTACATGAATCTTTTTACGTCTTGAATTTTCATGTTGTATATTGGTAGTGATTACGTTGCTTTCTTATAGTACTGCTTGTTGATTTGGTTTGAAATTTGTTCTCTCTTATAATCATATTACTACACTGTAATACTGTTCCATCTATATTCAAGTAGTCAGCACTGCTATGTAGGTTTCACTAATTTTTCAAGTAGTATCCTTGAACTCGTGATAACATGTAACATATGCTTGAAGACATAAGTGCTAGACTGTATTGGCCGAAGTATCCCTTGATGGGTATACTGTAATTTCCGCCTTGTGACCATCTGCATAGTAGTAGTCTAGAAAATTCCCTTATGTTACATTAATTGTTTGATCGAATTTCAATAAATTTTAATTTATTTTATTCATGTGTATGTCTAGATATATGGCGCTGATCAAAAGGGATACATACGCGGAATGGGTGCTGGTATTTATAAATCTCAATTTCTTGCTGCTGAGTTTATGAAGGCCAAGTTGCAGGAAGTGAGGAACGAATTGTGGAAAGTGAGGCAGATAAACGAAGCTTTGAAAGCACAGTTGGATGCTGAAAGACAGAAAAACAGCACTGGAGTACACGGTCAGATCAATGATAGCTCTTATCAACAGGTGACCTCGAATATCTCTTAGTAATGTATAGTCAGATGTATACAATGTTGCTATTATGGTATCTTAAAGTTTGTCATGTTACATATACAGGGTATTGGGATCCCTTCGTCGTTTGGTCTTTGCTAGGGCTGCACAAGGACCGGTCACATGTCCCTGTACCGGATTTGAACCGGATGTACCGGAACCGGAACCGGTGTAGGCGGTACAGGGACCGGTACAATATATGAGAACTGGGATAGGACCAGGTACAGGGAACGGTTCTAGGGGAGGACCGGCCTATACCGGACCATAAGAACCGGTTGATAAGGACCGTTGAGATCTTGATTTATTTTTAATCTCGGTCGTCCATCCTAGGTAAAGATCGTAGAAGTTCACTATCAGTATCAGTCGACATTTTACTTTTTTTTTTTTCTCCGGACAGCAGCAGCGGCACTTTTTTTTCTCTTTTGGTTCGATCACTTCTTCTTCTGAGTTCGATCACTTCTTCTTCTTCTTCTTCTTCACCATATGGTCAGGTAATTATTCCCCTCCTTCTTGTTCGATTGTTTTGATTGTAGATTGATTTAGGGTTTTCAATTTAATAATCTCAATAGATTGATTTAGGTTTTTCATTGATTTCTGCTATAACGTATTAACGTTTAGTTATATGTTCTTTGATTTAGGCGTTAATTTCAAAATGGGTTTTGGTTTTTGATAAATTTTGATGTTTTGTTAAATCTTAGTTTTGTGTTTGTTTGACAGCAATATGTTGATAGAAATCAACCACTGGGTGGGTTTTGGAAGCAGAAGCTCATAATCTGGTTTTCCTACAAATTTTAATAGAAAAAGAAATGTGAGTCAGAATCCAAAACCAACAACTTATCTGAAATCTCATCATTAACAGTTCAATTTCTTTTGTAGTTTTCGCATAATAAGATCGTCACTTGAACTAACCCTGTCTAAAGCAGAATTCTTATTATCCATTTGAATGTAATAAGATTTATCCATTTGAATTATTAGAATTAAGAAGTAAGAACGTGAGATGAGACAGAAATGTAACTTAGTGGATATGTCGATGTGAATCACTTTTGTTAAGCTGACTGCCATCCAGTTTTTTTTAGTTAAGCTGTATTGCTTTGTCGTTCTGTGTGCTTGCTATTTAAGATTTACGTTTCATTTGTCTTTAAATATAGCCAAGCTAATTGTTTGTCTTGAAATAATGCTAATTGTTGGCAGCAAAGATTTTGTCATCTTGTTGTGAATGGATTAATTCTGGGATGTCACCAAATCCGTCAACAATAACATCATTTGAATATTTCCTGTAGGCTGTAACTGACCTAGGTCTTTTGCATTTGTTTATTCTGAAACTACCTGCTTATATGAGTCAACTAGTTCCCATCTGGCCATCTCTGTTTTCCCTCCACATATCATATCAGCAGTAATCACTAATCATGTAGGAAACTTCATTTGTGTGATTTTTTTGAAATTAATCATTGTGTTTCTGTTTCATGTTATCTCAGTCTAACATTGTGTTTTTGTTTGATATTTGTATTGGTACTTACTTTCTTGTTTATCTTATTTTTTTGCCTGTTGCAGCCATAATTGAATCTCTCCTAAAAGCTTGAAGTTTATTCCTTGCTAAGAAATGGAAGGTTGGTAACTTTTTTATCTTGTCCCTGGATACATGTTTGTGCAAACTTGGAACTTTTTTGTGGTTGCTTGCTATTTGTTTGAAAAAATCTGATTTGACCCAATGTATACATTCAGAAAATTCTTATGTATTTGCTTGCTATTTGTGGTTGTAATACACACAGGTTGAGGTTGTGCTATCACTTGCCTTATTGGAGATGAATGTGCGGATTTGTGGCCTAGGATTTCAAGTGTAGGTTATGCATCCAATGCCAATATGCCATTGTTCGAGAAGTCCCCCATCCTTTTTGTTGCCTTTCATTTCTTGTCGCAGACTTTTGGAAGTGTTGTTATTACTATTTTGTAATGTTAAAACTTTGAACTGAAGTGTGTAATGTTGTTTTAAACCTTTGTTTATTTTGAACTTAAGTTGTAATGTTGAACTTTGAACAGTCAGTTCTTGTATTTTGAGTTTGTTGTTAGCCTGTTTCTATGTCTGAAAATTCAGGTACAAAACCGGTACCGGTCTGGAACCGGACCGGTGCTACAGGTACAGGGACAAGTACAGGTACAGGGACCGGTACTCTAAATGAGGTACCGGTCAACACCAGGTACATGGATCGGTTCCATAGGAGTACCGGACTGTACCGGACCTTGTGCAGCCCTAGTCTTTGCTGTTTGAGGAACTTCAGAAAAAAGGTTGTTGCACTTGCATATGTTGATACTAAGATACTGATTGATGACCACTACGACTGCATGATTGAGGAAATTATTAATCCAACTGTGATGTTGTGCGATAGAGATGATGATGTTGTACTTGGGAATGTTAAAAGAAGCGAGTTTGTTAAGTGGCCCAAGGCCTATGTGACTACTATGGGAGAGCCATCAAGTTAGAATGGTAGTGAGAGTAGATTGATTAGTTTTTTAATTGCAGGATGTAACTTGGAGTTGCTAGGATATGTCTGCCAATCTATGTTTGAATATTATATTCTTTTTTAATAAATAATAAATATAAATAATTCTATTAATGTCTATTTTCCTTACTTTTTTTAATCTGGTTGGATTTCTGATAGACTAAATATAATTCTGAACTCATTTCATTCAGATTCCAAAATCTGAATCCGTAGCCAGAAAATGACGAAACAGATTTTATTTAGATTCTAAAATCAATCAAGAGCTTAAAAATGACGAAAAAGTCTTTAGAATTGGTAGATTTTTTTTAATGAAAATACCTCCAATTATAACGGTTATGAACCATTGTTTTATTTCACACCTAATAACCGTTTTTTTTTTTAATGGCATGCATCAACCGTTATTATATTTCACATATATTAACTGTGATTCTTATATGACATAAATCAACCGTTATTTAATGTTACATACAATAACCGTGATATTTAATAACAGATTATGTATGTGATTTTAAATAACGAATTTTAGACGTTGTATTTAATAACGTTCCCTATTTGTCATTTTTAAAAAGTCACACCAAATAAATAACGATTCTAATAACGGGTGAAAACCGTGATAAACTATGTTTTATAACAGATTTCATGCGTGATTTATAGCCCCTTCTGGACTAGTGAATGATCCCTTATTTTTTTTAAGCCATAAACAATACACACAAACCAAATAAATCGACTTGCACAATTATTTTTCTTAACTGGAAGCAATTGAAATAAAATAGACATTTAAATCACCGCAATTGCACCAAAATTCCGTAAGTCTAGAACAATTGATATCAAAAAATAAAGAAAGATATCAAACAAGTTTTTCTTAACCGGAAACAATTGAATCACACACACACACATACATCCATACACACATAATGGAATAAACATCAATTGTACATAATTTTGTTAAGCAAAAGAAAAATATATGCAACAAACTCATGCTTTTCTTAAACAGGAAAACTATTACTAACAAATTCGTTACCTCAAATTCTGCATCCTCTTCTTCGCATCTTTCTAGGGAGGAATATTATTGTGTTGTCATCCCCTCGTAAGAACAAAAGAACAACAACAAAATCAACCTTTACCAGAGAAAGGTTGAATCGGTTTTTAACTAATGCATATCAAAAGTTGAAAACCCCGAAACACATATGCTTTTATGTTAAACAAAAATTCAACATATTGTGATTTTTTCACACATGAGTTTCAATCAGAACACCTTATGATCCTTTGATAAAGCCTACCAACATGGGCTAGAACTTAATCCCACTAAATAAAAAAGCTACACAAACCATAAGGGTTCACACATCATATGAGATCGAATATTAAGGTTAAGAAAACCAAATTCATACATCCCATAACATATAGCAATAATGTAAAGCATTCAAGCACAAGCTATGTAATCGAAAAATTATCAAAAAATTATAAAATAGTAATTTTATTCATAACTAAATAAATAGTTTTATTCAGCAATAGACCTTACACAATAATTGAAAGAAATCAAAAACTGATGTCTATTTTGATTGGATTAAGTATTACATCATATAACTTAATCTCTAGAAGTTCTCTTATTATTCATTGAAGATTCTTCAGAGCACTGATTCTTGAGTCTTTTCTTTTCTTTCAGGAGATTGACTCTTTGTTTCAAAAAATTCACTTCCACAATCAACTTTAAAAGTTTTTACTCTAGCTACTTCTTATTCTTTTCTGAATCTTCCAATTGTTCTCGAGCAATCTCAAAATCTCTCATTAAATAGAACATGAGATCAAGTGATATGTGATTCTTCTTATGTTTCCTTTAGTAGTAGCACTTAATCTCAGTTGGAGGACATGTTTCAATCTTCTGTAATTGTGAATTGATATCAATAGTATCTTCACCCATCTTCAACCGTAAAACAAGAATAGAAGAATCGTTTCTTAAGACGTTTTTATATATCAAATCGAACTTGGTTTCCAAGTTTTGAGATACCTAATCAAGATATTTTTATTGATAATATTCGTAAAAATATACTCTTTCGGAAATAACAGAGTAGGTTTTCCGAAATAATATGATTAAGAGGGTCTGAAAAAAATTCTACCCAATTTTATCATGAACTTTCCTAGGATCAAAAGTATTCTTCTAAAAATAGAAAAGAGTATTCCAAAACTAGAAAAATACTTTAGATGTTCAGGATGAGTATAGAAATATACCTTTCTCATATTCCAGTTCTCTTTTAAGATTTTCCCATTTATTTAAATTGAGCACAGATGGGAAAATCCGATCAACAAACTTAATTGTTGAAGTGAGCACTTAATTGCTCGTCTTCATTTTTGGAACATGATTTATCATGATGTTTTTGAACATATTTCTTTCTGAAAATATTCCAAGAATAGTCTTTTTCCATTAAGTCACAACTTGAGTGATCTGATGCAACAGAAGGATCATAAGTGTGACAAGAATTCTTTTGATACATAAATTGAGAAGAACTCTTATATGGTCCCAAACAATTCTTGGAATATGACATCATCTTTTGATGAGATTGTTTTCTTGATTCTGATTTAGACAGTTGATCAACAGCAAAATAGCATGATTTGAAATCATTTGTTTGAGTGCATTTCTGCTGAACGTTGCCATAGTTAGTAGGAAAATCCTTGTCAATTGTTGTGTTTGACTAGATATGATCAGTTGTTGGATTAGTCCTTGAAACACATCTCTCTTGATTCTTGCAAGTGATTATACTATTTGAATCAATATGTCGTTTATTAGCTAACAGATTCCGGGAACTACATATCCTTTTCTTAACTAATAGATTTTTTATGATTTCATCATTGTCAAATCCTTCAGATTCAGTTTCAAGAGAATATGGAACACAATTTTCACCTTGATATAGACTAGATGTGATAATCATCTGTTGATGGTGGTTTTTAGCCATGAGTTAAAATCGTAAAACCCTAAACCCTAGTAGACAGTGACGTCACAACATTTAAGTAATAACCATTTACTAGGCGAATTTATTCAAATATTTAATGTGTCTGTAAATAATTACCGGGGTATCTTTTTCAATTAGGGTTACGACAATCCAAACCCGAATTCCCTCTAGCCGCACCTCTATGCCAATGTAAAATCATGCCAGCCATACCAACCGCGCTAAAGCATGCCAACCATACTAGCCGCACCTCTGTGCCAATGGAAAGTCATGCCGAACACACCAACCGCGCTAAAGCATGCCAACCATGATAGCCGCACCTCTGTGCCAATGGCAAATCATTCCAGCCACACCCACCGCGCTAAAGCATGCCAACCATGATTTCCGCACCTCTGTGCCAATGGCAAATCATGCCAGCCACACCAACCGCGCCAAAGCATGCCAACCATGCTAGCCACACCTCTGTGCCAATGGAAAATCATGTCAGCCACACCAACCGCGCCAAAGCATGCCAACCATGATAGCCACACCTCTGTGCCAATGACAAATCATGCCAGCCACACTAACCGTGCCAACCATGCTATACGCACCTATGTGCCAATGGTAAATCATGACAGCCACACCAACCGCGCCAAAGCATGCCAACCATGCTAGACGCACCTCTATGCCAATGGAAAATCATGTCAGCCACACCAACCACACCAAAACATGCCAACCATGCTAGCCGCACCTCTGTGCCAATGGAAAATCATGTCATCCACACCAACCGCGCCAAAGCATGCCAACCATGCGTGCCAATGACAAATCATGACAGCCACACCAACTACGCAAAAGCATGCCAAACATGCTAGCCACACATCTGTGCCAATAGCAAATCATGCCAGCCACAACAACCGCGCCAAAGCATGCCAACCATGCTAGCCACGCCTCTGTGCCAATGGCTAATCATGCCAGCCACACCAACCGCTCCAAAGCATGCCAACCATGCTAGCCGCACCTCTGTGCCAATGACAAAGCATGCCATCCACACCAACCACGCCAAAGCATGCCAACCATGATAGTCGCACCTATGTGCCAATAGCAAATCATGTCAGCTACACCAACCACGCCAAAGCATGCCAACCATGATAGCCACACCCCAGTGCCAATGGAAAATCATGCCAGCCACACCAACCGCGCCAAATCATGCCAACCATGCTAGCCGCACCTCTGTGCTAATGACAAATCATGCCATCCACACCAACTACGCCAAAGCATGCCAACCATGATAGCCACACCTCTGTGCCAATAGCAAATCATGCCAGCCACACTAACTGCGCCAAAGCATGCCAACTATGCTAGCCACACCTCTGTGCCAATGGAAAATCATGCCAGCCACACCAACCGCGCCAAAGCATTCCAACCATGCTAGCCGCACCTCTGTGCCAATGACAAATCATGCCAGCCACACCAACCACTCCAAAGCATGCCAGCCATGCTAGACGCATCTCTGTGAAAATGGAAAACCATGCCAGAAACACTAACCGCGTCATGCCAAACGCACCTCCCCATGGCCCCATAACAACTTAGCCGCGCCACCATGCTGGCCTACCCTACGCGGATACCAAAACGAATGCATTCAACAATCAACGGTTGCCCTTTAATCCTAGGATCAAATCCTGTCCGTCTAAGGTTACCAAACAACCTTTGGCCCAAAACCTAGCTTGGTCACGCACCTATCCAAAGCTAGCCATGCCATACGCCTAAGGAAAACCCTTGGCCCCACGTGCCAATCCAAAACCGCACCTAGATAAATCTAGCCACGCCATGTGCCTATGGCAAACCCTTGGCCCCACGTGCCAAGCCAAAACCGCATCTAGCCAAATCTATCCACGCCATGCGCCCATGGAAAACCCTTGGCCCCACATGCCAAGCCAAAACCGCACCTAGCCAAAGCTAGCCACGCCATGCACCTATGGAAAACCCTTGGCCCCACATGCCAAGCCAAAACCGTACCTAGCCAAAGGTAGCCACGCCATGCACCCATGGAAAACCCTTGGACCCACATGCCAAGCCAAAACACGCCAAGGCATGCCATGCCATCCTAATTGCGCCAAGGCATGCCTAGCTGCGCCACCATGCTGGACTTCCCTACACGGCTACCAAAACGAAGGAGTGCAACAATCAACGGTTTCCCTTCAACCCAGGAGCAAATCCTAGCCCTCCAAGGTTACTAGGTAACACGTCGTAACCTGTGGCCCGAAAACCTAAGTTTGGACATGCCAAACCATGCCATGCCATCTTAGCCACTCCATCATGCTGGCCTTCCCTATGCGGCCACCAACGAACGAAAGCATGCGACGATCAATGGCTACCTTCCTCTTAAGATGCAAGATCTCGACCGTCGAAGGTCACCAAGATACCAAGTCTCCCAAGCTTGACTTTCCAGGTAACATCAACGTGCCATATGTTTTCCACAAAAACATTTGAGACATCAAACACATATCACAAACTGGGGGATCCTATTTGGGTATTGGTTTGGCGGTTTACAGCATGCGGCGTACACTACGCCCGTCATAAGGAGGTGTCATAAGGGTGATGCGGTTAGTAAATATAGGGAGTTAATGGTGAAACTCCTAACAATCAATTTCATGCGTTAACCACTTTATGGAACATCAATTCCATACGTTAACAATTTTACGGAACATCAATTCCATGCATGCGGTTATCACCTCCTACCATTTACTTTCCCATTTATCCATACCTTAATGATACTAGAGTACGTTTCACTTCGACTTTTATAAATAGGTCTTGCCTATTTCCACAGAACAACAAGTTCATTCGGGAATATACAACACTCAGAAAATACTTGCTTGCTAGCTTACCTTGTTAACCTTCCCACTTTTCTGATACAAGTCGTAGTAACACAACTACTCTTCCAGAATCAACTATTCTGGTCTCATCACCTTCCTTGCTTCCCTCCCCAAAACCAACCCATTCTCCTTCGCTTTTTGACCGAAGAAAGTCTGGAATGGCCATTTCTTGGTTTAAGCCGGACTTGTACAGATTAATCTCTCGAATCTAAAGTACTCCCTTGCAGTACATTGTTTAGGGTTTAAATTGTTTCTCACATTCACACCCGAAATTACAGAAATCAGCAGAAACCATTTTCACTTACAAACAATTGGCGACCACAACGGGAGGTTAGATCTTTCGGTTACAATGTCAATTTTCGACCGTCGATCTCGTTCTTCGACCCAGACGTCAAGGTGGTAGAGGAAGACGATCCACTCTGACTCAGTTACCCTTCGAATCGATTATCAGTCATGACATGACAAGGGATGACTGGGGACTTCCCATAGGCTAGAAGCAAAATGATCCGCCCAGGGATCAACATCTCAGTTATCAGAAAGCTCAGTAATGAATGGGGACTTCCCACGGCTTTGTTTCTCGTAGGGCTTGGTTCTACACCTGGAAGGTTTAATTTTCATCATAAGACCTAATAAACCGAGTAAGTCTTACCTAGAAAAAAAATACATGGTTTTCTTTTTCAAGTTTCACAAGAATGATAAAACCGATAGCCATGTTATGTTTCATCCCATGTCATCTACCATTACACACTGGGATATTTGCGTCACTTTCAATCATAACCAAAACAATCAACTCCTAAACAATTCATTCCAAAAACAATAACCCGAAACCGTCAAGGTAACATTTATCTATCAACCCAAGAAATCCAGGAAATCAAAAACCATAAACCAGGCGCTTTGTTTGCCTTTCAAAAAAAACAACAGTCACCTACCCGTACGTTCCTACTTTGCACAATAATGATTACCTGTCACTATTAGCAAACGTTACTATGGTGACATTCGAAGAATTGTTTATGATGAAGTATTTCCACAAGTTTATGAAAGGAATACCCATGGCTAGTGTTTACACCAGTTGAAAATAAAAATATTTCTACAGATTTATGGAAGGCATACCTATGGCTATGGTTTCCACCAGCACAAGAAAACAAGAAAACAAATTGAAAGAGAAACGCTGGAGTACATAGCTGGAATATGCTTGCCTACTTTATCACTACCGCACTGCCGCTAACACCAAGACGTGATAACAAAGATACGAGGTAAAAAGTGGAGCCAACCCATTTCATAAGCATAACACTTTGTGGAATTTGAATAAGGAAAGGATTTCCTGTTTGAGATACGTATGGGAAGAGGCAACTGGGCCCGCAAGAACAAGTCTGCGCTATGCCAAGCCAGCACCGTGCCAAGCCAACTGTCCACGCCTAGCCAGCATCCACGCCAAGCCAGCACCCATTCCAAGCCGATCCAGCGCTAACCAGACGCGCTTACCATACTTGCTTGTCAGACACGCATGCAAGACGTGCTTCCCAGACACGCTTACTAGACGTTCTTGCCAGACGCACTTCTTAGACGCGCTTACCTGATGCGCTTGACAGACGTGCTTACCATACAGGCTTACCAGACGCACATGTCGTACGCGTATGCCAGCGAAAATACCACACCCTGCGCTAACAGCTTACATCCTTCCAGGGCTAACCTCTTATGCCCTTACAGCGTCATCTTCCCCGCTCCACAACCAGCCAAAGAAGCACCATCCTCACCCTTCGAAACAGCGCCATGGCTCCAGCACTTCGTGATCAAAACCGTGCCATCTCTGCACGATACATGTACGATCACCAGAACCAGAGCTGCTTGCACCACCCCAACGATACTTCAAGCATGACAGCTCCAACCGTCGCCAGAGACGCTACTCCACCATCAGGGCAAGAAATTGGAAGAAGCCGACCTCCTTTTAGCACTGTTTATTTGATGAAAAGCCTAAAGACACTTCAGCAGGATGTGCATTTATAGATGAAGAGGCTCGCGTTGCTCTTGAACGCCCAGTAGAAGGGGATAAGCAATCCAATTTTATCACACGTAAAGATCAGGAACTACTTGTCCAAAATCGAAAGCAAAGGAAATCAGCAACCCTCCTGAGTTCATAGAGACCCTCTTCCCGTCAGGACCTGCATGATGGGAACTTGTCTCACTAAGTCATACAGTCTATGATGAAACAACTATGTGAATTTCTCCAAGGCATAACGTCAAGACATATTTTCATCCCTCAACCGCACTGCATCAGGGAAAGCAGGCGTTTCCAGCCAGGGAAGTCGTTCCCAAATCCCAACCTCTTTTGGAAAGAACGATCTATAGATGAAACAGGGTACTCCTAACCTATGTACACTTGAGGGATTTCGATTTTGATAGAACGTGATGTAGCCTCCGACTTCAACATGGTAATCGTCAACGCTCTGAGAGTTACAAGGCATCGTTTCAACGTTCTCTCCAGAAGTGGCTCCGCTTAAACATTCTCCAGCAGCGGTTCCGCTTCAACGTTCACTTCAACATCACTCCTTCCTGCAAAGGGTCATGCCACCACACTCCCCATGTTAAGGATCATGATCGCAGCCAGCCAATCTTCGTAGTCATTGCCGCGCTCTGATCCATACCATCAAAGCTCGTGATCATGGATAACTTGCTCGCTTACGCATCCAGTCAATTCTTTTACTTTTATGAAATCCCATACGATTCCAGCCAACCTACTTTGTTACCAAGATAATGTAGTCTCTCCTGATTACATCTCCTACCAAGAACTGTTGTTGCTCATTCGTTGATACCAGCCAGAGCTTCACCGCAGCAGAAATTACTACAAAGATGGAAACATGTAAATCATACTTAAGGACTGAGGATATACACATGATCCCTTCACTGTCAAAGCTCAGAAGGCATAGTCAACCAAAAAGACATACCCATAACAAGGTAATCTACTCCTCAAGGGTTCAATGCAAGAATATCATCACCTCTCTGTCTAGAAGACGCCTTCAACACTTTACGAGGCCGCAGAGGATCCCAAGCCTGCACTATCCATAATATTTCATCATGTAATTTCTGAGCATCCCAGTATCACATCCAGAAGAGTACGATATGATTATATCAAATCCTGTGGACGGGGATTCAAGGAGATGTAATGAAAGTAGGTTACGCATGGGGACTACCATCATGAGACGCTTTCACTCCCCTCAACCTGGTTATTACTGATTTCAACACCATCACTGTCGAGGTTTTACGAGCCGCGGGAATTTCTCAACATGAAGCCGTAGATGTGCACCAAAGACTCCAAAAGTACGCCAGAAGGCTACATTCACATATTTATCCATGCCATCATATCAAACCAAAGTATAACTGGGGACTTCTCACTGCATCCCATTCTGTACGATAGTCCAAGATTCAAAAGATAGTTCGAAGGATGTAAACTTGAACAAAGTCCCGGGAGACTTGATAGCAGCGCATCGACAATGGAACGTCTCCTTATTTCATCCAGGGGCGCTAGAAGTTTTAGACCATGCAAGCATTCACAACACATCATCATCACGATCAGAAGGTCCACTGAAAAACCTAATATCGAGGATGGACTGAAGACGCAATCACAATCTCCAAGATTATCCCTGACGTTATCATTTCCGAGCATATATTTCATCCATCCATCCCAAGAATACAACGGATTTTTGGTAAATTTTTGGAATCCACTGGAGAGACACTGTAGACAAAAACATGGATCTAGACAAACAACAGAAAAACAGAAGAGGGTCGATACCTCTTTTCACGTGGACAAAGTTTTTAGAGCTCGAACATAATGAATATTCCTTCTTGCTCCATGAGCGGGAATAGGTGACTGGTGCGCGACTATGCCATCCCAGGCCCGCAACATCCCTCCAGACTTCTTCCTGATTTTCACTGTCGGGCCATTTTTACCTCCTAAATGAGATCGAAAACTAAATATTCCCGAGTGGAGAGATAGATAATTCTATTTCGTTTCCGATAAAGGGGCGGACCATCAAACTCATAATCCGTACGCGGATTCTACAACGATTCTAGTAAAGGGCGCTAATTAGGGTTTCGGTGTGTCAAACCCTAAACCGCAAGCATTTTCCTTGCAAGCGCTTCCCTTCCAAAGCGCTTCCCTTACCAGTGTCATGCCTTGCCAAGCGGCCTACACCCGTTCCATGCCCGTCAGTGCTAATGGGTCCCCTTCATGCCAAGTCCATGCTAGCAGCTCCGTCTCGCGTTCCAAAGTCTAGCCTTGAAGATATCCAATCGTACCGGGATTCACGCAAAGATACCAGATGAAAGGATTGCGGATGCTACCTACCTCTAGAAAAATATTTTTGAATAAGTAAAAAATTTCATATTAAATCCGCACATGAAGAAAGGAAATCGGTCACACAAGAGCAAGCCTTGCTACTCCCAAGTCATCTGCGCTTTCCTTGCCAGTGACAGTCTTGTCAGCGCTCTATGTACAGTTTTTGCAACAATCTACGCCTTTTATGCTAATGCCAGCCATCCTCTCCATTGCCGCGGACTCACCACGCCTAGCCGTCCATGCATGCCTCGCCTCACCAGACTGCGCCACCCCTTGGCTCCACGTGCCAAGCCGACCGCCATGCTTTGCCTCTCCAATCCGCTATGCTTTTCCTCTCCAATCCGTCATGCTTTGCCTCTCCAATCCGCTATGCTTTGCCTCTCCCATCAGCAATGCTTTTCCTTCCAAGACCGTGCCCCCTTTTCCTCGGAGATGTACGACTAGACCAAGCCGGTAACTTTCGTGTCACTACTCCACGGTCTGCATCCCCAGTACAACTTACGCAGGGCCTCCAACACAGGAAGCCAAAATTCTCTTCACCCCTCAAAAAGGTTAGTCGAATTTTCCTGGCCATCTTTGAAATGACTTACGTCTCGATTCCTTCCTTATTTGTCACCATCATATGCTTAACTCGCAACAAGGCACTTGTTCCGAGCTAAGCAGGGACTTAATGTTGATGGTGGTTTTTAGCCTAGGGTTAAAATCGTAAAACCCTAAACCCTAGTAGACAGTGACATCACAACATTTAAGTAATAAGAATTTACTAGGCGTATTTATTTAAATATATAATGTGTCTGTAAATAATTACCGGGGTATCTTTTTCAATTAGGGTTACGACAATCCAAACCCTAATTCCCTCTAGCCGCACCTCTGTGACAATGGAAAATCATGCCAACCATGCTAGCCGCACCTCTATGCCAATGGAAAATCATGCCATCCATACCAACTGCGCTAAAGCATGCCAAGACAAAACCGCACCTAGCCAAAGCTAGCCACGCCATGCCACAATGGAAAACCCTTGGCCCCACATTTCAAGCCAAACCATGCCAAGGAATGCCAAGGAATGCCATGTCAACCTAATTGCACCAAGGCATGCCTAGCCGCGCCACCATGCTGGCCTTCCCTACACGACTACCAAAACGAAGGCGTGCAACAATTAACAGTTGTCCTTCAACCCCAGGAGCAAATCCTATCCATCCAAGGTTACCAGACAACGCGTGGTAACCTGTGGCCCTAAAACCTAAGTTTTTCCATGCCATGCCAATGGCATGCCAGCTTAGCCACGCCACCATGCTCGCCTTCCCTATATGGCCACCAACAAATGAAAGCGTGCGACGATCAACGACTACCTTCCTCTTAAGATGCAAGATCTCGACCGTCAAAGGTCACCAAGCTACCAAGTCTCCCAAGCTCGACTTTCCAGGCAACAACGACGTGCCATATGTTTTTCACAAAAACATTCGAGACATCAAACACATATCAAAAACTGGGGGATCCTCTTTGGGTATTGGTTTGGAAGTTTATAGCGTGTGGCGTACACTACGCCCGTCATAAGGAGGTGTCATAAGGGTGAGGTGGTTAGTAAATATAAGGATTTAATGGTGAAACGCCCGACAATCAATTCCATGCATTAACCACTTTATGGAACATCAATTCCATACGTTAACGGTTTTATGGAACATCAATTCCATGCATGCAGTTATCACCTCCTCCCATTTACTTACCCATTTATCCATCCCTTAATGAGACTAGAGTACATTTCACTTCAAATTGTATAAATAAACCTATTTCCACAGAACAACAAGTTCATTCGGGAATATACAACACTCATAAAATACTTGCTTGCTAGCTTACCTTGTTAGCCTTCCCACTTTTCTGATACAAGTCGTAGTAACACAACTACTCTTCCAGAATCAACTATTCTGGTCTCATCACCTTCCTTGTTTCCCTCCCCAAAACTAACCCATTCTCCTCTGCTTTGTGACCGAAGCAAGTCTGGAACGACCATTTCTTGGTTTAGGCCGGACTTGTACAAATTGATCTCTCGAATCTAAAGTACTCCCTTGCAGTACATTGTTTAAGGTTTAAATTATTTCTCACCTTCACACCCGAAATTACCGAAATCAGCAGAAACCATTTTCACCTACAAACATCATCATATCATGCAGTTCATGAACTTCAAGAGTTTCTTGATAGATAGCTTCTTCATGCAATCTGGTTTTTATTAGAGATTCTCTGATGATTCTCTCGACAGATGGATAATAAATATTATCCTTTAGATTATATTTTTCAGCAAGCTTTATGAAATATTTAATCTCATCACTGTCATCTGAGTCTGACCTGTCTGACCTAAGTATTTGTTTTCTTATTAACCTATCATGATTAATATTCCCTTAGTTGTGTCCAATCAAAGAACTAACAGAGCTGAGTTGTTTACCAGTTTTGAAAACAAATAGCCTTTCTGAAGTATATCATCTTCTTTCTCTACGTTAAGTGAATCATACATATATTTAATTCTTATAAGTTGGATCGCACCAAACACAGATTGTTAGATCTTTTTGTGTTTGCTGGCTCTGATACCAATTGAAAAGACGAGGGTACCCAAATATACCTCAATCTAAAACTTTTCCACCTATAAGTCCTTTCTACAAAAGTGATTGTATATGTACTGAATCGAGACAATACAACGAATCGGTTCACACTTCGTGTGATCGTCTATGGATGCGAGATCGAGACAATACAACAACAAGATATTTTGTGTGATTAACTATGGATACAAGATCGAGACAATACAACAATGAAGTATGATTACTTGATAATAGTTTTGGACTAAAAAAAACACTATAGGATTGCTATCAAAGTAATTAGGAATTAACGTTTGTGTATTTTACTTTTAATTATAATAAAAACAATTATAATTGCGGGAATAGAAAAGTAAAAGATACAGCAAGATTTTGTTAACGAGGAAACCTCAAATGCAGAAAAACCCTGGGACCTTTTCCGGAATTGAATACTCTCAGAATTAAGCCATTATACAAAATCTAAACCAACTTCGTATAGTTGAGACCAAGCAACTAAACCTATAGTTCACCTAGTTCCCCTAGTATCCCTGCGCCTCCAACTTGCAATAAGTCACGCACTTGGAACAATTCCTTTGGTTCATATTCCAAACAGTAAAGGAATAACAAATTTGTTCGGTAACAACTCTTTTCAAACAACATGATATGAGTTTGACAAAAGGCTCTTCCGTTTATCCCAATAAACTCCTTTGTCGGGTTCTTAGATCAATCTACTCAACAACTACCAAAGAAATTTTTTAGACTATGTAATCAATACTTTAAATCACAAAGAAATGTATTGATGATGATCTACGCAACTAATCAATCCAATCTATCAAAATATAAAACGACTATAGTTTGGATCCCCAGCCGATCAAGTTTTGTGCACACCAAAGATTATGAACTCAAATAAGAAATCTTATTTGTCTTCAAATCTTCTTAGATCTTCAATAAACACCTGCACACAAACAACTTGAATCTCTTGTGATCAATCACACAGAACGGAGTCTATTAACGATGGATTATCACAAGACGTCTTTATATTTGCAAACAGTCTAAAGATCCCCGTCGATACTTCGATCTAGTTTGAGTGAATCTTATATCAGAAGAGAAGATTCTCAAGCATAAACAAACTAGGTGCAATAAAAGTTCAACAACTGTTAGTCAATTAAATCAATCGAAAAGTAATACTCTCTCCGGTCTTAAATAATAGGCTGGTTTCATGTATAAATTACACATGAAACCAGCCTATTATTTAAGAACGGAGGGAGTAATAAACTGCAATTACCTAGTTTCCCACCAACTGTACTCGTAGATCTTCTCAATCCCAAAGAAGTCTTTAAAACGAGCGTTCGTAAGAGATTTCTCCTAATTATGGTACTTTTCTCTCTGGATAGACGGATCCACCAGTAACAACACAACAAGGTAGTTTTGATGGATCTTAGGATAGTTTACATGAAATGTAAACTTGGGTATTTATTGACCAAGGAAGTTTGGACACCAAGGAATTTCCAAAACCGAAATATTCTTAAGATATGCAATATATTCCCAAAAATTAGTAAATGCACATTACCAATTTTTATTTTCCAGAGATATGCGTTTTAATTGCTGGTAATTAAAAGCATATAAAAATTAACAACCTTAATTAAAAGATTCTCAAATTATTTCGGTCCGGGATCGCCTTTAGATATTAAGGAATATCTTTGATCAATAAAATATAAGAGTTACTGAACGTATTCAAAGTATGTCGACATCTTAATTCTTTGTAAATCCTCTTTCATATTTACAATCTTGGAACCGATTATACCACACTTCCAAACAAGTTTAGAACTGGTTCATCTGATTTCCAAGAACTATGTGATTGATCAAATATACACACTAATCATGGGTTTGCGGTTCTACTAAACACAAGCATCGGTTCTACCTTAATATGGTTACTGGGACCGGTTACATCAGATACCAAATTGATCACATCAATTACCAGGACTGGTTACCATATTCTCATGGTATTACTTTTGATCAGTCACACCAGTTACCAGGATCGGTTACACCAATTACCAGGACCGATTACACCAATTACAAAGATTGATTACTACTCTTTTGTGATCGGTCACACCAATTACCAGGATCGGATACACCAATTACTAGGATCGGTCATACCAATTACAACTATCGATCATACCATCTTAGGTGATTACTTAGGATCGGTAACACTAATAAAAGTCATACCAATACATAAGTCAGGCATTGTGATTAGTTTTACTAAGATACATAACAAGTTACGATGGGTTCTATTAACTCACACATATTGGTAATCCAAAGATATGCAATGAATAAAAATACCAATAAGCCTAGCGATTTCCCTTTCAATGCATAAAACAAGTTCATGAATGTACTTATTTTAAACGAATGTAAACATTGTTTCCTAGTACGATTATGTCGATGTCTTATATACGAAGTTCAAAAGATAAGCGTTATACTTTGTAGTTATATTTTCAATATAGCACGACTTGAAAGATACGTTGGGAATGAAACAGTTCAAGTCAAAATATTATTGTTTGTACCCTATTACATTTACACCAAGAAATGGGCTTACTTAGTGATAGACATATTTTTGTGTCTGATATAACCTCAATTGTATATATTGTTAGTGCTCGATTTTGTATTTATTATGGCTTTTTGTGTCTTTGTAGGTATTTTTGGAGAAATAAACTTGTTCAGAGAAATTGGCTCGAAAAGATGCTAAAGGCACCTCCGGAGGACACCAGCTATTCGGACCCCCATTTTGGATAAGGGGTACCCTAGTGATAAGGGGCATCCACCGCTATTTGCACTCTGGAGCTACTATTTCCACCCCACGGCTAAGTGCACCCATGTACTGGATAAGGGCATTCCATCTTCACGGTTTAGAACAACGATTTTGGCGGTAAAGTGAACTTTCATATGCGAACTTTCCTTGGAAGAATTTGGACGAATTTCTCTCAAGCTTTCTCACGGATTTGGAGTGACGTGGGCTTAGTACATCAAAATAGGGTTGGTAATAAAATTACTAGCGTAATCGGTTCACTGTAAACAAGGAAGGAATTATTTTAGGTAAAGAAGTTATGGGAAGTTTGAGTATTTTTGGAAGCTAAGTGGGAGAATAAGGGATAATATCCTCCTTTGATTCGTATCTGTCAATAATAGAATAGTTTTGATATGCTTAGAAACAATTGAAACGCGTCAGGAAGCTTAGGAGAGAAAATCCCATGGATTGAGAGCAAAGAAAAAAGGGATTTAGTTCGAAGATATCTTGGAGATTTAATCGTCCTGTCGGCGTATAAATAGAGGGTTTCAAGTCACAGGAGGGGAGTCGAGGAGTTTGGGGTCTATAGTAGTTTAGGGGAAGCTCTGGTATGAAGAAATCACGCTGCAGAGAAAGCTTCAGCAGCAGGAGGAAGAAGACGAAGCTGAAGAACATTAGACGACCCAAGTCAGTCGCAGATAAGTGCGGTTTACCCACGACACACACGTAGTATCGTTTCCAGCGGTCTTATATCTTCTGTATCGTTAGTAACAGTCGATCTGTAATGCTTATAAACGTTGCAGTTGATCTGTTTTATTGATTTTCTTTGTATTTTCATCTTTAATACACCTTTGAGCAATGAATTCATATTTTGAGAGTGTTTGCACCATGAAGAACTAAACCTCATCACTGGGATGACGGAGGAAGCCTTATCACAATTGTTTGGTAACGATAATTGATTCTTTATGACTTTTTGCACTTATTTTAATTGATTTATGATTTTTACTAATTATTTGTGATTTCGTTTGATGGTGTATGCTTAGACGTAAGAGCTTTTGATATACTATGCTTGTGATTTACATCTATTATTTGAGAAATCTACTTTTGGCAAAGAAAAGATTCAACAAAAGAGCTAGAATTGTTATGAGTCATTATATGAACCAATTGAATGTGATTAATGGTGGAATCTGAAGTCCCAGTCCTCTCGATATTTGTGACATCTTTTGTATATACTTTTGTTATTAAGTCTTAAAATCAACCTCAACGAGTCCGAGTGAACGACATTCTTACTACCACTTTTCTACAACAATTAAAATTATATCACTTAGGCCTAAAATGCTATTCTCTATAGCTAAATATGGTTCATTGGGCCTAATAGGCCCCTCTAGTTAGCCAAGTATGGCTAACTAGGCCTCATATACACTATACATAGAATCCCATGTGCAAATATCCAAGTCAAGACAAGAAAGAGCCACGTCACCACTTCCTTTATACTTCAACATGTCAGCAAAGTGGTCCAATTGGTGGGAGCCACGTCATCATTGTTGTTATCGAATTGGTGTGCCACATCAGCATGGTGACGCAAACCTGACTTTTTATACGACGACTTTCTTCTCCTCTAGCAATTATTTTGGCCATAGCCGGCGGCCTTTCCGTCCGGTAGTCGGCAGTGATTCAGTGAAATGGGTCATGAGAAAATCTCGTGGCCCCGATTATGTGCATCTCAGTGCACTCGGTTAGCATACACCCGTTCCACAACCCATAGGAATGCTTTGGAAGGATCCATATTATGACCTGGAATATGCCAGGAGGCATGCCGGGAGAATAAAATCACTTTATTCCAGGAGGCATGCAGGCATGTGAAGACATTTCACTTGAGAAAAACTGAAATTCGCACCATATAAAAACAGGGGCTCACAACCCAGAAGGTATGCAATCTTCCCCATACAATTATCTATGAAAAATCCCTAGCTAAATTAAGAATCAGAGGGTTTTTTGCAGGATAAACAGCGGATCGATCTTCAGCAAAAATCATCATCAAATTCGTGTTTGGGGTAGAAGTAATTTTGCCATCCAAACATTGCCGCCGACTAAGGGGATCGAACCTTTGACCAAGGTTTTCGAGAAAAGATAATCGTGTTTTACCAAATCGAGTTATGGCAGTATTCATACAAATGGCACGAAGGGCCAATTATGACAGCGATTCCCAACAACACGGGAGGAGCGAAGCTGAAAGGCATGAAATTTATGTTCAATCAGCTCCAGCAGTACTCACTGGAAACAGGCAAGGTCAAAATCGTGCTCATAACAGATCCCTGGAACGAGGACGAGATCGAGATCGTTTCCGTGACAGAACTCCAGATTTAAATCGGAGAAGAGAAAAACAACCAGTGATCGATAACAAAGACATGGATGTTGATGGAGAAGGCCCACAAGTTCGAGGAAACCGAGGGCATGCGTTCGGCTTCCCATCTAGAAAGAATGACGATCGACATAAGTTGCAAGATAGTCACACCGCGACTCCTAGTACAGAGGTGTTTATGGGTGAAAATAGATTCTGCCGATTTCGGTAAATTCGGTAGGTGAGTGAGAAACTGGTTTAAACCCTAAACAAATGTGATGCACGTTGAACACTTTTAGGTTCGAGAGATCAATATGTACAAGTCCGGCCTAAACCAAGAAATGGCCGTTCCAGACTTGCTTCAGTCACAAAGAGGAGGAGAATGGGTTGGTTTTGGGGAGGGAAGCAAGGAGAGTGTGAGACCAGAATAGTTTATTCTGGAAGAGCAATTGGGTTTCTACAACTTGTTTTCAGAAAAGTACGAGAGCTCTTGAGGGGAGCTAGCAGGTAAGTATTCTGAGTGTTCTCTTGTCCGAATGAACTTGTTTTTTGGAATGGAAATAGGTGAGACCTATTTATACAAGTTGTATTTGAAACGTACTCTAGTCTCATTAAGGATTGAGGAGTAAATGGGAGGAGGTGGTAACCGTATACATGGATTTGATGTCTCATAAAGTGGCTAACGCATGAAATTGATTTTCATGAAACTGTTAACGTTATGGAATTGATGTCCATAAAGTTTGTTAACTCACGGCTTTATGTCCCATGAACGTTTCCCACATAACTCCCATATTTACTAGGCGCCTCACCCTTATAACACTTCCTTATGATGGGCGTAGTGTACGCCGCACGCTATAGACCACCAAACCAATACCCAAAGAGAATCCACCTGTTTGTGTTGATGTCTCGAATGTTTTCGGAAAACATGTAAAACGTTGTTGTGGCTTGGCAAGTTGAGATTTGGTAACTTGCTAGCCAGGTGACCTTCAACGGTCGAGATGTTGCATCTTGAAAGGAGGGGAAACCGTTGATCATTGCACGACTTTGTTTTGGTAGCCGTGTAGTGAGGTCCAACAGGGTGGCACGACTAGGGTGTGTTTAGACTTGGCGTGAGGAGACAAGGGTTTTCCATCGGCGCATGGCTGACTAGCCTGGACTAGGTGCGCGACCAAGCTATGGTTTCGGATCTAAGGTCGTGAGGGGACTTTTATACGGTCAGGATTTACTCCTGGGATTGAAGGGAAACCATTGATGGGTGCCTGGATTCAATTTGGTAGCCGCATGAGGAAGGCCAGTATGGTGGCGCGGCATGAGGGGCCATGGCGCGGCTAACTTGTCTAGGTACGTGACAAAGCTAGGGCTAAAGTCATGAGGAGACTTTTTACGGCCAAGATTTGCTCCTGGGATTGAAGGGCAACCGTGGATGGGCGCCTGGCTTCAATTTGGTAGCCGCATAGGGAAGGCTAGTATGGTGTCACGACATGAGGGGCTATGGCAAGGCATGGAACGGCTAGCTTGGCTAGGTACGTGACCAAGCTAGGGATAAAGTCACGAGGAGACTTTATACGGACATGATTTTCTCATGGGATTGAAGGGCAACCGTTGATGGGCGCCTGGCTTCAATTTGGTTTAGAAACCCTAATTGGTTCCCTTCACTAGAACCGCTACAGAATTCTAGTACATACTCGGATTTTGATGGTCCGCACCTCAAATCAACCGGAAAAGAATTTCCTATCTCCTCTCGAGGGAAAATTTAGGTTTTGAACTCGTTCGGGAGGGAAAAACATCCTGAAAGCAAAACTCAGAAATATTTCATGAGGGACAGCGGCATGGACAGGCTATCATGGCATGCCTTTGCCTAGCATGGCATGCTTTGGTGTGGTTTGGCATATGGGGCCAAAGGTTTTCCATGGGTGCATGGCGTGGCTAGGGCCAAGGCATGGCGCGACTAGCTCAGGCTAGGTGTGGCTGGAATGATTTTCTATTGGCACACGAGATGTGGATAGCATGGCTAGGTCCATGGCATGGCGCGGCTATCTTGGGCTAGACGTGGCTGGCATGATTTTCCATTAGCACGCGGGGTGTGGCTAGCATAGCTAGGGCCATGTCATGGTGCAATTGGCATGGCGCGGCTAATTTGGGCTAAGCGTGGCTGGCATGATTTGCCATTGGCACACGGGGTGCGGCTAGCATGGTTGGCATGCTTTGGCGTAGTATGGTGTGGTTGGCATGATTTGCCATTGGCACACGAGATGCGTCTAGCATAGCTAGGGCCACGACACGTCGCGATTGGCATGGTGCGTCTAGCTTGGGCTAGGCGTGGATGGCATGATTTGCCATTGGCACGCGGGGTGTGGATAGCATGGTTGCCATGCTTTGGCGCGGTAGGGTGTGGCTGGCATGATTTTCCATTGGCATACGAGATGCGGCTAGCATATCTAGGGCCATGACACGATGCGATTGGCATGGCGCGGCTAGCTTGGGTTAGGCGTGGATGGCATGATTTTCCATTGGCACGCGGGGTGCGGCTAGCATGGTTGGCATGCTTTGGCGTGGTAGGGTGTGGCTGACATGATTTGTCATTGGCACACGAGATGCGGCTAGCATAGCTAGGGCCATGGCACGATGCGATTGGCATGGCGCGGCTGGCATGATTTTCCATTGGCACGCGGGGTGCGGATAGCATGGTTGGCATGCTTTGGCGCGGTAGGGTGTGGCTTGCATGATTTGCCATTGTCACACGAGATGCGGCTAGCATAGCTAGGGCCATGGCACGGTGCGATTGGCATGGCGCGACTAGCTTAGGCTAGGTGTGGCTGGCATGATTTTCCATCGGCACACGAGGGAATTAGGGTTTGGTTTGTCGTAACCCTAATTTGAAAAATATACCCCGGTAATTATTAGAGACATATTAAAAGCTTTTATTAAATGCCCCTAGTAAATGCTTGTTTTAAATGTCTGCTAGGGTTTAACGTTTTACGATTTTAACCCTAAACAAAAAACCACCATCAACATTAAGTCCCCTGCTTAGCTCGGAATAGGTGCCTTGTTGCGGGGTAAGCATATGATGGTGACAGACAACGTAAATCATTGCGAAGATGGTCAAGAGAATCCGACTAACCTTTTAAGTGGTAGAGCGAGTTTTGTATTTCCATGTTGGCAGTCACGGAAAGGAGGCGCTATCTTGGAGGGCGGAGCTGGTGGATGGCTTGGACCGAAAGGGAGGAGAGGTGGCATGGCTTTGACCACGGAAATGGCATGGTAGAGTTTGCAAGGGCGGTTAGGCGCGGTGGGGCCGTGGTGATGGAGCGAGGGCCAGGGCCATGGCAAGGTGGGGAGAGGTTTGGACCATGGCAAGGCGAGGCGCGGTCTGGCACAATGCGGCTTTAGCTGGGGGCCACAACAATGGTGTGGTCGGTCCTGGGGCATGGGGATTGATCTTTGCGGGACCGGTTTACTCTTTCCCTTCCTTGGCTCAAATTGGAAATCCTTTCCTTTTTCGAACTCCCAAGTATCACGCCCATAAAAAGATGGTTGGCCTACCCTTTGATTCAAGCCTTTATTGTTTCTTCTCTGGCTTCTTGGTAGCGGTGAAGTGGACGAGCAAAATAGGTACATCTTCCAGTACTTCCTCTTTGGCTTGTTCTTGTGGGACCGGTTTCCTTTCTTCATGCGCGACTTTAACATGGAATTCTTTCCTTATTCAAAAATATTTTTTTAGAGGTAGGTAGCATCTGCAATCCTTTCATCTGGTAGCTTTGCAAAAATCCCGGTATGATTGGGTATCTTCAGGGCTAGGCTTTGGAACGCGAGGCGGAGCTGCTAGCATGGTCATGGCATGAAGGGGACCCATTAGCACTGATGGGCATGAAATGGTTATGGGCCACTCTGTAAAGCGCTTGGCAGGGCATGACGCTGGTAAGGGAAGCGCCTTGGAAGGGAAACACTTGCAGGGGAAGTTCTCGTGCTTTAGGGCTTGACACGCCGAAATCCTAATTAGTGCCCTTTACTAAAATCGATGTATAATCCGCGTACGGCCTCGGATTTCGATTGTCCGCCCCTTTATCGGACACGAAATAGAATTCTTTATCTCCCGGCGCGGGAATATTCAGGTTTCGAGCTTGCTTAGGAGGTGAAAACGGCCTTCTTATATTTTCTGTTGCTCTTCCGGACCATGCTTTTGTCTGCAGTGTCTCTCCATTAGATTCCAGAATTTACCAAACTCCATTGCATTCTTGGGACTGATGGATGTGGTTGCGTTGTCGGTATATCCTTGATTTTAGGTTGTTCAGTTCCTGGACCTGCTGATCGTGATGACAGTACGCTGTGGATGCTTGCATGGTCGAAATCTTCCGGAACCACTAGACGAAATAGATGAGTTGGGAGATGTTTCGTTGCCAACGTTCTGCTATCAAGTCTTCAAGGACTTTGTTCCAAGAAACATGCATTAAACCACCTTCTAAGTCTTGGACTACCGTATGGACTGGGATGTGGTGAGCAGTCCCCAGTTATATTTCTATTAGATCCGATGTCACGACCGAACATGCGAATATATCTCTGTGGCGTGCTTTTGGAGTCTCCGATGCACATGTATGGCTTCATGTGGAGAAATTCTTGTGGCTCGTAAAACGTTGACAATGATGATGTTGAAATCAGAAATAACCTGGTTGATGGAGGTGAAGGCGCCCCGTGCTGGTAGTCCCCATGTGTAGCCTAGTTTCATTGCATTGCCTTGAATCCACGTCCACGAGACTCGATACAAGCTTATTATACTTTTCTAGATGTGACACTGGGGATTCTCAGAATATCACATGGATGAAACACTCTGGATAGTAAAGTGGTAAAAATGAGGGAGTTATGTTGTTTATCGTGGCTCCCTCTGTTTCCTCAAGGAAATGCTTCAGCCGCGTCTCTGGAGTTTTCTCGTGAATCTTTGATGGTCGTCAGGATGAACTACAATGAGAAGTCCCCAGTCGCATTTTCTTTAGTTTTTGAAGTTATTTTCCTCTGAGAAGGCTTGGGATCCTCTTCGGCCTTGTAAAATGTTGAAGGCGTCTTCTAAACAGAGAGGTGATAATACTCTTGTGATATACCCTTGAAGAGCAGGTAACCTTGTTGTGGATGTGGCCTTTTGCTTGACTATGTCTCCTGAGCCTTGACAGTGAAGGGATTCCGTGTATACCCTCAGTCCCCAAGTATGGTTTACATGATTCCATCTTGTATGGTCACTGGGTTGACCATGATAAAGACATCACCATCGTGCACGGTGCATTCATACTGCTGAGTTTGCTACTTCTTTCACGTGGAACCCAGAACATGGAGGAGTATGGGTTACCTTTGTAGTAATTATTGCTGTGGTGAAGCTCTAGCTGATATCAACAAATGAGCGGTAATAGTACTTGGTAGTAGATGTAACCAGAAGAGACTGTATTGTCGCGGTAACAAAGTAGGTTGGATAGAATTGTATGGGCACCCTGGTAGGCTCGGAAAGATACCTACTACTATGTATAAACTACAAGTGCACAGTGTCGAGTAGAAGCACAGTCGAACCACAGAGACTTGGAGAGTGTAAAAGTTTATTATAAATCCTTACTAAGAACTGATTCAGAGAGTAACCAAAGGGGGTTTGTTTTTGTCGATACGACGAGATATTGGCAAAGACTTAAACAAAAAGTAATTTGAATTAAAATATGCAATTAAATCAAGGTGTAAATATTGAGAATATGGATACTAGGGTATTCAAATCCACCACTAACCTATGATATGCATTCAACTTGTAATATTATTCTTGTCCTTACAGCAGATTCAAGTCTACCGTATATCTAAGGTGTTTCTCCAATGGATAATTTAATCACAACTAAAGTATTTCTCCAAAGCATTAACTGTCTAATTAAAGCACAACTAATCTGAGGATCAATATTTGGTTAAGCATGAGATGTAGCATAATCAACATAGAGATATTCTAACTACAATGGATACATGGCATACATTGTGAGAGCAAGATGTTGACAAACTTGGATTAAATTATATCTTTAAACAATTCTAAACTTTCAAGAACAAGATACAAGATATGAATACATACCAATGAGTTACGGCTTCATTTAAACCCTAGCAAATGAAACTAGAACATGAAGAACATTACAACAAAACTTAAATTTGATAAACTAACATGAACAAGCTATTCTTGGATGAGTTTTCAACACAACAACCCTCTCTATTTATACACAAAAATTCTCTCACACTTGGGATTCGAATTTTACTGTAGAAACCACTCAAAAATTAAACAAAACATGTTTTCTTAATTGATGGATAGAATGGAATAAAATGGGGGTGAGGTGGATGTTTTGGAAAGAATCCAATGGCGGTGAGGTGGATGTTTTGGAAAGAATCCAATGGGGGTGAGGTGGAAATGAATTTGGGTCTTGGGTTTTGGATCATGGGTTGTTTAATCCCATGAATTTGTAAACAGGTTGCCACTGATGCGCGAGCGGGTTGCAACGCTTCCAACTTTCTTCTCTTTTGTCTTCTCAATTCTTCCAAGCTTTATTTAGTACTTAAAAACACAAAATTAATTAATACAAATATTTATTCTTGATGATGGTAAGAATGCAGAATTTGGGATAATATATGACTTTGAAGCGCGAAAGATGAGTTAAGTGCCAATGAAAAGGTGTATGAATATGCAATATTTGGCACTCATCAAATACCCCCAAACCTGAATTTTACTTGTCCTCAAGTGAAACAGAACTTAATAAATCCTAACTATACCATTGTCGCTGGTCTTTCGAATGCATTTAGCGTATTCACTAAGCCTTTAAACCCCTAGGTGTCCATAGTGGACGAGTTGTAGTCTCGTGAGGGCCTACCAAAGATGTACCCACAAAACCTTCTCCAATTTCAGAGCATCCATAGAAATGTCTTCGTCTTCGGTCTTCAACTGTAGATGATGAACTTCGGAATTTCGTAGAACCATGAAAATTTGTAACCATTTTTTTTTAAGACCCGCTACACAGCTGGTCATCAGATAAAACACTACAAAAGACCCGCTCCACAGCTGGTCATAGAAGACAACAAAACAAAAAAAAAATAAAAAAAATAGCAAAAGACTACAAAAGATCCTAAAAAAGACCCGCTCCACAGCTGGTCATAAAAAATAACAACAAAATACTCACAACACCATATGAAAATACTCCCCCAAACCTAAATCTAACATTGTCCTCAATGTTTCAAAAGATGACAGAAATAACAACAAACCATGAGAACAAAACAGATTCAAAGGAAAGAGATTACCAAATGCAAAAAGGTTGGTGCTAACCATAGAAGGATGAATGCTTTGAAAGCAAACAATAAGAGTGATAAGACAAAAATTTGGTTAGCACAAAATATATACAAAATACAACTTAACCAGTTCATGAAACAAGATTTAACAATATCTACTGGATTATATACAAAGATTCACCATACACTAGCAATCTAAAGAGTTGAGGATCAACCCAAAAGATGAAGTGCAGAAATTTTAACAATCTCACATAATTATGATATGATAGAAATGCAAGTGAGAAAGTAAAAAAAAATGAGATACCCCCAAACCTAGATTTTTCAATAGTAATACTTTTGGGCACGAAATCTAACAATTTTAGGGGTTCATCACGCAGAAGGTCTAGCTCAAAATGGGCTTTGTTCGGGATGGGAAGAGAAACATCAATGCATTCCAGATATGACTTCTCAATAACAGGATATTTAGTGGACAAAAAGTCCAAAAAAATTTGAGATGCACATAACTATAACCCTAGGTTTGGAACTGTCAACCACATCGATTCAACACACTTCAAAGGAACAATTCTTAGGTCCACTGCAAGACCATCAATTGGTGACTTAATCAGGAGAGTAGGCACGTCTAAGTTGCTCATATGGATGAGATCAAGAGTACCATTATCATTAGTTACATTAACATCTCCTAAGTCATCTACAAGTGCTACATCATGCTCACATTCATAGAACAATTTAGCAAGACCTAAATCAGTTTCATGATCATCCAAAGTTTTATTCTCATGCATATACAAATCGAAAGAGACATTATGTTGTGACCTAGGTATAGAATCAGACACGTCAATTATATTTTCATGCATAAGATCATTAGTGTCGACAGGAGATTTAACATTTTCTAAGTCAGACACAAGAAATGTGTCATGCTCTTGTTCACAGGACAATTGCACAGGCTCAAGATCAGTATCAACATCCCATGTATATGGAACATTAGAAGAAACATCACTCATTAAGGTCGAGGCAGAGAAGCCTATTGTCTCTGAACCCAAAGGTTCGACAATATTTTCAGTAAAAATATGTTCTTCTAACATAACATCATCATCATTATCATAACATAAATGCTTTTACCTATTCAAAATCGTAGTATTTCTAGTCCCTTCATTTAAAACAGGTTCATATGCAATATCAGTTGCACGAGTAAGACTAGGCATACTATTTTCACATTTTATTTCATTAGGACAAACAAACATTTCATCCTGAAATTCCTCCCTTCCTAAATTTTGTAAATGAATCAAATTCATATTTAATAATGCATTAAGTTGTTCGATGGAAGGAGAGTCTTCAACAGTAGGAAATTCATAATCAATGCTATATGGTTTATCATGCAATACACTCCTAGCATTATTTTGTTCGATGAGTCTGAGATTTTCCTCCACAGATTGAGAAGTAAAAAATTGTTCAACTTCCCACTGTGGTGGATGATACATATGTGCAGGGTCATTAGGGTCTATAAAATACTGATCGCAACCTTCGAAAGGTTGATTATGGTCCCAATGACTATCAGCTTTGTAATTTGTTGGCATTTCATATTTTGGATTTTCATGATATTCTCTAGATTGCCTAAAATCATGCAAAATATAGCAATTCTCAGCAGGATGGCCTAAGCCTCCACATAAGGTACAAGCATAGATTTCCGATTGCCTAGAAGAATTATATGCGACAGATTCATGCATTTGCATTTTCACCCTGTAGTGGATGATACATGTGTGAGTAGTTATTAGGGTCCATGTATTGATGCTCAGGACTGTGAAAATGTCCATAAAACTCCATATAACTATTGACATCATGGTCTGTTGGAGGCTCATAATATGAAGCATGCCCGTAAGCAAGCTCTCTGATGGATTTGTTTCCATCCCCACCTGCAGACTAGAATCCTGACATGATCTCTAACTAGCACTAGGTTTGTTGCAGAGATTGGGATGTACACACTGAAAACAGACCAATATATTTTTTTTTTCATTATTGGTTTTTTTTTTTTTTTTCAAGCCCGTTCTCTAATTACCTCGGGCATACATTAGAAAAACAAAATAAAAGAAGAAAAATCATAAACGGAAGGGAAGTTCTATGCAATCGCAAACAAGGCTGACTCTACCACAGAAAACCTACTGATTTCTAGCAAACAAAAAGCATGATGGTTCCACTTAGATTGTTTTCTAGACCAGCTTCTAATCCTTCGAAATGGAATTCGTTACAATCTGAGCAAACTCCTCTGGAATCAATCCGAGTTTAAGTATATTGAATAGAGGCGAGGGAAGCTGCTAGAGCTTTGATACCCAAGGCCTCACTGTATTACAAGGCGGCGCAGTCACGCATTCAATTTACAGAAACCGTCATGAACTTCGAAGTATGCTTAAAGAGTAACCAATATTTTTCGAACGACTCTCCTACTAAGCTCATTACCTTATAGGTCTTGTTCTATTTCAAATTTTAAAGCTTAGGTTCGTGTATGTATCGTTTTCCTAAGGCGGGAAAGAAGAGAACGGTGATGAAATCCGAACCCTTATCTTGTATGGCCAGTCCTTGCCCTTTACTAGGAAAATAAAACAGCCGTATTCAAATCCTCAACATATATGCAACCGAAGGAATACAGTAACTCGCTAACAGGGGATTCGCGAGTGTTTCGACAAACTTACCTCCCGTACCAGACGGGGGATGAACCGTTGTTGTCGACTCGGGCCACGACTCCTATGTCATGAACGAACCCGAGGGGCCGAGGTGATATTGTAATCACCGTCCTTCTCTGCAAACAGTTTGATATTTAATAGTACCCTTCCGTAGGGTTTAAAAATAAAAATAAAAATAAAATGTCCAAAGTCCAAAGTCCAAAAATAAAAATAAAGTGCAAAAGAAAAAGAAAATTACAAGAGTAGAGGAATCCTAATACAAACTAAAAATAAAATAAATTTTTTTTTTTTAAATAAAAACTCCTTTCGGTTGGGGGTCTTGGCTTCTACTTTCCTTTAACGCCTTTGTTTCTTTAGTAATGACAACAGCTACTCCTTGTAGCACCTTCCAACCAAAAGCTTTGTTGAGCTCAAAAGAGGTAGTTAGGGTTTCGAAGTTTTAAAGAAACAGAAAAAAAATAAAAAAAAATAAATAACAAAAAGTGTAAAATTGACAGTGAATAGTTACGCTGCTACAGTGCTATGTGAACAGTTCCAGGAGATGAAAATGAACAGTGACATGAGATGAAAAATGAACTACACCGCTACCGAGTCCCCGGCAACGGCGCCAAAAACTTGGTAGGCTCGGAAATATACCTACTACTATGTATAAACTGCAAGTGCACAGTGTCGAGAAGCAACACAGGGAAAGCACAGGTCGAACCACAGATACTTGGAGAGTGTAAAAGTTTATTATAAATCCTTACTAAGAACTGATTCAGAGAGTAACCAAAGGGGGTTTGTTTTTGTCGATACGACGAGATATTGGCAAAGACTTAAACAAAAAGTAATTTGAATTAAAATATGCAATTAAATCAAGGTGTAAATATTGAGAATATGGATACTAGGGTATTCAAATCCACCACTAACCTATGATATGCATTCAACTTGTAATATTATTCTTGTCCTTACAGCAGATTCAAGTCTACCGTATATCTAAGGTGTTTCTCCAATGGATAATTTAATCACAACTAAAGTATTTCTCCAAAGCATTAACTGTCTAATTAAAGCACAACTAATCTGAGGATCAATATTTGGTTAAGCATGAGTTGCAGCATAATCAACATAGAGATATTCTAACTACAATGGATACATGGCATACATTGTGAGAGCAAGATGTTGACAAACTTGGATTAAATTATATCTTTAAACAATTCTAAACTTTCAAGAACAAGATACAAGATATGAATACATACCAATGAGTTACGGCTTCATTTAAACCCTAGCAAATGAAACTAGAACATGAAGAACATTACAACAAAACTTAAATTTGATAAACTAACATGAACAAGATATTCTTGGATGAGTTTTCAACACAACAACCCTCTCTATTTATACACAAAAATTCTCTCACACTTGGGATTCGAATTTTACTGTAGAAACCACTCAAAAATTAAACAAAACATGTTTTCTTAATTGATGGATAGAATGGAATAAAATGGGGGTGAGGTGGATGTTTTGGAAAGAATCCAATGGCGGTGAGGTGGATGTTTTGGAAAGAATCCAATGGGGGTGAGGTGGAAATGAATTTGGGTCTTGGGTTTTGGATCATGGGTTGTTTAATCCCATGAATTTGTAAAAAGGTTGCCACTGATGCGCGAGCGGGTTGCAACGCTTCCAACTTTCTTCTCTTTTGTCTTCTCAATTCTTCCAAGCTTTATTTAGTACTTCAAAACACAAAATTAATTAATACAAATATTTATTCTTGAAGATGGTAAGAATGCAGAATTTGGGATAATATATGACTTTGAAGCGCGAAAGATGAGTTAAGTGCCAATGAAAAGGTGTATGAATATGCAATATTTGGAACTCATCACACCCATGGAAGTAAAAGAATTGGCTGGATGCGCAAGCGAGCAAAACTGTCCATGGTCTCGAGTTTTGGCGGGATAGACCAAAGGGTGGCCATGACTACGAAGATTGGATGGCTGCGACCATGATCCTTGACATAGGGAGTGTGGCGTCATAACCCTTTGCAGGAAGGAGTGGTGTTGAAGTGAACATTAAAGAGGAGACACTGCTGGAGAATGTTGAGACGACACCTTGCAATTCTCAAAGCCTTGGTGGTTACTATGTTGAAGTCGGAGGCTACGTCACGTTCTGTCAAAATCGACATCCCTCAAGTGTACATAGGATAGAAGTCCCATGTTTCATCTATCGATCGTGCTTTTCAAGAGAGGTTGAGATTTGAAAACGGCTTCCCTGGCTGAAACGCCTTCTTTCCACAGATGTTTCATCATAGACTGTACGACTTAGTGGGCCAAGTTCCCATCGTGCAGGTCCTGATGGGAAGAGGGTCTCTGTGAACTCAGGAGGGTCGCTGATTTTCTTTTCCTCGATTTTGGAGAAGTCATTCCTCATCGTTACGTGTGATGAAATTGGATTGTTGATCCCCTTATACTGGGCATTCAAGAGCAACGCGAGCCTCTTCATCTATAAACGTATGTCCTCCTGAAGTGTCTTTTGTCTTTTAATCAAATAAATAGTGGTAAAAGGAGGTCGGCTTCTTCCGTCTCTTCCAGTAACTTGACCTGATGGTAGATTAGCGTCCCTGGTGACGGTTGGAGCTTCTATGCTTGAAGAACCGTTGGGGTGGAGGAAGCGGCCCTGGTTCTGGTGATCATAAGTGTATCGTTCAGAGATGACACGGTTTTGATCACGAAGTGCTGGAGACATGGTGTTATTTCTAAGGGATAGGATGGTGCTAGAAGGGCGCAAGATGTTAGCGCTCGGAGGATGCAAACTGTTAGCGCAGAGTGTGGTATTGCGGCTGGAAAGCGCCTCTGTTAGGTACGTATAGGAAGCACGTCTGGGAAGCGCGTCTAGCAAGCGCCTCTGGTAGGTACATCTGGGAAGCACGTCTGGGAAGTGCTTCTGGTAATCGATTCTGATAAGAGCGTATGGGAAGCGCGTCTGGCAAGCGCCTCTGGTAGGTACGTCTGGGAAGCGCGTCTGGGAAGCACGTCTGGCAAGCGCATCTGGTAGGTATGTCTGGGAAGCGCATCTGGTAAGCGAGTATGGTAAGCGCGTCTAGTTAGCGTTGGATCAGATTGGAATGGGCACTGGCTTGGCGTGGACGCTGGATTTGGACTTTGGTACGGCGTAGACCGTTGGCTGGGCATGGCGTGAACCGTTGGCTTGGCATAGTGCTGGATTGACATGAGGCTATCTTGGCGTGGCGCAGACTTGTTCTTGTGGGCCCATTTACCTCTTCATATACGTAGCTCAAACATGAAATCCTTTGTTATTCAAATTCCAAAAGTGTTATGCTTATGAAAGGGGTTGGCTCCCCTTTGTACCTCGTATCTTTGTTATCACGTCCTGGTGCTAGCAGTAGCGTGATAGTAATAAAGTGGGCAAGCATATTCCATCTATGTACTCCAGCGTTTCTCTTTCAAAACTTTTTTTTTGTTGTCTTGTGCTGGTGAAAACCATAGCCATAGGTATGCCTTTCCATAAATCTGTAGAAATATTTTTGTTCTGGACTGGTGTAAACCCTAGCCATGGGAACGCCTTTCATAGACTTGTGGAAATACTTCCTCATAAACAATTCTTCTCATGTTGTCGTAGTAACGTCTCCTAATAGTGAGAGGTAGTCATTGTTGTGCAGAGTAGGCACATACGGGTAGGTGACCTCTTTTTTTTTTTTTTGAAATTCAAGCAAAGCGCATGGTTTATGGTTTTTTGATTTCCTGATTTTCTTGGGTTAATAGATAAATGCTACCTTGACGGTTTTTGATTATATATTTTTGGATAAATATTTTAGAATTGAAATCGATATGAATGAAAATGAAGCACACGTCCCAAGTAGGCCATGTAACCGTTTGTTGGTAGATGACACGGGATGAAATATGGTTATAGGTTTTATCAAACTTGAAAAAGAAGACCACGTACTTTTCCAGAATAAGACTTACTCGGTTTCTCAGGTCTTCTGATGAAAATAAACTTTCCGGGCGAAGGACCAAGTTTTTCGAAAAACATGGCTGAGGGAAGTCCCTAGTGTTATGAATCGTTGCTGAGTTGTCTAATGACCGAGCCATCAATCCCAGGGCGGACCGTTTTGCTTCTAACGCTTGGGGAGTCCCCAGCCATCCCTTGTTGTGTCATGGCCGATAATCGAGTCGTCGAGTGACTGAGTCAGAGTGAGTCTCCTTATCCTACCATCTTGACGCATGGGTCGAAAAACGAGATTGACAGTCGAAAATTGACATTTTAACCGATAGACCAATCCTCCCGCTGTGGTCGCCAATTGTTTATGGGTGAAAATAGATTCTGCCAATTTCGGGAAATTCGGTAGGTGAGTGAGAAACTGGTTTAAACCCTAAACAAATGTGATGCACGTTGAACACTTTTAGGTTCGAGAGATCAATATGTACAAGTCCGGCCTAAACCAAGAAATGGTCGTTCCAGACTTGCTTCAGTCACAAAGAGGAGGAGAATGGGTTGGTTTTGGGGAGGGAAGCAAGGAGAGTGTGAGACCAGAATAGTTTATTCTGGAAGAGCAATTGGGTTTCTACAACTTGTTTTCAGAAAAGTACGAGAGCTCTTGAGGGGAGCTAGCAGGTAAGTATTCTGAGTGTTCTCTTGTCCGAATGAACTTGTTTTTTGGAATGGAAATAGGTGAGACCTATTTATACAAGTTGTAGTAGAAACGTACTCTAGTCTCATTAAGGAGTGAGAGGTAAATAGGAGGAGGTGGTAACCGTATACATGGATTTGATGTCTCATAAATTGGCTAACGCATGAAATTGATTTTCATGAAACTGTTAACGTTATGGAATTGATGTCCATAAAGTTTGTTAACTCACGGCTTTATGTCCCATGAACGTTTCCCACATAACTCCCATATTTACTAGGCGCCTCACCCTTATAACACTTCCTTATGATGGGCGTAGTGTACGCCGCACGCTATAGACCACCAAACCAATACCCAAAGAGAATCCACCTGTTTGTGTTGATGTCTCGAATGTTTTTGGAAAACATTTAAAATGTTGTTGTGGCTTGGCAAGTTGAGCTTGGGGAACTTGCTATCCAGGTGACCTTCAACGGTCGAGATGTTGCATCTTGAAAGGAGGGGAAACCGTTGATCATTGCACGACTTTGTTTTGGTAGCCGTGTAGTGAGGTCCAACAGGGTGGCACATCCAGGGTGTGTTTAGACTTGGTATGAGGAGCCAAGGGTTTTCCATGGGCGCATGGCGTGACTAGCCTGGACTGGGTGCGCGACAAAGCTATGGTTTCAGATCTAAGGTCGTTAGGGGACTTTTAGACGGCCAGGATTTTCTCCTGGGATTGAAGGGAAACCATTGATGGGCGCCTGGCTTCAATTTGGTAGCCGCATGAGGAAGGCCAGTATGGTGGAGCAGCATGAGGGGCCATGGCGAGGCATGTCACGGCTAGCTTGGCTAGGTACATGACCAAGCTAGGGTTAAAGTCATGAGGAGACTTTTTACGGCCAGGATTTTCTCCGGGGATTGAAGGGCAACCGTGGATGGGCTTCTGGCTTCAATTTGGTAGCCGCATGGGGAAGGCTAGTATGGTGGCGCGGCATGAGGTGCCATGGCGAGGCTAGCTTGGCTAGGTACATGACCAAGCTAGAGCTAAAGTCATGACGGCCAGGATTTGCTCCTGGGATTGAAGGGAAACCGTTGATGGGCGCCTGGCTTCAATTTGGTTTAGAAACGCTAATTGGTTCCCTTCACTAGAACCGCTACAGAATTCTAGTGCGGACTCGGATTTTGATGGTCCGCCCCTCAAATCAACCGGAAAATAATTTCCTACCTCCTTTTGAGGGCAGATTTAGGTTTTGAACTCGTTCGGAAGGGCAAAAGATCCTTAAAGCAAAACACAGAAAGATTTCATGAGGGACGGCGGCATGGACATGCTATCATGGCATGCCTTGGCGTAGCATGGCATGCTTTGGTGTGGTTTGGCATATGGGGCCAAAGGTTTTCCATGGGTGCATGGCGTGGCTAGGTCCAAGGAATGGCGCGACTAGCTCAGGCTAGGTGTGGCTGGCATGATTTTCCATTAGCACACGAGACGTGGCTAGCATGGCTAGGGCCATGGCATGGTGCAATTGGCATGGCGCGGCTAGCTTGGGATAGGCATGGATGGAATTATTTTCCATTGGCACGCGGGGTGCGGCTAGCATAGCTAGGGCCATGGCAAGGTGCAATTGGCATGGCGCGGCTAGCTTTGGCTAGGCATGGCTGGCATGATTTTCCATTGGCATGCGGGTTGCGGCTAGCATGGTTGGCATGCTTTGGCGCGGTAGGGTGTGGCTGGCATGATTTTCTATTGGCACACGAGATGCGGCTAGCATAGCTAGGGCCATGGAACGGTGCAATTGGCATGGCGCGGCTAGCTTGGGCTAGGCGTGGCTGGCATGATTTTCCATTGACACGTGGGGTGCGTCTAGCATGGTTGGCATGCTTTGGCACGCTAGGGTGTGGCTGGCATGATTTTCCATTGGCACACGAGATACGTCTAGCATAGCTAGGGCCATGGCACGGTGCGATTGGCATGGCGCGGCTAGCTTGGGCTAGGTGTGGCTTGCATGATTTTCCATCAGCACACGAGGGAATTAGGGTTTGTTTGTCGTAACCCTAATTTGAAAAATATACCCCGATAATTATTAGAGACATATTAAAAGATTTTATTAAATACCCCTAGTAAATTCTTGTTTTAAATGTCTGCTAGGGTTTAGCGTTTTACGATTTTAACCCTAAACTAAAAACCACCATCAACAAGAGGAAAAACTGTTACCCAATCGGTTGAACGAGTTGGAGAAGGAGAACGCTCTCTTGAGATTAGAAAATGAAAACCAGTCTCGACCTAGGACTGGTAATATGAACAAGCAGAGGGTTCGGTATGTATGGCAACGCCTTGGAATTCGAATTAACCCTCAAGCTGCAAACCCAAATAGAGAGGTGATCGATTTTGATCGACTAGAGAGAAATTTGTTGCCCACTGGAGATTTTCCTAAATGAAGGCATGTATGACCCAGTCGAGCAGGGACCCGGCTAGCTACAACTCAGCAGAGTATGTCCAGAACTACCACCCGTTCGAAACATCTCAGGAATGACGAAGATGAGGTTCGATATCGACACGATGAGAGAGAAGTTTTTCACGACTACTATACTTGTTAGGAGCAAGACAGAGATGGAAGAGACCCCACTGGACCCCAGAGGAAAACAATGCGATCTAAAGCTCATATTCCAGAAGACCGAAATGATGAGCATGAAGACAGTTCCTCAGATGGCAACATGAGTGCAATAATAAATGCTCGCCTTTTCAAGATGATCGAGAAAGTGATGTCCAAAAAGCACTCTAGAGAAGAAAATATAGACCAGTTGCATAGATCGGCAGGAGCCCCTTTCAAGATGAATATCAGAGAATTCCGGCCGCCAATGAATTTTCAAGTTCCAAAGCTGCCAGAATTCGATGAGAAAATAGATGATCCAGATCAGCATGTTTTACATTATGAAACTTCCATGACTCTATGGCAGTACAGTGATGAGTTGATGTGCAAAATGTTTCCACAGTCACTGGCTGGAGGAGCAATAAAATGGTTCAATCGACTCCCAGTACAGTTGATTAGTACTTACCATGAGCTGGTTGGAGAATTATGCTCTCACTACAAGTACAACAGACGTGATCGGAATGGATGTCATACATTGTTCCTTCTTGTAATTCGGAAAGATGAAAGCATCGGACAGTTTATTCGGCGCTTCAAGTAAGAATTGGCCGATGTGGATGATGCTAACGACCAAGTCATCATCGAAGCTTACAAGTAGTCATACCAGTATGATCAAAGAGGGGTGTATGGATCCTTGGTCAAGAGACCACCCAAAACTCTGGAAGGACTGTATGATAGAGTAGAAGAATGTGCTCCAGTGGAAGATAATTCCAAAGATCGAGAAATGAGAGATGTTAACAGATCATCCAATCATCCGAATGATGGGAGGAAAGACAAATTAAAAAAACCGTTCGCACAGACAACACAATAATCGAGGTGAAGTCCGAGAGAAGAACCAAGGTGAACGAATGGAAACTGGATTCCAGAAATATCATGATATGAAGATGACACCGTTGAACATACATCTTACAGAGTTGTATGAGAAAATAAGTAAGGATTTGATCCCCCCTCATCCTTTGCCAGCAGAGACACATGATAAACGTGATAGGAGAAAATACGACAAGTTCCATAAAGACCATGGTCACAAGACCGAGAATTGCCGCTCTTTACAGATCGAGGTCCAACGAATGATCAACGCTGGAAAGCTTCAAGACTACGTGAAAAAGGATTTTGGGAAAGGTCATGGATAGTTTGGCACAACCCATGTTATTAACGCATGTGTGATTAACGTCAGTCATGCCAGGATCCATTCAATAACTAGGCGTGCATCCAAAGATGAGACAAAGTGAAAGCTCAGGCAGTTAAAAGAATGGTACTTGAAAAATCATGTCGATTTTGTCAGTGGAAATGGAGCTGAAATTCGGGAGTTTGGATGCACAAAGATCGAGTTCTCTGAAGAAAATAGGGTAGGTGTATATGCTTCCCATAATGATGCTGTCGTAATAACTGCTTGGATTGGCATGTTTCGTGTACACCAGATTCTAGTGGATACAGGGAGCTCAGTTAGTGTTCTGTTTTCAGGAGCATATTCCTCTATTAATCTCCCACACGACTTGATTTAGGAGGATGAAAATACAATTATCGGTTTCAGCGGCAAAGTTACAAAGGTGATTGGAAAAGTAAAGATACCTATAACAGTGGCTGACAAATCCGTTTTGGGCACTTTCTTGTTACTGGATTTACGAGCACCCTACATTACGATTGTATGACGAGACTGGCTACATGAGATCGGTGCAGTCACATCATCATATCATCAATGCCTGAAGTTTATTACCCCTGAAGGAGTTGTGAAAGTTAGAAGCGACCAGATGGCCGCCCACAAGTGTCATGAGAGTGCTATGGACGAGTACAAGAAGTCAGGAGTTAGTGGGAACCAAATCATGCGAGTCGAGAATAAATAGCAATTACAGAATCCTCTCCCTCCAGAATCATATATGGAAGAGGATGCAGCTGAACCCCCAACGGTAAAGAAACTAATCGAGTTCCGGATTGGAGATGAGAAGCACAAAACAACGTTCATAAGGGAAGATCTTCATGCACATTAACGTGATGGTTTGATTATATTTCTAAGGGAAAACTCCGATGTTTTCGCATGGAGTTTTGCTGAGATGCCTGGGATAGATCCGAATGTAGCCTTCCACAGGCTAAATATCGATGAGAAGTTCCATCCAGTTTGTCAGAAAATCAGGAAGATGGCGCAAAGCAGAAAAGATAGAGTTACTATAGAAGTTGAAAAGCTGTTAGAAGAAGGCTTTATTCGACCAGTGCAGTATCCTCGCTGGCTGCCAATTGTCGTACCCGTTCCAAAGAAGAATGGTAAAATTCGTGTCTGTATCGATTTTATTGATTTGAATAAAGCGTGTCCGAGTGATCCGTACACGCTTCCACGGATAAGAGATTTGGTAGATGCAACCTCAGGGTATGGGAGACTGTCATTCATGGACAGTTTTTCTGGGTATAACCAAATACCTTGTTCGTCGACGATTAAGAGCATACTGCGTTCGTGACTGACATAGGAGTTTACTGCTATACTGTAGTGTCGTTCGGGCTAAAGAACGCAGGGGAGACCTACCAGCACTTGGTAGACCATATGTTCAAGGATCTGATTGGGAAGATGATGGAAGTATATATCGACGATATGGTGGTGAAATCTGAACAAAAGGAGTCCCATTTTCTTGATCTGCAAAAGATGTTTGATATCTTGAGACAATATCGAATGAAGCTCAATCCAGCAAAATATTTGTTCGGGCTATCCTCAGGAAATTCCTTGGATACTTGATGACGCACAGAGGAATCGAGGCGAACCCAGAAAAAATCAGAGACATCATAGAAATGTCATCCCCAAGAACGAAGAAGGAGGTCCAGAAGCTAGCGGGACGACTAGAAGTTTTACACCGTTTCATTTCATGCTCGTCGGATCGATTCAATCCATTCTTTGACGTTTTGAAGAAAGCAGTGAATTTTGGTTGGACGGATGAGTGCGAAAATGCTTTTGATGAGATCAAGCAGTATTTGTCAACTCGCTCGGTTTTGGTGAGTCCAAAAACTGGACAACTTATTGGAGTTTATCTGGCTGCAACGCAGAATGTTGTGAGTACAATGTTGTTTGTTATGGATCCACATGAAAAATCGGTTTACTTCGTCAGTAAATCCTTGGCGGGGGCGGAAACATGGTACAAAAAAATTGAGAAGATAGAACTTGCAATGTTGCATGCATCTCGTCGCCTCAAACCTTATTTCCAAGGGAGACAGATTGTAATCTACTCGGAATACCCGCTAAAGAGAATCCTGGAACGTGTTGATGATTCCAGTCGACTAGCCATATCCTGGAGTATGAGATCAAGAATCAAACCAGAACTATAGAGAAAGGACACGCCCTGGCTGCACTGCTAGCATATTTTATTGTAGACGGTATAGAAACGGTTGTTAGAGAAGAGGATGAATTCTTCAAACCCATAGAGTCAGCCACTGATCAGACTGGGGGAGAGAGTCTGCAATGGAGATCGATACACCTGAACCATTATGGACCGTATTTACTGATGGGTCATCAAATGTTGGTGGATATGGAGTTGGATGTGTCATCCTTACTCCCGAAGGTTCGAGGATCGATAAAGCGACCAGACTGGGTTTTCAATCATCAAACAATGAAGCTGAGTATGAAGATGCAATTATCGGTTTAAAATATATCAAACAGTTAGATACGAAGAACGTAAAGCTGGTGACTGATTCCATGCTAGTAGTTAACCAGTTTCATGGGACCTACAGAGCCAAGGAAGAGAGAATGGCCATATACTTGGATCATATGTGAGATATGGCAAATGAGTTCGACCGATTCTCTATTGGGCAGCGACCGCAGTTGGAAAATAGGAACGCAGATGCGTTAGCATATCTTTCTTCGGCATTCGAAACTGATACCACCCATTTCGTTGTAGTGGATTTCCAAGAGTTACATAGCATCTCCGACAACCACTTTGTTCTGGCTCTCGAACATGCCAGTGGGGGCGAGAGGGCAGCTACATCAGCATAGGGAGATACTGAGAACATCGACAACAGTATGGATGTTGACAGTCCAGTGACAGATAATTCAGGAAATTATGTGGAAAACGTTGCAGACTGGCGTCAACCTTACATCTAGTATTTGACAACCGGCGAACTCCCATAAGATGAGAAACTTGCTGCAAAGGTGAAAAATAATTCATGGAGATACTCAATGATAGAAGGGATATTATACCTCAAACATGTAGCTTTGAAGCCATTTTTTCATGCGTATCAGCCGAGGAAGGACAACAGATACTGGCATAGGCTCATGAAGGAATATGTGGAAACCATTATGGAGGGCGTAGTCTCGCGCACATGATACTTACCCAGGGGTATTTTTGGCCATACATGCAGAAAGATGCTAAATAATACGTGCAGAAATGTGTGCCATGCCAAGAGCACGTTCCAATTCCAAAAAGGCATGCCAACTAATTGCATCCGGTTTTTAGTCCCTGGCCATTCTCTATGTGGGGACTAGACATTGTCGGTCCGCTTCCCAAATCTCCTGGAGGCGTTAAATTTGTACTAGCCGCTACTGAATATTTCACCAAATGGGTCGAAGCAGTGGCACTGGTACAGGTTACCAAACATGATGTGAAAAGGTTCATATGGGAGAATATCGTCTGCAGATTTGGAATCCCAGTCGCGATAATATCAGACAATGGGAAGCCGTTCGATTCTGGGGTGATCAAAGACTTCTGCAAGAACTTGAATATTCGCCGCAATTTCTCATCTCCTTACTATGATCAGAGCAACGGGCAGGAATAAGCGACCAACCGCGTTATTATGGACAATCTCAAGAAATGGCTGGAGAAGGCAAAGGGAAAATAGACAGAAGAATTCCATAGAGTTTTATGGTCATATCGAACATCCCCAAAAAGATCCACTGGATTTTCACTATTTACATTGGTGTATGGGATAAAGGCAGTCATACCCACCGAGGTACATCTTAAGACTACCAAAACTCATGTTGTCAAATCTGGGAGAAACGACAGCATACTAGCTTTAGATAAAGAGTTGCTGGAAGAACAAAGAGAAACAACCTTGAAGCAGTTAGTCCGATACAAGCAGGCAATCAAGCTGAAATATGATCGCAAAGTCAGAGAACGGTCATTCAAGCTAGGGGAATATGTCTTGAAGAAAACCCGAGCATCCACAATGGAACCAAATTGTGGGAAGATCGGAGCAAACTGGGAAGGTCCATACATAGTGGACATGCCAGCATGTCATGTCTCTTACTACCTAAGGAACCTCGACGGTACTCAAGATGGTGAGCCATGGAAGTCGTGGAATTCGTTCCACTTGAAGAAGTTTTATCATTAGGAGTAGTTTCAAATCCTGTTGTGCTGCACTCTTTTTCCTTTATGATGGTTTTATCCCATTGGGTTTTCCACACAAAGGTTTTAACGAGGCAGTTGTTGTCGAGCAGTAGGCAATTATCTTGTTATTTCAAATTTAGAAATTTAATCCAGCATTATTTTGGCGTTCCAAACTTTATCAAAATTATTCGTGTTTGATTGAAAACTGATACAGACGTTCAAACCCGCAGTCAGCCCTAAGTGGTGAAGCAATACAGTTCGAGTCTACTGTCAACAACGTCTCGGGCACCTCACAGATAGGGTGAATGCCCGGTTCGAGCATTTTTACCCTGTCCCAACTGTATCCCCGTCATAGGGGACAACAACAAATGTGGCGAACATTTTCACCTGTCCAGGCACGTGAAAATGTACACATCCCAACTCTGCGCGCATCTTGAATAGAAGGATTGACCCCTTGCGTGAATTCAAGATAGCAGAAAAACTCAACTTTTTCATTTCATGTGCGAGAAAAATGCAGCAGGGAAGTGCACCCTTGCACAAGCATTGATCAGCATGGCACAAAACATACTGGGGGTGAGTTATATGTCACCTCAACCATTGGGGGCGAGATATATAACACTTCAGCGCAATCATTACGTCCCTGGGGCGAGTTGCATAACACTCTAAACAGCACGCTTGGGGGCGAGTTATGTAACACTCCAGAGAAATGCAAATTCGAAGGGGAACCTGAACTTCTTAACCCATAACAGGTTATGGATTAAGAGGGGGCGATGTTTGTACCCTATTACATTTACACCAAGAAATGGGCTTACTTAGGCCTAAAATGCAATTCTCTATAGCTAAATATGGTTCATTGGGCCTAATAGGCTCCTCTAGTTAGCCATACTTGGATAACTAGGCCTCTTATAAACTATACATAGAAGCCCATGTGCAAATATCCAAGTCAAGACAAGAAAGAGCCACGTCACCACTGCCTTTATACTTCAACACATCAGCAAAGTGGGCCAATTGGTGGGTGCCACGTCATCATTGTTGTTATCGAATTGGTGTGCCATGTCAGCATGGTGACGAAAACCTGACGTCATCAACCTGACTTTTCCTCCGGCGACTTTCTTCTTCTTCAACAACGATTGCGGCCATTGCCGGCGGCCTTTCCGTCCGGTGGTCGGCAATGATTCAGTGAAATGGGTCGTGAGATAATCTCGTGGCCCCGATTCTGTGCATCTCGGTGCACTCAGTTAGCATACCCCCGTTCCACAACCCAGAGGAATTTTCTGGAAGGATCCAGATTATGACCTGGAATATTCCAGGAGGCATGCAGGGAGAATAAAAGCACTTTATGCCAGGAGGCATGCAGGCATGTGAAGACGTTTCACTTGAGAGAAACTGAAATTCGCACCATATAAAAACAGAGGTTCACAACCCAGAAGGTATGCAATCTTCCCCATACAATTATCTGTGAAAAATCCCTAGCTAACTTAAGCATCAGATGGTTATTTGCAGGTATTCCTCCCCTCCCAATTACTCAATTCAATTGGAGGATAAACAGCGGATCGATCATCATCAAATTCATGTTTGGGGTAGAAGTAATTTTGCCATCCAATCAATTACTAACCTCAAGAGGAAAGATGATGTTGTCGATGTAGCTCTTTACTTCTTCACATTCTTCAAGTCTTCAAGTAATACTTGTATGTCTCATTATCCTAATCTTTATACCCTAACCTGACCGAAGTTGTCTCTAGTACATAATCAAGCGACTCTTAAATTTAGTTTTGATTCACTAAAATATGACAACCAAACTTGACGTACCAATGTTTGGTGGGTTCAACCGAGCTATGCTCTAACAGGTTAAACCTAATTGTTCAGAGACGAGCTCTGATCATTATCTTGACTGGCTTAACACTTAGGAGAATAACATTCTATTTCATTGATTGATTTTTGGCGGGAAAACTGGTGCTGGTCTTTAGGTACTTTATTGTTAAGTATTTGAACACGGATATTACAAATGTATCTAACCATGTTGAGGAGTTTATTGCTAATTATTTCACTTTGGTTTTATCTTCATTTATTTATGATCAACAAAAGGATGAATTTATATCCGTATCGGCTTTATGGAACTGGATAGATAGATTTTGATACTCCCCCGTCCCACTATTAGTTGACCTATTTGTTTTTGGATTTTGTCTCATTAATAGTTGACTTTATATCATTTGATACTTATTTTTATATTCATTACATAGGTGTTTTAAAATTCTTTTCAATGATATAAAATTTACGAATATCCGTATTATAGTTTGAGAGATAAATCATTTCTAAATTATACTACTAGATCAACTAATATATTTTATCAAATTAGACAGTAAAACAGGACCTCTCATGTAGATTGCATGTGGCTAATTCGGCAGGTGAGAATCCCCGCGATAAAAAGTATGGTGTAGATAAAGAAAGCCAACTTCCTGTCACCTATCGATATCGTGACCAAACTAAGACTGTAAAGTGGTCTTATCTTGTTGTTATGGTTGTGGATGAGAAAATACAAGATAGGAAAATGTTTTTCAACAACACATCAAGAACCCAACCTTTAGATTTCCCCGACATTATCATGTATCAAGATGACTTCCGTGGAAAACTTTGGTCTTGAACGTGACACAATGAAAGCGTGCTTAAAAAGCCAGTGACTACATCTGCAAAAAAAACATTTTGTTAGCAGGGCCTATAAACTTTTGCATGGCAAAATTTGTGTTCTCTTTCAATGAGATATGATCAAGTCGGTAATGGTCCGATTAAAGGGGTAAATGCTTCAAAAAGTAAGTAGGGGCATCCAAATAATGCAGCACTTTATAAGCTTAGTGGGAATTGCAAATTGCAATAGGTAATTTGGCTTATTTGCTTTTCTCTCGAAAAATGCTAAAATGACCTACGATCCAATAATTGAATCCAAAGCAAGCAACCACGTGCAATATCAACTATTTAACAGGTTAGTGCGATGCTATGGTACCGGTACTCCCCTTACTTCCTCTGTTTAATGATTTTTACCAAAACTATGTGGTTGGATTTGCAACAAAGGACAAAGATGTTTCAGTTCTCCTGATGAGTGTCTTTTGAATTATCCTTCTACTGGATTCCATATATAGATCAAAAAGGATAGATAAAAATCAGATACCAATTATTCCATCTTCTATTTAAGTTCTCCTCAATCTATTTATTTTTTTAACCTAATTATATTGCATGCAAGTATGGGAAGCCGCAGATATATAATGGATCCTCTAGTAGTTGGGAGAGTGATTGGAGATGTTATTGATGATTCATTCTCCCCAACTGTAAAGATGGTTGTGACTTACCCCCAGAACAAACATGTTCAGAATGGTCGAGAATTTTATCCCTCTTCCTTGACTGCTAAACCTAGAGTTGAAATTCAAGGTGGTGATTTGAGATCTTTCTTTACTCTGGTGATATATACGCTCATCTCATCCCCATTCATTATATGGTTTTCTTTCTTATAGAAAATCCTTTTAATTAGCATTTTGGCTAGTTAATTAATTTCTACGATACTGCAGGTCATGACAGACCCAGATGTTCCAGGTCCTAGTGATCCATACTTGAGGGAACATCTCCACTGGTAATTTTCACTATTAGTTTATTTTTATTTTTATTTTTTTTCCTGCTAGATATAGCCACAAAAACTTACTTGAATTAACACATATATCGACTACAGGATTGTGACTGACATTCCAGGAACCACAGATGCTACATTTGGTAGGTGATCTGAATATTACGCGAGATCATGTACTAATTAACTTAGATCATGTACTACATTTGGTGGGTTTTACATAAAATTATTGTGGTTGTAAATATGCAGGAAGAGAAGTGATAAGTTATGAAATGCCAAGGCCATATATTGGGATTCATAGGTTCGTATTTGTTCTTTACAGACAAAAAACCAGACAACAATCACTGGCAATCAATGGTACAGCTTGTTCTTCATCAGCATCAAGAGATCAATTCAGCGTTAGAAAATTTGCGGAAGAGAATGAACTTGGCACTCCTGTTGCTGCTGTTTTCCTCAATTCTCAGAGAGAAACCGCCTCTAGACGTCGTTAATTAATTAGTTAGATTGTCTAACTAGATTAATCATCCTGATTTACCTTATTCCCATAATAAATGTAGATTCAATGTTGTTGTCATGATGATCTAGCCACTTATTTCTAGATAGGGTTGGTTTTTTTTTTCTTCCAATGATGGACTCAAAGGACATGGTATGTAGTTGTGTGTATTTTTCCCTTTACGAGTGTAAGCATAATTTTAGTTCCTCCTGAGTCCTGTACACAAATTCAGGTCATAGTTTGTAGGGAACTGAATCAAGTACTTTCTTGTGTGGTAGTTTAACTTTCCTCAAATGGAGTAATTTTCAAGCAAATCCAAGCCATATATAGACACCTATGATTGATTGACAGCTAAACCCCATAGACAACTAGTGTGCATATATAGATTACCGTGTCAAGATAAGGAACTAAATTTTTGGCAAGTACACATACCTTTCGGTCATTTCCTTGCAAGTACACATACAATAGTGTTTTGGTAGGTGGAATAAGCTTGCCGGATATATTTGATAGTCCTGCTTTTGGGAGAAGCTTTGATTTACATCCTTGCAGAGTTGAAAAATATTTCTAATGCGGAACGTAAGCGTGAATAAAGAATTTGATAATTAAAGTAAAAGAATGGTTAGAGAAATCTCAATATTGGTTTATAATAATATATTGTTACACAGGACTAGTTTCCTATTTAAATAATTTTAAAACTCAAACTTGAAAAATAAGAAATCCCTAAAATAAATAATGTTCTAGAATTAAATATCTTCTAAAAATAAGTAATTATAATAATAAAAAATACTACTCTAAATTAATTAAGCTCTAACAATAATAATAAAAATATAAATCCTAATTTAATGGATATCCTACATCAGGCCCACCATCTTGAAAAGAATTCGTCTCAATTGAGAAAATAATGAAAAACATGTGTTGCATCAGGTAGGGGTGCCAACATGTCCTATCGGGTCCGGGTAGTATGCTACCCGGAACCGGAACCGTTAATTTTAGTCGGTTCCGGGTCCTAATGTTTCTGGGTCCGGACCCGATACACCCGGATCCGGTTTGGTTCCGTGTAATCGGGTACCCGTTGGCAGCCCTAGCATCAGGACCGCCATCTCGAAAATAAGTCATCTTCGAGTTCACCAAATATTGTAAACGACCCGTTCAACAAATAATATATATTTTGAGTACTTTAATGATAGTAAAGTGTAGCACCATACAATAGATCGTTTAACACTAAAATTGTTGGTGACGTTGTACGGTATATCTTTTATAGTAATTTTCCCAGAGTACGTTTGATCAGCAGACATCTTTGTGGCTTATTTTTTATCTTCAACAACAGGAACAACTTGACTAACTTTCGAAACTTGCAAAGAAGGTGTTGATGGTAATTCTATTGTTGGTGAAGAAAGTGTTGGTGCCTGAGCCTCTATCATTGGAGGGGTAACCTCATAAAAGGTATCGAGTTGTGACCAATTTATTTGATCTAAAATAAGCTTCGTTTGTGCTAGATGTTGAAGACTTTTCGTTTGTGATTCTGCAAATTTACGTTGGAAGTCGACTTGGGATTCTGTGAGTTGACGAAACATGTCGTCAAAATAAAACATTATACTCGGGAGTATAAAATACCGATGACACGGCCTGTGGAAAATAAAGAAGCTAGACAGTAAAAGAACCGGAGGAACAGTAGTACGTGGACCAGATAGAATCTTTTAAGGAAGAAAAGAATATTGGACAAAAAAGGATTTTGTTTTGTTTTGTGGGAACAGATGAGAATCAAAAGTAGAGAAAGTTGATTAACACGTTTCGGAAGCGGAGAGAAAGCGGGATGGTTATGGATGGAAAGGTGACCAACAAATTGAAATTCTTTCACTCAAGTTATAGAGGAATTCTTTCACACAAGAATTAAGAACGACATGCTAGGATTGGTCACTGGGGTCTTTCGAAAGTTTTTTTTTTTTTTTGGAAAAATAAAAGAATAGATGATGATAAATTTTAGAAGAAGAGATGTGGAGATCTCGATAGGTAAAGAAGAGACGAAAGGGTAAAGAAATTTAGATAAAAATAATAAGAGGATCGAAGCCGAAACTCGTGATGCCACTTAACGCAGAACGAAAGCGTGAATAAAAAATTTGATAATAAAAATTGAAAAATGGTTGAGAAATCTCAATATTGGTTTATAATAATGTATTGTTACACAGGACTAGTCTCCTATTTAAATAACTCTAAAATTCAAACTTGTAAAATAAGAAATTCCTAAAATAAATAATGTTCTAGAATTAAATAACTTCTAAAAATAAGTAATTCTAATAATAAGAAATAGTACTCTAAATTAATTAGAAGGATTAATTGGGGGATATGAATAGTAATGCTATTGTTCATACTGGCATGGATTATTTTTTTTCGTCGTTGAAAAACCATGACGATATGAACAGTAACATTACTATTTCATATCCCCAAATTAGTTTTAATATCCCCCAATTGCATGTTCATTAATTAAGCTCTAGCAATAATAATAATAAAAATATAAATCCTAATTGAATGGATGTCATCCATCAATTTCTGAAGGAAAGGTTCAAAATTTTCCTTGCGATTCTTGTCGAAGATGACCAGTATACCAATATAATCACTACAAAAAAAATCCTAGCAAAGACCACTAAAATCTCACAACTGCTCTAAAAATTTAATTGCCAAATGATTTCGAAACTAGTCAAAGGAAACTAGTAGTTCCCATATACTTAGGTAACTATTTGACTACAACTATCATTTTTATTAGTTTCTGAATTCGTTAGCAACAAATATATGCCAACTACATGGAATTCACTAGTAGCCTGATGCTTTCAGAACTATGCGAAGGAAACTATTAGTTCCTATTTGGTTTGGCAACACGTCAATAAATTTGTAATGCTACCTAGTTATGGTGGTTTTTTTTTTTTTTATCATGTGTGATTAATTCGTTAATCTGATTTCCGCAAATTCGTTAGTCTTCGTAATTTTTTCGATCCCATCCGATATGTTTAGAGACATACATAAGCTAATTCTAAAAAAATATCTGACTCTAATATTTGTTCCATCGGGTACCTGAGCCAAGTTAGGTCCAAGGGAAACTTTTAGCTCACGAATGGGATTTCGAGTTACAATAAAAAGTCAGGTCGAACGATAAAAAGATTGCAAATGTTATGTTTTTTGATGCAAATTTTGGATCATTAGAAGAATTTTGTGCCACTTCTTGGAAAACATATGTAAATTTTGGATCAAAAGAGACCGAAACCTTAATCCTTACCTTGTTTCCTATTATCGTCGTTCCCTTTCTCTCTTATTTAGCTTTACCTTTATCCCTAACCTTCTCTGTTAAATACTCTACTCTTTTCCTTTACAACAGGACCACGAATTCCTTTATGTCTCTGCCTCATTCACCAACATATATATTAGTGGGTTATAAATTTTGGCTTTCGATTATTGGCCAGATTAAAACTACACGAGTCGAATAAATTGATATAAAAAGACTTTGGCTTTCAATTTTACGTGTCAACTGAAATAAATTTTCGATGTCATGGTAGCACATTGGTAAACTCACTGTGTGATAATACCAGTGACTTGAGTTCGAAATTCGTCAGCACCAAATTCTTTATCGATCAAAAAATAAAAATAAAGTGAAAGCAATTTGAGAACCTTCTCGATGCAAATTCAATCGAATTTAAAGGAATTCGAGTAAAATCGAAGGTATTGAAAAATCCAATCTTTTTGAAATGAGGAAATTGCATTAATTGAAATGTTATAATCAAATTATGATACACAAATTATAAAAAAACCGAAAGCAATAACTTTTGGTGAAATTCGAATTTAAGGTTTTAGTGACAACATACACTCAAATCACCTTACTAGACAACTGTGAGGGACGATGGAGAATCCAAATTAAGAAAATTAAATTCTAGTTATAGTGAGACTGAAAGAATTTATGCTGAAAATACAGGGTTGTTGAAAAAAATACATCAAAATTAAACGAATCAGAGTAAAAGTATACGATCCTTTGATTTTAGACGATTGTGCGAATTGAATGATTAGAACCAAAATTTGATACTTCAATTACAACAAAGTGAAATTCATTTGGAATGTTTTTAAGAGACGTGCTGTGACGAGATCACCCTCGTGTCAACTTCTATAAGGGTGCACTTCTTATCCATTGGATATGGCATCTTAGACATGCAAGAATCCCCTAAACAAAAATTAGGTAATTAAATTATTTTAATTTCTCTTTCATATATTTTTTTATCTATATATTTTATTTTTATTTGTTACTTCATCCCTCTAAATAACTAAACTGATTTTCTTCATCCATAGATTCAGGATCAGATAATACTTATCTAAACCTTCTCGTTGAGATTTACTAATTCTTCGTAAGAAGAACTAGAAGGAAAACTAAAAATGTTATATTAAAGAGATTGTGTATGTAAGGTCAATAAAGCTCGATCCTCCCTCTCGAAGATTGATTAATTTGTGGAAGATTTTGTTGGAATTGTGACTATACGTGAAACCGCCGCGCTTGTTAAACATAGACACCATTATCTAAAACGGTATTACTAATTAATGATCTTGGCTGATCCACAAAAGGTGGGTTCTGCAAAAGCTGGTGAGAAATTAGATCTTCATTCATAAAGTGTTGCACAAATTAATCAAATTAATCCTTATGATCACTGCTTCAGTTAAACATTTAATCCCTATGATCATAATCTGAAAACTGCAGTACCAATTACTTCAGTTGATCCGAATAAACACATTATTGGTACGCCCTAAAGTAATGCACATACTTCTAGCACATTGGAGGTGGCGTACCTTCATATTCTTTGTGAGCATACCTTCGTGAGCATAGTTCCTTTATAGTTGTCGCAATTAAACATAAGCAATTCTTCTTCTTCGTCCATATTAGGAGAAGAAAAAAACAAAGACCTAAAATTCCTGCAAGATTTGCAACAATGATTTGCCGTGACCATGAATGATTTGTTAGAGGGTCTAATGAGAAAATTAAACTAAATTAAGGGATGTGAAAGAAAGGAGATAAGAAAGAAAAAAATTACATAATAATAATCTTTTAAATACTGTCTCGAGATCCAAATATATTTGATGATGAAATATCCAATGGTTAACAAGTGCGCCCTTATAGAAGTTGTCATGAGGGTGACCTCGTTACATCACGACTCATGTTTTTAATGAAAATTCGATTGAACTCGAGTAAAATTCAAAGTACAAGGATCCTCATCGAAAGCATACGAATCATGTATTAATTATTTTTTTCTTTCGATAAAATGAGGATGAACCTCATATATTAATATTGAACTTCACTCACCACTATTGGAAACGGGAGTGACCAGGATCTAATCAATATTAATTATTCTCCTCATGATGTAGAAAATTGCAATGATTCACAATTACAGAGCTTGGCCTAGAAATATCACAGAAAAGATAAAACAGAAGAATGCTGTCAAAAAATTTATAGAACGATCACATATGATGCTCTATGGAACTTGTCATCTAACTTACTTAAAAATAGGAATAGAAGCTCAAGAAAGCCGAAATTATAAAAAGCTCTACTTGACCAAACCAAGACCAAGTATTGTCTCGCCAAATAGACCAGAGTACTCTAGTTAAAAATAGACCAAGTAATACAATATTGAACATCTCTAATGGCATGTGACATTGTGACTTATGTCCTAAATAGTGAGTAATTACTCAAAACCCAATGTAATTATTTTCGATTACCTAGGCTCAGGGACAGTGTCAAAGAGGGGTACATTACATTGTCGTTTCCCAATCCTATATCGGTGCATGACGATGATGAGCTTAAAGAACAAAACTAACATCATTCCAATATATATGGGATTGATGGGGGACTGCTGAATTGGTGTGGCGGGGCTTCGCCCCGTACCCGTGAGCCAAATGCATGGGAACATCTTTAAATAGAAAGTGGATTTGGGTTACTATACTTTTACATGTAAACATGTATTACTTTTTCTCTATTATACAAAGTACAAACTATGTTAGGGATTGGGTACGATGGGAATTGTCCCCCGGACCTAACCTAAAGGGTTCAATTATCAACCGCAGTGTATAATGCAGATACCATCCGAACTTTCGGTTAAAATTATTCTAATTTGGAAACTTACATTTTCGTTTGGGTACTTTAATAAATGTGTATTCGAACAAACACAATACGATGATAGGCTACACATGTAAAAATTTAGTTTAGCTTGATACTGAATAGGAATAGAAGAAAATTATAGTTTTTGTATTTCGTAATAAGTTTATGCAACATGGTGATTAACATAGTCAACATTCTTTGACAACTAAGATTGTCGGTAGAGTTAAATTCTTTTCATTAAACTTCACCTCCATCCTTCACTCTCTCTCTCTTAGGTGATGATGCTTTTCAACTTGCCTTCAAAAAATAAGAATGAATCCCATAATGTCCATTAACATTAAGCATCCATTTTGGCGCATGTAGCAGTAAGTTGCATCTTGGCATTTACTAAAAGAAAGATCCATTCACCGTCCCCACAAAACACTTGTGTATAATGCACAAATCATGTTATCCCGAAACAGGTAACTTATAGTACAATATCAAACCATTAGAATAGTATAACTTCATTCCTGCTTACTTAAGATTATTGAAGTTGAAGATATGCTTATTGTTATCCTATGTATATCAATCCCTTCTACCATGGTATTGTCCGTAAACCAGTGTTACACACCAGGAGGGAAAAAGTTCCATTACATGTGCAACAAATATAAATTTCTAACATCTATCACTCAACAGTCTAGAGAATTCTTTATACCACCTCAAAGTGACTATAATAGTTTAATTTGATCAACCACTCCTGCTGCCATATTCATCTCATCTGCAAAGGTATCTATGAAACTCTCTTCCAAGAACTCGTTTGACCAAAGACCCTCATGTGTTATTTCTATTGCCGCCACTTGCAAAGTTGATATCTATACCTATGGAAGCTGCTTTCACTGCCATCAACACCACCAGAAAAACCAAATCTGATACCGTTGCTTCCAGTTCTGTAATTTTCCAATATGGAAAAACAAAGGTTAGTGATATATAAATAAAGGATCACCTACTGAATGTCCTCTTCTGCAGTCACCTACATGATATAAAAATCTACAAATCAATATTACTCATAATCTTATACCGCGATCCAGATACGTAATTTTCAAAGAACCGACACATTCACTCAAGCCAATGATGAAGTAAGCCACTATTTTCACACAATGAAAGACACCATATGAGCCAAAGTACGATATAAATAAACAGATAAAACATAAGATAAAAACACAAATAATAATTTGTCAAGGCTTGAGTTTGGCCTATATTTCTTGTCTCTAGAAAGCCTCTTTAACAACTATATTTTGTGCATCTGAAAGTGTACCCAGATCAAGTGCCGAAATTCTCAAATTCCAATGCAACTACAAATTCAATATAATTTCTCTTCACTCAAGTTCATAATGGTTCATTAATTCGCACAATTTCTAGGCTAGATTTTGATTATGTATCCTATATGTAAGACCATTCTTAGTTACCTTTTTTTGGAATGAACAATAACCTGTATAATGACCAGCTAAGTATACTAATCACAGTAAGTGTAGATTCTGAGCCCCATTTTCTTTCAAGCTTTCAAGCATGTCCTTGCTTTTATCATCTTTCCTTCACGAATCAATTATATCAGCCTTTTTTTTTTGTTAAAGATGAAACAATAGATTCTGCAAGATATCCATAATAAAAGTCATACATGACAAAATCCTCAAAAAGACCTACTCCTGCACAAAAAACAATTGGGAAAGAATTACAGAACTTTCTATGAATACAAGTCCCGGTCAGTAATGTATTTTGGGGAAGATGGTATGGTCACACTTCACTACACATGAATAGGCTATGGAATTAATTTTACTTTTTTGTGCAACACATATCCATCTTCTCCGGTATCTCCACCACCAACCTCTTCTTTTTCACCATCCAGTTGCTAACCCATATAAACACCCTAATTCACCTTCACATGTACCAACATATATTTACAATGAGCATCTAAGTTTTCAACTAACCTAAGACTAAAATCAAAATATATTAAGGCCACATGAAAAGAAAAAACACCAGCGAGTTTATTTTTTTCCTTTAAATGTAACACTCAATAATGACCGTTCGTAATCTTCAAATAATCTCTATACTTTCAGGTTGGAGGTCGGCAGAATCAACGGCGAAAGAGAAAATTGTTTGTAATGCACCAGATTGGATATTTTTCTAAATTCACTGGCGAAAGAGAAGATTGTTTGCAATGCACCAGACCGGATCTTTTGCTAAAGTAGACCTGCTGCGGTTTGCTTTTGTACACCCATTATGAAGATAAGTTAAGAAAAATAATACTCCCGAAATTGATCAGGTACACTATGTTTCAGGGCTATGAGATGTCCAGAATGGGTAAGAAAAATACTACTATCAAAATTGATCAGGTACACCATGTTTGAGGGCCATGATTTGATACAGAAAGGAAAAGCAAGAAATATGTACTGCCTTTGCCAGTACCACTATAGCAGCTTTCTTGGGATTCCACAACTTATATCATGCGCAATGTACCGTAGAAGCTTCAACCCATGTCTTTCCTCCATCAATTCCATTACTTGACGTGCCATTGAAGTGTTTAATTAGTTAACCACACCAGCTCTGACCACGGAGAACTCCAAACAACTGAGGAGTAGTACTTACCTTTTGTTTCTTCACCACGTCCTCTGGTAGCGAATTCCTCAGTCTCCGCATTAAACAGCCTTCCATAATGCACAAATAAAAATTAGTGCTAGAAGCAATACTCGCCTATCCATAATGCACAAATAATAATCACTGTTGATCAAAAATAAATAAATCACGAGGTATCAAAATAATTAACGAATTTTATCACACAGCAAAACCCTACCAGTTTTTGAAATGAACAAACTTTAAAGAAAGATAAATAAATAAATCACCTGATTTGTTTTCGAAAGAATGAAACAACGCAGATCGGTTATACTGTCGAAAAAATACGGATGAAAAATGAAGCATCCATAGAACAAACAAACACACACATAAAAACATAATCAAGCCGTCATAGAGAAAAATAAAAAAGAAGCGGCTGAATCAATGGGTTTGGCGTTTGGTCGAATGTTACTCCATACTTTTCCACTTTCAACACCTTTAATACCAATGCTTTCACAACCTTATGAGTTTGCTTGTCTGGCTCGAGATTGATGATGAATAGTATGTAAACTGTACCCGCAGATGTGTGAACTAACAAAGAACACACAAAAAGATCAATCAACAATAAAATCCAATAATTAAACAGAGTTGCATTCATGAACATGTACATACAATCGAAGCTTTTGTTCGAAGATAAAATTAAATGCCAATTCATTTCGTAACTCTAAATAGTTCTAACCCTAAAACCAGTTAATAATTAAAAAAAAATTGGCAATATACTGGAAATTTGCACACTAACTTGATTCGTTTGAGTAGTCCTAAGCCATAACCCATCTCAACAAAAACAACAATCAACTCTAAACTGATGGCTTATCATTTAGAAAAAAATAATAATCAAAAAGCGCCACCCACCTTGTTCTCTGATGTTCCACTCCACCCATCGAAAGTGCGAGGCTATTGCCGATTGCCTGATACTATATACGAATCGTATCTGAACGTGCAAATCCAGAAGCTCCGCAGTTTATATATACCCCTTTAACTCAATCTCTTCGCAATTGCTTTTGTTTTTCCGTTGAATAAGCGCAAACTCCTGCTAAACTTAGCATCAACCGCCAATGATAGAATCACTAAACCTTAGACTCCACGAAACTTCCTTCCCTTTAAGGCATATTTTAGCTTTTGCTAAATTTAGTATTAACTGCATGAAAGAATCGCTAAACATACCTACGAAAAAAATATTTCTGGAAATTTTCAGATTTTTTCATCTAAAATATATGAACGAAAAATACGTATATCAATTTAAATCCCAGAAAATACCTTGATGAAATGGACATAATAACGGATTGTTATCATGCCTCCCAAAGTAAGAGACTCACATTCCCATCCTAATAGTTATAAAGTAGATGTCAAGCCATATACTCAAAATCTTAATCAAGTTACTACAGTAACACAGAAAAATTGACAACACAGTTGACATTTCAAAAATCAAACATAAGAAGAAAGATACTTACATGTTGGTTAAATTACACTCAAACGTCAGGGAACATTAACCTTAAAAAATACATAATCACCATAGAAAAACGATACTTACATGCTGGTCAATAAGATGGATTTCGAGATTCCATACTTTCCCAATCCGTTTATTTTCGAACTTCCAAACCTTTAAAACCAAGGCTTTGACGATCTTTTGAGCTGCACTATCGGGAATGAGTTTGGAGAAAGGTGTATAAATTGTACCCGCAGTTTTACCAACATTTCCTAAACAAAGTATTAACAAAGCAATCAATCAGCATCAAAACTCAATACTAAACAATCAAACACAGCTGCACATCATGGATATGCCACTAAAAATAACACTAAATATCAAAATAAGTTATAAATGCCAGATACAAAAGTGACAATTTGCTTAAAAACCATGAAACAAACCGCATAGAATGACATATGTATATTAAAAAAAAAAAACTACATGAATAATTTGTCTAGACTACGAACCCTGCTTAGGATTTTGCATTGTTTCCTGTTTCCCCCCTCCAGCCATTCAAAGCGTGTTCTTGATTGATTGGCGGTTGTAGTCAGGTATCTCCTATCAACTGAACATGTAAACCAAGTATCTCCGAATCGTTTATATATATAGACCCATATCTTGGTTTCTAAGAAATTCCATTTTATTTCAAGAGTTATATATAGAATTCAACAAAATCAATTCTGGCAGTTTATAGATTTATTTACAAAGTTCCCAAAAATCAACCCTAACACAGATTTATTTACAAATATAGTTTAGTACTAAATACGAAATTATGATTTTCATATCATTTTTTTTAATAAATCCGTGATTTCCATAATTAAGCCACCTAGGTTTAAATAAACTGAATAAAAATAAAAATATGCATTTTATTTCAACAGTTATATATAGAATTCAACAAAATCAATTCTAGCAGTTTATAGATTTATTTACAAAGTTCCCAAAAATCAACCCTAACACAGATTTTTTTACAAATCTAGTTTAGTACTAAATATGAAATTATGATTTTCATATCATTTTTTTTAACAAATCCGTGATTTCCATAATTAAGCCGCTTAGGTTTAAATGAACTGAATAAAAATAAAATTATGCATTTTATTTCAACAGTTATATATAGAATTCAACAAAATCAATTATGGTAGTTTATAGATTTATTTACAAAGTTCCCAAAAATGAACCCAAACACAGATTTATTTACAAATATAGTTTATTACTAAATACGAAATTATGATTTTCATATCACTTTTTATTAACAAATCTGTGATTTTCATAATTAAGACGCTTAGGTTTAAATGAACTTAACAAAAATAAAAATATGAGATATTTAAGGGACTTTTTAAGGTATTAATAGCAAATGAGATATTTAAGGTAGTAATTCATGTTACTGATTTACGTTACCTTTTTTATGGTTATCAATGAGATATTTAAGGGATTTGTTTTTTATTTTGGTTAAAAAAATTTGATTTTCAAGATCTTTTCTATAGGAAATAATAATATTTCCGTTTTTTTTTTGTTTTTTTATATCTCACGGCCCTAAATCCTGGCCCTTCGTTATTGATTCGATTTTACGCCATGGATTTTATTAATATTATGTAAACTTGGTGTAAGAATTTTTAACAAATCTCAGCCAATCATAACCAAAGGTTTCATCTACACACCAACATAAAAGAGGGTGGACGCAACTAGTAAATTTGGAGCATCCGATCGAATCCACGTAATTAGAAATTGATGGCCAGGAAATATAAGGGGGCTAACTTTGATTTCGGCCAATCAGGAGCAAGGGTTTTGTTCACCAGCCAATGGGAAGAGAGGTTACCGCAACTCTCGACGTGGTGTGAGAGATGTGGTTGGGTGTTTAGGTTATTGATGTTAGTCCAACTCCTGAACTCGTTATAGGATTAGACATCGATAAAACAATATTAATTCTATAACTTAAGAAAGGGATTTCAGTCTGCGTTTAAATCCTTGTTATTTGCGGAGTATTATTAGTCATATGATTATAATAAAGAGATTCTATTGTAAAAGTAGAAAAACACAGAAAATAGGGAGAAGAAAAGAGAGAGATTCTTATTAATATGTGTAGAATTACAGTGGGTTAAGCCTCTTTTTATATAGATAGAAGACTTGGTTTCCAAGATATGTAAACCCTAATCTTAGACACGAAACAAATCTTAGTAAATAGATATTTTGTTTATAACACTCCCCCTGATGACCACTGTGGCTAAGTCATTACAAAAATACCAGGAAAACTCAAAAGAGAAAAACCTGAAATTGCATGAGCATGTAAAGACTCTGACAGTGTTGGACACGCATATGTTGCCTCGTTAAAACCTTGACAAGGAAAACCCAGTGGGACAAAACCTAGACGAAGGGAAAATAGTACAACTCGATAAGTCCAGTAAATGCACCTTTGATGATGGCGCTGCTCCCCCTGATGAGTACTTCAGTTAAATCTTGGCTTGCAAATCTCTGAGTCGTGACTTCCCAATTTGATGAACAGATTTCTTGAATGCATAAGATTCTTCTTCTTTCGTCAACAAAATTGCTACATGATGAAGTCTTTTTTTGTTTTAGTCTTCTAGTAGTAGTTTTCTCGAGTCTCCATGCTTCTTTAAAAACATTGACGACTTGTGTCTTGGGTTGCTAAATTCTCGGAGATAATTTGCAGAAATAGTTGATATAGTTTCTTTAATAAAGTGCCAAGATACCTTATCATACGTGAACAAAAATCATATTTGTGAGAAGGAAATCCAAATTCTTAGGAGATGATTAAGTTGATTTGGTTTAATCAAATGTAGGCATCCACTAAACAACCAAAATTGATACGACTCCCCCTTGGATGACCATCATGTTGAATTAAATTTCCTCACTAAAACATTGCCAATAAAACCCAATAGGGAAAAATTTGTACGAAGGAAAAAGAACACGATATCAACATTTTAAATGAAAATCAAATGTCAACAAGAAGTTGCCTCGTTAAAACCTTGTCAAGAAAACCACATGGGAAACTTGAACGAAGGAAAAAGAGTACAACTTTTGACGTAAATATTGATGCTAACCCAACTATATGAGTTTTACAGAAGACAAGCATCAAAAAAATATCTCTAGTCCATCTTGAATAAGAGTTTAAGGTAGCATAATTCTAACTGCATATTTAAGGGAAAAAATAGAATATATGCAGCTAAAGCGTGGATTTTTGTGTTTTTATGGACTCCTCAAGAGACCTATATATAAAGCTGATATCATCAACTAATTAATCCAGATTTTCAGTTTGGTACTAAACTTCTAAAAACACATACAGGATTGTTAAACCTGACATAATCGAGTCAAGTGGATGCCTGAATATAATTTGAATCCTCTAAAGAATACAAATTTGAATATGCTCTCCAAGAAAATCACTTGTGTGAATGCAATAGTTGTCCTTCAAGACTACCACGCAAAATGCATCATATAGGAAGAACGATATATTATTGAACCAATCCTCGGGTTTGAACTTATAACCCTCAATCACTTTTAAAACGACTTATTTCTCTTAATACGCAATACGACTACACCAACCTTTAATTAATAGGATTGGCAATTTAAATTGTTAAGTCTTGGATCCAAAATCACGTTAATCAAGAAATTAATCCAATCTAATTTGGAATATATGCCAACCAATCACATTGTCGATATTCCTCTGCAGAGGGGTTAACAACCACAATATTTATTATTTTTGTAGCTACTGTAATATTCGACAAAAGAATTAGCTTACTACGAGCTCACACAATTCCCAAATGTATGCATACTTTGAAAATTTCAAAATTTACTGGTACCAGCACCCGCGGGCATTATAATCTCCTCGTTTTCATGTGAGAAGATATTATTATATTTGAGAATGTGATTTTGGTACACTCAATTGGAGCACTACCTGTATCCTTTTATAGAACGCTACTTATTTGCTAGATGTGACTGGATTTCCTCTTAAGAGGCAAAGCTTATATAAAAGAGAAATGAGAAAAATTTCACGCCAATTATATAATGACATCCTTAATCGATTTGAGTGATGGGAGAGAAATTAATATAACTTTTAAGTTAATGAACACCAACCTCTATAGTGTATGGTCTCCCCCTGGTTGTGGCAGAAATACTTTCATCTCATATACGAAAATAAGTTTCATAAAGTATTATCTGATTAATTCTAGACATATACTTATTATAAAATATATCTTTCGACATTAAAAAAATGTAGTCTTAATAGACATACATATTTAACTTCAATCATGTGTTACGTTTGGAACCAAAATTAATTGGTGTAAAAGCATATAAAATATGCGTACTCCCCAAAAAATGTACTCCCCAAAAATAAAATGAGAATAAAATTATGGACACTTATGTTAGCAAAAGAAATTTATAGAAAGATCAATTAAGTCGCTCAAGGACTAATGATATTGGCTAACAAGTCGGGTGCACCCTTTGATCTTATGTGTCCTTCGGTGTTCCAACAACAAGTGGAATAATCCGAATTTTGGAGATTATTATCATGAGGAAACAATAGTTTCTAAATATTCCTAAGGAATGCAACAATTCCTCGTTTTATTGGTATTTGAAATAGTAGCGATATTTTATGGCTACATCCCTTTAAGATCGATAGGGAAAAACCAAACTTAATTGGATTATTTGTTTCTTCTTGAGAAAGATAAAGAAATCATTTTCGTTATTGAATTTAGAAAAATACATTATTGGTTGAAGAATTCAATCCTTATTGTCAAAAATTGAGATAATATGTCAATTTAGTTTCTCTCATCTTATAAAAATGATGGAGGAAAACCAATACCGATTGGGTCTATATACGGTACACCAAAATTGTATTGACAAAAAGTTAAAGAAAATCACACGATCTTCATCAATTGACAAAGATACCAAATTAATTGGCCGGAGGTTTTTCAACCATGCACATGATTGGTTACCGCAAACATAATTAGCTTGTGATAACACCAATTTTTGGTGGTTACAGTTTCATTAAAGGAAATAGAAATTGTAAACCATCTTTGATGGATGTTTTTCTTTTCTTTTCCAATAGAAAACAGAGAAAAAAAAATCAAACTGATCAAAAAAATTGGATCACCCACATCCTTTCCCGTAAACATAAATTATGCCTTCTAGGGAATAACTAATTCTAATTACACCCAAAAGAAGGGGAAAAAATAAAAAAAAATAAAAAAACTTAGAAAATAACCGCAATTCATATTTAGGGTTGCGCAGATATATAAAATCCGTCACAAAATAGATGATACGGTGCTTTAGAACATAATTGTGGACTCAATACATAAATCCAACCAAACAAATAAATCAAACAGGTAGTAAGTGCATACCGTATAGTATTACCTATTCAATCATCCATAGAGCTTTGTTGTAAGTCGGAACAAACCTATTCGGACTTGTGCTCATGTACAGAACATGTTTCAAATCACAAAACCTTATATCACTGCTTCATGGTTGTTAAACCCTAGTTTTGATTCGACAGTCCCTCCAAATATCATACATGCAAAAGAGAAAAAATAACAAAATCAGTTTTGTAATAAATTGGCGTTCGTAAACCAACGAACAAATTGATCATTAGAAACAAAATAAGTAATAACAGAGAGTTAAATAAATCAAAATATCCACAAAATATGTTGAGTGGCTTCCCTTTTCAATTAGACTGTGCATATCATAACGTTTTATTTATTTTTATTTCGCTTAGTCGGTAGAGCTACGTTGCTGATGACGTATTGTAAAAGGAGAAAGACACAGAAAATAGGGAGAAGAAAAGCGAGAGATTCTTATTAATATGTGTAGAATTACAATGGGTTAAGCCTCTTTTTATATAGATAGAAGATTTGATTTCCAAGATATGTAAACCCTAATCTTAGACACGAAAGACATCTTAATAAATATATATTTGGTTTATAACAGATTCAACGATATTGTAATATGTTTGAATCATGTATTCGATAATCATTATCAAAATTAGTTACCAGATAGAATGTATCATTGAAAAGCTGGGTAAGCGAGAAAATCAAGAATTATGAAATGGATAAATAAATAACTATCATCGGACCGTTGGCAAGTTTGCAACAAGTAGATTTAACAACGACGTATTATAACCATTCGACCATTTTAACGGGTTAGATTCCAATGACTTATATTATATGCATTTTATTATGTTTAAAGAAAAGATGTGTTCATTTTACAAGACCATAACATTAATATTGCTTGTGGACTTTTTTTTTTTTTAAGTAAATAGATTTCCCGTCATTCAAAATAGTTTTAATATTCTTACATAGTAGGCAAGCGAGCAACAAGCTGCGCCGCAAGCCCTTTTTGAATTGCAAATCCTATTCTTTTGAAAATAAACTCTCTTGAACCGGGGGTCATGACATTACTGTGCATGACTTTCTGAACTCTTTTGAGGAGTTCAACCGCCTCAGGAGCCAAGAAACCAAAAGTATCAAAAGCAAAGGGATTAAAAGTGTGTCCATTATCAATACATGCTTTCTCATGCTTCACTATCTTACCTGAGGCAGCTCTCAGCGCTGATTGGCCGACAGTAAAGGTACCATGTCCAATGCCTACTAACGGAGAAACCCCTGTGAGGTCAACACATGCATGTTTTCCATTTTCCCATCCAAATATAAGTACGTCTGCTGGTCTGAGTGTGGATCTCCCTTCCAGTGGGTTAATTTGTCAAAAAGTTGACAGCCGCTTCCTTCTTTGCTGAAATACCGGCTCGCCAAAATACATCATATAAGATATCTCTCACATGATTATGTCTAAACTTAAAACCAGGATCTACCTTACAATGGACAACATGTTCCCCATATGTGTCTAAGCATCATGTGAAGCAAACAGGGAAACGTGAATCAGAAGGGTATAAGAGATAATTAACCTGTATTTAAGGATGGATCGGTACTCCACGGGTGACATCTTCTGTCCAAGGCCCTCAATTGGAATATCTAGAAGGAAGTCTTGGGCATGCGTTGCTCGTAGGCAACCAAAGACAGCTTTCTGTCTGTCTGATAACTCGTAATCTCGATCCATGTCTTTAACCACTTTATCCATGTCTTTTTTTTTATACTTTTTTTTTTTTGAAGGAACAAGGGGATAAACAGAGCCCATAGAGTACTTATATTAATAAAATATCAACAAGTGACAGAAATTCATACATCATCAAAATAATTTAATGAGAGCCCCTAATAGGCTAATACAGAAGATCTAACATACATTAAAAGTATTGAATACATATTCAAATTGAAAACAAATGTTTTCTAAGGGATGGTTTTTGGAACTCTTTCCAACCATTTGGATAACTTCTTCAAGTGAAGAGGACTTCTCTCTCCAAAATCCTCTCCATAGCCATTTTTTCCAAAAAATTATCCAAATCTAGCTTCTTCAAAATTTCTTCTTCGAACCTAGATTTACTAGGATTGAATCTGATATATCAGATTTTCCAAGTAAATTTGGGTTTGTTATTGTATAGTTAACTTCCCTGCTTTCAATAAAAATCACTTTGTGATTAGGTTTTAGAATTTCACTTGTATGTTATTATTCTTCTGTATTTGTTGTTTTAATGGCTATATCATGCCTTGTCATAATTTCAATTCTAATCGCCATTAGTGCGTTTATTATAGCCTATGTGCTCTTAAATTGAAATCCAATGGGAGATTCAAGCACACCTTTGAAGACGATCGATTCCGACATGACGATGATCAAGAATTATACAGAGAAGATCAATGGCTATCGGAATGGGTTGTGATTACAATAATTTGCGGAAACTACTTTGACGGATTTCATCTCACTGAAGAAGAAGCCTCTGAATGGTTGAAGAATAATCAAAATATGGGTATTCAGATTACTCTTTTCCATTTTATTTGGTTTCATATAGATCAAAGAATTCACATTGTTTATTGGTTGTATCATTATGCAATGTATTATGATGAAACAGAAGGGTATGTTTATCTACCACTTCTGCTATGTAACAATCCAAACCTCAATCTGAATGAGGTAATCTAATAAATAATTCTAGGGGTTTTTTAAGCCTCTCTTTCCATCAAAAAAAAAAAAAGATAAGATAACTTCTTCAAATATTGATGCTCCCATAGCAAGGAGTAATAAGCACATAACATCATAATCACGATTAGAACCGGTAGCCATGGATCTTGTATCGAGTTGCTGAGACCTACGTCACGCCGGAGGAAATCTTCGTCAACAATATACATGAACATACCATCACATGTTAACAAAGTGACATTAAGGCTATTATATTCTTCATAATGACAATAGTCAGCCATTAGAAGACGATCAGGAGAAATATATACAAAACCTGACTTTAAGATCCTTCTAAAACAAGGACAAGTTTTATTTAAAGCATAAAAACCTAATTTAAATATTACCCAAATTTATCCTAATTAATATTAGAGTAAATCTAGGCAACACACAAAAATCTACTGAAAAATTGATATGTAATTGAAGATTTGTAAAAGAAGAGGTAGTTTGAGTTCTTTGGGATATTCGGTTATCTTTTGGATGATGATCAATTGTGCTTATTTTATCATCCAAATACGTATGTACCTACATTTTCGTCGGCAAGAATGAAGAAAATAAAAGGGCCATGTTATGAATGGGGAATAGAAATGGGTTTCTACATTCAGCGGAGGTTTAATAGTCTTGTGTCGTGGTCCAATACTAAAGTTGGTCACATGAAACAAGAATAATCTAGAAGTTAACCTCATCCGTCAATTTTGTCCATTTTGCATTTAATATTTAATCCCACGTTCTCTAATAACAACCACAGTCATGGACTATAACCAAAATTTTGTCCATTTTGCATTTAATTTTAATCCCACGTTCTCTAATAACAACCACAGTCATGGACTATAACCAAAATTTTGGTCGAAAAGATTAAAATCTGGACCAAAGACCAAATCTTAGACCATATTTGGTCTTTACTCTAGTCTTTTGTCGGGCGTAACTTAAATTACGCCCGACACCGGGCGTAAATATGAGTTACGCTTGAAGTGAGGCGTAACTCAAAGTTACGCCCCAATTAAAAAAACAAAAAAAGGCACAACTTCAAAGTTTGCCTGATGGGGTGGAACTTCAAAGTTACTCCCCAAACTAAAAAAAGAAAAACAAATGGGACCCGATAGAAGAAAAAAAAGAAAAAGAAGCGGGGCGTAACCTCAAAGTTCGCATGATTAAAGTTGCGCCCCACCAAATTTACTCCTCCCAGCGTAGCGTCGCATATGGAGTAAACTCATTTTTTTCAATTTTTTTTCTCTTTAGTCTTTTAGTTATAGTGGTATGAGTGTATGACTCCAGTTGCTCTAAACATTATAAAACCCTAATCTTTCCCTTCAACTCATTTGGCCGCTTCTCAATTCTCTCTCCGTCTCTCTCCCTTCTCTCTTTGAAACTAAATGCCTCTCTGATTTCCTTATCTTCATTGCTCTGCTTCTGCTTTACTAGATCTTGTTGATTGATAAACGTTGTCCATTAGTTTCTTTGATGTTCATGAAGTCTTTGCTGACATATTTTTATGAATTTATGTCTCAGTTTTTACTTAATGTAAACACAGATGTTTCAGATCTTGAATGTAGGTTTTCTTAGTGTAACGTATTTAGGGATTATGATTTTTTTTAATAGCTTAACGTTTCTTCTTCTCTGCATCTTCATATCTGCATGCCTCCTCTTTATAATCATTTTTTCCCTCAATGATTCATCAGTAATTTGATATGTAAACGATACTTTTTGTAAAGTTTTGATATAGTTCAGGGAGTTGGTTTCTATACTAATTGGACTGTGAAATTTTTTCCTGGATTTGGACCGTAAGATACTATGGTTGTGACTCACCTTCTTTACATTGTTCAAGTTCGTAATTTTTTTTTTCCTTTTTCTCCAAATGGAACCGACTTCTTCTTAATTTTGTTGTTGTTGGAATGAATAAATCAGATGAGGTTCACCCCCAAATGGATCTAATAGTGGAGGTTATGTTTGAAAAAGGTACTAATATGAAAAGTTTTTTTGTTTGGTTTTTTGATTCATGTTCCTTGTTCTGATCAAAAAAAAAAAGAAAGAAGTTCTTGATGTTGTTATATGTTTGATGATTAGATTTGTTCTTCTTTGCATTTGTTTGTATATTGAGGACCCAGGTTTATCATTAATTTGAGGGAGGACCAAAAATACAGATCTGGAATGAGTAATCTATTGATCTCAAAATCTGACCTAAAATACAGATTGAATGATATTAGTTGTTTCAATCTAGTCCGGTGCAGCAGTTGCATCCATCGGTTTTAATGGTATTGTGAGATTATTTTCAAGAGATTGTATTTTATTTTCTTTTTGTGAGATTATTTTCTTTTTGTGAGAAATGAGATTGTATCTTTTGTAAAGTGATACTATGTAAATTGAATTTAATAACAATAATAATAAAGTTAATCAATTATTTTCGTTTTAGATTGATTCATATTTGCTTGTTAACAGTGTTAATTTGAATTTCATTTTGTTGTTCACCTGAATCTCGTGTCTGGTGATGTCGGAAAGTGAACCAATTTTGAAATTTGCATTTGGTCTAAACTTTTGCAGTGCCCAAAGCAATTAATCCAGCACCTTGGAAATACGTCTACCTTGGAAATACGTCTGACCAATGAAAATTTGAAATTTGCATTGGTCTAAACTTTTGCAGCTCCAAAGTAATTAATCCAGCACCTTGGGAATACGTTTGACCAACATTCATTGGTCTAAACTTTGGCACCGTCCAAAGTAATTAATCCAGCACCTAGGGAATAGACTTCGTTGCTATTGCTGAAATCTTAGGCAACTACCAAACGCTAATTGTGGATATGGAGCGCAACTAGATAGTATAACGTTAGGCAACTGTATATGATATTAGCTTTAAATCTTGGGTCCTCTTATCTTGTGTTCCCGTATACAGGATAAGAGTGATTAAATAATTAATATTTTGTATTGAGTGTAGAGAATTTTTCGGGGATTTTTATTTTTTGGAAATACAAAATTCTTTTCTCACTGACACATATATTCCCTTTTTACCCCTTCATCTTCCCGGCATCTACTATTCCTGAGATTCTCACGAAAAGATCGAGAGATTCTCATGAAAAACTTCCTAATATACAACAAATGGATTAATCCCGACCATATTTTTCTGGCATCCTTGTTAATCAGGCCCAAAAATTAGAAGAACAATAAATATCCATCCAAATTAATGGAATCGATCAAAAAAATCTAAATAATTTTTCTTCTTTAGAATCTAAAAAATCTAAAGAATCTAAAACATGAAAGATAACCCGATTCTTCTTTAGCCGTAATTCCATAATTCCTTTTTTGTTTTTTTTATTTATTCATCTTCTCAATCAGGCTGGTAATATAATAATGGGTGTTTGTAGGAGCAGAATATCGCAGCAACCTTCACTTGCGAATATTGTATGACGCAACATAATAATGTCGCAAAAGAAATATTAGAAACGACGCAATAAAGAACGACGGAAAAAACATGAGAAAGGCGGGAAGACTTTGCGAATATAGAATTTGAATAGTAGTTCGCGATACTTCGCAAGTATATAGTTGTATAGATTTCACTATAAATAGTAGTTCAAATGTTAAATTAGGAGAGGTCTTTTTTAGAGAAGAGGATAATTTTAGGAGGAGAGAGAAAATGTTAGGAGAGATTTATTTTCTTTATCATCTTCTTCCCCAAAAATCTAGAGCTCCAAATATTATTTAATGGAGTCTCAATTGTAAAATCATGTAATTATATACAATCACTAGTGAAGAACCATGGATGTAGATCACAATGATCGAACCATGTAAAAAATCTTTGTGTCTCTTTATAATTTTAGTACTTTAATTCTTAGTTTCATATCAAATTAATTAGATTTAGAAATCATTTTAATGGATTCTTATGAGGGTGTAGTTGTGAGATAATCCACAACTACATAATTGGCGCTAGAAACAGGGAGAGAGTAAAGGATTTATCCTTCCTGTAACTTGTTGGATCAACAATTTCCATGAAGATTAGTTGTTGCGATGAAATATCAAGAGATAAAGAGAAATGATGGAATCAGATAACAATAACAGAGAGGAAGAAAGTGCAACCGGAATGAATCAACATCAACAACTTGCTCGAAAAAGGGACAAATCTCTTCACTTTTCTCTTATCTTGTATTCTACCAGATCTGGAAGTTTCTAAAACAAAATTGAAGCAGCAAAATAGGAGTCAAAATTTCTCCCAGCAAGAATGATTAAGAGAGAAAGAAGCAGATACAATGCCGTACCACCTACGAGAATTAACTCCAGGAGAATCATCAAGTTCAGCGAAGTTAACAATCATTATCAGCGAACGAATCAAGCTAGTTTCAAAAACAATCAGCTAAGAGAAACAATCATTAACTCGCAAAGATGCAAGGATAACATTTATCATATAGTAAAGATCAGATTGAGAAGAAGATCACCATTTTTTGTTCGCAAGATTCCCTTTGTCACCATTTTATGTGAAGAAGAGAAAAGATGAAAGATTGTCAGCAACTCGACCAAAATCAATGAGAAAAGATAATACATACAATGATTAAATCTTGCGAAATTCGCATCTATAGTACAGTTGATCAGAGAACGCAATAGCTGCTCTGCAAGGCAAAAGTAAATGACCAAAGTCAAGACATCACACGTGGTAGAGAAGTTCAAGAACAGAAAAGAATGAGTTAAAATTTGCGAGGAGCAACAATTCCAGAAGCAACCGCGGGGTAAACAAAGAAACCAATCTAAAAGAGAACGAACTTTAAGAAAAGATATGAGGAAATGAAATACCAGGCAAAGATAATGGGCAATAAGATATATTTCTAATCTTACGAACATCCAATATTCGCAACTACAAATATGCCTATAATCATCTTTTCTTCAGTATCATTGGATATATTTCATCTGGAACTCAAATGAACGAAGCTTAAATAACATTAAGGAAAATAATGGGTGAATAAGATAGCACATGAAGAATTAATTGTAGAGTACAGTCTATCATGCAAGACAAAGAAGTTTGCATGGAAGGGAGTTTTGAAGGAGAAAGAAAACGTTGTCAGAGAACGAATGAATCAGCATTAGTTAATGCACGTACGAAGACATAGTTTTCCTATTTCGCAAAGAGCTCTCCCTTAACAATTATATGAAGAAGAACACCTTACCAAAGTGAATAAAGGAGATAAAAACAGCTGCACGAATAAGATGAAATAGCTGATATTATTTCATCATCACATAGACTTTTACCATTAACATATGAGGGAGGAAGAGTTTCTGAGAAGAGAGTAACAACACGAGTAAATAAGAAGAGTTTCAGCACGAGTGCCCATTTTGGTGAGAATTCTTGGTGAGAATACATACTTTCAACCAAAAGAATAATAGCAAAACAAAGTGATCTTGTTCGCAGAATTAAGAATTTGCGAAGTTAATGATCCCTGCGAAGTTAAACAACCATTCCAATGATGATAAATCAATTCAAGAGACGTAAGCAACAATGCAAACCGGAGAAAAGTAAAGAAAAGGTTAAAGAATTTGTGTATGGACTGGTGACGTGCACCAACCAGTATACATACAGAGAAAATATGAAGAAAAAGGAATGTTGCGAAGAAAACGCACATCACAAAGCTGTTCATGGAGAACAGTGAGAGGATATGCTGCGAAGTAAATAACATCATGCGAAATCAAAGGCTATGGCATACATTTCAAAGACATGTACAACTAATCAGAGTGTAAGATGCATAAAGATCAAAAGAGCCAGCTACGAACAGCAGCACCTCAAATTACCATGGTCCCGGAGTTTCGATGGAGAATCAAATACCAAATATTCACATTGATGAAGAAATTATTAAAAAATACAACGATCAAGCTACATAAGTAAGAGAGTCTCAGTACATTCAATTAAGCAAAGGATTCAAAACGCATCAGTTAGAGGGATGAAGACGAAGAAAATAACATACTGTGATGGATATGCAAAGAGCGATTACAAGAGAATAAGTTACAAAAAGCTTACCTTACTTTCACAAAACAGCAGCCAGCATAGATGGTTGTCTGCGGAGTCAATGAGCTTGAGGTCGCACGGTCGAATCCCAAATATCGCAGATTCTTTTCATGTTTTTACTCTAAATACTAGAGCATAGAATCACATTAAATGAACAGCATGATCACATTCATTCAAAAAACAGAAACCATCACTGATGGTTAGCAAGGAAGACTATGAGTTAGAGGACTCACGATCGAATCTTCCCATTTGCAAAAAAAAATTTTGGCACTTCGCAAATGTTTCCCTTGAGAACGTTCGTAGCACCAACACTTCTACTCTTTGCACTTCGCAAATGTTTCCCTTGCGAACGTTCGTAGCACCAACACTTCTACTCTTTGCACTTCGCAAATGTTTCCCTTGCGAACGTTCACAGCACCAACACTTCGCAGATGTTCGTTTACTTCATGCAAAGGTTTACTTCGCAAGATCTTTGGTTATTTCGCAAGAAGAAAATGGGAGATTAATTCGCAGACATATTTCGCAAAAAGATGGCAAATCATATACTTCACAAGAGACAACAACAAGCCGCAAAAGGTAAGTACCATTTCCTTGAATATTTTATTTACAGAAGATAAAAGATTTTTTATTTTATTTACCAAAAGCAATATACTCGCAAGATTTCTAAAAATTTCTAAAATTTCATCGCAAAAATTTAAAGATCTCAAAAATTTTCAAAAAAACAGAGAAAATTAAATTTATATACTTCTATAAAACAGTTTTGATTCAAAGACGCGATATGAATACTTCTCATACTTCTTATACTAAAGATCTTATGAAAACATTCAACATTTTATGTACATGAAAAATTTACGATGAGTTTTTACGAATAAAAAGAATTTTGATTCCATTTATAAAAGGCGAAAAAATACCGCCAAAAATCAATTGCGATCAGCTTTTATTAAAGAAAGGCGCAAAAATTTACTTGCGATTAGCTTTCATAAAAGAAAGATGCAAACTGTGATTAGCCTCCAAAAAAGAAAGAGAGCCGCAGAAAATTTACACAGGCAAACCTTTGTGGCGTACACCCTAGTTCGCGAAGCAACATTTCGTAAGAGGCAAAATCCTAAAGTACGTCATTTAAGGGGGTACCTATAAGCATGGCTCAGGGAAACCGGAACACCACCAAGGAACCTGAGTACATGGAACTTTACGGGGTACAACCCAATAACGGGGTACCTATCCGGGTTAGACACCTTGGATTCTCAACCTAATCTTGCGATGTAACATGATTTAGGTTGGGCGACTAAGGCATACTGTCTTTCTCAAGAAGTGCAGAAAACGATCAAGGCGCCGAGGTACACGGTTGAGTCAAGAGTGACGGGTGGGTTTGAAGCACATCTGCCATTCTTGACAAGTCTTGGCAAATGATGCACTTGGCCCAAAGATACCCCATAGGGTGAAACCTCGTAACTATAAGCCCTATAGGCAAAAAGGATAAGAGGTTGCGATCAAAAACTGGTTGTTTGCAAAACCGGATGGGAAGATCTAACCTTGTATGGTCAATGTACGCTTCCTTGAAGGGGCAACCAAGGGGAAGATAAAGGGCAGCACCCTCCATTAGGGAGCTGATACGTGCTATAAGACGCAAATGTCATGAGGCTTTTTGTTCGCAAGAACATAAAGGCTTTTCATATTTGTGCAACAATCGTACTTCTGCGAGCCTTCTAAATAAATAACATAATAAATAACTCGCAGAACATAATAAAGAAGTTAAGATGAGATCAATGGGTCGCTACATGAAAGTGTAGAGACGTCCTGCGATTTCATCGCAAGACGGCAATGTCATGGGGATTTATGTTCGCAAGAGTATTTAGGCCTGTCATATTGTCGCAACACTTCCTGAAGAGGCTAAAATACTATACAAAAAAGATGGCAAAATAAGACCTTTAACTAGGAAGGCAAAATAAGACCACAAGAGAATACACAAATATACTTGCGAAGATGATTATATGTAAGCAAACAAGCTTACGAACATATATACTGAAATGAAGTTGAGATTATGCATCTTTAATATTTTAATTATATTATATCATGTGAGACTAATAGTGCAGGAATGGAAGCAATTTGGAGCTACATCAATTCTTGCGTACAAAATAAGCTAAGTAACACAAACATTATCTATACATTACAATAGATAAGCATTCTCATCATACAAGCATCATACTCGCATCATAAAAGCATTGCATAAGCATTTCATGGCATAAGCATCGCATACGCATTTCATAACATAATCATTACATAAATGTCATAATTCACAACACTATTCGCAGCACTATTCGCAATACTATTCGCATCATTATTCATAAATGTTCAAAAAATCGCAGAAAAACTCAGAAATTCGCAAAAATATTTAGAAGTTAGCAGGGTTACCATTTGAGGCAGAGGAAAGATGAGAATAGAGACGCAATTTAATCATTCAACATTTTCTCAAGAATTCTCCTTCATAGATAAAGAACAGAGGCAACTGTGGATACTCAAGAAAATATCTTATGTTCTTTATCTTTTCAGCAAGAATCCTCACCAAAAATGGAATAATAATTTCGCATGAATAGAGGCAATACTTATCACTCTTATTTAAGGACGGATACTTCTTACATTTAGAGGATTAAGTACTTTTTATACTTCTTATATATTTCGAGGATTAAGTACTTCTTATATTTCTTCAAGGGTACTTCGCATACTTCATACTTCATACTTCGCAAGACGATACTTCTAATTACTTCTTAAAGCTTCAGAACTTCGCAAAAGAATAGAGGAAAGTATATACTTTTTGAGTTTGATATTCTTTCGCTCGTTCCTTCATCAACAAAGATCAAAGATTACTACAACGGATTTTTTCTTAAAGATCGCTCTTCAAGCAATATTCAAGAAAAAAGAGGCAAGATGTAGGAGCAGAATATCGCAGCAACCTTCATTTGCGAATATTGTATGACGCAACATAATAATGTCGCAAAAGAAATATTAGAAACGACGCAATAAAGAACGACGGACAAAACATGAGAAAGGCGGGAAGACTTTGCAAATATAGAATTTGAATAGTAGTTCGCGATACTTCGCAATCTATATAGTTGTATAGATTTCACTATAAATAGTAGTTCAAATGTTAAATTAGGAGAGGTCTTTTTTAGAGAAGAGGATAATTTTAGGAGGAGAGAGAAAATGTTAGGAGAGATTTATTTTCTTTATCATCTTCTTCCCCAAAAATCTAGAGCTCCAAATATTCTTTAATGGAGTCTCAATTGTAAAATCATATAATTATATACAATCACTAGTGAAGAACCATGGATGTAGATCACAATGATCGAACCATGTAAAAAATCTTTGTGTCTCTTTATAATTTTAGTACTTTAATTCTTAGTTTCATATCAAATTAATTATATTTAGGAATCATTTTAATGGATTCTTATGAGGGTGTAGTTGTGAGATAATCCGCAACTACAATGTTCTTAAATCAATGGAGAAATTAGCTTTTCGATGTGCTTTATGTTATAAATTGTATATCGATCTTTTGCATACATCAGGAGAAAATGGGGTAGAAAGAAGTTACATATATCAAACAAAGAAGGAAAGGAAGGAGTTACATAGAACAAAGAAGAAGGAAGAAGTAGAAATAGAGACAAAAACACGTCTCATAAAAGAAGAAACAAAGGGAAATGGGTTGGTTTTGGGGAGGGAAGCAAGGAAAGTGATGAGACCAGAATAGCTGATTCTGGAAGAGTAGTTGTGTTACTGCGACTTGTATCAGAAAAGTGGGAAGGCTAACAAATGGTAAGCTAGCAAGTATTTTCTGAGTGTTGTATATTCCCGAATGAACTTGTTGTTCTTTGGAAATAAGTGAGACCTATTTATACAAGTCGGAGTGAAACGTACTCTAGTCTCATTAAGGAATGGGGAAATAAATGGGAGGAGGTGGTAACCGTATGCATGGAATTGATGTTCCATAAAATTGTTAACGCATGGAATTGATGTTCCATAAAACTATTAACGTATGGAATTGATGTCCCGTGAACGTTTCACCTTTAACTCCATGTATTTACTAATCGCCTCACCCTTATGACATTTCCTTATTACGGGCGTAGTGTACGCCGCACGCTGTAAACTTCCAAACCAATACCCAAAGAGAATCCCCCAGTTTGTGATATGTGTTTGATATCTCAAATGTTTTGTGGAAAACATGTGGCATGCCGTTGTTTCCTGGCAAGTCGAATTTGGGAGACTTGGTAGCTCGGTGACCTTCGACGGTCGAGATTTTGCATCTTAAGAGGAAAGGTAGTCGTTGATCATTGCACGCTTTTGGTTGTTGGTGGCCGCACATGGAAGGTCAGCATGGTGGCGTGGATGGGTTGGCATGCCGTTGGCATGGCATGGTTTGGCGTGGACAAACTTAGGTTTTTGGACCAAAGGTTACCATGCGTTGTCTGGTAACCTTGGATGGCTAGGATTTGCTCCTGGGATTGAAGGGCAACCGTTGATTGTTGCATGCCTTTGTTTTTGTAGCCGCTTGGGAAAGGCCATCAAGGTAGCATAGCTAGGTTAACATGACATGCCTTGGCGCGGTTTGGCCAAACTAGGGTTTCAAGCTAAAGGTTACCATGTGTCGTCTGGTAACCCTGAATGTCTAGGATTTGCTCCAGGGATTAAAGGGGGGCCATTGATTGTCGCACTCATTCGTTTTGGGTATCCGTGTAGGGAAGGCCAGCATGGTGGCACGGATAGGCTAGCATGGCATGCCTTGGTGCAATTAGATTGGCATGACATGCCTTGGCGTGGTTTGGCTTGGCATGTGGGGCCAAGGGTTTGCCATGGGTGCATGGCGTGGCTAGATTTGGCTAGGTGCGGTTTTGGCTTGGCATATGGGGCCAAGGGTTTTCCATTGGCGCATGGCGTGGCTAGCTCTGGCTAGGTGCGATTTTGGCTTGGCGTGTGGGGACAAGGGTTTGCCATGGGCGCATAGCGTGGATAGCTTTGGCTAGGTGTGGTTTTGGCTTGGCGTGTGGGGCCAAGGGTTTGCCATGGGCGCATGGCGTGGCTAGCTTTGGCTGGGTGCAGTTTTTTGGCGTGTGGGGCCAAGGGTTTTCCATGGGCGCATGTCGTGGCTATCTTTGGCTAGGTGCGTGACCAAGCTAGGGTTTTGGGCCAAAGGTCATTTGGTAACCTTAGACGACCAGGATTTGCTCTTGGGATTTGAAGGGAAACCGTTGATTGTTGCACACCTTCGTTTTGGTAGCCGCATAGGGATGGCCAGCATGGTGGCGCGACTAAGTTGGGATGGGGCCATGGCGAGGTGCGTTTGGCATGGCACGGTAGGTGTGGATGGCATGGTTTACCATTGGCACAGGGTGCGGTTAGCATGATTTAGCGCGGTTAGTGTGGCTGGCACGGTTTTCCATTGGCACAAAGGTGCGGCTATCATGGTTTGCATGCTTTGGCGCGGTTAGTGTGGCTGGCACGGTTTGCCATTGGCACAGAGGTGCGGCTAGCATGGTTGGCATGCTTTGGCGCAGTTAGTGTAGCTGGCAAGGTTTTCCGTTGGCACAGAGGTTCGGCTAGCATGGTTGGCATGCTTGGGCGCGGTTAGTGTGGATGGCATGGTTTTCTTTGGCACAGAGGTGTTGATAGCATGGTTGGCATGCTTTGTCGCGGTTAGTGTGGCTGTCATGGTTTTCCATTGGTACAGAGGTGCGGCTAGCATGGTTGGCATGCTTTGGCGCGGTTAGTGTGGCTGACATGATTTTCCATTGGCACACGTGGGAATTAGGGGTTTGGCTTGTCCTAACCCTAATTGAAAAAGATACCCTGGTAATTTTTTATAGACACATTAAAGATTTCAATAAATGCGCATAGTAAATGCTTATTACTTAAATATTGTGACGTCACTGTCTGATTAGGGTTTAGAGTTTTACGATTTTAACCCTAGGCTAAAAGCCACCATCAACATTAAGTTCCCTTCTTATCTCGGAACATGTGCCTTGTTGCGAGGTAAGCATATGATGGTGACAGACAAGGACGGGACTGAGACATAAATCATTGCAAAGATGGTCAGGAAAATCCGACTAACCTTTTTAAGGGATGAAGAGATTTTCTGCTTCCCGTGTTGGCGGCCCTGTATAAGTTGTACTGAGGATGTAGATCGTGGAGTGGTGAGATGAAAGTTGTCGGCTTGGTCTGGCCGTACATCACTGAGGCACAGCGGGCGCGATCTTAGAAAGTAAAGCATAGAGGATTGGAGAGGCAAAGCGTGGGGGATTAGAGAGGAAAAGCATGGCGGTCGGCTTGGCATGGTGGGGCTGCGTAAATGGAGTAGATGGCTTGGCTTGGTGCGTCAATGGCAAGGCGCGGCTTGGTGAGGTGAGGCGTAAACGGATAGCTAGGTATTTATCCTCATGGGCTCAGTTGCCTCTTTTCCTTACTTGGAACAAATAGGAAGTCTTTTCCTTATTCAAACTCCCAAGGGGGGCGAATAGATTTGTCTGAACTTTTTCGAGATGTAAGTAAAATCCGCAATCCTTGCATCCTTGCATCCGGTAACTTTGCATAAATCCCAGTATGACTAGGTTTCTTTGGGGATAGGCTTTGGAACGCAAGGCGGGGATTCTAGCATAAACTTGGCATGAAAGGGATTTGTCAGCACCAATGGGATTCGAATGGGCATGGGCCGCTTGGAAAAGCATGGCAGCGGTATTGGAAGCGTGGCAAGGGGAAATGCAGGTTGCTGGCAAGGCTTTGAGATGGTCCACTGGCAAGGTGTTGGGATGGAAAACGCGGATTGTCCTGGATGGCGCGGAGCATTGGCGTTGGATGGATTAGCATGAAAGGCGCGGATTGTTCCAAAAATGGAATGTGGAGCGCTAGCAAGACTGACACTGGGAAGGAAAGCGCGGATGTCTTAGGAGTGGCAAGGCTTGCTCTTTTGGAACGATTTCCTTTCTTCATGTGCGGCTTTAACATGAGCTTTTTTCCTTATTCAAAAATATTTTTCGAGAGGTAGGTAGCATCCGCAATCCTTTCATCTGGTAGATTTTCGCAAATCCCGGTATAATTGGGTGGCTTCAGGGATAGGATTTGGAAAGCGAGGCGGAGCTGCTAGCAAGGACTTGGTATGAAGGGGGCCCATTAGCACTGACGGGCATGGAACGGGTGCATGTCATTCTGTAAAATTCTTGGAAAGGCATGACGCTGGTAAAGGAAGTAATTTGGAAGGGAAGCTTACGGTTTAGGGTTTGACACGCCGAAACCCTAATTAGCGCCCTTTACTAGAATCGTTGTAGAATACGCGTATGGACTTGGATTTTGATGGTCCGCCCTTTATCGGACACGAAATAGAATTCTGTATCTCCTTACGCAGGAATATTTAGGTTTCGAGCTCGCTTGGGAGGTGACAACGGCCCGACAGTGAAAATCAGGAAGAACTCATGAGGGATGTTGCAGGCCCGGGGTGGCATAGTTGCGCGCCAGTCACCTATTCCCGTTCATGGAGCAAGAAGGAATATTCATTCTATTCAAGCTCTAAAAAGCCTGTCCGCATGAAAAGAGGTATCGACCCTCTTCTGTTTTTCTGTTGTTCGTCTGGATCCGTGTTTTCGTTTACAGTGTCTCTCTAGTGGATTCCAAAATTTTACCAAAACTCCGATGTATTCTTGGGATGGATGGATGAAATATATGCTCGGAAACGATCACGTCAGGGATAATCTTGGAGATTGTGGTTGCATCGTCGGTCCATCCTCGACCTTAGGTTGTTCAGTGGACCTTCTGATAGTGATGATGATGTGTTGTGAATGCTTGCATGGTTGAAAACTTCTGGCGCCCCTGGATGAAATAGGGAAACGTTCCATTGCCGATGCGCTGCTATCAAGTCTTCTGGGACTTTGTTCCAAGTTACATCCTTCGAACCATCTCCTGAATCTTGGAATATCATACGGAATGGGATGTGGTGAGAAGTCCCCGATTACACTTCAGTTTGAAATGATGGCATGGATGAATATGTGAATGTAACCTTCTGGATTGCTTTTGGAGTATTCGGTGCACATGTACGGCTTCATGTTGATAAATTCCTGGGGCTCGTAAAACCTCGACAGTGATGATGTTGAAATCAGTAATAACCTGGTTGAGAGGTGTGAAATCGTCTCATGCTGGTAGTCCCCATGCATAACCTACTTTCATTACATTGTCTTGAATCCCCGTCCACGTGATTTGATATAAGCCTAATGTTCTCTTCTGGATGTGACACTGGGATGCTCAGAAATTACATGATGAAATATTCTGGATAATGCAGGCTTGGGATTCTCCCGGCCTCGTAAAGTGTTGATGGCGTCTTTTAGACAAAGAGGTGATGATATTCTTGCGCTGCACCCTTGAAGAGTAAATGACCTTGTTGTGGGCACGACCTATTGGTTGGTAAATATCTGGTTGGTATTAACGAATGAGCGACAAAAGTTCTTGGTAGGATATGTGATCAGGAGAGATTACATTGTCATGGAGTAAAAACACTTTAGTTTCATCTTCGGATCCTGGAGTAGCTTATGGAGAGAATGCTAAAGCGGAGCGGATACCGAAGTGAACATTAAAGCAAAGCCGCTGGAGAGGCTATGTCTACTAATGTGATGTAAGGTTGTACGTCCTTTAAGTGGACAGTGGGTAGGAGTCCGCAGTTCCATCTATCAATCGTTCTCTCTAAGAGAGGTTGGGATTTGGGAATAATTTCTCTGGTTGAAAAAGGCTTCTTCCCTGATACGGTGCGGTTGAGGGATGCAAATATGTTTTGATGCTATGCCTTGGAGAAATATAGAATCTCACATAACTGTTTCATCATAGACTGTACGACTTTGTGGGCAAAGTTCCCGTCGTGCAGGTCCTGACGGGAAGAGGGTCTTTGGGAACTCAGGAGGGTTGCTGATTTCCTTAGCTTTCGATTTGGGAGAAGTCGTTCCTGATCTTTGCATGTGATGAGATTGGATTTCTGACCCCCCTTCTGCTGGTCGTTCAAGAGCAACGCTAGCCTCTTCATATATAAATGCACGTCCTGCTGATCTTCCTTTTGTCTTTTAATCAAATAAATATTGGTAAAAGGTGGTCGGCTTCTTCCGTTTCTTCTAGAATCTTGCCCTTATAGTGGAGTAGCGCCTCTAGTAACAGTTGGAGTTTTCATGCTTGAAGAAACGTAGGGGAGGCAGAAACGGTTCTGGTTCTGGTGATCGTAAGTGTATCGAGAAGAGATGGCACTGTTTTGATCACGGAGTGATGGATCCATGGCGCTACCAGGAAGGTCAGTTCAATGAGTTCCTCAAATATTAGGAAGCAGAACAAAAGTCTTGACAAGAATCGTTTAAGGAAAGACCAAGTTGTTTTCTCTGAAAATAAAGCTTCCCAAGATTTGAAGAAAATCCAGGAGAAAGAAGAAAAGTCAATGATGTAAGGAATAACCTGATAAAGATGATTCAAAGTTACAAAGAAATTGTCGACATGGTGTCATCCTCCTCAAGTCAAGACTCTTATGGTAAGAACTTAAACTATGTCTCACATTTTGATGACAACAAGTTTTATGATAATTTTTCAAATCAAAAGGAGTCTCTCTCAAAAATCAGAAGGAAAAAGAGACTTGATCATAGACACAGTCCCTTAGATGAGCTCCAAGCTCATACTTGTGCTAATTAATCTCAAGATTAGGAACTTGCTCATAAAAATACTGCTGAGCAAGATGATTAAATATCATGTGTACTTTGGCAATTTGCATTTTTGCCTAGTTAAGCTCTACTCTTATTGTTTATATCTAAACTAGTGCCTGCAGACAATATTTCCTAAAAGTATCTACAATGTATTTTGTTGTCTTTCCTGACCTATCATCTTATTTGTATTTTTACCTTACCGGGTGTAATGTGTTCGGATGTGTACATGGGTTGCCATCTCAATTTCACAGTTTGAAAACCCTAAAAGTCCTCATTTCAAACAAAACCTTTAAATAGTCGACCTATTGAGTACATAAGTTCACGTACGCATACTCCAGGTCATTATCTGGTTATCAAGAATGTCCTCTTCTTCATCTCTCTACGGTGTTTTTCCTAAAGGATTTCTTGAGAAAGGTTTTTTTGTTGAATCAAAAGGAAGGAAGAAAAGAACTCTTGTATAAGATAATGTATCTAATACCTCATGCTTTTATGCTTACTCACATCAAGATATTGAGAATGAGAATATGGTCTCTCCTGAAGTGGTTCATGACTTTCTTAAATACTTTGAGAAAGCGAAAGTGCAACTTGTTGATACAATGAAAGATCTTGATGTTGTTAGATGTGAGTTGAAAAAGGTTACTGCTGACCTTGGTCTCATAAAGACACATGTTAAAGAACTTCTCAACAAAAATATCTTCTCAGAAGACACAATTGATATGAATCACAAGCTCAAAGATCTCGATACCTGTGAAGCTGTCGAACGTGAACTTTTATGATTGGGTTCTACTTAATATGTTTGATCTTGTTATGTCTAGTAAATCTTCTATGTTTTATGTTTTATTTAGAAGAATAACTAGTGTTTTGGAATAGCAATGATTGTGACCACACATAGCTATATCCAATGATTTCATCTTCTTGTTTTTAGATTTATTGGTCAAAATTCTAAATTTGTTTGGAAGATGATGGTTGCAGTATTAATCCTTTTGATTTTATATATTGCAATATTTTGATGGGATTTGTATGTTTACGTCCGTGAACTTGATTATCCCATATTTTTTCAAAAGAAAAGTCGTTCACATATTGGTATGCAAATATTGATAAAGGAATGAATGAACTTTTGGTAAAACACAAAAGTTAAGCCTATATTGTCAATTATTGATGTAAGATAGGTTAAAATCTTTTGTGATTCGAGGATGAAGTCTATTATGTCACTTTGTGATGGAAAAATAGAATAGGTCCTTGTTTTGTGATCCACGATATAGAGCTTAATTGTTCCATATTATTATGTATTACCGTGAAGGTTCCATCTTGTATCTTATGTTGAGCACGATACGACTAAGTCGATTTCTTATTGGCATGGTTGGTTGTTCCATAAAGATGCAAAATGTTGAGCATTAAGAACAATTTTAATCTACTTGTGTGGTTATTTAGTTTGTATTCCATGAGTTCTCTCATGTTGAGTACATGTAAGGTTAAGGTTGTTATTTTCTATGATAATCTTAGTCGGGGTTCCATAATCTCTTATGTTGAGCCTAAATGAACTAAATCAATCATCTTGTGTGATTATTTAGTTAGCACTCCATAGATTTTTCTCATGTCGAGTGTGGACAATTGAATCGATTACTTTGTGATTAGTTTAATTGTGTAATCCGGTTATAATATTTATGGGTTCTCTTGCGAATAATCAAATCGATGAATTAAGTCTCCATAAGTTTACTTGTGTTGAGCATATTTAGTCAAAATAATCTTGGTTCGCTTTGGTTAATATGATTGAATATTTTGGATTCCAAATTCATACTTGAATGCAATTTGTTGAGTCTAAAGAAATCCTTGTTTCTCTTGAAATTAAGGTCGCTCTTGTTGCTCCTTAGGGAATGACATCTTATGGGGGAGAGTTCTTTTGAACTTGCGCTTAATTTCCAAATATTTGTAGGGAGTGCGGCTGTGGAATTTTTAGGGGTTATCTTGAATCTTTATAAACTCCTTGATGAATGCATTTAGCCTCGGCTTTATGATTGCATCTAAACAAGATGATAGAACATTTACCTTTGATCATGAAATGTCTCTTACGGAAATTTCATTAGGATTCCGTTCTTGTACCTTTGCCAATTTTATTGACAAAAAGGGGGAGAATTAATTGTAGTTCACACTAAAAATACATATGGTTTTCGGGCCATGAAATGTCTCTTACTAAAAATATATATTGTAGCTACTAAGTTTATTTATATAATTTTTGTATTCTATATATATTAATAGTTTTGCCACTAAAATTGACAAAGGGGGAGATTGTTAGAGCACTACTCGGTCAAACTCTCATGCGTTGCTATCTCAAGCATGTTTGTCAATCTTAGTGATCAAAACTATAAAGTCTTGATTTCTAGTCTACTATATCTAAGGTCTCGGACTAGGATAGAAAGTGTAGTTGAGCTCAAGAACACCATGGCGATCATCATACAAGACGAAGGACTTCTCAAGGAACCAGTGGATCTTCATCGACTAAAAGGTATGTGGAGACTTGAACTTATCTATCACTCAAAAGTCTATCTACTCTATCTCCTATCTTGAGACAAAATTCGTTTTACTATATAGACTAAGAATATGCACATGTGACATTTTGAGCTGAGTATATCTCGCTTATCTATTTCTCGAAATAGGTGTTGGTAAATCTTTCGCTTTAGCCAAGTTCATCTTTGCCTAGTAACGAAAGTCATGTTATGTTTCAATCACTTTGGAAATTTCTCTGACGAAAACTAGTTTGTGAATAACAACTATATGACGTCCTCTGAGAATTTTTCAATGATTGAAATAAGAGTTTAGACTATATAAACATTGTGGTATATATACATTGTTGTGGCAACACATATATGTATAAGTCCTTAACACTTGAACGGAAGTTTGCGAACTTTGTTGATCAAGTGGAACCGGAACATGAGCAGCAACTCAGCCCGCGAACCTAGTCCGCGAACTAGCGTAAGTTCTCGAACCCGAGAATATCTGCTGAAGTTGAAGCTCAGGTGCAGTCCGCGAACCCAGTCCGCAAATTAACAGAAGTTCTCATCTCGATAAATTTTGCTGGAGTTTATTAACTTCTACCGGTTAGCTTGAGTCCGCGAAATCAAGAGGTTATGTATGAATACGGTGTTCTTGAACTTATCTTAAATTACTAAGGAATGCTTTTGCAAACCGTGGCTTTACAGTTCATGAAATAATTCGAGTGAATCACATCGTTTTTGATTCAATTGTGTCTCTTGTAATACTTGAGATCTCATAGCAATTGAACAACTCTCTAACTAGTTCATTTGAGTCATTTGGACTAGTTATGGTGAAAAAGAATATGGTTGATATGAAAGTTATCATTTGGCTAACCATTTGGTTGACTAATATTGAACCAACCATTGTACATGTTTGGGTACGGTTACATGAACTCAAAACGTCAAGTACATGTATGTATGGCAAGCTAAGTTTTCAATCTAACGTTTGGGAGATATTAGCTTGTATCTAATCAGGTTTTCATCTAACGGTGAATATTGTGTGCTTTGTTACTAAGCTAACATTGATTGTAAACCCTTATTTGAAAGACTATATAAGGGAGAACTCTAGCAACTGGGAAACCCAATCCCCACACATTCTGTGTGATACTAGTTTGCTAAGGCTAGAGTCGATTCTCCTTTAACCTTTGGTTTTATTCTTCTAAAACCAGGTTAACGACTTAAAGACTTCAATGGGATTGTGAAGCCAGACTGATACTACTTTTCTTGTAGTTGTGTGATATGATCTTGCTGTTTCTATTGTACGAGTACAATTTTAATAGTTGTCTTGAGATTTCTGTCTCCGATAGGCAAGATAAAAGTAGTCACAAACATCTTCGTCTCAATGTTTGTGATTCCTCAATAATCTTCTTCGCTGCGTCGATTAAGTTTATTATGAGGTGATTGATGAAACTGAGCTGTTCTTCGGGAATATAAGTCTGGTTTTATCGATTGGTTCCTGTTCACCTTGATTTATCAAAAGACGGAACAAAACTCATAGGTTTATTCGTGGGAGACGAATTTATCTGTTACCTATAGACTTTTCTGTGTGAGACAGATTTGTTTGCTAAAGTCTTCGACTTTGGGTCGTAGCAACTCTTGGTTGTGGGTGAGATCAACTAAGGGAATCAAGTGTGCTGTATCCTGCTCGGATCAGAGGCGTAGGAGCATAACTGTACCTTGGATCAGTGTGAGATTGGTTGGGGTTCAACTACAGTCCAAACCGAAGTTAATTTGGAGTAGGCTAGTGTCTGTAGCGGCTTAATTCAGTGTATGTTTAATCTGGACTAGGTCCTGGGGGTTTTATGCATTTGCGGTTTCCTCGTTAACAAAATTCTGGTGTCTGTGTTATTTCTATTCCACATTATATTTTGCTATATATAATTGAAATAATACAGGTTGTGCGTTGTTCTATCGATTAGAATATCCGACCTTATTGGTTGTTGATTTAAATCGATTGACACTTGGATATTGGTCTTTGGTACCATCCAGTTATCCCTCTTTGATTAGGCTCGCGAATCATATTTGCTTGAGTAAATCAAATCGAGAGATTGAGATAATAAGTCCTTGAGTATTTTTTATTGATTGAGTCTTGTTGATTCTCTAGAAAACAACTCGATGTTGTCCATACAGATTGCTAATCGAAATATTGGGTGAGGTTGTTAGACCCCTGCATTTTCAATTAGTATCAGAGCAGGCAAACACATTAAAGACCTTACAAGTCTGTGTTTGTAGCGATCTGACTCTATGGACAAGAGTAGTATCTCTGATAAACGCATCACCAGAAATAGGGAATCTGTCATGTCAAAGTCTATTAACAAAAAAGATCCTACAATCAAAAGTATAGACGAACACTATGTTAAAATAAGATAGGCAGATATTGACATGCACCATTCCGATTACCCTTCAAAAGAGATTAATTCTCTAAATGAACGGGAAACAGCTGAAGAGAGTAAGTTGATTCTAAATCTTATTAGAATCCAAGATGATAGATTTAATTGGTTGAAGAAACATGTCAATGGACTTCTTGATGTAATTAGAGACTGATAAAAAAACTGAAGACCACTCTTCATGTACGACTCTTGAAGCAGGCCTCATAAAGGATGCTTCTGAAATAGAACGTCTCTTGAATAAACTCTCTATTCAAGGATGCTCTAGGCAGTCTAATATATCAACTATGTCTATTATAACATAAAATACTTCAGAAGAAAAAACGGAGTCCCTTCTAAGCAAGGAAACTGTGTCAGTCTCCTCTGATAAAGGAAATTCCACATCACATGGAAGGAAGAAATCTCATTACGAGAATGTTAAGACTAAACTGACTAATCACGTTTGTGATCAGAAAGTGTGTTACTTTTGTGTAGCAAAAGGTTCTGCTAAACAAAAGGGAAACTCTAAGTTGAATAAAAATTCTCTTGTTCAACTTCAACGCACCTTAGACTTAATTCTCAAAGGTGTAACTGATATTCGTATGTCGAAACCTATTGGTTTTCATATGAACCCTGTGTATGCTACCAGGAAGGTCAGTTCAATGAGATCCTCAAATATTAGGAAGCAGAACAAACGTCTTGACAAGAATCGTTTAAGGAAAGACCAAGTTGTTTTCTCTGAAAATAAATCTTCCCATGATTTGAAGAAAATCCCAGGAGAAAGAAGAAAAGTTGATGATGTAAGGAATAACCTAATAAAGATGATTCAAAGTTACAAAGAAATTGTCGACAGGGTGTCATCCTCCTCAAGTCAAGACTCTTCAGGTAAGAACTTAAACTATGTCTCACATTTTGATGACAACAAGTTTTATGATAATTTTTAAAATCAAAAGGAGTCTCTATAAAAAATCAGAAGGAAAAAGAGACTTGATCATAGACACAGTCCCTTGGATGAGCTCCAAGATCATACTTGTGCTAATTAATCACAAGATTAGGAACTTGCTCATAAAAATCCTGCTGAGCAAGATGTAAAAATATCAGGTGTACTTTGGAAATTTTCATTTTTTCCTAGTTAAGATCTACTCTTATCGTTTATAGCTAAACTAGTGCCTGTCGACAATATTGCCTAAAAGTATCTACGATGTATTTTGTTGTCTTTCCTGACCTATCATCTTATTTGTGTTTTTACCTTACCTGGTGTAATGTGTTAGGATGTGTACACGGGTTGCCATCTCAAGTTCACAGTTTGAAAACCCTAAAAGTCCTCATTTCAAACAAAACCTTCAAATAGTCGACCTATTGAGTACATAAGTTCACATACGCATACTCCAGGTCATTATCTGGTTATCAAGAATGTCCTATTCTTCATCTCTCTACGGTGTTTTTCCTAAAGGATTTGTTGAGAAAGGTTTTGTTGTTGAATCAAAAGGAAGGAAGAAAAGAACTCTTGTATAAGATGATGTATCTAATGCCTCATGTTTTTATGCTTACTAACATCAAGATATTGAGAATGAGGATATGGTCTCTGCTGAAGTGGTTCATGACTTTCTTAAATACTTTGAGAAAGCGAAAGTGCAACTTTTTGATACAATGAAAGATCTTGATGTTGTTAGATGTGAGTTGATAAAGGTTACTGCTGACCTTGGTCTCATGAAGGAAAATGTTAAAGAACTTCTCAACAAAAATATCTTCTTAGAAGACACAATTGATATGAATCACAAGCTCAAAGATCTCGAACGTGAACTTTTATGATGAAAATCTTCTATGTTTTATGTTTCATTTAGAAGAATAACTTTTATGATCTACACATAGTTCTATCTTAATTTATGTTTGAGCTTATTATTTTATATATTGTTTTGATGGGATTTGTATGTTTACTAGTAAATCTTCTTCACATATTGGTATGCATGTTTTATGTTTCATTCGAGGATAAAGTCTATTATGTCACTTTGTGATGGAACTTTAGAAGAATAACTAGTGTTTTGGAATAGCAATGATTGTGACTACACATAGTTATATCCAATGATTTCATCTTCATCTTTTTAGATTTATTGGTATAAATTCTAAATTTGTTTGGAAGATGATGGTTGCAGTATTAATCCTTTTGATTTTATATATTGCAATATTTTGATGGGATTTGTATGTTTACGTCTGTGAAATTGATTATCCCATATTTTGTCAAAAGTAAAGTCATTCACATATTGGTATGCAAATATTGATAAAGGAATGAATGAACTTTTGGAAAAACACAAAAGTTATGCCTATATTGTCAATTATTGATGTTAGATAGGTTAAAATCTTTTGTGATTCGAGGATAAAGTCTATTATGTCACTTTGTGATGGAAAAATAGAATAGGTCCTTGTTTTGTGATCCACGGTATAAAGCTTAATTGTTCCATATTATTATGTATTACCGTGAAGGTTCCATCTTGTATCTTATGTTGAGCACGCACTACGGGAAAAATCATCATTAACGACACTTTCTTAGCGTTGTAGTACCCCTACGACAATGCTTTTTGTTGTATTGTGTAGGTGGGGTATTGTAGAAAGTCCAAGCTTTTCTACAATACTTGAATATGAGTTGTAAAGTGTGATGTGATTCATGGTTCTACAATATTTTCCTAAAGTTGTGATTTTCTTTCGATTTTTTTTGAAAGCCTAACACAACCCTTGCTTGTGTTGTAGGAATATCTTGGACAACACAAGTTATGTATCGTGGAAACATATGTAACAACAAATACTAGTATTACGAATAAGATTTGCACGTCACTTGTGTCAGGTGTGGAACTATCTTGGACAACACATAGTTATGTTGTAAATAAACGTTTTCGCAATATCTGGGTTGTGTAGTTGAAAAATGGAAGACAACATCTATTTGTATTGTGAATACTACTGTCATTACTCTTCCTAGAGTTGTACAACTATCCTGAACAACTCCTAATTATGTTGCAAAATTTGTTTTTACAATTACCGTGTTGAGTAGTAAATGTTTTTAACACAACACTTATTAGTATTGTGATTATGGAAGTTAGTACACTTGTTGGAATTGTAAAACCACCATTCTACAACTATACTATGTGTAGTAGGAACTTTGTAACACCACTCTTACTAGTATTGTATGACTATCTTGGAAAACACAAGTAAGGTATCTTAGAAACATATAAAACAACAGTTATTATTATTATGAATAAGATTTGCACGACAGTTGTATGAGCTGTGGAACTATCTTATACAACACATAGTTATGTTGTAAAGAAGCTATTTCACAATATCTGGGTTGTGTAGTGGAAATCTCTAACACAACCGTCTATATGTCAATAAGGCCCTACATATATCAGTTTTGGCATTTTATTTATGTTGTGAAATGTGAAGAAACAACAACTAGATTCATTGCAGATGAAAGATTCATTGAAATTAAACCAAAACCAGTGTAACAACATTCACATACCCATGTAATATAGACAAAAGATACAAAAAAGTAGCAGTGATGATGTTTGTTACCAAAAGTTAAGTCTCCAAAAAGATCAAAGATGATTTAAGAAGTCTACTGGTAGGAAATTCTATCCTTGGGCCATGTGATAAAATTTGAAATAGCTTGACCAACATATTTGAGTTCTTCAGTTGCCTGGTAGACATGAGCATCCTCCACATAAGCAACCTTCACACATACAGTGTAGGCTCCAAGACCTATTGGCATTCCATGTATCTCCTTACTTGGATCTGTTTCAGCAATTTCAGCCTCCGCAACCACCTCGCCCTCCTTGTACCATCTTAACAGCTTGGAATCTCTTTGGCACTTGGACCTCATTTGGTCTGCTGATAGGACTTGGAGTGGTATGAGTTGAGTCTCTTTCATTGCAGAGAACAATTCTGCTAGTGCTAGCCTCCTGGTTGTTGCTGGCTTTTGGAGTTGACCTGCGAGAGGGTGAGACTCCATTGCAGACACATCCTGAGTTCATTTCCTATATTAATACAAGATCAGCAGTATGAGGTTCACAATCAAGTTTGAATTCATCAAGAAAATAAGAACTAATATAACACAAGTTAAATTCTCACCTCTAACTGCACCAGCCGATCATTCAGTGCTCTATATGATTCCTGACACTCTGTAATCATCAATTTATAGTGGGATTGGGCAGCAACCTTTTTACGTGTTGCTCCAAAACCAATTCCTTTAACTCTCCCTGTAGTTTTTTCCTCGCCAAAGGCCTTTGCAAGAATATCATATGTCACGGATGATCCACCATCAGTACCATGATCTTCTTCATCTTTTTCAAGTTTCTCCTGTTTAAGTGTGTAAAATATCAGATATTTTCGCATTTTTGAAGCACACGCATAAACCACACAAAGGAGGAGGAGAATATTTCTTACAAAAGCTTGTACAACACCAGGATTTGGAATCTTTCCTGGGCGTTGTCTATGACCACGTTTCCATAAACTGGCTGCATCAATCTCCTTGGTTGTGTTTAGTTCTTTTTGCTGCCAAATAAATGTATCAATACATGATAATCATCAAGAATAGCATAACAACATATTACAATCATGATACATGCTAAAAAGAAACTTGGAAGATTTCTAAGATCTAACCATGTAGAGAACTTGTCATCTGCCATGAAAATCAACAGTTAACACATAAACAAAATAAAAGACCGAATAAAAGAGAAGTATAGAAAATGATCAGCTAGAGCTAATACAGTTAAGCCATCTTTTGGGCAATCAAAACCATCACCTCATTCTCTGGAATGCTTATAACCAAAATGAAGGAAAACAATAACAAAGAAACAAAGAAGAGATTCATTCAGGGCATCAGATCTCCAGGGTGTTAAATCAAATGAATATTTAAGTATGCATACTTCATATGGCGGTACAGAGAGAATCTAAGACCTAAACCAATGCTGCTCTCAGCAGCCCCATTGAAAATGTAGCTAACACAAGGTAGTTCTTATCCGATCTAGAATGAGATTTAGTTACCGACTCAAGGTGTTTTTGTACCAAGGAAACATCAGAAAAACATGCTCTATCCATAACATACAACTTCCAGGCACACACTCTTTCTAATCCATAAGATACTTATCAGATCCAGAACTCGTGATGGATAATGTATAACAATAATATAGTGTATACATAAATAATAAATGAATAGACTATACATCCATCTTACCTTTTTTGGGTTAGCATGACAAAGACCACTGGATAACTACTCATATTTTCCTTGGAACCTAGTGTTAGTAGAGGTTTGTGTATAAGAAAGCATGTAAGTAATTGTTTGTAGCACTTGGTTCCAATTGATATACACTCCCAAACATTCATATAGATGAGAGATAAACACATGAGTAAACCAATGACAATATTACAAGTATCTTCATATGAGAGCACAAGCCAATCAAATTCTCTGTGTGACTCATGGAATTTCACATATTACAACGATGTCAAATTATGTATGCTAGTCTATACCACAGGTCGTGATCAGAATTATGAAATGATCCATCATAAACAACTTTGTAATCCACAACTAGTTAAAAGGCCAGAGATCAACCTATACGAAAAAACATAAGCATCTAAATGTTTGCAATTGCATAAATAATGTGACAATAACCAAACAACCAAGCAATTATATTTTTAACAACTCAATAGCTTTCACGTGGTGAACATACCAAGGCCTCCTCCAATCGCGCAAAACCTTGTCGACTTATGGTATGTGGGGTGGTGTGTTTTGAACGCTTTTCTTGCATTATTAGTCTTTTTACCTGAAAAGAAAAATAGAGACATAATTTGACAGACTTTAAAGTTTTTAATACAAATATACAGTCATTCGTTACAATAGAAAAACTTACTCTGAAATCAGCAGATGTTACATGTTTCACAAAATCTTCCCACTCCCTAACTGTCATTTTCCTGGGCATTAGCTTTTCCAGTCGTTTCTCTCTTTCTTCCCCTTGGAGACGATCAACAGCCTCGAGCACCAAACCAGCTTTTCTTGACCTTGCTTCTCTAAGATAAGCTCCCATTTTACTGAAATAGTAATCTTTGTAACACTCCGGGACAATGAATCGGTTCTACAAATAAAAGTAAATAAATTGAATTAGAATACGATATGAATTAAATAATTATTGACTAAATGAAAAGAGATAAAGAGTTATGAATTACAGTACCATTACTATCTTCCATATGTTTTCTTTGGCTTGAATAGGGACAAGTCTCCAATCTGTGAAAGTCAACGGAAGTTTCCGAACAAGCACCCCTAGCACACTGGCCAGTTGAACAGATGGATCTCCAATTGGCTTTTCATGAGTGTTGAAGGAAACTGGTCTCTTCGGCTCAACAAAATCTAACTTCAATGCGTGTATCTGGGTTGGGCCACGTGGAACATACTTTCTTTTCTTCGCTTCTTTTCCTTCTTCACCTTCCTCATTATCAGATCTATTAACATTCTCCAAATCCTTATCCACATCATTTGGATTTTCCTCTTCCTCTTGTTCTTTGTCTTCTTTTTGTTCTTCCTCTTCCTCTTCCTCTTCCCCTTCCTCTTCCTATTCCTCTTCCTCTTGCAAATATGCAAGCGAGTCATTTGGATCCCTCAGCAGAACATTCGGACATGGGCCTATGGTGCCTGTGTCTAGTTTCCGATTTACTTTCTTTTGACTGACTTCAGAATTTCCAGTATCTCCTTTAGAGCGATTAGAATGAGACTCTGTGGTTGCTAACTTTGCAGGTGGAGCACTTTCAGATTGGTATAACACCTTCTTCTTCTGTGTTGCTTGTCTCTTTGTAGCTGGTGATGAGAGAGTATCCAATTCCGGTTGTCGACGCTTTAGAGTTGTTGCAGCATCATGTTCTGGTAATATCTTGTACCTTGGTGAAGTTCGCCTACTTACAGGTGCCGGCGATGGTTCTGGATGAGTTGGTGACGATAGTTTAGCACTTTGAGTGCGACGACGCTTTGGAGTCGTTGTTTCCAATTCAGTTGGAGAAATTGCAGCAGTTGGTTCTGTAACCTGCTTTGTCCTTGGTGATCGCCTTACTTGCCTTATATTATAAAATGGTTCGACATTATCAGTTTGGGACTTGTTACTCTTTAGGGATGCTTCTTCAGTCTTCTCTTTGTTTTTCATCTGCAACAACCATAGCTTAGTTAAAAATGAGAAGCTATATGGAAATTTGTTTACACTGCAATTGCGATGACAAGTGTTAACCTTTATTTCCAACCGCTTGACCACCTTCTTCTTTACTGCTTCCTTGATAGTCTTCATTATTGCAGTTATGCCTTGCAAAAACAGAATTCAATTATCAATGTGGCTCACATATCCAGAGCATGAACTCTTGTGCATATCAGTAGTCGTCCCAGACTCAAAGAAACACATCCCAATTGCCATTATTTGAACATATACTCTCAAAAAGCAATGATGACACTTAAAGTTCATTTCTGCGAAAAATCTTACAACAAATTCAAGTTCTGCCTGAAGCAATCAAACACTTGCAGTCCTAGGTAAATTCAGAAACAAAAAAAATCAACCTTTCTGACTCAAAAAGACATTGTCCGCAAGTGTTATTAAACAATATCACCTAAAGCAGGATGGTGTTTGACAGTAAGTGTTGGACCTTAAAACGGTACTCATTATAGGTATTTGCAACAATATAAGAAAAACCGAACAACAAGTCAGTTAATAATTACTGACATACTCAAGTTGATTTGTGCATACTTATCATTAACCAAAGAAATAAAACTGAGTTGATTTGATTTGTGCATACTTATCATCAGTCAAAGCATGTTAACAAATGAGTTCATTTGCATAAATGACACAACTGTACCCAATAGCTATCTATTTTTTTAAAGAAGCTATCTTGACCTAAAAAAGAAGCTATACAGAACATAATGACCTAGCATATCAAATCCCTAAAATCATCATAAAAATCACATCTATACAGAACATATTGACAAACTAACATATCAAATCCTATTAACAATCAAATCCTATTATCATTTCAAATACTAAATAAAGCATGTGAATAAATCAAAATCATTTCATACACACAATTTGAGTTGACGCACTCTAGCAAGGAAATAACATGAGTTGATAATTACTGACACACTCAAGTTGATATTATTATCATTTCAAATACTTATCATCAACCAAAGAAATAAAATTGAGTTGATTTGTGCATACTTATCATCAATCAAAGCATGTTAACAAATTAGTTGATTTGCATAAATCTATCTACAGAGACAAAATCATCAAAAAGACCAAAATTAAAGATTGAAATGGTCTAGAACTCAAACTTAATTTCTATATATCATGTTAAAGATGCTATAAACAACATATGAACCTAAAAAAAAAAAATCTATGCAGAACATATTCAACATACCAAGCCTCAAGTATACAGAACATAATGAACACAAATCAAGTGTAACACAGGACAAAGAAAAAAATGTCTAAAGAATACAGAACATACCAAACCTCATTCATCATAAACAACTAGTACTATTAACAGAAATTAGTAGAACATGAGCTATAGGGACAATCATCAAATCATAAAGACCAAATACTAGAACATGAGCTACAGAGACAAAATCTTCAAAAATACCAAAACTATGATGAAAATCATCATAAAAATCAAAGACCAAAATTAAAGACCTAAAATTAAACAGGACCCAATTTAAATTTCATCATAGAAACAACAAAACTTCAGGAATGTTAAGACCTAAAATTTCTGAGAGGCAAAAAAAAAACCCAAAATATACAATCCCTAAAACAGAAAACTAGAACAGAAATTACTCTTAAGATTTGATAGTATGAGAGATTCTTACCCCTTGGTGAGATCTGATTGAGTTCGAGAGATTAATCCTTTGGGTTTCTACTGAATAGATTGAGAGATTGCTTCTGAGTTAGGGTTTTCTGACTATGGGTTATCTTTTGAGAGATTTATAGATCGAGATATTGCTTCCGAGTTAGGGTTTTCTGATTATGGGTTATCTTTTGAGAGATTTAGAGATCGAGAGATTGCTTCAGAGTTGCAGGGTGAGAGAGTTATTTTTTTCTTTTTTTTTGGTGAAGAGGGTTTACGTTTTTGGTGAAGAGGGCTTTGTTTCAGTGATTTGGACGCGTCTAGAATTTGGCTGAAAAATTAGGTGGGAATAAACTCTGGAGAAGACACGTTGCGGTGGATTTTTTTTTAATAATGTCTGAAAATTCCTCAGTCAGACACGTGACCAAAACTGGGCGGGCTTTTGGGGCGGGAGAGACAACAATTTTGTGATTGGAGAGAACAAAATCATACGGATTGGTAAAGAAACACAAACCAAAAGGCTTCCCACCGTTAGATTTTATTTATTTTTGCACCAATCACTTTGGTACGTTAGATTAGAGAAAATTCCCAAAAAAACAACCATTAACAAATTCATTGATTGGTGTAAGAAAAAGAAGGCTATTATTGGGTTACGGTTGGGTTTTCCCCTTTGTAATCAACCGTAAAACTAACTTACGGCTAGGTAATGATGAACTCCCAACCGTAACCTGGTAAAACTGGGAACACCTAATTATAAACCGGTTACGTTTAGGTTCTTGGTTTTTTGAAGCAAACCGTAAGTCTGATTTTTAGAAAATATATGGTTAGAATTTATTTGGGCCCAACCGTAGAGTACTTACGGTTTTAACAAGACCCAGCCGTAACTCCTGCGTCCTGCGTTAAATTTTAATTTTTGATCCTAAAAAGGAGAAGGCAGTATATCCATTGGAATCATTGCCGAAGAAACAGATGGTGATGAGCTTACTAACTCCACGTGGCCCAACCAAACTATTTTAATGATGAAAGAGCATTCCAGGAAATAAAAGAACAATCTTCCATTCAAAGAAAATTCGACCACTTCCGACGAATCTTAAATGAATCGACCAACTCTAACAAGTTCTCGTTACATGAATATAAGTATATCTTTAAAATGAGCTGTAAATTTGTAATGCTGGTAGTGCTTTATATTGCACATAATACGATCGAAACAAGTTACTAAAGTATCATTGCATTCTCAAATTGCAATTACATCATATGATCAACAAAGTGCACATCAAGTCATCGACATAGTAGCTTAACTAGAAGAGGAGAAAAATTTCCATAGAGATGATGACATAAAAATATATTAGCAATAATCTTTAAATAAAGTCATAAAGAAAATACCAACTGCCGTAGAGACGAGAACCATGAATTACGATTAGGTTTTGGCTTGGTCGAAGCCAACCGTAGAATACTTACGGTTAGAAAACTTAACCGTAATCGTGAATGTCTAAATTTACGGTTGGAAGTTTTTCAAACCCAACCGTAACACATTCAAAAGTTGAATTTATCCTTTTTTTTCAAACTAAATCAAATAAATATAACTTGTTCTTGATTGGGACCTTCATTATTGATTGGAGGATGTCATTAACGATGAGAAGTGTTCAATTAAAGAGCGAGGCAAAAAAAAAAATGAAATGTAGATTTTTTTTCTACAGTTGGGGTCCTTGGGGAGATGCAGAGGAAGAGAGAAGAAGTGATTTGAGTATGAAATAAAATTAGGTTAGTTTAGGTTTAGTTTTTAGGTTTTTATTTGATGAAGGGTTATTTAGACATTTTGCAATTGTCCTAGGACATCCCCTAACCATCTTTTTAGTCACTAGAAATCTATGTGAATCCCCTCTATTGGAATGTGAAGCCCCAATAATAGGCTTCAAGAAAAAAGCATACGGATTGACAAAGAAACACACTTAAAGAATTATAATAAACCTTAAACGAACGCGAATTCGTCAAGTTTGAGAAAGAAATTGGCTCCGAGATCGAAACCTGGCCACGAGAGGACCACTATAAATCTGTGAATTCGTAAGAAAGATGAATCACACCATTTATTGGTAAGATTCGAACTTCAAATGTGATATAATGGCATATACAAACTATGAACTGAGAAGCTCCGGGAGTGGTTCGGACTTCAAACTCAACATGATACATAATCTAAATTAATAAATATGAAGCTCAGTATCAATTCGAACTTCAAATGTGATATAACAGCTTCAATAATCGGTGGAGTTAGAACAGATTCTCTGGTTAGGATGAACTGGAGATGCAATCTATCATATTTGGATATTTTGTCTTCAGTTATCACTAGAGTTAGACCTGAGTCTCTCGTTAGGATGAACTGGAGACGAAATATGTCGTATTTGGGCATTCTGACTTCAGTTATCACTAGAGTTAGACAAGAGTCTCTCGTTAGGATGAACTGGAGATGTAATCTATCATATTTGGATATTTTGTCTTCAATTATCACTAGAGTTAGACCTGAGTCTCTCGTTAGGATGAACTGGAGACGAAATATGTCGTATTTGGGAATTCTGACTTCAGTTATCACTGGAGTTAGAAAAGAGTCTCTAGTTAGGATGAACTGGAGATGTAATCTATCATATTTGGATATTTTGTCTTTAGTTATCACTGGAGTTAGACCTGAGTCTCTCGTTAGGATGAACTGGAGACGAAATATGTCGTATTTGGGCATTTTGACTTCAGTTATCACTGGAGTTAGAAAAGAGTCTCTGGTTAGGATGAACTGGAGATGAAATATGTCGTATTTGGGCATTATGACTTCAGTTATCACTGGAGTTAGAAAAGAGTCTCTGGTTAGGATGAACTGGATATGTAATCTATCATATTTGGATATTTTGTCTTCAGTTATCACTGGAGTTAGACAAGAGTCTCTCGTTAGGATGAACTGGAGATGTAATCTATCATATTTGGATATTTTGTCTTCAGTTATCACTAGAGTTAGACCTGAGTCTCTCGTTAGGATGAACTGGAGACGAAATATGTCGTATTTGGGCATTCTGACTTCAGTTATCACTGGAGTTAGAAAAGAGTCTCTGGTTAGGATGAACTGGAGACGAAATATGTCGTATTTGGGCATTATGACTTCAGTTATCACTGGAGTTAGAAAAGAGTCTCTGGTTAGGATGAACTGGAGACGAAATATGTCGTATTTGGGCATTCTAACTTCAGTTATCACTGGAGTTAGACAAGAGTCTCTCGTTAGGATGAACTGGAGACGAAATATGTCGTATTTGGGCATTCTGACTTTAGTTATCACTGGAGTTAGAAAAGAGTCTCTGGTTAGGATGAACTGGAGACGAAATATGTCGGATTTGGGCATTCTGACTTCAGTTATCACTGGAGTTAGACAAGTGTCTCTCGTTAGGATGAACTGGAGACGAAATATATCGTATTTGGGCATTCTGACTTTGGTTATCACTGGAGTTAGACAAAAGTATCTGGTTGAAAGATTCAGACTTTGATTTGTAAGCATTTTTATCATTTATAATTGGGATTTCCTAAAAAAAAAAAATTAACTGAAGCATTTTTTTCCTATCTTTAAAAAAAAATTTTTTTTTTTTTTATAGTATCATGTTTTTTTTTTTATCATTTTAATAAATTAATTTTTTTTTTTCATAACCATCCATTCATTTATTCTTTAATCTTTTTCATCTACAACCGTCCATTGTTTTTTTTTTCCTTTAACAAAAGTCTCACCAATTCCTCCTTATCCGTTATTATTCTGCCCTCAACTTCATCTCCTTGCATCTTAACTTCACCTCCCCTGCGTCTTCGACAGAGAAACAACTTCGTTCCCCCAACATCATCTTCGACAGAGCAGCAAATTCACTGAAATCACCACCATCACTCAAACCATTGGAACTTTACCGTATCCAACTCAAGCATATCCGTTTATTACCATCGTCTTCAACTACATCGATCTCAGATTTCTTCACCAACTTCATCATCACCACACAGAGTTGAAGATCACCTCCACCAATTTCCCAAAGGTCTTTTATGCAGTTCGATCTATAACCCTTATCTTTTTTTTTTTTTTTTTTTTTTTTTGGAATTAGTTTTTTTTTTTCAGTTGCATCAAATTCTGTTTTTTGAACTACAATTGCATTAAATTCTAATCTTTTTGAACTACAATTGCAGAATTTATTTGATTTTCCTAAAATGGGTAGTTTGCATTAAATGATACGTCCTGAAATTGAAATTGATATCTACTTCCGAAATTGAAATTGCTTGTCATCATGAAATTGTTAGGTCAGTGGATCTTTGTCTAAATCTAGTAAATCTAATTAGGTTGCATTATTTAGATGTGATGTGATTGCTTGTCATCATGAAATTGAACTCAAGTAGTAAACATAACAAGTCTTTTATGATCTTGGGCACTTGAGATATAACACTGAAGTGTTGAGTTTAAAAAATGGGTTCTGCAGATTCATATTGTATGAAAAACTCAAATACCGAATTGTTTTTTTAATGTCCTGCATTTTCTTAATGTCCTGAATGGTATAAAAAATGAGTTCTGCAAATTATGATACTATTTTAGGATTTTGAATATCAAGGAATATTTATGTCCTGCATTTTTGCTGTAAGTTACTCCGTGTTAGTTTGCTCTATAATAAATTGCTCCATTTGTGTGTTCTGAGTTCAATTGTGTGTGCTGAGTTTGAACTGTAGTTAACATCAGCCTACAATTGAGTTTATTTGAATTCTCAATTGCTCCTTTTTCTTATTTGAACTCCCTGTAATAGGTTATCTTCCTTAGTTTATTTGAATCTTTGTGCCGGTTTACATCTTTATTTTCCTTATGATTCCCATCAGTTTCCCAGGAATTTATTCAAATAAATTGATTTGTTAATTGGATTTTAATTTTGTTTTAAGTTGGCGTGAGGTCTGGTTCATTTGAAGGAATTGGATGTTTGGGAATCCATAAACAGCTGAAATAAATCACCAGTTTGGGGTAATTTTCTTCTTACCTTTATTTCCTTACTCATCATTTTGATATTTGTTGCCTTTTTATCCTAATGTCTCACTTGCGAATGTTATAGATCACTTGCGAATGATATTTGTTGCCTGTTTATCCTAATGTCTCACCACCATACCAGACAGAACAAGCTTAAGTTAGCCAAACCAAAATCAACCAACCACAACGACTGTATCCATTTCATGTCAGAGGTCTCACATCTGGTGATACTTAACTTGTACACCACCTCTACATTGTTTAAATCCATAAATGAAATACCATAGCCCAATTTCCAAGAGTTCAATAACTCTATAGACAATGCTCACGGACTTAATGTTTAAGCTGCACGCAACAAGGTTACCCCATAACTGAGGTTCATTTCAGGTGTTTTCATTGTCCAGGCAATTAATTTTGCAATCTCAACAGTCTCTGTTCCGTAGTTGAATGCAAATAGATGAGGAGGGAGATGATAGAATTTAACTTTAGTTATTGTAGGGTCTGTAGAATTTCATTAGATGTTTAGAAGGTGGTTTAGGTAACAACTGAAGTCTGCTAAATGGTTCTGAGTGTAGTTCATGTTTATTTCCTAGTTGCAGTTTATTTTGTTTGTTGGCAGAACTTTTATGCTTGGTTTATGTTTATTTAAGTAGTTTTCAGGTTTAATAGAACTGAATCAGGTTTTAAAATGTTGATTTCATATATATTGTCATATATTATGTCACGCATTTGCATATCTAGTAGAATTATGTACATATATATGAGTAACCGAGTTACTCGGTACGCCTCGGCATAACCTTCATTTTCGGGTATTTGCAGCCTTTTGTTTAGCAAGTTTTTTAAGCCACTTTCAAGGTTAGTATGTTCGTCTATATTTTTGCCATGCTAACCAAGTACCACACAAAAAGTATTTTCACCCAATAAGAATGAGCCTTAGAAGACAACAAAGTTTAATTTGTCGACCAAATCACACCACTGAAAAATGCGACAAGCTGTGGTGTTTTTCTCGCGGTAGCATGATTTCATAGCTCCCCACAGTAGCTACACACTAGCCTACTTGGCTTAAGTTCAGAATTTTATGCTTTTCCACCATACTTCTAATGTTTGTTGCAATGCCTAATAGAATATCATGCTTAGTTTTTCTTCGGTTCTTAAAGAAGTCATGTGTTCATACTTTATATACAGGCTAATGTTTGATTTTAAATTCTGCTTTATAGGTGTTGAAGATGGAGTGGATGGTAATGGAATTTACACATGGTTGAATATTTCAGGCTAGGGTTACATGACATTCTTATTCAATTTCTTAATGTCATCTTGCAAAATATAGAAACACAACCCTGTAGATGGAGGCTCAGGATCATACTTGAAATATTGCATAAGTTGTCAGAAATAAACGTCTGATTTCCAATTAAGATTCCTTGTTGTTGAAGGACCATAAACTGTATTTAGTGATTTTTAGGGAGTTATGCAAATAATAAGAAAATAATTAAAGAGTTTTGAAATACGGAGAACTTTGAATTCACTTGAGGTTATACTATAGATACACATATTAGTCTTGGTTTTAAGGATGCTGAAACATAAGTTACGATTGAACCATGTAATTCTTTATTTTTCTATCTACAATATATATTTATGCAATAATGTGTTTTATATTTCAGTTTGAAAGAATTGAGAGTCTTCAATTTAGCTACCTTTAACTTGACGGTGTTTGGTTTATCCTCCAATAACAACCTTATGTGCCCGCCATCCTTGGGAGAAAACGGTGTAAGCCTTTTGCTTTGTTGAAGTACCTACAATTCTGTGGTATAATGTTCTCTATGACTATGATCATATATGAACATTAATCAACGATTTCACATTCTCATCGAGTAGACTTTATTTTGGAATTGGGACGTCTAAGACGTATAACATTGATTCCTCGATTAGTGTATGGGTTAATTTGTTCACCCAATTATGTAACCATCAAGTACCGTTAATGTCCAAGCATGATTATGCTCTTTTCAATCCTAATTATTTGTTTCAATAATGCATTTTTAGTCTTCCTTTACGTTGACACTTCATGAAACATAGTCAAAATATGAAGTAAAAGTACACATCATATTCCACATGAAATTGTTTGTCACTGAAAGATGGGGCACCAAGGAAGTCTTATTATCTTAGAAAAATACACTGTGTATATATCATGTAAAAAGATGCATATGGAAACACACTGTGTATATATCATGTATATATCTTAGAAAAAGGATGTATATGATAAATTTAAAGAAATGGGGTGTTACAAGTACTCTTCCATGTTGTTTAGCAGTTCATAAGTCAGTGTGCATAGTACAAGACTTACTTCTCACATCTGCACTAGTATATGACTTGTAATGCATCTAACTATTTCGATTTTGGTGACAAATAAGCCTACAAGGCTCAATTTTTACAAGATCAAGGCATGTGCTTATAGCTGCCATGTTGTTCTTAACTCTGCCATGTTGATCTGCACTTAATGCTGAAAATTCTTTGCATCTCAGAATTGATGGAGTGGGAATACTAATATTTGATTCTACAGGTGCGTGCCTACTATGCTTCCAGATCCTTCACCATCTTAGTGTTGAACACTGAATATATATGCAGATGCCATAAAGTTGCTGGAAGCTCCTAATTGGTGCAAGGAGTTAAAGTTAATTGACATCGCGTAATTGGTCAGTAACTCCTGCTATAAATAAGGTCTTATATATGGAGTAACTGAAGCATTATTTTGGACTATAAATATCTTCTCCAGGTTTTTGATCACTGGGAATGTATCTATGCACATAAAAAACTAAACACGATGGCTGCTATACTAGCTAAATATGCATATCTGGAATATGTATTCTCAATCCCCTATTTTGTATATGTAAATATAGTACAATGTGTAACTCCAAGTTTGTAAGTTTAAAAAAAAAGGAAAGTTTTAAAGTTACAGCTAATGATTGTTAATCCAATGTTCTTTACTTATGCTAGTTATCATATTTTGATTTCCCAGCTGCCATTAATCTTTAATAAATTCAACATTTCAACCAAAGAAGTGGCTCCAGTGTTGGTTGAGAAGGGAAATTCAAAGCATTTTTTAAACTGGAAGAACTGAACAGATTTGCAGATTCAAGTCATTATAAATGATGAATAAAGATTGGGTTCATTGGCCAAGGTTAATATGGCATTCACTGTAGATTATTACATTCTTTACATTGGTTTTCCCTCCTGTATTATGTTATTACCGTGCTTAATTATTTCTTCGTTCTTTCATGTAGGGATGATCTTCCATATCAGGAGGCCTTGCAAAATTTCATAGACATTGTTTGTCAGAAACTTGGAAATCCTTCCGAGTTCAGTTGTCCTTGTGTTGATTGTAAAAACCTTGTTGTGCCACTTCCTCCAAACAAAGTGTATCTTCACTTGCTGAAACGAGGTATGGATCCTACATACACTGACTGGGTTTTTCACGGGGAGATGAATGTCACTTCTAATGATGTACACCAAGAGGGAGCAAAGACGGGTTCATCTCAGATGTATGTAGATGCTGATGTTGAAGTTGATGCACATATCGATCAGGGACATGAAACTATGCAAGATGAGGGGTTGGAAAATGAGGTGGAAGAGGGGGACACACCGTTATATCCTAATTGTAACACACACACACAAAGTTATCCATAACTGTTGAATTGTATAGGCACAAGACAGTAAATGGTTTGTCTAGGAAATCTTTTGATGAACTTCTGAAGACAATTTGTTCCTTGTTGCCGCCCAGTCATTGTCTTCCTTGCTCAACATATGAAGTGAAGAAGCTCCTGAAATCTTATCAATTGACCTAAGAGAAAATACATGCTTGTGTGAATGATTGTTGTCTGTTTAGAAAAGACTTGAAAGATGCAGAAGAATGTCCTAAATGTCATTATTCTAGGTGGAAGGAAGACACATCTAACATGGACGATGCGGACATGATAGACAAGCCCAAAAAGAAGATACCGGTGAAGGTCCTTAGATACTTCCCCATTGTGCCGAGATTGAGGAGATTGTATCAATCTGCAGAGCTGGATGAGCAATTGATATGGCACGCGACGAACAAGAGTTCAGATAGGAAGATGCGTCATCCAGTAGATTCTTTGGCTTGGAAGCACATAGATAGAAAGTTTCCCAAGTTTGCTTCAGATTCGCGTAATTTGCGTCTTGGGCTTGCTGCTGATGGATTTAATCCATTTGGTGATCTTTCCCCAAGCCACAGTTGTTGGCCAGTGATGATCGTGGTTTATAATTTTCCCCCTAATTCGTGTATGCAAGGCGAAAACATAATTCTCAGCATGTTGATTCCAGGAAAAAAACAATCGGGTAAGGACATTGATGTATACTTGCAGCCCTTGATTGATGATCTAATTGAGTTGTGGGAGAACGGCGTGCAGGTATATGATTCGTTTACTAAAACAAATTTTAACTTGAAGGCATTATTAATGTGGACAATAAACGATTTTCATGCATATGGTAATCTATCTGGATGTACGTATAAAGGGAAGGAAGCTTGCCCTCTTTGCGGTGAAAATACACTTTCAAACTGGTTGCCATTTAGTCGTAAAACTGTTTACTTAAATCATAGGAGATTTCTTCGTCATAATCATCCTCTTCGGCAGAAAAAGGACTGGTTTAATGGAGAGGTTGAGAAAAAGGGAAAGCCACCTGTTATGTCTGGTGCTGCGGCGCTTGAGTGTCAGAGTAGTATTGTGAATGACTTTGGGAAAGCGGAGAAGAACGAGGAGGAGATAAGGAAAAATAAAGAGGAAAAGAAGAAGAATAAAAAGAGTAAGGGGAAGAGTAGTGTGGCGACAGATGCTAATGTGGGTAATTCTAAGTGTTGGAAGCGGAAAAGGGATGTTGTTACTGATGCGGCTAGTTCGGGTGCACCTGATGATGAAACTGAGCTTCCGGTGTTTAACAAACGGTCGATATTCTTCGACTTAGCTTACTGGAAGGTTAGTTCTATAAATTCAAATTTACTTGGTAATAGTTTGCTTAACTTCAAAATTACTTTTTTATGTTCTCAACTTTTTTAAGTTCACAAGTGTTCACCTGAAATCATTTAGTTTTCTTAACAAGTCAGAGCTGCATCCTTACTATAACTCAAAAAAACATGAAACTTTATTGGTAGCATATTTACTTGTTGTTGGTGCTCAAACAGATTGATATGTCCACTGAAACTTGTTCTTCCATGTCTATATTATTAGGCTTGCATAAGAGGTATCCGGTACATATTGAGATGTAGACTGCAGTTAATTGGCTCTTTTATTGGTTGACATCTTTAGACGTTAGAAAGCGCATCTTTGGTTTTTACTGATTAGATGTTATGATTTTTGTTTTCTTCATGTCTTAACTTGTTGATTTTGAAATGTATGTTTCTAAGAATGAAGTAGCATAAGGAATGTATCTCTTACTGACCAAGTATGGTGGCGAATCTTGTGCTGCAACTTTCTTTGTTTTCTACTTTGTAGATTTTTATTTCTTTATACAATTACTAATGTTCGGATTTTTTCCATCTTCCTAGGATTTATTACTACGGCACAATATTGATGTTATGCATACAGAAAAAAATGTTTGCGAGAGTATCATTGGTACTGTATTGAATATAAATTCCAAAACAAAAAACGGTCTAAAATCCCGCAATGATCTGAAGAGTATGGGAATAAGACCAGAATTGCATCCAACAGAGATAAATGGTAAAACGATCCTTCCACCAGCACCATACTGCTTAAATGACAAGGAAAAGGCTATATTTTATAATAGGATGAGAAATTTGAAGGTTCCATATGGGTATAGTTCTGATCTTAGAAAGCATTTCTCGAAAGATGGTTGCTTAGGTGTTCTTAAGGCTCATGATTACCATGTTCTTATGCAACAAATATTACCTGTTGCTTTGCAAGGACTTTTACCTGTGGGCCAAGAGAGGCGATTTTCAGGTTATGTTCTTATTTTCACGAAATATGCCAAAGGGCAGTCGATCTCCAGAGATTAGTAGAACTTGAAGTAGAAGTTTCCGAGACTTTGTGTATGCTGGAGAAGTACTTCCCTCCGTCATTTTTTGATGTAATGGTGCACTTGACAATTCACATAGCTCGAGAAGTACGATTATGTGGACCTGTACAATATCGTTGGATGTATCCATTTGAAAGGTATGCCAATTTAATTTATATTAATTCTGTTATTTTTGTTTCATGTAGAAAGTTATGCCCTTTGTAGCTTAGAGATACTGATATTTAATTCATTGGTAACCGTTGCATACACGACTATCCTAGGTATATAAAGATATTCAAAGAATATGTAAAGAATTATGCACAACCTGAAGCTTGTATAGCCGAGTGTTATCTTGGAATGGAGTGTGTTAGGTATTTTGATATTCGTAAGGCCCAAGCAGATGAAACAGGATCAGTACAACAAAGGCGTAACGAAAACAATCAAAATGGTTCCACACCGGCAGCACGTCCTCTTTCTAAAGGTGTACAAGTGCGTATGGATACTGAGAAGTTAAAGATAGCTCACAGATATGTGCTTTTTAACACACCCGAAATTGACCTATATATGACGTAAGTATGACATTCATGTTCATTAAAAATGGTCTGTCAGTTAATACTTCATTTTTTAATTTTACTTTTGTTTTAGAATGCATATGGACGAGTTAAAGTATGGTGTTGGGAGGGCAATTACCAGTGAAGACCAACTCAACTCCATACAGTCTGACACATTTGCATATTGGTTTCAACAAAAGGTACGTTTAGTCAACTCTTAGTCAGATTATGCAACTTAGTATAGTTTAAACACTTGGACATTTTGCTGCTACAGAAAACTTCTACAGAAAACGCAAATACGTGTGATTCTGTTTCATTGTCACTGTGAACAACCCATGTTAGGCATACATCACTATAAATCTAACTTCTCATGCTTAGAGAGCAAATTTAGTTATGTTCTTATGTCCTGAGATTATACATTTGTAGGTTAAGATGCAAATTGAACAAGGCATGTCAGTATAAAACAAGGTAGAATGGTTGTCATATGGGCCGTTAGAAAACTGCGTATCATATAAAGGCTTGCTAATCAATGGGTCTAGGTTTATTACCAAGGATGTTAAGAGAGTCACACAAAACAGTGGAGTTTCAATTGAATCAACAACCTTAGTTGCAGGACGGTCAGAAACAAGTGGGTTCTACGGTGTTTTAGAAGAAATTCTATTGTTGGACTACAATCATATGTTTCAAATTCCAATATTCAAATGTGATTGGGCTCACACCAGTTTTGGAGTGAAGGTAGATGATGGCTTCACATTAGTCAATTTAAAGCAGCACAAGAACCAATATTGTAATGATCCATTCATTTTAGCAACACAAGCGCGACAAGTTTTCTATTCTCGAGAGTCAAAAACATCTAACTGGTATGTGATGGTGAAACCACCACCTAGGGGTTTCCATGAATTAGAGGAATACAATGAAAAGCATGACACAAATTGCCAACCAGTGGATACTTCAACTCTTGGTTTACAAATGGATGACGAGAGAGAGAGAGAGCTACTTAAGAGAAGATGGTGAATATATCATAGTGGTTCCGACAAAGAAGAAGAACAAAAAGAAGAAGAAAAGGAAGTTCACAAGTTAAGTCAGTATAGTGTATTGTTTTTACTGTATTGAATTTTTACTCTCATTGTCGCTCTTGTTGTATTTCCTTTACTAACACTAGTATTGTTCTTGCAAAATAGACATTAAACATCTCCATTTGGGTGCTTAATTTATAGAATGCTAGCTCTGTTACCTTTGTAATATTTGTTCTGAGTAAACACCCATGTTTAACTCCACCTATGTAAATGATATATCAGTTGTTATGATTGCTATATTGGCCCACCCATTTTTTTTCTGATATTTGTATGAATTTTGTAGGTTTGCCTGAATTTTATTTGGTGCTTTCAGGATTTTGCTAGGACTAGTTACTTATCTATTTTTTATTTTTTTTGGGTTGTCAATTATGATGTCATATGGGAATTGAGTTGGAATTCTGGCAGGATTGTGAAATTATCATTTTTCTTCATTGGAAACTAGCAGGATTGTGAAAAGGCATATGACGGCGAAGGAAATGCTTATATTGCTAGTCTATTTTGTTTTTAAAAACTGACCTCTTATGTTGCTACTTTTATTCCATTTGGGAATATTGATAACTTTGATATTTGTGTATTAAGAGTGATATTTTTCGTTCATAGAAGGATTCGCACTGTTTGCGGCTCAATCACTTGAGCATTACATTTTTTTACAACACTTATAAAGGGTTGTCATAAAGTTAGTGTATAGTTAGTATATTAAAGAACCACAAAGTTGATAGAACCTCTGATAGTGTAGCATGGTCAGTGGTGTAGACTTCCATGCTTGAGGCTCAGGATCGAATCCCCCCAACCTCATTTTTTCCAACATTAGATATTTTTACTTCAACAACACTTGTAAGTGTTATTTTAGGTTCATGTTCGAATCTCCCCTCTAACATATTTTTCATTATCTTATTTTTCAGTTTTTTTCAACAATACTTGTGAGAATTGTGATAGGCTACGTAACTACATACGAACATTATATATTTTTACTTCAACAACACATGTGAGAATTATGATAGGTTAAGTCACTACATATATGGAAACAACTGTACATATTTTTCATTATCATATTTTTGTGTTCTTCAACAACACTTGTGAGAATTGTGATAGGCTAAGTTACTACATATAAATAACATTATAAATTTTTACTTCAACCACACTTATAAGTGTTGTTGTAGGTTTCTATTTAAAAAAAGAAAAAAAAAATCAAAACTTGTGAACTGAAAGGGTGGTTGATCAGTATACTTCCATGCAGTAGGTTCATGTTCGAATCTCCCCTCTAACATATTTTCCGTTATCATATTTTTGTGCTCTTCAACAACACTTGTAAGAGTTGTGATAGGATAAGTCACTACATATATGGAACAGAATTGTTATAGCTAAATGTCGAGGTTCATGTTCGAATCTCCCCTCTAACATATTTTCCGTTATCATATTTTTGTGCTCTTCAACAACACTTGTAAGAGTTGTGATAGGATAAGTCACTACATATATGGAACAGAGTTGTTATAGCTAAATGTCGAGGTTCATGTTCGAATATTTTTCGTTATCATATTTTTGTGCTCTTCAACAACACTTGTAAGAGTTGTGATAGGATAAGTCACTACATATATGGAACAGAGTTGTTATAGCTAAATGTCGAGGTTCTTGTGTGGTTATTTAGTTTGTATTCCATGAGTTCTCTCATGTTGAGTATATGTACGGTTAAGGTTGTTATTTTCTATGATAATCTTAGTCGGGGTTCCATAATCTCTTATGTTGATCCTAAATGAACTAAATCAATCATCTTGTGTGATTATTTAGTTAGCACTCCATAGATTTTTCTCATGTTGAGTGTGGACAATTGAATTGATTACTTTGTGATTTGTTTAATTGTGTAATACGGTTATAATATTTATGGGTTCTCCTATGAATAATCTAATCGATGAATTAAGTCTCCATAAGTTTACTTGTGTTGAGCATATTTAGTCAAAATAATCTTGGTTCTCTTTGGTTAATATGATTGAATATTTTGGATTCCAAATTCATACTTGTATGCAATTTGTTGAGTCCAAAGAAATCCGTGTTTCTCTTGAAATTAAGGTCGCTCTTGTTGTTCCTTAGGGAATGACATCTTATGGGGGAGAGTTCTTTTGAACTTGCGCTTAATTTCCAAATCTTTGTGGGGAGTGCGGCTATGGAATTTTTAGGGGTAATCTTGTATCTTTATAAACTCCTTGATGAATGCATTTAGCCTCGGATTTATGATTGCATCCAAACAAGATGATAGAACATTTACCTTTGGTCATGAAATGTCTCTTATGGAAATTTCATTAGGATCCCATTCTTGTACCTTTGCCAATTTTATTGACAAAAATGGGGAGAATTAATTGTAGTTCACACTACAAATACATATGGTTTTCGGATCATTATGTAAGGGGGAGTGGTTTCCATGTGAGATGGAGTATTGACTAAGGGAGAGTGAAGAATCACCATAGTATTGTTGTTGAAGTTGTGATGCAATTGGACTTTGACGCTGTGTAATAATACTATGACACTGTATAACAATGATTGAGAACCAATGCTTTTTTCATTGTTATAGCTACGGATTTTCAACAACGATGATACTAAACTTACAACCTTTGGGATCATTGGACTACTTGGAAGTGACTAAGATTTCAAGTATTGTTGAAGATTAGGCATGTGGAATATGATCTACAAAGTTTATTTATATAATTTTTGTATTCCATATATATTAATAGTTTTGCCACTAAAATTGACAAATGGGGAGATTGTTAGAGCACTGCTCAGTCAAACTCGCATGCGTTGCTATCTGAAGCATGTTTTTCAATCTTAGTGATCAAAACTATAAAGTCTTGATTTCTAGTCTACTATAGCTAAGGTCTCGGACTAGGATAGAAAGTGTAGTTGAGATCAAGAACTCCATGGCGATCATCATACAAGACGAAGGACTACTCAAGGAAACAATGGATCTTCATCGACTAAAAGGTATGTGGAGACTTGAACTTATCTATCACTCAAAAGTCTATCTACTCTATCTCCTATCTTGAGACAAAAGTCATTTTACTATATAGACTAAGAATATGCAGATGTGACATTTCGAGCTGAGTATATCTCGCTTATCTATTTCACGAAATGGGTGTTGGTAAAGATTTCACTTTAGCCAAGTTCATCTTTGCCTAGTGATGAAAGTCATGTTATGTTTCAATCACTTTGGAAATTTCTCTGACGAAAACTAGTTTGTGAATAACAACTATATGACGTCCTCTGAGAATGTTTCAATGATTGAAATAAGAGTTTAGACTATATAACCATTGTGGCATATATACATTGTTGAGGCAACACATATATGTATAAGTCATTAACACTTGAACCGAAGTTTGCGAACTTTGTTGATCAAGTGGAACCGGAACGTGAGCAGCAACTCAGTCCTCGAACCCAGTCTGCGAACTGGCGTAAGTTCTCGAACCCGAGAATATCTGCTGAAGTTGAAGCTCAGGTGTAGTCCGCGAACTGACGGAAGTTCTCATCCCGATAAATTCTGCTGGAGTTTATTAACTTCAACCGGTTAGCTTGAGTCCGCTAACTTAGTCCGCAAACTCAAGGGGTTATGTCTGAAAATGGTATTCGTGAACTTATCTTAAATTACTAAGGAATGATTTTGCAAACCATGACTTTATAGTTCATGAAATGATTCGAGTGAATCACATCGTTTTTGATTCAATTGTGTCTCTTGTAATACTTGAGATCTCATAGCAATTGAACAACTCTCTAACTAGTTCATTTGAGTCATTAAGACTAGTTATGGTGAAGAAGAATATGGTTGATATGAAAGTTATCATTTGGCTAACCATTTGGTTGACTAATATTGAACCAACCATTGTACACATTTGGGTACGGTTACATGAACTCAAAACGTCAAGTACATGTGTGTATGGAAAGCTAAGTTTTCGATCTAATGGTTGGGAGATATTAGTTTGTATCTAATCAGGTTTTCATCTAACAGTGAATATTGAATGATTTGTAACTAAGTTAACATTGATTGTAAACGCTGATTTGAAAGACTATATAAGGGAGAACTCTAGCAACTGGGAAACCTAATCCCCACACATTATGTGTGTTACTAGTTTGCTAAAGCTAGAGTCGATTCTCCTTTAACCTTTGGTTTTCTTCTTCTAAAACCAGGTTAACGACTTAAAGACTTCATTGGGATTGTGAACCCAGACCGATACTACTTTTCTTGTAGTTGTGTGATCTGATATTGTTTTTTCTATTGTACGAGTACAATTGTAATAATTAGCTTGAGATTTCTATCTCCGATAGGCAAGATTAAAGTAGTCACAAACATCTTCGTCTCATTGTTTGTGATTCCTCAATAATCTTCGTTGCGTCGATTAAGTTTATTATGAGGTGATTGATGAAACTGAGCTGTTCTTCGGGAATATAAGTCTGGTTTTATCGATTGGTTCCTGTTCACCTTGATTTATCAAAAGACGGAACAAAACTCATAGGTTTATTCGTGGGAGACGAATTTATCTATTACATGTAGACTTTTCTGTGTGAGACATATTTGTTTGCTAAAGTCTTCGACTTTGGGTCGTAGCAACTCTTGGTTGTGGGTGAGATCAATTAAGGGAATCAAGTGCGCAGTATCCTGCTGGGATCAGAGGCGTAGGAGCATAATTGTACCTTGGATCAGTGTGAGATTGGTTGGGGTTCAACTACAGTCCAGGCCGAAGTTAATTTGGAGTAGGCTAGTGTCTGTAGCGGTTTAATTCAGTGTATGTTTAATCTAGACTAGGTCCCGGGGTTTTTCTGCATTTGCGGATTCCTCGTTAATAAAATTACGGTGTCTGTGTTATTTCTATTCCGCATTATATTTTTCTATATATAATTGAAATAATACAGGTTGTGCGTTGTTCAATCGATTAGAATATCCGACCTTATTGGTTGTTGATTTAAATCGATTGACACTTGGATATTGGTCTTTGGTACCATCCAAGTTATCCCTCTTTGATTAGGCTCGCGAATCATATTTTCTTGAGTAAATCAAATCTTGAGATTGAGATAATAAGTCCTTGAGTATTTTCTATTGATTGAGTCTTGTTGATTCTCTAGAAAACAAATCGGAGTGGTCCATACAGATTGCTAATCAAAATATTGGGTGAGGTTGTTAGACCCCTGCATTTTCAATTGGTATTAGAGCAGGCAAACACATTAAAGACCTTACAAGTCTGTGTTTGTAGCGATCTGACTCTATGGACAAGAGTAATATCTCTGATAAACGCATCACCAGAAATAAGGAATCTATCCTGTCAAAGTATATTAAAGGAAAAGATCCAACAATCTCAAGTATAGACGAACATTATGTTAAAATCAGACAGGCAGATATTGACATGCACCATTCTAATTACCCTTCAAAAGAGTTTACTTCTCTAAATAAACGGGAAACAGCTGAAGAGAATAAGTTGATTCTAAATCTTATTAGAATCCAAGATGATAGATTTAATCGGTTGAAGAAACATGTCAATGGTATTCTTGATGTAATTAGAGACTGCAAAAATACTGAAGACCATTCTTCATGTATGACTCTTGAAGCAGGCCTCATAAAGGATGCTTCTGAAATAGAACGTCTTTTGAATAAACTCTTTATTCAAGGATGCTCTAGGCAGTCTAATACATCAACTATTTATGTTATAACATAAAATACTCCAGAAGAAAAAACGGAGTCCCTTCCAAGCAAGGAAAATGTACTAGTCTCCTCTGATCAAGTAAATTCCACATCACATGGAAGGAAGAAATATCATTACGAGAATGTTAAGACTAAATTGACTATACACGTTTGTGATTAGAAAGTGTGTCAATTTTGCGTAACAAAAGGTTCCGCTAAACAAAAGGGAAACTCTAAGTTGAATAAAAATTCTCTTGTTCAACTTCAACGCACCTTAGACTTAATTCTCAAAGGTGTAACTGATATTCGTATGTCGAAACCTATTGGTTTTCATATGAACCCTGTGTATGCTACCAGGAAGGTCAGTTCAATGAGTTCCTCAAATATTAGGAAGCAGAACAAAAGTCTTGACAAGAATCATTTAAGGAAAGACCAAGTTGTTTTCTCTGAAAATAAAGCTTCCCATGATTTGAAGAAAAGTTCATGATGTAAGGAATAACCTGATAAAGATGATTCAAAGTTACAAAGAAATTGTCGACAGGGTGTCATCCTCCTCAAGTCAAGACTCTTCTGGTAAGAACTTAAACTATGTCTCACATTTTGATGACAACAAGTTTTATGATAATTTTTCAAATCAAAAGGAGTCTCTCTCAAAAATCAGGAGGAAAAAGAGACTTGATCATAGACACAGTCCCTTAGATGAGATCCAATCTCATACTTGTGCTAATTAATCACAAGATTAGGAACTTGCTCATAAAAATCCTGCTGAGCAAGATGTAAAAAATATCAGGTGTACTTTGGCAATTTGCATTTTTGCCTAGTTAAGCTCTACTCTTATCGTTTATAGCTAAACTAGTGCCTACAGACAATATTGCCTTAAAGTATCTACGATGTATTTTGTTGTCTTTCCTGACCTATCATCTTATTTGTGTTTTTACCTTACCGGGTGTAATGTGTTCGGATGTGTACACGGGTTTCCATCTCAAGTTCACAGTTTGAAAACCCTAAAAGTCCTCATTTCAAACAAAACCTTTAAATAGTCGACCTATTGAGTACATAAGTTCACGTACGCATACTCCAGGTCATTATCTGGTTATCAAGAATGTCCTCTTCTTCATCTCTCTATGGTGTTTTTGCTAAAGGATTTGTTGAGAAAGGTTTTGTTGTTGAATCAAAAGGAAGGAAGAAAAGAACTCTTGTATAAGATCATGTATCTAATGCCTCGTGCTTTTATGCTTACTCACATCAAGATATTGAGAATGAGGATATGGTCTCTGCTGAAGTGGTTCATGACTTTCTTAAATACTTTGAGAAAGCGAAAGTTCAACTTGTTGATACAATGAAAGATCTTGATGTTGTTATATGTGAGTTGAAAAAGGTTACTAATGACATTGGTCTCATGAAGACATATCTTAAAGAACTTCTCAACAAAAATATCTTCTCCGAAGACACAGTTGATATGAATAACAAGCTCAAAGATCTCGAAACCTGTGAAGCTGTCGAACGTGAACTTTTATGATCGGGTTCTACTTAATATGTTTGAGCTTATTATGTCTAGTAAATCTTCTATGTTTTCTGTTCCATTAGTGTTTGGGAATAACAATGATTGTGACTACACATAGCTATATCCAATGATTTCATCTTCTTCTTTTTAGATTTATTGGTATAAATTCTAAATTTGTTTGGAAGATGATGGTTGCAGTATTAATCCTTTTGATTTTATATATTGCAATATTTTGATGGGATTTGTATGTTTACGTCTGTGAACTTGATTATCCCATATTTTGTCAAAAGTAAAGTCGTTCACATATTGGTATGCAAATATTGATAAAGGAATGAATGAATTTTTGGATAAACACAAAAGTTAAGCCTATATTGTCAATTATTGATGTAAGATAGGTTAAATCTTTTGTGATTCTAGGATAAAGTCTATTATGTCACTTTGTGATGGAAAAATAGAATAGGTCCTTGTTTTGTGATCCGCGGTATAGAGCTTAATTGTTCCATATTATTATGTATTACCGTGAAGGTTCCATCTTGTATCTTATGTTGAGCACGAAACGACTAAGTCGATTTCTTATTGGCATGGTTGGTTGTTCCATTAAGATGCAAAATGTTGAGCATTAAGAACTATTTTAATCTACTTGTGTGGTTATTTAGTTTGTATTCAATGAGTTCTCTCATGTTGAGTACATGTACGGTTAAGATTGTTATTTTCTATGATAATCTTAGTCGGGGTTCCTTAATCTCTTATGTTGAGCCTAAATGAACTAAATCAATCATCTTGTGTGATTATTTAGTTAGCACTCCATAGATGTTTCTCATGTCGAGTGTGGACAATTGAATTGATTACTTTGTGATTAGTTTAATTATGTAATCTGGTTATAATATTTATGGGTTCTCTTGTGAATAATCTAGTCGATGAATTAAGTCTCCATAAGTTTACTTGTGTTGAGCATATTTAGTCAAAATAATCTTGGTTCGCTTTGGTTAATATGATTGAATATTTTGGATTCCAAATTCATACTTGTATGCAATTTGTTGAGTCCAAAGAAATCCTTGTTTCTCTTGAAATTAAAGTCGCTCTTGTTGTTCCTTAGGGAATGACATCTTATGGGGGAGAGTTCTTTTGAACTTGCGCTTAATTTCCAAATCTTTGTGGGGAGTGCGGCTATGGAATTTTTAGGGGTAATCTTGTAACTTTATAAACTCCTTGATGAATGCATTTAGCCTCGGCTTTATGATTGCATCTAAACAAGATGATATAAAATTTACCTTTGGTCATGAAATTTCTCTTATGGAAATTTCATTAGGATCCCGTTCTTGTACCTTTGCCAATTTTATTGACAAAAAGGGGGAGAATTAATTGTAGTTCACACTAAAAATACATATGGTTTTCGGATCATTATGTAAGGGGGAGTGGTTTCCATGTGAGATGGAGTATTGACTAAGGGGGAGTGAAGAATCACCATAGTATTGTTGTTGAAGTTGTGATGCAATTGGACTTTGACGCTGTGTAATAATACTATGACACTGTATAACAATGATTGAGAACCAATGATTTTTTCATTGTTATAGCTACGGATTTTCAACAACGATGATACTAAACTTACAACCTTTGGGATCATTGGACTACTTGGAAGTGACGAAGATTTCGAGTATTGTTGAAGATTAGGCATGTGGAATAGGAGCTACAAAGTTTATTTATATAATTTTTGTATTCCATATATATTAATAGTTTTTCCACTAAAATTGACAAAGGGGGAGATTGTTAGAGCACTTCTCGGTCAAACTCGCAAGCGTTGCTATCTCAAGCATGTTTGTCAATCTTAGTGATCAAAACTATAAAGTCTTGATTTCTAGTCTACTATAGCTAAGGTCTTGAACTAGGATAGAAAGTGTAGTTGAGCTCAAGAACTCTATGGCGATCATCATACAAGACGAATGACTACTCAAGGAACCAATGGATCTTCATCGACTAAAAGGTATGTGGAGACTTGAACTTATCTATCACTCAAAAGTCTATCTACTCTATCTCCTATCTTGAGACAAAAGTCGTTTTACTATATAGACTAAGAATATGCACATGTGACATTTCGAGCTGAGTATATCTCGCTTATCTATTTCTTAAAATGGGTGTTGGTAAAGCTTTCGATTTATCCAAGTTCATCTTTTCCTAGTGATGAAAGACATGTTATGTTTCAATCACTTTGGAAATTGCTCTGACGAAAACTATTTTGTGAATAACAACTATATGATGTCCTCTGAGAATGTTTCAATGATTGAAATAAGAGTTTAGACTATATAACCATTGTGGTATATATACATTGTTGTGGCAACACATATATGTATAAATCCTTAACACTTGAACCGAAGTTTGCGAACTTTGTTGATCAAGTGGAACCGGAACTTGAGCAGCAACTCAGTCCGCGAACCCAGTCCGCGAACTAGCATAAGTTCTCGAACTCGAGAATATCTGCTGAAGTTGAAGCTCAGGTGCAGTCCGCGAACTGACAGAAGTTCTCATCCCGATAAATTATGCTGGAGTTTATTAACTTCAACCGATTATGTCTGAAAACGGTGTCGTGAACTTATCTTAAATTATTAAGGAATGATTTTGAAAACCATGGCTTTATAGTTCGTGAAATGATTCGAGTGAATCACATCGTTTTTGATTCAATTGTGTCTCTTGTAATACTTGAGATCTCATAGCAATTGAACAACTCTCTAACTAGTTCATTTGAGTCATTTGGACTAGTTATGGTGAAGTTATGGTTGATATGAAAGTTATCATTTGGCTAACCATTTGGTTAATTAATATTGAACCAATCATTGTACACGTTTGGGTATGGTTACATGAACTCAAAACGTCAAGTACATGTGTGTATGGCAAGATAAGTTTTTGATCTAACGGTTGGGAGATATTAGCTTGTATCTAATCAGGTTTTCATCTAACGGTGAATATTGAATGCTTTGTTACTAAGATAACATTGATTGTAAACCTTGATTTAAAAGACTATATAAGGGAGAACTCTAGCAACTGGGGAACCTAATCCCCACACATTCTGTGTGATACTAGTTTTCTAAAGCTAGAGTCGATTCTCCTTTAACCTTTGGTTTTCTTCTTCTAAAACCAGGTTAACGACTTAAAGACTTCATTGGGATTGTGAAGCCAGACTGATACTACTTTTCTTGTAGTTGTGTGATCTGATCTTGTTGTTTCTATTGTACGAGTACAATTGTAATAATTAGCTTGAGATTTCTATCTTCGATAGGTAAGATTAAAGTAGTCACAAACATTTTCGTCTCATTGTTTGTGATTCCTCAATAATCTTCTTCGTTGCGTCGATTAAGTTTATTATGAGGTGATTGATGAAACTAAGCTGTTCTTCGGAAATATAAGTCTGGTTTTATCGATTGGTTCCTATTCACCTTGATTTATCAAAAGACGGAACAAAACTCATAGGTTTATTTGTGGGAGACGAATTTATCTATTACATGTAGACTTTTCTGTGTGAGACAGATTTGTTTGCTAAAGTCTTCGACTTTGGGTCGTAGCAACTCTTGGTTGTGGGTGAGATCAACTAAGGGAATCAAGTACACAGTATCCTGCTGGGATCAGAGGCGTAGGAGCATAACTGTACCTTGGATTAGTGTGAGATTGGTTGGGGTTCAACTACAGTCCAGGCCGAAGTTAATTTGGAGTAGGATAGTGTCTGTAGCGGTTTAATTCAGTGTATGTTTAATCTAGACTAGGTCCCGGGGTTTTTCTGCATTTGCGGTTTCCTCGTTAACAAAATTCTGGTGTCTGTATTATTTCTATTCCACATTATATTTTGTTATATAATTGAAATAATACAGGTTGTGCGTTATTCAATCGATTAGAATATCCGACCTTATTGGTTCTAGATTTAAATCGATTGACACTTGGATATTGGCCTTTGGTACCATCCAAGTTATCTCTCTTTAATTAGGCTCGCGAATCATATTTTCTTGAGTAAATCAAATCGAGAGATTGAGATAATAACTCCCTGAGTATTTTATATTGATTGAGTCTTGTTGATTCTCTTGAAAACAACTCGGAGTTGTCCATACAGATTGCTAATCGAAATATTGGGTGAGGTTGTTAGACCCCCGCATTTTCACTAACCGTACTCTCTTTAACCAACTATATAAAGATACATGCAATACTAGATAAACTGAAAGTACACTAAAGAACACAGAGAAGACTACACGAATTACAATCAAAAAAAAAAATAGAAAATTAAATCTAACACAAAGAAAGTTAACAGAGACAAAAACTAAATCGGGAAGAAAAAAAACCGATCTAATTTTGGTTGTCGGAGAAGAAACTGATGCTCTGAGAGTGGCGGATATCAGAGATGAAAGGCTGTATGTATAAATCTCTTGTATTGATCAAGCCGAGAAAGCATACCAAAACAAATTGGTCGATCTTTTACCAACAAACCTCTTGATTTAATCCAATTTAATCCTCTTGATTTAATCCAAGATCTCTTCTTGTTTCTCAGAAAATTTGTTTCTCTGGATTTGATGAATTAAGTTTCAATTGTCTTTTCTACTTGTCTTGCTAATCTAGGCATTGTTACCTTTTGTGTTATTTGCTCTAAAGTCTTTATCAGGGGACAGGGGTTAATAAATTAGATTATTAGATTTCATTGCCCTTCAAAACAAATGTAATAGATTTAATGTGTTATTCAAGTTCTAGTTTGCAGATGTATGTTGAGATATAAACCAGTTCTTGATAACAAGCAACGCATTTTATGTAATCTAATTGAGTTTAAATGGTTCTGTGTTTTGGGTCTTGTCTGTTCTGTTGGTTTTGTTAATCCATAGTTGTTCTGCACTTCTTTTTACGGGCTTTCATAGATTGTCTTCTGTTCGCATGATTGCTCTATTGCTCGTTGCATGCTCTAAACTTGCCTCTCATCGACCACCACTGAGTTATGAAGGTAATTAGGCCGATCGAGCGAAGAGAGTGATGACTCTATATATGGTGACTTTGTGTCATGTGGGACATGACTTTTTTTTCCAATTTGACAAAAAAGATTGGATTTGGTGTCATACCCTAGAAATTTCCAAATTGTCCGTCCCTTTTAATCCAATTATTATAACTCCTTGTGTATCCTACTCTTTTAGGGGTACAATTGGTAACCAAACTTTAATATAACATAACTAAATATCTGTGTCTTGGAATTTTACAAATTTTATTTCGTTAGAATGGCTTTAAAAAAATCTCTGCAATGAGTACAAACAACAATATTAAATTTAGAGTTTTTACGAAAAATTCGGAGATGTTTATTATTTTAGACACGATTTAGAAAATTAAATGTATATCCAATTATGCAAACCACCACAAAGGATACACGATACTTTATCTAGCCATATTTTGGTTTATGCATCAACTTATTTTCCGTTGCAACTAATAAAACGATGTACTCCCTCCATTTCAAGAAAAGTGATACTTTCATTTTAGGAACACATTTTGAAAATTGAATGCATAGCCATTATGTAAACCACCACAAAGGATGAATAACACATTGTGGAACCATATTTTGGTTTATACATCGGGTAATTTCTCATCTCAGGAAAAAGTAAAACACTTTCACCCCGTGTCATGAAAAATGATACTTTCGCACCGTGCGAGGAAAATGATATTTTTGCATCGATTTCTTTGGTCGGCCGTCCCACCGTGGAAACGGTCATCTAGTTAGTGATTATGTTTGGTTGGATATTGGAACTGATGTGGTGAGTTCATAAATTTTTTATTTTGTTTTCTTTTGTGACATTTGGTCAAGTAATCAGTCAAATTTGTTTGCTTTATTGGACTGTGAAGCTTCTCTTTGTGCCGATAGCTAAGCAACGTAATTGCCATACAAATTTATCCCTGTTTCTTTCTTGGGACTCAGTTTGGTAATGTTTTTTTTTTTACAAAAGCACTTTCAAAACCTATATATGTTAATAATTTTTGAAACTAATGTTTGGTAAAAAATTTTTTAAAGCGCTTTTTATCCAAAGCACTTCCAAAATTCCCCAATTTACAAAAGCTAGGGTGGAGGAAATTATAAAAGCTAAAAAAGCATAAGCTTTGGTCCAACATAAATTTAATGTTTGATTTTTTTTTATTACTATTTGATTTTATAAATGACAAAAGTTACCCTTAAATTTATATACAATCAATTTTTATATTTCTTATATTTTATTCTTATTTTATTTTATTTTTTTGTTGCATTTTGTTCTTTAAATGTTATAACTTTTTATTTTCAAACAATTTTATATATCATTTCATTTAATTTTCCAATAATAAAAATAAAAGCAAATATTAAATAATTACTTTATTTTAGTTTTACTTTTTGTTTGAATATATATATATATAAATATAAATATTAAAAAGTGGCTAAGTCAAATAATTTTTTTTAACAACCATAATAATAGTGATTTATTATTTTTGTTGATTACACAGAGCTTTTGGTTGGCAGCCTAGCAACAAGCTGAGCCACAACTCCTCTTTGAATAGCAACACCTAAACGATGGAAAATAAAACTACCTAATCCGCTACTAGCGTCATTACTAACTAAGCAGTTCCTTAATCGCTTGAAAAAAACTAAAGTATCCTCACCAAGTTCCCCTAAGGTAGAAAATGTCAAAACACCCAAACCATAACTATGTGCGGCACACTTGTCCAAGTATTTAGTGCTTTTACGTGAAACAGCACTAGAGATAGCAAACCATAACCATGTGCGGCACACTTATAATAGTGATAATTAGTAAATTTAATATTATATATATTTATATTTAATAGTAATTATCGATTTCTATATTAAAAATTAAAATATGAAAATTAGTTAGATGATAAAAAGTTAAACAAAGCTTTTGGTTGGTAACCTAGTAACAAGCTGGGCTCCAAATCCTCTTTGAATAGCAATGCCTAATCTATAAAAAATAAATCTACCTACGCTACTACTAGCGTCATTGCTAGATAAACAATGCTTCAGACGCTTGAAAAAAGCTAAAGCATCCTCACCAAGTTCTCCTAAGGTAGAAAAAGCCAGAACACCCAACCCATACCCATGTGCAGCACACTTGTCCGAATACTTGGCATGCTTTCGTGAAACAACTCCAGAAATAGCTTTACCAGGGGCAAAGGAGCGGACACCATCACCAGTGAAAGGAGAGACACCTGTAACATCCATGCAAACATCTTTCCCATCTTAATTCCCAGTTGAGAACAAGGATATCAGCGGGATTTAGGTCCTTGCCATCATCTGACCGAAGACCAAGAGAAACCTCCTTACGCGCAGGCACATTGGCTTTGTAACAAAAATCAAAGACAACATCACGAACGACATCATGACGAAACTTATATCCAATATCCTTAGCACAATGAAGCGCATGATCACCAAAAGTGTCCATAGATTTGTTGCAACTTTGGCATAAACTATTGTCAACAAATAGAGGGATACCAAGACGATAACATAGCACGACTCTAAATTTTCGAGGTCCAAGGCATTGATTAATTCCACTAATGGGCACCGCCAAAAGATAATCTTGGGCATGCTTGACCCGGTTGCATTTCCATAGTGCGGAATCTCTTGCAGACATATGAAATTGGTCTGGGATTTGCTTCTTGATTGCATCAAAATAAACTACTTCCAGGGAATGCATGGAAGGGTGGGGTGGGGGGCAGAATCATCGACGCAGTAAGTAGACGGTAATCCACAAACCTGGGTAAAGGTATGAAGAGCCAACTGGTAAGCTGAACCTCTGTCTGTTGAAAATAAATCTCATAGGATCAGTTTCTACACTGAAGTAGTCTAGCTCTGAGAAGAAAGAAAATAGTAAGCATGAGTGTCAGCCATGGTATAAATGGCAAGTCCTCCATCTTTAATAGGCAAGGTAGCTAATCTCTTCTGTAAAGGACCAAAACCCGCACCATCTCCAGTAATAAGAAGCCTCAAGTACTCATATAACTTGTCATCATAAAGATCGGTAGAAGGTTGTAGAGCATCAGGATTGGTAGTTCGCATTGAAAAATAAAGGCTAGACACACCAGTACAGTTGCGAAGTAAAAGCATCTCACTTTGAGGATCCTTGAGTTTTTTGATCGCATCCATTAATTGAACAGTTTTGTACACCCTGTTCAACAACAAGTTGCTGGTGAAGTCCAAATCCAAACTCAAAGTCCCACCCAAAATCTTAACACCCTTAGAAGGTCTACCAATATCTGAGGGGAAAACACAGTTCGCTGTACTTCTGGAATCGGGGGAAGGCCAAAAAACTTCCGTTTTCTTTATATTGAGGTGTAACCCCCTGCCTGGTCCTTCAGTTTTAATTATACGCAAATCCTTAGCTACCTCTAAAGTGTCCCCAATAATTGTACCATCATCTAGGTACCATGCATGCAAATCAAGAGTACAGCGAGAAGCAATGGTATTCACTAAGGGGTGAAGAGTCAAAGCAAATATCAAGGGACCGAGGGGGTCACCTTGTTGCATCCCAAGAGAAGACGACAAAATATAATGGGCATAATACAACTTAGCCGGACGCAAGTAGTAAGATTCTACCCAACGATAAATACTTGGACAATGAAGGCAGACCTCCTTGATGAGCTGAGTTCTGCTCACCATGTTGAAAGCATTAGAAAAGTCAATTAGAAGCATTGACATTTTGTCTGAATGGCCTTTTGCCTCTAAAAGGCGATTTAAAGCGTGTAAAGTTCCTTTCCCTCCCACAGGAACACCAACCCCGAATTGGTAATCTCCTAAATAAGAGGTCATGTCCTTTCCAACAGCAAAAGCAGCTACCTTGGAAACCAATCTGCGCAAAACCGTACCAACAACAATGGGCCTAAGACATCCTCCCGGCTTAAGCAAAGGTGTCATAGGTGCGCTAGCAATGTATTCGCCTAATTCACTAGGGCATTGTCCAGCCAACCAAAGGTTGACAACCCCATAGATAGACAAAAGTAAGTCATCTGCTACTGCTGCCGCTGCTCCACTAAGAACATCGACTAAGTGCTGCGCTCGTAGTCCATCACAACCACATTACGTACCCTTCAGAAAGCTTTTAATAGACCCAAAAACATCTTTGGAACCCACAAAAATGGGGTCAGCAGTGATGTTATCCATGGGAACCTCCGGAGGGGTGCTAAAGGGTATTTTTCTAGCAAGTCAGCGTAAGTATCCTCCTCATAGGGTGCGACGCCTGAAGAGGACAACACATGTATCGCAGCCGCAAAATGCCCTACATTAATCTTCCGTTGACAAGCAACAATGTTAGCTGCAAGCTGATTCTCCACTGCCTTCTTGTCATCATACTTCTTAGACCCCCATCATAAAGGCTGCTGGAGTAGCTTATTCACCAAGGTGTAACATCCATTAGGTTTTTTCCAAACGTTAAGAGCCTCGAGGATGGAAACCACCTGTAATCTCTTACAATTACTCGACTTCCTTTCAGCTGAAATATTTGGTTGATAAAGCGACAGTGTACATACGGGAAGGAGTAACAAACGAAGCCAACCTATCATCGTGGAAGGACTTGCTGAAACCCGATCAAGGCAGGCTTTGAGAGATCTCGAAAAATCAAGCCTGCACTTGTGAGGGATGCAAGAGACAGTGGGTATTTGTCGCTGGTAAACGACATTTAGCAAACCAGTAGAGATGAACTCATCTCAATTTCTAACCCCTTCTAAACCACCAGCAACATGCAGTAACTCCTCAGCCCGAACCACTGTTTTCACTGTAGTCTGCACTCCAGTTTGCACATCAGCCTTCACTCCATTTTGTACTCCAGTTTGCACATCTTATTGCACCCCAGTTTGCACTCCCCCCGGCTTAACCAAACCATGAATTAAGAAGTCTGCTTCCTCTCCATTAAAGGGTCCTGGAAAACAGTCGTGAGCATCTCCTACACGCCCCTTACAAGACTTAATCCAAGCATGCAGGTACATACATCTACTACACATCCATATACGTAAATTGCAGAGGACCTTTTCCATGCCTCGATAAACATTCAAGTCTGTAGCAATAAAATCTCTAACTGTGTTCTTGCTGGCTTCTGAGAACATGTGCTTGTCGTGTAGGTGCTTTACGAAAGACCCCATGACATAGACCCTTCCATGGACTCCATCAGAACAACCATGGATACTCTTGAAGGGACAGTGACAAACATTTTCAGAGTCGACTGCTGTTGCCAAAAGAGAGGGTGATGTCGCATGAGAAGTGATTATCTGAGACGAGGACACTGCACAGGACCGAGTAACCCTAGGCATTGAGGAAAAACTAAAACCCTAATTGAAAGAAAAATGGCAGAAACCCTAACTACAAAAACACCGCAAAGAAAGCAAACGAAGAGGAAAACAGGGTAAAAGATGGAAAAATGTGGTAGAAAAAACAAAGGGAAAACCAAAACAACAATCAAAGAAGGAAAAACCATGGTAAAACCGTGATTGGAATGAGTTTCCAATCACCGAGAATGCTCGCTTGAGAAGAAAACATGAGAGAGATATTTTCATAGATATGTCTGTTTTTGTCATAGATAAATTATTTTTAACCCCAATAAAATTGAATAAAACTATTTTCTGATATATGTCTGTTTTTGTCATTTGTTACAAAAACAATGGTTGAACCTCATATTTTACCAAACACATTTTGATTGCATTTTTAATCAGCTTTAACTTTAATTAATTTTTTACTGAACGTCTAATTGTTTTTTTCTCACAGCACAACACAGCAACGCACAACAGAAAAGTGATTTGACAAAAGCTGCAGCATTACCAAACTAAGCCTCAATCTTTTTAAGCTTCTATTGGCTAACACATATGTCATGACTTGTGCTTCAACTCCTCTTAGACAGAATATTGAGTGCGCAATTAAGGTATGCTCGGCTTGTTTATTATATCAAGTCACTTTTGGTGATGCCCACTTAAACTTGAAAATTTATAAATCTATGGAGCCAAATAAGTTCTAATTACCATCATAAATCGAGCATTGAATTCAATTTTTAGGTTAGCTTATTAACTGTTTGTGAAAATTACCTAGTCAGTTACGCTTTTGAAACTTACAATGCATTCTTAAATGCCATATGAATTTATCTTGCATTTCTTTATAGACCTCATTCAGTAAGTATTTAAACAAGTCCTTCATCCTGATGTTTCGACTCCTGCGGTAGCAAAAAGCTAAAATTCTTTCGTAAATTTTGTACTTGTTACCCTCCCCCCACTCTGCATCTCAAATATTCTCATCTAATATTTGTCTTAGTACGTCAGCTGAAAGTCTTACAACCCTGCGCGATTCAACTTGCAATGTACTTCCATATGAATTAAATCCTCTGTGTATGTTTTTGTTAGGCTTGAACTGCGACTTGCTTTGCTATTAACTCATTTTCATTCGTGTGCATTATGTCATGATGATTTCACTGTCTTTTGTCTTGTTATATAAAGCAATGGGTTACCAACTAAAATTCCCAATTACGTTTAATTTACACAAAATTGTTCAATTAACCCAATAATAATAATTTCTAGGTAAAAAAGACGTGTAAAATTTGATACTGTTTAAATGGACAAAAATGTTAAATAGCAGGGTGTAAACAGTTTCATCCTGCTCATTTCCAAATACTTTTTCTTATTTTTAATTTACATCAGGATGCATCCAGTTTCATCTTCGCTCTTTTTTAATTTAAGCCAGAATAAATCCAGATTCATTCTTACTATTTTTTTCGTGTCTATTTCACCCATACTAATTTTTACTCGTCCATTAAAACCATGATTTAAAAATATTTGGGCAAATGACCCATTTTCCGTTTAATTTACTAGAGCAAGTTTAATATTTGGGCACTCGTTTCTTGAACCATTTCCATGAGCGATAATTTAACTGGAGTGTTGTAAGGAAATTGCTCATCTTATTATATTAAATTTCAGAGGGTTTTTTATTTTTTGACACGATCAGCTTGGAGATTGAACCCGCAACCTATAGGTTGGGAGCCCAGCCCCTTGCCAACTGGAAATTTCGGAGGTTACACTTAACCTTCCCTTATATTTTCTTTAATCTAATTTCTTGTCATCCAGGTTATAATATTCAAAGTAAGATTAGAAAACGTCAAGCTAGGTTGCAAAGGGCCTCAAGCATGTAATATTTGACAGATGTACTCATTCGAACCATCTGATCCAGGTAATCTTATGATACAAAACTAGAAACTTTGAACTTAAATGTCAACAAGTGTTTTAAGAGTAACTGCAGTGGTGCGACCATACCCAAAGACCAAAAACCAGAAGAAAAAAAATCAAAAATTTGGGTTTAATCCGTGGTGTTACGCTATGGATATAGAGTAAAATTTAGTCAGGCGCAATTTAAAGTTCCACCCCACTCCAAGCGCATTTAAAGTTACGTCCCACTCCAGGCGCATTTAAAGTTACGCCCCAATTCACTTCAGTGGAAAATAAAGTTACGCCCCACTCCAGGCAAAACGTAAAGTTACGCCCCACTCCAGGCGCATTTAAAGTTACGCCCCAATTTAATTCAAACGTATTTTCAAGTTACGCCCCATTCAAACGTAGCTTCAAGTTGCGCCCCACTCCAAACGCAACTAATATTTGTGTCTCACGTCGGGTGTAATTTTAAATTATGCTCGACTAAAACCAAACTAAAGACCAAATATGGTTTGGTTTTTGGTTTTTTTTTTTTTTTTTTTTTTTTTGATACTAGGTATTGGCCCGTCCTGCCTCCCCCCCTAGGCAGCGTAGCTACCGGCTTACTCCCCACTAAGCAAACTCGGCCCTTTGAAGTTAAACCCATGTTAATGTTAGTTTTTATTTATGTTTGAGCGGAGACTCGAACCGCCGACCTCTTTTACTTGATAGTCGGGCTCTTGGCCAACTGGGTTAACCCCTGATGGTTGATTTTGGTCTTTGGTTTAGTCTTTACTCCTTCCAATGCGTCTGGTTTTTCGACTAAAATTTTGGTTATAGTCGTCGATTGTGGATGCACCATTAACATAATCTAGTTGGTGTATTTGGTTGCTCTAACCTTTGACAAACACAGTTGCTGGATTTAGTTTTGGAAGGCTTAAGAAACTACGCAATCGGCTAATTGTCGAAGCTTAGTTGCTGAAGAGCGGTTTAAGCAATTAATCTGGCTTTAGTTGGTGTTTTTAGTTGCTTAGAAGTGTGAGGCTACTAGTGCATTATATGTAGTTGTCATTTCATTGTTGCCGAAGAGTTCGAAAACAAATGAAAACAATAGTTGTAATTGACGTGTTGCCAAACCATATAGGAACTAATAGTTGCTTTCGCATAGTTACGAAACCATCATGCTACTAGTGAATTCCATGTAGTTGGCATATATTTGTTGCTAACGAATTCAGAAACTAATAAAAATGATAATTGCAAGCAGTCAAATAGTTACCGAAATATATAGGAACTACTAGTTGCCTTTGACTAGTTTCGGAATCATTTGGCAATAAAAAATTTGGAGCAGTTGCGAGATTTTAGTGGTCTTTGCTAGGATTTTTTTGTAGTGATTATATTGGTATACTAGTCATCTTCCACAAGAATCGCAAGGAAAATTTTGAACCTTTCCTTCAAAAATTGATGTAGGACATCCATTAGATTAGGATTTATATTTTTATTATTATTGGTAGAGTTTAATTAATTTAGATTAGTATTTTTTATTATTAGAATTACTTATTTTAAGAAGTTATTTAATTCTAGAACAATATTTATTTTAGGGATTTCTAATTTTCCAAGTTTGAGTTTTAGAGTCATTTAAAAAGGAGACTAGTCATGTGTAACAATACATTATTATAAACCAATATTGAGACTTCTCAACCATTTTTCTACTTTTATTATCAAATTCTTTATTCACGCTTCTGTTCTGCGTTAAGTGGCGTCATCAGCTTCGGCTTCGGCTTCGATCCTCTTATTCTTTTCATTACCCTTTCGTCTCTTCTTTACCTATCGAGATCTCCGCATCTCTTCTTCTAAAACTTATCATCATCTATCCTTAAAAAAAAAAAAAAAAAAAAAGGTGCCATCGGTGCTCGACAGTGCTACGCAGCCCCTGGTTTTTTACACCACATAGATACATCCCTATTTGGTATTTTCATCCACCGTTGATCTCCTCCCACCCTACCCCACCAGGAAAAATAAGGGGGCCTGTCTAAAAATTGGACCAACCAAAAGACGGCACAGTGGTGTATCTATGCGGGGTAAAAAAACCGGGGACTATATCATTTTCGGTGCTTTATTCTACTTGTTGGTCTCCACCTTCCCATCCATAACCATCCTTCTTTATCCCACTTTCTCTCCACTTCCGAAACGTGTTAATCCACAATCTCTGCTTTTGTTTCTTACTACTTTTCCTCTCTTGTTCTATGATTCTCATTTCTCATCTGTTCCCACGAAACAAAACAAAACCCTTTTTTGTCCAATATTCTTTTCTTCCTTAAAAGATTCTGTCTGGTCCACGTACTACTGTTCCTCCGGTTCTTTTACTGTCTAGCTTCTTTCTTTTCCGCAGACCGTGGCATCCGTATTTTATACTCCCTCTGTTACATTTTAGATGATGTTTTAGGGTTATTTTTTTGTTCCAAAATACTTGAAAGTTTTGATATTTTTCCACAAAACTACCAATAACACCCTTACATTTGTCTTGGAACTATAAGTTTATTTTTAAATGCACTAATAACATTTAATATTTGAAGATTTTTCTCAAGGGTATAAATGGAAGATCTTCACACATCTCTTTATTTCTTTATCCGCGTGAAAACTACAAAAACGTCATCTAAAATGGAACGGAGGGAGTATAATGTTTAATTTTGACGCCGTGTTTGGTCAACTCGCAGAATCCCAAGCCGAGTTCCAATGTAAATTTGCGGACTCACAAAGGAAAAGTCTTCAACATCTAGCACAAGCGAAGCTTATTCTGGATCAAATAGATTGGACACAACTCGATACCCTTCATGAGGTTACTCCTCCAATGATAGAGGCTCAGGCACCCACGCTTTCTTCACCAACAATAGAATTCCCATCAACACCTTCTTTACAGGTTTTGAAAGTTAGTCAAGTTCTTCCTGTTGATGAAGATCAAAAATAAGCCACAAAGATGTCTGCTGATCAAACGTGCTCCGGAAAAATTACTAAAAAGGATATACCGTACAACGTCACCAACAGTTTTAGTGTTAAACGATCTATTGTATGGTGATACACTTTACTATCATTAAAGTACTCAAAGTATATATTATTTGTTGGACGGGTCGTTTATAATATTTAGTGAACTCATTATTTTCTCAATTCGAGACGAATTTTTTTCAAAATGGTGGGCCTGATGTAGGACATTCATTAGATTAGGAGTATATTTTTATTATTATTGCTAGAGATTAATTAATTTAGAGTAGTATTTCTTATTATTAGAATTACTTATTTTTAGAAATAATTTAATTCTTGAACATTATTTATTTTAGAGATTTCTTATTTTCCAACTTTGTGTTTTAGAGTTATTTAAATAGGAGACTAGTCCTATGTAACAATACAATATTATAAACCAATATTGAGATTTCTCAACCATTGTTCTATTTTTATTATCAAATTCTTTATTCATGCCTCCATTCTGCGTTAGAAATACTTTTCAACTTTGCAAGATCGGAAATCAAAGCTTCTCCCCAAGGAAGGACTATCAAATATATCTGGCAAGCTTATTCCACTTACCAGAGCAATGCCTTACTCCTTCCAAGTCCGCTTTAGATCAACTAGACGGTATTCAGAGAGAATACGCCTTCACACACTCCACCAAAACACTATTGTAAAAATGTTGAAATTATTGCACGGAAATGACGGAAAGGTATGTGTACTTGCCAAAAATTAGTTCCTTATCTTGGCGCGGTAGTCTACATGCATATGTACACTAGTTGTCTATGGGGTTTAGCTGTCAATCAATCATAGGTGTCTATATATGGCTTGGATTTGCTTGAAAATTACTCCATTTGAGGAAAGTTAAACTACCACACAAGAAAATACTTGATTCAGTTCCCTGCCAACTATGACGGAAAAAAATTTGCTCTAGCGCCGATTAACCAATCCAATGGTGGTGGTTGCCAGTGGAGTTTTTTACTCTAAGGGAAAATTTTGAATTTCCATCATAAACCACCACCACCATTGATTGGTTAATCCAACGGCTTTAGTAACGCTAGATTAAAAATGCTCTAGCAGCGAAAAATTTGAATTTCCATCATAAACCACCACCACCATTGGATTTGTTAATCTAACGGCTTTAGTAACGCTAGATTAAAAATGCTCTAGCGCTGCTAGAGCAAAATCGCTTCCAACTATGACCTGAATTTGTGGACAGGAAGAACTGAAACGATGCTTACACTCATAAAGGAAAAATACACACAAATGACAAATACATACCCATGTCCTTTGAGTCCATCAGTGGAAGAAAAAAAAAACCAACCCTATCTAGAAATAAGTGGCTAGATCATCATGGCAAGACAATATTTAACAATATTCATCATTATGGGAATAAGGTAATTAACGACGTCTAGAGGCGGTTTCTCTCTGAGAATTGAGGAAAACAGCAGCAACAGGAGTGCCAAGTTCATTCTCTTCCGCAAATTTTCTAACGCTGAATTGATCTCTTGATGCTGATGCTGATGCTGATGCTGACGCTGATGAAGAACAAGCAGTACCATTGATTGCCAGTGATTGTTGTCTGGTTTTCTGTCTGTAAAGAACAAATACGAACCTATGAATCCCAATATATGGCCTTGGCATTTCATAACTTATCACTTCTCTTCCTGCATATTTACAGCCACAATAATTTTATGTAAAACCCACCAAATGTAGTACATGATCTAAGTTAATTAGTACATGATCTCGCGTAATATTCAGATCACCTACCAAATGTAGCATCTGTGGTTCCTGGAATGTCAGTCACAATCCTGTAGTCGATATATGTGTTAATTCAAGTAAGTTTTTGTAGCTATATCTAGCAGGAAAAAAAAAAAAAAAAAAAAACTAATAGTGAAAACTACCAGTGGAGATGTTCCCTCAAGTATGGATCACTAGGACCTGGAACATCTGGGTCTGTCATGACCTGCAGTATCGTAGAAATTAATTAACTAGCCAAAATGCTAATTAAAAGCATTTTCTATAAGAAAGAAAACCATATAATGAAAGGGGATGAGATGAGCGTATATATTACCAGAGTAAAGAAAGATCTCAAATCACCACCTTGAATTTCAACTCTAGGTTTAGCAGTCAAGGAAGAGGGATAAAACTCTCGACCATTCTGAACATGTTTGTTCTGGGGGTAAGTCACAACCATCTTTACAGTTGGGGAGAATGAATCATCAATAACATCTCCAATCACTCTCCCAACTACTAGGGGATCAATTATATATCTGTAGCTTCCCATACTTGCATGCAATATAATTAGGATAAGAAAATAAATAGATTGAGGAGAACTTAAATAGAAGATGGAATAATTGGTATCTGATTTTTATCTATCCTTTTTGATCTATATATAGAATCCAGATGGAGAACTGAAACATCTTTGTCCTTTGTTGCAAATATCTATCCTTTTTGATCTATATATAGAATCCAGTAGAAGGATAATTAAAAACACACTCATCAGGAGAACTGAAACATCTTTGTCCTTTGTTGCAAATCCAACCACATAGTTTTGGTAAAAATCATTAAACAGAGGAAGTAAGGGGAGTACCCTTTAATCTCACGCTACCATATTCGGATGCCCGTACTTACTTTGTAATATTCTTTTGTTGTAAAACATTTACCTTTAAGAGATGGTACCATTAAACGACCAAAGGTTAGATGGATATGCCATCAATGAAGATAAATTGGACCGAATAGGAAGAATTATTTGTGCAAGAATCATGATGACTCCTTGTATGACTTCTCAAAAGAAGATTTTAATGCTTTTGATTTATGGGAAGAGAACACAAATTTTTCTTGATGGCCTTAGAATACAACATGACTGTGACGATAAGAGATTCTTGCGAAGGCATGACTTTTGATGAAGCTCTACAAGTATCTGTGATTGAAAAGCTTCCACCTCATGGAGCGAATATAAGAGGAGGTCTGCGACACAAGACTCGTGAAATCACCATGGTGGAGCTTGGCAAAAGATCCAGGAGGAGCTGATGTGCAGCAAGGGACAAGAGCATGATGCTGAGCAAAAACATGTCCAACAAAGCTCATGTTTTGGACGATAAAGCTGCTTCAAAGAAAACTCCGGAGAATCCAAAAAATGGGTAATAGACGAAGACGTCGAAAACCCGAAGGTAACAATTTTAAGCCTAGAGGTGGTGTCACTAAGCACACCATCAAAGGCGACTGTTTTAATTGTGGTAAACCTGGACATATGGCTAAAGACCAAGTAGGCCCCTAAAAGGATCAAATATGATCCAAAACAGAAAAATAAGGCAAACATAGTAGAGGACTACGGATATTTCACCGGCATGGTGTCTGAAGTCGACCTTGTCTCTAGTATGACTAATGTGAGACCGGTGGCTTGATTACGGAGCCACCAAGCATGTCTAAATTCAGAATGCTTTCTCCTCCTATGCCATAGTAGAGATGATGAGAAACTGTTCATGGAAACTCTTCCACCGCGAAAGTGGTGGGGAAAGGCAAGGCTCAACTGAAGCTAACTTCGGAAAACTCTCGCATTAAATGACGTATTCTACTTCCCAGTATGCAAAAATCTTATCTCGTAGACCATCCTGCTAGGAAAAGGTTTTAAAATTGTTGCCGAGTCCAATACTGTTGTGAATATAATTAGGATAAGAAAATAAATAATGGTTTCAAGGTTAATGAATGGATAAATGTGTTTACATTAAATCTTTGTATGATTGAGGAGAACTTAAATAGAAGATGGAATAATTGGTATCTGATTTTTATCTATCCTTTTGTAAAATCCAAAGATCTATAGAATCCAGTAGAAGGATAATTAAAAACACACTCATCAGGAGAACTGAAACATCTTTGTCCTTTGTTGCAAATCCAACCACATAGTTTTGGTAAAAATCATTAAACAGAGGAAGTAAGGGGAGTACCTGTACCATAGCATCGCGCTAACCTGTTAAATAGTTGATATTGCCCGTGGTTGCTTGCTTTGGATTTCAATTATTGGATCGTAGCCTCGTAGGCCATTTTATCATTTTCCCAGAGAAAAGGAAAATTACAATTCCCACTAAGCTTATAAAAGTGCTGCATTATTCGGATGCCCGTACTTACTTTGTGAAACATTTACCCCATTAATTGGACCATCACCGACTTGATCATATCTCATTGAAAGAGAACACAAATTTTGCCATGCAAAAGTTTATAGGCCTTACTAACAAAATGTTTTGTTTTGCAGATGTGCTTTTTAAGCACGCTTTCATTGTGTCACGTTTAAGACCAAAGTTTTCCACGGAAGTCATCTTGATGCATAATAATGTCGGGGAAATCTAAAGGTGGGGTTCTTGATGTGTTGCTGAAAAACATTTTCCAATCTTGTATTTTCTCATCCACATCCACAACCACAACCACGAGATAAGACCACTTTACAGTCTTAGTTTGGTCACGATATCGATAGGTGATAGGAAGTTGGCTTTCTTTATCTACACCATACTTTTTATCGCGGGGATTCTCGCCAACCGAATCAGCCACATGCAGTTTACCTGAGAGGTCCTGTTTTACCGTCTAACTTGATGAAATATATCTCGACTTCAACAGGGCCGTCTCTGACATTTAGACGACCTAGTGCGAAAAAGCTCAGAACACACTTTGATCCCAATATTGGAGTAATAACATGATACAGTATGATGCAGGGGCATTAAACTTCATCACCATATAATCACAGTTCATGTTGTCAGGAAATGCGCCGCCCATGATTCATTACCAAACATATATACAATGCACCACTAAAGATTATTGCTCTATACACCCTAATTGTATTATGAAATGAAAATTGAAACGATATGGGTGAAATAGTACTGCCAATAGGTAAACCAAATCTGTACATGGAACAAAATAATTGGAATTTTTTTTTATTTTTTTTTTAAATTCTGCTCTATCCCGCCCTATCCCTCCCTGTGAAATAATATTGTTCTATCCCGCCCTGTGCGGGAGCCCAAGAAGCCCCACCTCAGAGTCGGGCCTGGACTTGAAGTAGCGTTCCGAAAGCATCAGGCTACTAGTGAATTCCATGTAGTTGGCATATATTTGTTGCTAACGAATTCAGAAACTAATAAAACTGATAGTTGCGGCTAAATAGTTACCGAAGTATATAGGAACTACTAGTTGCCTTTAACTAGTTTCGAAATCATTTGGCAACAAATTTTTTTGGAGCAGTTAAGAGATTTTAGTGGCCTTTGCTAGGATTTTTTTGTAGTGATTATATTGATATAATGGTCATCTTCGACAAGAATGGCAAGGAAAAATTTGAACCTTTCCTTCAAAAATTGATGTAGGACATCCATTAGATTAGGATTTATATTTTTATTATTATTGGTAGAGCTTAATTAATTTAGAGTAGTATTTCTTATTATTAAAAATATTTAGTTTTAGATATTATTTAATTTTAAAACGTTATTTATTTTTGAGATTTATTATTTTCCAAGTTCGAGTTTTGGAGTTATTTAAATTGAAGACTAGTTATGTGTAACAATATATTATTATAAACCAATATTGAGATTTCTTAATCATTTTTTTATTTTTATTATCAAATTCTTTATTTACGCTTCCGTCCTTTTATTCTTTTCATCTAAATTTCTTTACCCCTTTCGTCTCCTTTTTACCTATCGAGATCTCTGCATCTCTTCTAGTATTTATCATCATTTATCCTTTTACAAAAAAAAAAAAAAAAAAAAAAAGTGCGTCCGTGCTTTATTCTACTTCTGATCCTTTCTCTTATACCCGAACCTTCACCAATTTGTTGGTCTCCACCTTTCCATCCATAACCATCCTCCTTTATCCCACTTTAATTATAGAACATTATTTATTTTAGAGATTTATTATTTTCTAAGTTTGATTTTTAGAGTTATTTAAATAAGAGACTAGTCTTGTGTAACAATACATTATTATAAATCAATATTGAGATTTCTCAACCATTTTTCTACTTTTATTATTAAATTCTTTATTCACGATCCTTTCTCCTTTATTCTTTTCATTTAAATTTCTTTACCTATCAAGATCTCCACATCTCTTCTTCTAAAATTTATTATTATCTATCCTTTTATTTTTCGAGAGAAGAAAAAGAGGTGCTGACCGTGCTTTATTCTACTTCTGATCCTTTCTCTTATACCCGAACCTTCACCAATTTGTTGGTCTCCACCTTTCCATTCATAACCATCCTCCTTTATCCCACTTTCTCTCCACTTCCGAAACGTGTTAATCCACTTTTCTACTTTTGTTTCTTAGTACTTTTCCTCTCTTATTCTTTGATTCTCATCTGTTCCCTCCACAAAACAAAACAAAACCCTTTTTTGTCCAATATTCTTTTCATCCTTAAAAGATTCTGTCTGGTCCACGTACTACTGTTCCTCCGGTTCTTTTACTATATCCTGTCTAGCTTCTTTATTTTCCACAGGCCGTGTCATCGGTATTTTAATGCTTAATTTTGACGACGTGTTTCGTCAACCCGCATAATCCCAAGCCGAGTTCCAACGTAAATTTGCGGAATCACGAAAGAAAAGTCTTCGAGATCTAGCACAAGCGAAGCTCATTTTGGATCACATAGATTGGTCACAACTCGATACCCTTCGTGAGATTACTCCTCCAATGATAGAGGCTCATGCATCAACGTTTTTTTTCACCAACAGTAAAATTACCATCAACACCTTCTTTGCAGGTTTCGAAAGTTATTCAAGTTGTACATGTTGTTGAATATCAAAAATCATCCACAGAGATGTCTGCTAATCAAATGTATTCCGGGAAAATTACTATAAAAGAAATACCATACAACGTCGCCAACAATTTTAGTGTTAAACGATATGTTGTATGGTGCTACACTTTACTATCATCAAAGTACTCAAAGTATATGTTATTGGGTATATTAATTATATGTCCCTACTTTTAACTCCCTACAAATATATCCTTATGCAACAATAATTATGTCCCTCCTTTTTTATAACCTTATCCATTTAATATTAGATTACCTTAATACCCTCACTCATATAATATTTTTATTTATTTCAAAATACAACAAATTTCTTCCTCTACCACTTCACCACCACCACTAGCACTAGCACCACCACCACCAACATTCAACTACCATTCCACCACCACCACCGTTCAACAACCACCACCTACCAACCGCCACCACCACCAATATTCCACCACCACTCCTCCACCACCACCACTAGTCCTCCTCTACCACAAATTCGTCGTCGTCGCCACCATCATCGCTACCACATTGCCGCCGCCACCACCACCACCACCACCACCGCCGCCACCATCATCGGTTCAAATTTTTTGTATCAACAAAAAGTAGTTGATCCATTTCATTGGATCAAAAAATGGATGTTTATCCATTGCAGTTGGATCAACAGTAGAAATTTATCCATTGCAGTTGGATCAACAATGTATGTTTATCCATGCTGATGGAAAAATGCTACCACTTCATCAGCTGCAGTTTCAGATTCACCAACAAAACCATCAACAGTAGAAGTTTATCCAAGAAAAAAGGATCAACAATAGAAGTTGATCCAATTTTAGTGGATCAACAATGGAAGTTGATCCATGTAAAATTGGATCAATAATGATAGCTTATCCATGTAAAATGGAGTGAACTTGGCGTGAGTCGAACACGCATCATCTGACATGGAGTCAGACATGCTACCATTGCACCACAAGTTCAACATTGGGACAAATTTACATGATTTAAACTACAAAAGCATGGGGTCAAAGGATAAACAACAGTAGTTGATCCCATATAGATGGATCAACAACCATAGTTGATCCAAAATATATGGATCAACAACCATAGTTGATCCAATATCATTGCCTGCTTCAACCCAGCTAACCACCATATTTCATTACATGTAGCTTCATAAACACCAACAGCTCCAAGACCAGCTTCAAAACCAATCTCAGTTGAATCAACAATAGATGTTTATCCATTTCAGTTGGATCAACAGTGGATGTTTATCCATTGCAGTTGGATCAACAACCATAGTTGATCCAAAATATATGGATAAACAACCATAGTTGATCCAAAAAATAGAAATACCATTCTAAATACTAAATAATAGACCTTGAGATTATTGTTCCAAAGTGTTTCACGACCAAAATGTCATCATAACTAAGCAATATAAACAAACTGAAACAAACATGCATTTTTTTCCCCAATTGCAAAGAAGGTATGCATAACAAAAGTAAAACAAAACAACGAAAGAAATTATGAACATACCACCGAAATGTATACTCTTTCGTAGCTTCTAAGAATCCACCACTACAACCATCTCCCAAACCACCATAAAATCACACCAATCTTCACAACCACAAAGAACTTTCTAACCACCATCCACCACTATTTCTATCACCAATTGATCACTCCAAGCTCATTACCACCACCACCAAAAATCCCCTCATCAAATTCCTCATCAATATCACAAGGCAAACCAAAAACATCACTCAAATTATTCCTACACTCAAATTTCTTCACCGGAGTCACCAACTCAATCCCTACATGACCTTCTACATTCACCATCCCACCATAATCTACACGATTTTATACATCCTTAATCCGTTCAGGACACGATTTAATACACATTTTCTTCCTAGCAATCGGCAACGGAGTATTAAATTGTTGCTGTTGTTGTATTTCTCTAAGTGGATATCTACAAACATTCCCCATTTCATTTTCATTTCTGTATATACACCAAAAATTATCGAAATCAAAGGGGGGTTTCAATAATTACTGAACAAATCCAAACGGGGAAAAGAGATTTAGTTACCCTAGTACTTACCTTGTGATTTGATGATGATTAACCTTAGAAACCGGTGAATATGAAGAGGAGGAGTGATTGAAGGGGCGTTTGCGACTGAGAAGAGCTTTTGCAGCTCTGAAATTCTGTGGGATTCGATTTCGTTGTTCTTCTGTGAGTTGATTTGAGTGAGAACTGATGAAATTAGGTTTTGGTGGGACGTTTTCTTTGTTCATTTCGTTGATTTGATTTTGGATCCTCGCATCGGAATTTCCCCAATTTCATCTTATCAACACCAACTGCTAACTACGATTTCTTGGATTCCCAAATTTGAATTTGTAATTTGAAACATAATCCCAAATTGATGAGGGGATTTTTGGTATCAGGTCTTGAGTTTTATGTATCAGATCTGGAAAAAAAAACGAATAAGAGATGGAGGTGATGGATACGGTGGTGAGCTCGTTTGTTTCTTCTCTGAAAGAGAAATATAAATAGATAAAAACAATAGATGGTGACGATGGAGATGCTGCTGGTGCTGGTTGCGTTCGTTATGGCGGCGATGGAGATGAAGATGATGGTGGTGACGGCGATGAAAATGGTGGTGAGTTTTGATAGTCGATATTTTTCTCAGGATGAGAAATAAATAAGATAAGAAGAAGGTATATAAAGGTTGGGGTATATTTGGAAGTCCATAAATTATTTATGGGCCCCTGATGGGCTTTTAGATAAGGAGGGACAAAATTATTATGTGATAAGGATATTTGTATAGACTATCAAAAGTAGGGACAAAAGTTCAATTACCACTATGTTATTTGTTGGACGGGTCGTTTACAATATTTGGTGAAGTCGAAGACGATTTCTTTTCAAGATGGCGGGCCTGATGTAACACATGTTCTTCATTATTTTCTCATTTCGAGATGTACTTTTTTCAAGATGGTAGGCCTGATGTAGGACATCCGTTAGATTAGGATTTATATTTTTATTATTATTGGTAGAGCTTATTTAGAGTAGTATTTCTTATTATTAGAATTACTTATTTTTAGAAGTTATTTAATTCTAGAACATTATTTATTTTAGGGATTTCTTATTTTCCAACTTTGCGTTTTACAGTTATTTAAATAGGAGACTAGTCATGTGTAACAATACACTATTATAAACCAATATTGAGATTTCTCAACCATTGTTCTACTTTTATTATCAAATTATTTATTCACGCCTCTGTTCTGCGGAAATATTTTTCAACTCTGCAAGGTAATCAAAATTTCTCCCCAAGGCAGGACTATCAAATATATCTGGCAAGCTTATTCCACTTACCAGAGCAATGCCTTACTCCTTCTAAGTCCGCTTTAGATCAACTAGACAGTATTCAGAGAGATGCTTGTGTAGGATTAACTTGTGCTTCATGCACATGGTTGTCTGCAACAGATGCTTGTGTAGGATTGACTTGCGCTTCATGCACATGGTTGTCTGCAACAGATGCTTGTGTAGAGCTAACTTGCTCTTCATGCACAAAATCTAGTCTTGTTGGTCTCGTATCACTTACCCCACTAACACTAGCAGTCTTATTAACTCTTGGACTCCTCCTAACCTCAACCCTTTTACTAACAGTTTTCTTCTTCACTGGACTTATAAAATTAGTCATACCACTTACCCCACTAACACTATCAAACAAAAACCTCATTCTAATTGTGTAGGAATAATTGGAGGGAACCACAGTCTTATAAAATTGGCTTCATCTGGTTTCCCATTATTCCAAAATGAAATTAACACCGTTTCGGATTCACACTTATCATCCTCATCATTAAATAAAAACAATTCAAGTTTTGGATCCATACCATGTTCATTTACCAATCTTCTCTTTAGCATAGCCATGAATTTGTCTCCACTCGTACCAGCTTTACAATCATAACAATACAAGTCCTAGTATCTGCCACCTATATCAGTTATCCAGCAATCCCTATCTTCACTACCCATTCTGAAACATTGAAAATAAATAAAACAAATCAATAAAACATTTAACAAGTCCCTATACATAGCTCATTCTATTGCAGCAAGCTTATAGGGTGAGATTACAAGGGTAATTGCTCACACTTAACCACTATATCATTTAACATTAGCCACCTAACTAGTGCACATTCAATTCAGGGAATCTTCAAGTTACTAAGATAGATACATTTCACAACAAATAAGAGATTGAAGAGCAATTCATACAGTTTGAAACATCCATAGACATTAAAAGATCACTAATATTTGCATGAACCAAGTAAAAACTACTGAAAAAACCAACACAAATTGTAAATTTCTAATCTAGCTTACATGGTAGTTCCCCATTTTCCAAACCCTTCCCAAACTTTAATGATACAGCTGAATTTCCAGATTTCAAATGAAACATATTTAAAATGAAATGAAATACAATAAGCATATGAAATGCAACAGATTTCAAATGCAACTGAATTTGCAGCAGTATTTTCAACTTGCACTAGCATATATTTCAACACAATAAGCACATGTTATAAATCAGTAATCAAAGGGGTTAATCAACACACCAAAAAGCTCATTTGGTCGAATAGAAATAGAGATAGACATAATTTAGAGGAAAAGAGAGAGAAAGAGACACACAATTAACCCTAAATCATATAAACCTCTTTCATCGGCTATAAAATTGAAAAACCCAAAATTATAATCCCTAATTTCGTTTCATTCAAACCCTAATTAAAGTTCTTGAAACCCTAATTTTGTTTCTCTGAAACCCTAATTTCATTTCAAGTCTCTGAAACCCTAAGTCCATAAATCGCAGTTACCAGTTTCACAAGGTTGGAATTCGAAAATCATAAATCGTAAATGAAAATTAGGGTTCAAAGAAGAAATTACATGTTCTTCACTGTGTTAAGAACTTAACAAACGCGACTCTTATCTTTTCTGTCTCATCTATAATTTCTTCTTGATATGGTTCTTCACTGTTCTTCCCTGTCTCTCGATCTCTCTTTGTTTCTCTATCTCTTTCTCTCTCTCTATCGGTCTGGTTTTTCGAAATTTTTTTCCTGTGGATCAAACACGACCAAGGTTGAAGATAAGACTTGAAGCTAGCACTCGTGCGAACCCACACATGTGGCATATGTGTCAGTCATAGTCCATGTGTCAGTCACAGTCCGCATGTTAACAGTTTACATTGCACGCGTGTCATTGGTTTACATAGCTCACGTGCAGTGTAGTCAAAATCGCTCTCCAAGGCCGATTACTTGCCGAGTAATCGCTAAAGGCTATATGAACGAGGCGATTTCCGATTCCAAGGACTTTCCCATTTTTAGCGATTAATGCGGCCAATTTGGATCGATTTTTGAGCAAAACGAGTTAACGATTTTTCGGAGTTGGCCTTGCATGCACTAAAATCAGAAAACAAAATTTTCATAACCCTTAGATGAGAATTATAAAATAGAAAAACCTCTAAAGACATGATAAATACGTTGAATATACTAATATTACACACTTAATTTCATGATAGTGTTAAAATTTTAAGTAAAAATCATGACTTATGGGCAGCAATATATACATTATTAATAAATAGATTCCGAGTATTAGACCAAGTTTTGACGATTTCCAAGTCCGAACTTATTGCTCCTCGCTCCAAGCTCCCCAACCGAGTAGCACCGAGGAACGACTTCGACTACTTTGCTCACGTGTCTACAAATTTATTAGCACACATGTAACATGTCGCGCGATATTTTTTTCAAAGGGAAAAAGAGACAATTCACAACACAGTTGACCAGTCAAAATTAGTCAAAATGCCCCATTTTGACTATTATAGTTAAAAGTAACGGAATTGGGCATTTTGATCTTATGCCTAACGTCCAAGACATTTTCACAATAAGGATTAATTGGGGGCCCCGGAAAATAATTGGGGGCCTCACAAGTTGATCTCCAAATAGCATTTTGGGGTTACCCCTTATCCCAATTTTTTGAAATGGCTAAACTACCCCCAAACCATTAGTGTTAATTAAGTTAATTAGTTAAGTTAGATTAGTTAAGTTAGATAAAATCAGTTTTAGGGAAAAATTTAGATAATAGAAAAATTGTGTTTTTTGTGTTGGATAGAGAGGAAGAAAGTGAGTTTTGGGGGAAAATTTAGGTTATTTGAAATGATTGATTGTAGTGGAGGAAATGATGTAGGTGAAGATTCAAACAACATACATGATTGTGTTGATGGTGAGATTGTCTCATCTAATCCTATGGATTGGATGTTTGATGAAGAGATGTTAATAGAGGAAGCTTTGATAATTGTTGCAAATGAAGATCCATTTGCTCAAAATGAAGGAACCAATGCTCAAAATGAAGAACCCAAAGCTCTAAACAATCAGGTAAACTTCCTATACTCTTCAAATCGCATGAATGGTGCTTCAAGTGGTCGATTCATGGTCACTATACAACAGCTCAGTGTGAGTGTCGTTAGGTCGGGAGCATAATAAACTGACGACCCTTATGAGTCGTCATTTATTTGGCACAAAACAAATGACTCCAATCTTCAGTTATGAAAAGTCGTCAATCAAGTTTGAAAAAAATGACGACTCCAAATCCGCAGTTATGAAAAATCGTTAGAAAAAAAAAGAAGCTAAAACGACCCTTCGAAATAATTGACGACTCTGATTATTCATTGACGATTCTCAAAGTAAAATTGACGATTCAATTGTTTTCTATTGACGACCCTTACACTTTTGTTGACAGAGGAGTTGTATATGAAGGGTACAAAGTCATTAATTTAATAAATTGGTCATCAACATAGGATCGTTAACACATTATTAATTAATTGACGACCCTTACATTTTTTCAAACAGAGAGGTGGTTTGGCATAAACGATGATTAAAAAGGGTCGTTGAAAGAATTGTTTTCACCTACACCTAATGGTTAACGACTTATCATGAATGAAACATCCATTTTACAGTACCAAACCCATGTGTAGCCTTGATAGTTCGAACCAAGGTTGTCTTCATTGTAGTCTCCATCGACGTTGCTTCCCTGACTACTTTCGAATTAATCCAACACGTACATATTCAAATCACCAGCTCTAACCAACTACTCCACCTTCCAACAGTTCCGGTAACCCCCATTCCATTTATTTTACCACCTAAATATCTCTCTGCTTGACAAAGAAATAAAACTTTCTTTTCTGCATAAAGAACATGCACTACACCATTTTTCCTGAATCGTAACGGTTTTTGAGCGTTACGAATCGGGGTTGTAACGGTTCCCAACCGTTACGAAACACGGTGCTACATTTTTTTGTAACGGCCCACTAGCTGTTACGAATTTATTTTGCAATGGCTTTTGTAACGGCAAGTAGCCGTTACTACGTGGCACTCTCGTAACATGCGGGAGCCGTTACAAATTTATTTTGTAACATTACATTGTAACATGTTAAAGCCGTTACGAACATTTTTTGTAACAGAAAAAAATTACTGCCGGTCAACATTAACCAGGTCAAAATCAGTCAACTATGACCAATTCTGACCAGGTCAATATTAACCGGCAGCTCATCCCTGGCCGGTAATAAACTGGAATTTCAACTAACCTGCATACACATTTCATTTTACTGATCATCCCAATTCATATCCACACATTCATATAAAAAAACACAAATTCTTATAAGTACCAATTTTTTTTGCCAAGTATGAAATTCAGAGGGAATACATAGAAAAATTTACCAAGTTCCAAAGTTCAGTTCATAGAAACTTAAAAAACTTTCTAAGTTCTCAACTTATTTCTAAGTTCCCAACTTAGTTCTAAGTTTTTCCATGTCATAGGATAAATAAACAGAAACATGACTCACATAATATCGTTCTCATGTCGCAGACTGTTGCATCAGAAGCGGAACTGGTGAAGCTGATAGAATCCAATGCGACAACATCTATGCATTTTTTTTTGAAAGAAACTATGCATCTTCAATCCAATGGCCATTGCTCTTACAAGAGCTCTCTTCCAAGAAAGAAGCATCTACGCGGTACTTCCCCTGCAGACACAAAACACTGTTAATAAAGGTTTAACAGAGATGTTAAAGAAGAAATTTAGGCATATCATCCGATGTAGATCTGACTTCTGCAGCACTTCTTGCGTGAACAGAAGAAGATGCGGCATCAACAATACTGTAAGCTGGTGTGCCATCTCCATTAGTGCTTAATTTAGAACCCTCTTTGTCTTTGATGCGAGACCTTGCCAATACAATATCAGCAAGAAATGCATCTCTTTCATTATGTGTTTTGCTGCCATCTTCTCTTGGCAATGCAGTTTCCCTGCCCTTCTGAGGTTCCACGTTCCTTTAACATTTGCTTAATATCACATGAGGCATTTATGGTCGGATAAAAGACAAACAAGATGAAATTATTTGGACACCAAATAGTACTATTATTGCTCACCTTCATCATCAAGTTTTTATGGATATTCTGTAGGCTCATTGATGATACACATAACACTAACACCAGCAATGACTCCAACATCCTTTGTAGATTGACGATGTGACTCGTTGAAGTAGGTGAGTACGGTAACAACGGTGTTCTTGACTGTAGAACCAAGGCATGCCTCGGAAATTTCACGCATCTTAATCAAGACCATGGATGAGATTTCTTCTTCAGCAAATTGCTTGTCCTCACCCTTGTATGAGACTTCAATCATGGGTTTGCCAGTAACACCAACAATAATCTTGGAGGTCCAGTGCTTAATATCACCCTGGACTGTTGGGTCACTTAGCCTCCTTCCAATTATACGCTTTGCATCTACAAATATTTCAAACACAAACAAAGTTCAATAAACTTTCTAAGAGATCCCTAACTCCAAAAAACTCATCCGGCATTAAAGAAAATGGGTGATATAGTTAACAACCCACTATATTTTAATAAATGATGTAATCAAAATACCGTCGAAAATAACCTAACCAAGAGAAGCAAGCTATTAATGACCATGAGAAATATTAGTTTTTGCGGTAAGACTTACTTCGAGAATGTTCCTGCAAGCTCCAAGTTCGCCCTTATTGTATCCCCTAACACAATAAGGTTCATCTAGTGTAAAGGCATCATAACTTGGGAGATCTGCGATACATCCACCATAGTGACCATGGAGGACTAGCACAGGTGGCGGTGGTTTATCAACACCTTCAACCGGTTTCAACTGGAGGAATTTGGTGTATGTCAACTGGTGGCGGTTAAAGAATGTGAATTTGCTTCCAACAAAGAGCCCTTAGTCTACCTGCAATTTTATAGTACACAAGTAAGAAAGGATTCATTGGATTGTTTTTAAAATGTTGGTGTTTGTCATCCAAACATACGAAGTTCTAAGATACATCAAACCATGTTTTTTGAAGATCCAAAAATAGTTAATTTAGCGTAAATATCACATGAAAGACATTCCTCTTACCAACAATTGCACCGTTAACTATCTTGGTGTTATCCAACGTAATGTTTGCTTGGAAGAATCCCAATTCGTCAACACCGGTTCCACTAAGAGTTATGGGAGGTCCATCTGCACAGATTCCTCGGTTAGGAAACTGTCGCTGACCATTTTGAGATATATTGGTACTTTCATTCTGTGTAATGATTTTCTCCAACACCAGGCCATAAGTAATTTTGCTTTGACGAGTGAAGTTCTGAAAAGATAAATAACAATGTATTATGATTTATGCATCACCTCTGTTATGTTGGCTTTCACACCTGCTCAATCAACCCATATAGGTGGAAACTTCATCCACCCCTGGCCCTCCAGTAAAGACTAGGCTCGGTTTACCACTGTTGAAACAGCTTGAACGGAAGGTCCTGTTGCGAGGATCTTTTACGCCATCAAGATATGGATGTATGTACTCAAACTTGAAAGCAAGATCATCCTGAAGATGAAAGACATACATTCATGCTCTAAAACAATCTTTAAATGGAATATAAAGTTATAAGTTAATCGGGGCACATTACTTGAGGATCAATGAAGTTACTGGTGGTAATTGAGCCAAGTAAGGATCTGTTCAGCCTTTGGATATTCCGATTCTCAAAAATGTAACATTCGTATTCAATCAATGTTAAATGCCGAAATTCACATCTTTTGAGTCATGAATAAAACAAGTCTTTAGAGATTGTAGAGATAAATTACCAGGGTGGGACGACCTTGACGTTGTGGTACGATACTCCACTCAGTGCTCACTTCTGCATTATACTGCTCAAGTTCATTAAGCTTTATTTCAAATATGAATCCCCATTCGTTCTTCTCATCTGGTCGTGGATTCACTTCGATATCAGAAAACAACGTAAGTGAGTGTATATTCCTCAGGGCTACTTTTCCTACTTTTATGTCGAACACATGACCTTGTCGAAGCTGCAAAAAAAAACAACCACAGTTCCAAAATTCAAAACAACAATACGCCAAATTACCTAATCTATGAAACAATTAAGATCCCCAACACACACCTGTTTGGGAAGTTCTCTTCTAACTACAAAAAGTTGTATGTTTCCATCAACCACATTACCAAGCTTATCTTGGAACTGTATAACCAACTGAGTAATAACCACATTACCTGCCATGTTAAAGAGACATAAACTTAACACTAAACCCTATTTATGCAATGAACAATACATACGACAACTGAAATCGTAAATCAGAATCAGAAATCTAATATGCTATCAGTTCAAATTGACTAATCTTGAATAATAACTATGTACATCATAATTGAAGGTTTCTAATCTGTTTACAACGATTCAAATCAAACCCTAATTAAATATAGCTTCGTCTGCAGAGAATCAAACCCAACCATAAGAATTTCAATACCAAATCAAACGAGTAACAAGAAACCATAAAATCGATTGAAATACTGAAACCCTAAAACCTAATTTACAAACTGAAATCCTACATATGATAAATACTTATAGAGATCTGTGAAATCGAAAACCCAAACTTGCGTAACATATAATTGAAGATCAATTCTTCAAAGATCAGATGATTTGATAACGGATTAGATAAAACCCTTAAACTGATGATGATGAAATAACTGAAATCGAAACCCTAAACTGATGATGATGATGATTAACAGATGATTGAAGAACTGAAATCTTCAGTTGAGAAGAACTAAAATCAGATGTGGTTAATCTGCAAATCTGAATATTCAGGGGAAAGAAAAGAGAAATGGGGTTTACTCGAAGAGAAGGGGGAGAAAAAAAGAGAGAGAAAGGGAAAAGAAGAATGGGGTTTACTCGATGAGAAGGGGGAGAAAATTATTTCTTCAAGGGTGAAATTATCCTCTAGTGTAATTCATGTTGGGTGGAAAAAAATGGCGCATGGCCGAATGGCACACGCGCTAATAAAGCTGTTACCCGACTCTAGTGTGACCAAGCGTGTGAGTAGCATGCGTAAAAAGTTAACCTGTTACGATTCGTAACAGTTGGAACCTGTTACGAATCACAAAAAAAATTCGTAACGGTCGTAGCCTGTTACAACTAGGTTGTAACGGCTTTTTGTAACTGGAAATTTTGTAACGGCTGCTGGGCCGTTACGAATTTTAGTTGCTATTCGGGAAAAATGGTGTAGTGATGAAATGTTGATGATGCTCTAACATATTACTAGGACATGCAGTAGTGGAGTAGGCCACATCCTTCGTTTTCATTTAACTCTTCTCCTGTTTGTATCACAGCACCAAGTCACATTTTTCTTTTATTTTATTTAGCCAACATGGACCCATACTGTAAACCCAATGACATTCGTCAGTTTAGTATTACTATATACTGACGATCCTTTCATATTAAATGAAAGTCGTTAGAAAAAAAGAATAAGCTAAAACGACCCTTAGAAATAATTGACGACTCTGATTATTCATTGAAGATTCTCAAAGTAAAATTGACGATTCAATTGCTTTCTATTGACGACCCTTACATTTTTGTTGACATAGGAGTTGTATATGAAGGGTACAGAGTCGTTAATTTTATAAATTGGTCGTCAACATAGGATCGTTAACACATTATTAATTAATTGACGACCCTTTCATTTTTTTTTCAAACAGAGAGGTGGTTTGGCATAAACGATTATTAAAAAGGGTCGTCGAAAGAATTGTTTTCACCTACGCCTAATGGTTAACGACTTATCATGAATGAAACATGCAGTTCAAGGTTAACGATTTTTCATAAATTGTTGGTAGGGTTGTTTTCACCTCCACCTTAATGGTTAACGATTTTTCATAAATTCCACATGCAGATCAAAAATCGTTAAACAACAAAACTTCGATGTTAACGACCTTTTTTCTGAAACTTCAATTATAAATCAGATGAATTTTTTTTCCACAGTCGTTAATGGACAAAATGGGGACGATAGGGAGAAGGAGGGGGAGTTTAGGTTTGGAATGAAAATTGGGGGCCTATCTTAAGTGTTAATAGGATTTTAGGGTTAGTTTTTAGAGAAGGATAAAATGATATTTTCACCATCATTTTAAAAGCCTCCTAACTTTTCTGGTGTGGATATAAATTTGGTCAGGCCCCCAATTATTTTCCGGGGCCCTACCTAATCCTTGTTTCACAACCTTGGGTAAAAAAAAAAAAGTGCCGTAATTGCTTTATTCTACTTCTGATCCTTTCTCTTATACCCGTACCTTCACCAATTTGGTGGTCTCCACCTTTCCATCCATAACCATCTCCTTTATCCCACTTTCTCTCCACTTCCGAAACGTGTTAATCCACTTTTTCTACTTTTGTTTCTTAGTACTTTTCTTCTTTTATTCTTTGATTCTCATCTGTTCCCCCGCGAAACAAAACAAAACCCTTTTTGGTCCAATATTCTTTTCTTCCTTAAAGGATTCTGTCTGGTCCACGTACTACTGTTCCTCCGGTTCTTTTTCTATATCCTATCCAGCTTCATTATTTTCCACAGGCCGTGTCATCGGTATTTTATATAATTCTTAATTTTGACGACGTGTTTCGTCAACCCGCCGAATCCCAAGCCGAGTTCCAACGTAAATTTATGGAATCACAAAGAAAAAGTCTTCAACATCTAGCACAAACGAAGCTTATTTTGGATCAAATAGATTGGTCACAACTCGATACCCTTCATGAGGTTACTCCTCAAATGCTAGAGGCTCAGGCACCAACGCTTTCTTCACCAACAATAGAAATACCATCAACACCTTCTTTGCAGGTTTCGAAAGTTATTCAAGTTGTTCCTGTTGTTGAAGATCAAAAATCATCCACAAAGATGTCTGTTGATCAAACGTACTCCGGGAAAATTACTATAAAAGATATACCGTACAACGTCGCCAACAGTTTTAGCGTTAAACGATCTATTATATGGTGCTACACTTTACTATCATTAAAGTACTCAAAGTATATATTACTTGTTGGACGGGTCATTTACAATATTTGGTGAACTCGACGACTTCTTTTCAAGATGGCGGGCCTAATGCAGCACATGTTCTTCATTATTTTCTCAATGTAGGAAATACTCATAGGTCCTAGAAATAATATATTAGGATGAGTTTGGTCCAGTTGACTGAGTTAACTGTCTGTTTGGTCATTTTTAAAAATATAAATTATAGTTTGGTCATAGAAATAATAGTTTGGTCTTTGGGTGATGTCATGGATGATGTAATTGTCATCTTGTAGTGACAGAAATACCCTTTTGGATCCATTATATCATCCATGACGTCACCCTAAGATATATATAGTCAATTATCAAGAGAGACGATATTATTTTCAGATTTACTTTCTCTCACCTCCATATTTTCAGATCTGCATTCTCTCTTTTCGTTTTTTCTTTTCTCTGCAACTATTTTCTCTGCTATTGTAAAGAAGATGAAGAGATAAATAAACTGTTGATGTTGATTAAATGATGAAGAAAACGATGGAGAAAATGATTGATTAAGTTTTGGATCTCTGTTTGATTTTTTCATCTTGATTGGTTTCAGATCTCTGATGAAGAAGACGTTTTTCGGATCTCTGTTTCTACTCGTGCTGAAGATGAAGATGATGTTTTGCTGCTCGTGTTGAAGATGGAGATGAAGATGAAGATGATGTTTGTTGCTCGGGTTGGTGATGAGAATCTTTTTATCTTGATTGTGTTGAAATCTTTTTTTTTATGCTGTTGTTAAAGATGATGAAAACGATAAATATGATGAAGACGATGATGTTGATGTTCAAGACGACGAAGATGATGATGCTGCAGTTCATTCCAGAAATGAACTCTGGTTTATATAGGTTTTTATTAGGAGTTCATTCCAGAAATGAACTCTGGTTTTTTTTTTTTTTAATCAGGAGTTAATTTCAGAAATGAACTCTGGTTTATATAGGTTTTTATCAAGAGTCAATTCCATATATGAACTCTGCTTTTTTTTTAATCTGGAGTTCATTTCAGAAATGAACTTTGGTTTATATAGGTTTTTATCATGAGTTCGTTCCAGAAAGGAACTCTGGTTTATATAGGTTTTTATCATGAGTTCGTTCTAGAAATGAACTCTGGTTTATATAGGTTTTTATCAGGAGTTCGTTCCAGAAATGAACTCTGGTTTTATATAGGTTTTAAAAGGAACTATTAATTGGGGGATATGGATTTTAATTGGGGGATATGAATTACTTCCCCCAACCATTTGTGGCTGATAAGGGGTGTCTTTTGGGTGCGAAAATACCAGAATATCCCTTCATTAATTAAAAAACATTATGAAATTACTGTAATGCCCTTTCCCTAAAACAATAAAATCTAAATACCAAATTCATATATCCCCCAATTCAATTTGTACCGGCATAGGGTTAGGTTTAGAAAAAAAATTTCTTCATCGTCTTCATCGTTCATTCTTCATCGACGATTAATCGTTGAATCAAAAATTTCTTCGTTGACTAACCTACCATAACCATGCCTCCACGAAAGAAATCAAAAGCAAAACGGAACACTAAATCGATTGCTCAACAAACACATGAGCAACGAATCGAGAACATTGCTCAAGAACTAGAAGAGGAAGAAGCATCCAACTCGGATGATCAACCAATCATGGATTCTCTGAGAATGTAAGTGTTTTTTAGCTCATTTATGATTGTTTTAATCGATTTTTAGCCATGGGTTTAGGTTAGAATCGCCAAAATTGGTGAAACTGTGGAGTTGCAGAGAAAACCGGCATTCAATCTTAGTTTGAACACCATGCCGGTTTAACTTCCTGAACCTCGAAATATCAATACCGGCATACGATAGTAGTTGAACACCAAACCGGCTTGAGTTCCTGAAAATTAGATTTTAGGACCGGCATTCGAATTGGGTTGAAGGCTATTCCGGTAGTCAACTAAAAAAACACAGAATTTTTTTTTTTTTTACCGGCATTATATCTAGGTTTCGTCATTGCCGGTTTTGAAATACCGGATCGTGTAGTTCAATTCGTGTATGCCGGTTTGACACTTGAAACATTCAAGAAGAAAAACTCAAAAACCGGCATGCTCGATATTTGAACATATATGCCGGTACATGTTACCGCATTAGTTGTTTTAAGAATTTCAATGCCGGTTTACAAACTGTGATGACTTTTCTTATGTTTGTTTCGTTTGTTTATGTTATAGGTCAAAAGCCAAAGTATCGAGGAAAAATAAAGGTCCTATTCTCACTAAAAAAAGGAGAAAGGACGGTCTTGATACTCCCCAGTCCCTGCCTCCCCGGGGGATAGATGCGGGTCGCAAGAAGCGTTTGGGGTTTCAAACAAGAGGGTTAGATTGGGAGAGTGGTGGTGAACGTAATGCACTTAGAATCCGTGAAGGTACATTTGTGAACGATGAGAATGATGAAGGGGACAATAGGATAAAGATGATGAGGTTCCCCCAAGTCAATTAGCAATCCAAACCGGTTGGTGAGACTAGTCAACAACCAACACAAGGCAAGGGCAAGGGCAAACACAAAGTTAAAGGTTGTCACCTTCCTCACATTGATGACATGATACCCGACCGCGGTGATGGTAAAATTTGGGGTCAAGCTCCAGAACCGAAAGTACTCTTTGGATACAAGAACTCTTGGGCTCGTACAATCTTTCAAACTTATGTAAGTATTTTTTATTTTGTGCATGTGCATTGTTTTATTTTTTACATTATCTCTTAATCGTATTATGTCTTATTTGTAGGATCATACTAAGGCTGTGCGTGTTTGCCGAAACCAAGCCGCTACTGAGTGGAAATTGTCGTTGGAACATGAAGATGTCCAAACATTAGTAAGGAACTCGGGTTTGTATTCTTTGGTTGAAAATTACTTGAATCCAGATATCACACCGTCAATTGCTTTGTCGAAAGGTATCATGGTGAAACCGATACAATGCACTTCCCGCTCGGGGAGATGACCTTGATTCCCGAAGATGCTTATGCCATTCTAGGCTTGAATGTTATCGGAAAATCAATTTCGAAGGAGTTGAGTCTCGGGACCTAGATTGGATGAAGTTGCACGATTTGACCGAAAAGTTGTTTGGTTGGGACTTCAAAACTTCTTCGGATAGCTTTTATGTAGCATCGAACGGAAGTAAGACGAAGACATTCAAGCTGACGATGCTTAAGAAGATGTTTGAAAATACAAAGGCTAGAAGCTTGGAGGCTGGATGGGACCCTGCACAGATTCGCTATACCGCCGCCGCGTACTGTTATACCTCTTGGGCACTAGGGCATTCCCCGACAAAGTAATGGCAACCGGGTAAGTGCAAACTTTCTCCAAGACCTTGACCCGTTGGAAGGTGTGTGTGGCTATTTTGGGGCACCGCGGTCATGGCACATTTGATGGCGGAGATGAGAAGGGCTTCATTGGCTAAAACAAACCAATTTGTCGGGAATTTCACTATACTCCGTGTACAATTTTTTTTAATCTATGTTCACATGTATTTATTTAACTTTTGTTCACATGTATATTGTTCACATTGGATTAGGTGTGGTGTTATGAACACTTCCCAACCTTGTTCAAGGACTGCCCATTCTTGAAGATCAAAGACCTTCCTGAACCCGATATCCCTAGAGCTCGAGGTTCGAGTTTCACAAGAATCCGAAGCCCGGTAACAAAGGTCGAGTCATCGATATGAGATTGGCTCTGGATGCTATGAGGAAGGAAGACGTTGTGTTCGACACTTATAAGGAGATTAGAGGATACCGTCAAATCCCAAGAGATGTTGCATTGTACCATGGTCCTTTGCACCACCCAAGAGGATACATCATGGCCGACCCATGCCGTGTGATGCGCCAACATGGATTTAAACAATTATCCCGTTTTTGGTCGACCTCTGATGATAATTATCTTATTTACTTTTCTCAGTGCAATTCAACTCCCAACAAGTTGCATGTAGTGTATGATCCAGAACCGGAACCAACACATTGGATGGAAAGAGACCCACGTCGTTTGGTAGATATTAGTAAGTGGGAGCTATGGAAAATGGTTATGAAGTTGATGACAACTATATGAGGGATTACCTGGAATGGTCACATCCTTATGTCGTGCGCCCTCCCTCCGTGGAAGCTCCACACCAAGAAAACCCTCCTGTTGAAATTCCTCCACCTCCACCACCTACGATGGCCCAACTTCTCAAGACTCTCTAATGGTGGTAAGTTTTCTTAATTGGTTATAGTTATTAAATGTAAACATAATCATATATTAATATATATCCTGATTATGTATTTGATGTATTAAACTAGCGACGTCGACTTGGCAAGGTTACGAAGATGTTAGGTTGCAAGCATAAGGATGGAGTTGTGCTATCTCTTCAAGAAATCAAGGAACTCGAGGAAAAGCTTCATAGAATTGAAGAAACCGACCCTACTGTCAAAGCTATGTATGGGGAAACAAGGAAGGCGCCAACCCAAAAGAAACAAAAGACTAATTAGTGATGGTTAACTCTTTAGTTTTATGGTTACGTCAAAAACAATTTCAAACTTGTTTTGGTTTGTACTGTGGGTTAACTCTTATATTTACTTTGGTTTATGTTGAACATGATTAGAGTTTTGGTTTGAAAGTTAAAATGTTCCTAAGATAGGACAGCTCATTGTTTGAAATACCGTTACACATACCGGCATTTCTGAATTCATCAGTGTTTCACAAACCGAGATAGTAAAATTCAAAATCGACATGTACCGGCATTGTTGTGTTTGCTAAGGTCTATGCCGGTATTCAAAATCTCCAAAAACTATTAAATAAGTGATTAAAACCGGCATATGAATATTCATTTTAAGAATGCCGGTATTCAAAAACTCTTTAATTATCTCCTAATGGAACTGTTCCCAAAACCGCATTGAATTTATTAAACATTGTATGCCTATAGTAGTTATATTTGGTTCCTCAACCTGAATAGAATTTCCTCAAAACCGCATCATCGTTGTATTACGTTGAGTGCCGGAACATAGTACCGCGTAGTTTTACTTCATCCATTGTCTCACGGTTTCAGCATTGAATAACTAACGGCTAGTTTTTTAAACCATACTCTATAAAACATTAGTTCCGACGTGGGATCTGAGTTTCTTATTGTGCCGTTACTAAAGTGGAAAAGAGCCGTTATGACTAAATCTATTTAAAGGAATGGATACACCCATTGCACTTGATACCTCACAGATATATCTCCAATGGATTATTACTCACCGCCTGCCAATTTCATCAATTCCTCGAAAAAGAAAAACGTTTGAGGAGCATATTGTCCACTCCGACAGGAATTCAATCATCAACCACGACCAACTCCATTGCCACAATACTAAAAAAACTAAGAAGGAAGGAAGAAACCACCAACTCAATTGTCGCAATGGAGGAAGAGATAAGTAAAAGGAAGAGAGAAGAAAAAGAGGAAGCAAAGATTGAACGTTATCGTCAAAAAATAGATAACATCGTGAGCGGAAGCTCGGGAGAGGTTAAACATCAAAAAGAAGCTAAGATAGAAGAGATGTTGAGGAGGAAACAGAATGGATTAGGAATTACTACTTAGTATTGGATTTGGCGGAGGATGAACGCCCGTCAGAAGTGTTTTGGGGCCTTGTAATGAATGGTTCTTACAAGCATTACACGGTTAACGGTAAGAAACGCAAAACTAAATACGCTGATCAAATAGTACGCATTCGAACAACTGCAGTCATCAAATCATGTCTCAAATACAACGAATTCCTATCAAGATACGGTGGTGATAGGTATAAAGCTCGTGATGCATATACGAAGGGAGACAAGAGCCTTTTAGGCATTTCAAGTCGCTTTGCTTGTTCAATCTAATTCCAATAAATTATTTTAAATTGTATTACTATTGATATCTTTAATTCTATGTGTAACGTTATTCCCTTAAATGATGTTAGTTGGAAAATGCTTGAGATCTTATGTTTGTGGTTAATGGTGTTTATTTCGTGAAATTTCGTTCAAATACCAAAGAATAACTATGAGTTAAAAAATAAGAAGTTATGAAATCTTAAAACCGCATCATGTATATGTTTACTTAAAGATGCCGGTTTACCACACTAAGAAGTTAAAAAATAATGAACTTGTAATGCCGGATCACCGGTATGTAATTGTCAATGCCGGATTCTCGTTTAAAATTTCATTCAACTTGGTTGATTTGGTTAGAATTTCATTCAACTTTTTTTACTTACAATTTCATTCAATTTGTTTGACGGTTTCCAAATATGACGGTTTCCAAATATTTAATGAGTCATTGGAAGGTTACAAAATCGTGGGTTTCTTTAATGACGGTTTCAAACTTCCAAAGCTATATAAGTGACGGTTTTGGAAAGAAAACTATTCGTTCTATTCAATCTTTCCCTATTTTTTTCATCTATTATACCAAAACAATGGTTCGTCGCAAATCTCGTGATAACCCCAATGCAGAAATACCTGTTGATGCGCAACAAACTCATGAAGAGTCTCCTGGTGAGGCGGAAGTAACAGATTTGATTCGGTAAGTCATGTATAACACAAAGTCTCCCGTTGAATTGAAGTAGTTTTAGGGTTTATCCAATAATATACAACACAAAGTGAAACTTGATAGGAGTTCATGATGGATTAAAATATCTTTTTAGGGTTTTGAAATTGCATTCTAGTCAATTGAGTTCAATTTGAAAAACAAAAAAAAAAATTAAGTTTTGGGTAAAAAATTACGTAAAACCGGATTCCAAAAATTATCACTGGTATGCCGGTAATTGTTCCTGGTTCACGGTATGGTAACATACAATGCCGGTTTTTGTTCCCTAAATTTTTTAAATTCCTGGATACAATTCAACAAAAACCGGATCTTCGTATTATTTGATATAATGCCTAATTAAACCGGCATATAGAATAGTATTAAGCCGTGAATGCCGGTTTTGTGTGTGTTCATTTTGTATGCCGGCATGCACTATATAAATCCGTTTAACGTGTTGGAACATAGGTCTCACGCACCAAAAAAGGACAAAGGAAAAGGAATAGCGGCTACTACAGGTGTCTCAACTCACACTGATGATGATGATGATGAGAATCAAACTCCACAAGAACCGGAACAAGAAGGTGGCTCATCTTCACAAGAAGGTGGCTTAGGACAAACTAATGATGAAAAGGCACCCCCACCTCACTTCCCTGATACGTTAGACTTAATTCCTCACAGAAATGATGGAAAATATTGGGGTCAACCGATAAACCCGCAACTTTTATTTTCGTATAAAGACTCTTGGGCTCGATGGATCTATCAAACTTATGTAAGACGTTTGTATCTTGTTATTCTATTATTTACACGTGATCAATTTAATAAAGTTCGTGATGATTTTATAGGACCACAGAAAGCCTGGCGTGTTAGCCGCCATCAACAATCGGATGTCCGGCTTTTGGAGGATGAGTGTCCTATTGCTCAAGATATAGTCAAAGCATCCGGGTTGTATCCTCGCGATAGAAAATTATGTGGCCACCGATACCGTCACGGCAAACTGATTTTTGGAGAGGTTTTATGGTGAAACCGACACCATGCATTTTCATTTTGGCGAGATGACCATTATCCCCGAAGATGTCCAAAGGATAATAGGACTAGAGGTTCTTGGGAAACCGGTTAAGGTAGAAGACAAGTCGAAGGACCTAGGGTGGGAAAAGATCTATGAGCTAACTGAAAAGTTGTTTGGATGGAACAAGGAAACCACGATGGCAAATTTGTACAAGAAACAAACTTCTCGACAAAGACTATAACATTCGTCCAACTCACTCAATTGTTTGGGAATACAAAGAACAAGGAATTGACTCCCGCACAAGCTCAACAAACCGCCGCAAAGATATATGTTGTTCATTTTGGGAACCGCTATATTCCCCGACTCTAATGGTAACAGGGTGCATTTGAACAACCTACAGTTTTTGGATCCGTTGGAAGACGTTCATAAGTATTCATGGGGCACCGCTTTCTTGGCACATTTTTTGGTAGAAATGCGTCGAGATTCTAAGGCGAAAGGCCGTCAATTTAATGGGAATTTCACTGTGATTCAGGTATGGTGAATTACTTATTTTTTTATTGTTATCATTACATTTGTTAGTTTCCAAATATTAATTATCTTATACATTTTATGGGCACAGGTGTGGGCTTACGAACACTTCCGAGATTTGTTCATTGGGTATAGAGGATTGAAAATTTGGCATGACTATGAACCGAATATGGCTCTAGCTCAGAAATACTTCTTCGGCAATACCCCTACTCCTAACAAGAAACGATTTTTACAAATGAGAGAAGCTTTGGACTCATTTTCTGTGGAAGATGTTGTGTTTGACCCTTATAGGAATGTCAGAGGAGTTCACCTTATGAGACATGATAATGTTTCATTTTACAACGGACCGTTATTTCATCCAAAAGGATATGTTATGCATAACCCTCTCCGCGTGATGCGCCAACTCGGTTACAAGCAGAAAGATCTCACAGATACATCATATCATAAATATTCTCATGACTTTACTAAATGCCAATCATATGAGAGCCATACTCTGGTATGCTACGACCCTGAACCAATTCTTGCACATTGGATCGAAAGGGAAGAAGAAGAACTTGTGCTGGATAGGGATGATTGGGAATTGGCTGAGAACGGTGTTGATAGTGAACCCACATTCCTAAGCGGGCATCTACAAGACTCACATCCTTATGTTATACGCCGATACGGTAGCGGTCCCGCCACCACCACCACGTCCATCCACAACTCCAGATACTGTACCCGCACTTATACAGATCGTTACATTGTTGGTGCGTTCATTACTATTCTCTTAATCTAAATCTATCAAATTATAAAACTGTACATACTAAATACATTTTGAAAAATATCCATTAACAAACAATGATTGGAAACTTGTCAAGGTTCTTTAAGAAGAAGACCAAGAAAGGAGAGTTGTCAATCTCAGAAGAAATGGAGAACGTCGTCCAAAAGTTAGACCAAATAGAAGATACTGAGGCAAAAGACTTGTGGGGCTAAAAGAAAAAGAGGGTATACAAGAGGCCAAGAACCGAGTGATCGTGTGGCCTTGATAGTACGTTGTTGTTTATGTTTGTTTGTGTGGATTGGTAATCTGTGAACATCTTTGCTTCATTTGTTTTCGGTTTGGAACATCATAACTTTACATTTGGTTTGTCTAAACTTTGCTTATGTCATTTTATGGGATTAGATCTTTGCTTATGTTATTTTATGTGTCTTGCAATATCCAATTTCTAAGTTTATTTTTTTAAAACCGGCATAGTATTTATCCTGTGAACCATGCCGGTTTTCTTTTTAGTTCCATATTGAAAAAATAGAGTTCCGGATATAGTAGAATTATCTTGTGTACTATGCCGGAACTCTAAAATTCCTATGTGAATAAACTTTCTATGTGTTCTACCGGTGGTGTTATGCATTTTTTTCCAATGACGGCACAAAAAAAAATATCTCGTGAACTTATGGTGTTATTTCGGCACAAAAGAGAACATATATTGAAACGCGCCGGACAAGTATCGGCATAGTAAAGTTTGAATCAAATCACATTGGCACATATGGTTTAATGATTACAATTCAAACTTCCAAAACAACAAAAAGGGGGGGTATAAGTAAACCACATATATCCAAATTACTCATCATCACTTCCACACGTATGAAGTTGCAAGTCATCCTCTTCAAGAGGTTTCTTTGATAATGCCAAAGCATCCCATAATTGGTGATTCTCCTCATTCAATGCCATCCATCCCTTCCATATATTTGGATCAAGTTCCTTGTTTTTAACCATCCCACAAACAGGTGGCAATGGACAATTGTCCTTGAGTTTTAGAATAACGAAATGATTGCCGTTCACGTACGCCAAAACAACTCTTCTCATCTTAAGGGATCCATCGCATTTTTGCCATTTTGGTGTAAATGTGGAGACTATGGTGGGGAAAAATAATGAACAACACAATTAAATGTATCCGCTACTAGATGCCCACAAAGCGGCATACTCATCCAATATTGAGAAGGAAGAAATGTCATTTCCTGCTCGGTCCTAACACTTGAGCACACATATCATCAAACACCTCATCGTGACCAAGCAATTTCTCATAAAAGCTCCTCTTCTTCACAAGTTGATCGGCCATTCTCATTCTAGCATAGCGGCATGGTGTCATTCCTTTACTAACAGCCGTCTCGAAGATTCCTAATTGTTCGGTCACGGCATGATATCCACAATTTCCATCTCCATCGACATCATCCGTGTATGCAATAAACTCGCGAATAACCTCAGGAAGTTGGCCTATGTAAGACTCTATCTTCGTATGATAACTTCTAATGGTCCTACCTGTTATGGGATCCTTATACATCTTCATATTACCATCTTTTAGCTTAATTATATCCAAACCATCATCTGCAATCCCTACACTCCAAATGTCTATGGTATTAGACGGGAGAATATTCTTCCTTGGCCTTCCTATACCCCTTTTCCTTTGAACCTCGGCTACATCGACTATTGGTGTAGGTTCGGATTGCTCAAAGACATGCCCTTGGTTGCTTAATGTTGGTACCTTCGGCGGCCTTCCCTCTTCCTTTGAACCTCGGACACATCGACTATTAGTGTAGGTTCGGAATGTTGACCTTGTTGTCCTTCATAGCTTAATGTTGGTACCTTCGGCGGCCTTCCCCGTTTCCTTTGAACCTCGGATACATCGACTATTGGTGTAGGTTCGGAATGTTGACCTTGTTGTCCTTCGTAGCTTAATGTTGGTACCTTCGGCGGCCTTCCCCTCTTCCTTTGAACCTCGGATACATCGACTATTGGTGTAGGTTAGGAATGTTGACCTTGTTGTCCTTCGTAGCTTAATGTTGGTACCTTCGGCGGCCTTCCCCTCTTCCTTTGAACCTCGGATACATCGACTATTGGTGTAGGTTCGGAATGTTGACCTTGTTGTCCTTCGTAGCTTAATGTTGGTACCTTCGGCGGCCTTCCCCGTTTCCTTTGAACCTCGGATACATCGACTATTGGTGTAGGTTCGGAATGTTGACCTTGTTGTCCTTCGTAGCTTAATGTTGGTACCTTCGGCGGCCTTCCCTCTTCCTTTGAACCTCGGATACATCGACTATTGGTGTAGCCTCAGAACTCGTCGATTGTTGTTGACTTGATATCGGTTCCTTCCTCGGCCTATCCCTTTTATTTGGACCGGAGTTTCCGCGAATCTTGCTTCAAATCTCACTTGCACATAGATCTCGTTTTTTTGTTGCCGCGAGTTCCTCTTCACGGCGAGTCATTTCTTTGAATTCTTTTCTTTGTTTTTTCCTTGGAATTTTAGTTTGTGGTCTACCCTACGGATCTCCCTTTGTTGGCTCTTCACTCGTGCTATCCATGGCCGTGTAATTAGTCTTAGTTGACTCAACAATACTTGTCGGGTAGCCGAGTTGCCACGTGAGTAAGCTCCAAAAAAATTCTTGGGCCTCCTTTGTATCCCATGGTGATTGTCCGGGAACTTCGGTAGGGGGAAGGTCGAAAGATAATTGCTTCCAAAAAGGATCAATAACACCAATAGGTATCACTTCTTCATACTTCACAAGCATATGTCGACACGGAAGCCCCAAAGAAGACATGTCAGGACAAATACACACATCACCCGGTTTTCCATAATTTTTTTCATATTGCATTTGTCTCATCATATGTTTTATTGCCCACCGAGAGACGTTAAACTCTATTCCTTGGAGCAACTTAGTATGTTTAAGAAATGGAGTCATCCTATCCATGGAGCTTTTCTCAAAACCCTTCTTGATCCTATCAATATCGGCCTTAAAGTTTTGTTCCATTGCCTCGGCGACCGTAACCACGTTTCCCAGTTCGGACTGGATGAGATCTTTAAATCTCCCATGTGAGGACTCCGCTATACTAGTTGCTTCATTCCCGTAATGTCTATAACGATTTGTCCACGCACGCACAAATTTTTCCTTCAACTTATCCAACAATTTATCCCGAAAATATGAAACGGCACTTGGATACACTTCGTTATAGATGGCAATAAACATTTTCAATCTCTTTTCATACATGTCCTCGGTAAGAGACCAATAAACTTTCTCCCAATCCTTTAGAAATTCCAACCACCTTTTATGGTTTTCATCGTGTTCTTTGTCGACTCGCTCTTTAATCTTTCCTCTTTCATTTTCTTCTTCTTCGGGTGATAGTTTCTCATTACGAACATCTTCATCAAGTTGACCAACCATTCTTTTTTTAATATCAGCCTTAGAGGGTTCAAACAAAGCATGACAATGTTTTTTCACATTTTCACCTATATGAAATGTACATAGAAAATTTTGTGCATCCGGAAATACGTCGGATATGGCATTCATTAGTGCGTCAAATTGATCGGTTATGATGACCTTCGGACCACGATTTTCCGGGAACAATAATTTCAATTGTCGCAATGCCCAATGATAATTGTAATCCCTCTCGTTTTCCATTAAACACCAAGCCAATGTGAATGTTACCTTGTCCGATGTCTGCCCCACGATGTTGAACAACGGCATGTTGTATTTGTTTGTCTTGTACATGCAGTCCATCATAAGAACATCACAACACGTATGAGCCAATTGTGAAAGCAAAGGATGCGAAATGAATATTTGAAGCGGCTTCTCGTCCGTACCTCTTTTAATGATACGCGTGTAGTTGTGATCCCAAACTATCTTCTCAAATTCTTGCATAACATTCCTCCCTTCCCATTCCAACCTTTTAATAGTTGCTTGTGCGCTATAAATTGTACTTAGTGAAGAAACGTTCATCTTATCCTTTGCCTTGAAGGTTCGGAGAATCACTCTTGGTTTGATACATGCTTTTGTCATCATCTTGACATCCTCGAATTGATCAGGTTTTAGCTTCGCAACTAGGGAGTGACCTTCAAAATCTTTCGGATCGGGGTGGTTGTGACGGCCAAACCACACCTTACATTCCCATTCTTTTTCTTCTTTACTTTCTCCTCTTAGATAGAATACAAGCTTAAAGGGGCACTCATCCTTTCTCGTAACTGTTTTGTATACCCTCTTAGTCTTATTTTCATATACATAACCCTTTCTCTTATGGCTATTCTCCTTGTATTTTCCGCTTCTCTCACAAACCATCTCAAAACGAACATCTGAATGTTGACTATTCCTCACTAAGACACACATGTTCTTAAGAGCCGTCTCTTTTGCCCAAGCAATTACTTCCTTTTCATCTTTTATTCCCTACATAATAATGAGAGATTACAAGCAAATCCCAACATTAAATTGTAAAAACTAGGTGGAAGACTTGTTTGGTAACATACCCGAGGTATTTTATAGTGTTCCGACGTATCCCGATGGAGCGGTTTGGAGTTTGGTTGATCGTTGTACAGAATTATCTAAATGAAAATAAAATTGGATTAGTTAAAACCGGCAGTGTCGATAAGTAAATTAAAGTGCCGGTTTTCAAAACCGGCATACAAGGTAATTGTCATTCTATGCCAGGTATTAAAACCGGCATTTTTACAAATTCAGTTACTATGCCGGGATATCGTACCGGCATACATAGATCAAAAAAAGGAATGCCGGTTTTTAAGTTCAAAATATAATTTGTTTCTGTATGTTTTTCCTATTAAACCGGCACCATCGACATGCAAGGATCTATGCCGGTATCACAAACCGGCATGGTGTGTCATGTACGGTCAGTGCTTATTTTGAGTATTCCATACAATATTCGGTGGTTGGTAAAAAGTAAAATTCAAACCGCATACAATCTTGGTTTGAATGGTACGCCGGTATGTTCTTGAACTTGGGGATATTTTAAACCGGCATTCAAATTTGTATGAATACAATGCCGGTTATAGAGGTTCCGCATGGTATTCATATAACGCGCATGCCGGTTTTTCTCGCTTTTTCGGACAAAATGGCGGTTTCAAAAAAAAAAAACAAATTTTCGACCTCTTTGAAGCATTACCTGTGTGTTGGGGATGCTTGTATGTTGAACATGTTTACTTTCTTGAGTTGGTTCTTCACATAACTCCTCATGGTCACGAAAATCGTGATCCAAGGGTGTTGGTTCATCATATAACTCCAATTGGGAGGTGTTATCATTAACTAAAGATTGAAGATATGATTGTTGTTGTAGTTGAGCCAAGGATTCAGCAGCTGCAAGTCTCTCTTCAAATTCATCTTCCATTTTCAAAAAAAAAAAAAATCTACTCTAAATTTTTTCCCCTCCTTCTACCCACAAAAAATTCAAATAAACTCAAAAACACTAAATATATCCCCCAAATCATTAAGATTTTACTAATCTTAATTAGTAACTAATCCTAATTAGGGAGGGTTAGATTAGGAAATAATAAATTAATTACATAAGGGGTAACCCAAATTAGGATATTCGGATCCCTATTTTGTCCTCTAGTGATATCCCCCAATTAAAATCCATATCCCCAATTAATTGTTCCTAAATTTATTATTATCTATCCTTTTATTTTTCAAGAGAAGAAAAAGAGGTGCTGACCGTGCTTTATTCTACTTCTGATCCTTTCTCTTATACCCGAACCTTCACCAATTTGTTGGTCTCCACCTTTCCATCCATAACCATCCTCCTTTATCCCACTTTCTCTCCACTTCCGAAACGTGTTAATCCACTTTCTCGGCTTTTGTTTGAAGAATTAATTGGGGATATGAGAATTAATTGGGGGATATGAATTACTTCCCCCAACCCATGGTGTGTGCTAAGGGGTGACTTTTGGTTATGAATATATTAAAATACCCTTCCCTCAAAATAATAAAAAAAATTTAAAATCAAAAAACAAAATCATATCCCCCATTTCCATCTCCACTTCTTCCCTCAAAATAAAAATTAAAAACTTAAAATCAAAAATCTAAATCATATCCCTCATTTCCATCTCCACTTCTTATTAATCTTATTTAGGGGTAGTGTTTTGAAACCCAAATATTCTCCATTCCCTTTCAAATTTTAAACTCTCCCCACTCTATATCAAATTCTCTTCACCTCACTTTGGAAACGAATTTTTTTTTTTATTCGGAAGTGATGAAGATCATGCTGAAAGTGATGATGACCATGCCGAAATTGATGAAGACCATGCCGGTACAGTGTTCCCAAGATATGGTCTTTATCAATTCCGCATGGTCTTCGTCACTTCCATTTTGAATTTTTCTGTCTTTAAAAAGCTTGGTACCGGCATGGTCGGTTGATATGAAGACCATGCCGGTATTTTTTTTCCGGCATAGTTTTCATATTTATTTCCTATGCAGGAAAACAATACCGGCATGGTCTTCATATCAACTGACCATGCCGGCACCAAGCTTTTTAAAGCCAGGAAAAATTCAAAATGGAAGTGAGGAATACCATGCCGAATTGATGAAGACCATATGCTTGAACACGATGATCGCATGCCCGATAATTTCCTATCAATGCCGGTAGTCAAGTGAAAAAAAAATCAACATTCGGATACTTTTCATTCTGTTCTGGCATAGGTATTTAAGCAAAATACTATGCCGAACAGTCTACCGCACGCTCGAAAAAACTATTACCATGCCGTACTGCTCAAAACCGTAAAAAAATCAACATTCAGAAGATCAAAACCAGGAAAAAAATCGTAACGAGAGAGCTCCGAACCCCCCCGGATAGTGGCAAACAATTTATGAACATTTCCAACAATTGCCGGCATGAGTTTTTGGTTGAATACCATGCCGGCACCAAGCTTTTTCAGCTGCAACAATGGTGGATTCAAAGAAAAAAAATCAATTTTTCAACCTCTTATTATCAGTAATTATCTCATCACAATCATCTTCCCATTTTCAAAAAAAGAAATTCCTCTCAAATATTTTTTTCCCTCCTTCTACTCTCACCCAAACACAAATAAAAATACACACTAATTTATCCCCCAAATACTTAACATTTTACTAATTATACTTAATCACTAATCCTAATTAGTGGGGGCTAGATTAGGAATTAAAAAAATAATTACATAAGGGGTCACCCAGAATTGCTATTGGGACACCTATTTTGTCCCGTAACTATATCCCCCAATTAATTCTCATATCCCAATTAATTCTTCTTTTATTTCTTACTACTTTTCCTCTCTTATTCTTTGATTCTCATCTGTTCCCACGAAACAAAACAAAACCCTTTGTTGTCTGGTCCACCGTTCACGTACTACTGTTCCTCCGGTTCTTTTACTGTCTAGCTTCTTTCTTTTCCACAGGCCGTGTCATCGTTATTTTATATTCTCCGTCCCTAATTACATGAGCTATTTTGTTTTTAGTTTTGTCCACAAATAGATGAGCTATTTCACTAACCAAAGAGATATTTCTAAAACTACCATTTTAATTGATTATTTTTTCTATAAGAAATATGTATAATTTGATATGCATGTTTATATTTGTTGCGTAGGTATTTTAAAATTCTTTTCAACGGTATAAAGTTTATAAAAAACCGTGATATAGTTTAAGAGATAAATCGTTTCTAAATTTACTAATTATTGCCCATAAGGGTATCATTGTAAAAAAATGCTTAAATATACTCCACTTTCCTCTTTGCCTTAAAATTTGTGCAAACTACAAGTAGCTCATCTAATTAGGGACGGAGGGAGTATAATGTTTAATTTTGACGACGTGTTTCGTCAACTCGCAGAATCCCAAGCCGAGTTCCAATGTAAATTTGCGGACTCACAAAGGAAAAGTCTTCAACATCTAGCACAAGCGAAGCTTATTCTGGATCAAATAGATTGGTCACAACTTGATACCCTTCATGAGGTTACTCCTCCAATGATAGAGGCTCAGGCACCAACGCTTTCTTCACCAACAATAGAATTACCATCAACACACCTTCTTTGCAGGTTTCGAAAATTAGTCAAGTTCTTTCTGTTGTTGAAGATCAAAAATAAGCCACAAAGATGTCTGTTGATCAAACATGCTCCAAGAAAATTACTATAAAAGATATATCGTACAACGTCACTAACAGTTTTAGTGTTAAACGATCTATTGTATGGTTCTACACTTTACTATCATTAAAGTACTCAAAGTATATATTATTTGTTGGACGGGTCGTTTACAATATTTGGTGAACTCATTATTTTCTCAATTCGAGACGAATTTTTTTCAAGATGGTGGGCCTGATGTAGGACATCCATTAGATTAGGATTTATATTTTTATTATTATTGTTACAGCTTAATTAATTTAGAGTAGTATTTCTTATTATTAGAATTACTTATTTTTAAAAGTTATTTAATTCTAAAACATTATTTATTTTAGGGATTTTTTATTTTCCAAGTTTGCGTTTTACAGTTATTTAAATAGGAGACTAGTCATGTGTAACAATACACTGTTATAAACCAATATTAAGATTTCTCAACTATTGTTCTACTTTTATTATCAAATTCTTTATTCACGCCTTTGTTGTGTGGAAATATTTTTCAACTCTGCAAGGTTGGAAATCAAAATTTCTCCCCAAGGCAGGACTATCAAATATATCTGGCAAGTTTATTCCACTTATGACTTACCAGAGCAATGCCTTACTCCTTCTAAGTCAGCTTTAGATCAACTAGACGGTATTCTGAGAGATTACGCCTTCACACACTCCACCAAAACACTATTGTAAAAAAGTTGAAATTATTGCACGGAAATGACGGAAAGGTATGTGTACTTGCCAAAAATTTAGTTCCTTATCTTGGCGAAGGTAATCTACATGCATATGTACACTAGTTGTCTATGGGGTTTAGCTGTCAATCAATCATAGGTGTCTATATATGGCTTGGATTTGCTTGAAAATTACTCCATTTGAGGAAAGTTAAACTACCACACAAGAAAGTACTTGATTCAGTTCCCTACAAACTATGACCTGAATTTGTGTACAGGACTCAGGAGGAACTAAAATTATGCTTACACTCGTAAAGGGAAAAATACACACAACTACATACCATGTCCTTTGAGTCCATCATTGGAAGAAAAAAAAAAACCAACCCTATCTAGAAATAAGTGGCTAGATCATCATGACAACAACATTGAATCTACATTTATTATGGGAATAAGGTAAATCAGGATGATTAATCTAGTTAGACAATCTAACTAATTAATTAACGACGTCTAGAGGCGGTTTCTCTCTGAGAATTGAGGAAAACAGCAGCAACAGGAGTGCCAAGTTCATTCTCTTCCGCAAATTTTCTAACGCTGAATTGATCTCTTGATGCTGATGAAGAACAAGCTGTACCATTGATTGCCAGTGATTGTTGTCTGGTTTTTTGTCTGTAAAGAACAAATACGAACCTATGAATCCCAATATATGGCCTTGGCATTTCATAACTTATCACTTCTCTTCCTGCATATTTACAACCACAATAATTTTATGTAAAACCCACCAAATGTAGTACATGATCTAAGTTAACTAGTACATGATCTCGCGTAATATTCAGATCACCTACCAAATGTAGCATCTGTGGTTCCTGGAATGTCAGTCACAATCCTGTAGTCGATATATGTGTTAATTCAAGTAAGTTTTTGTGGCTATATCTAGCAGGAAAAAAAATAAAAATAAAAATAAACTAATAGTGAAAACTACCAGTGGAGATGTTCCCTCAAGTATGGATCACTAGGACCTGGAACATCTGGGTCTGTCATGACCTGCAGTATCGTAGAAATTAATTAACTAGCCAAAATGCTAATTAAAAGCATTTTCTATAAGAAAGAAAACCATATATATAATGAATGGGGATGAGATGAGAGCGTATATATTACCAGAGTAAAGAAAGATCTCAAATCACCACCTTGAATTTCAACTCTAGGTTTAGCAGTCAAGGAAGAGGGATAAAACTCTCGACCATTCTGAACATGTTTGTTCTGGGGGTAAGTCACAACCATCTTTACAGTTGGGGAGAATGAATCATCAATAACATCTCCAATCACTCTCCCAACTACTAGAGGATCCATTATATATCTGCAGCTTCCCATACTTGCATGCAATGTAATTAGGATAAAAAAAAAATAGATTGAGGAGAACTTAAATAGAAGATGAAATAATTGGTATCTTTCTATCTATCCTTTTTGATCTATATATAGAATCCAGTAGAAGGATAATTCAAAAGACACTCATCAGGAGAACTGAAACATCTTTGTCCTTTGTTGCAAATCCAACCACATAGTTTTGGTAAAAATCATTAAACAGAGGAAGTAAGGGGACTACCGGTACCATAGCATCGCACTTATAACCTGTTAAATAGTTGATATTGCACGTGGTTGCTTGCTTTGGATTCGATTATTGGATCGTAGGCCATTTTAGCATTTTCCGAGAGAAAAGCTAAATTACCTATCGCATTTCCCGCTAAGCTTATAAAGTGCTGCAGTATTTGGATGCCCCTACTTACTTTTTGAAGATCATTGAAAGAGAACACAAATTTTGCCATGCAAAAGTTTATAGTACTAACAAAATGTTTTTTTGCAGATGTGCTTTTTAAGCACGCTTTCATTGTGTCACGTTCAAGACCAAAGTTTTCCACGGAAGTCATCTTGATGCATAATAATGTCGGGGAAATCTAAAGGTGGGGTTCTTGATGTGTTGTTGAAAAACATTTTCCAATCTTGTATTTTCTCATCCACAACCACAAGATAAGACCACTTTACAGTCTTAGTTTGGTCACGATATCGATAGGCGATAGGAAGTTGGCTTTGTGAATGTTATCAGGAAGGAGAACTTTGTTAATGGTATCAGTTGTAATATAGGGTGGCGGAGTAGTGATCTTTTTGAACAATGTCAGTGTTTATTTTCCAGGTCTAGTTCCTTTAAAATTATGTTTGTTAAGCGTCTGAAATACAGTCTAGCTGATCGGCTTGCACGTCGAGCTAGAAAAGATAGTCTCAAGGATCTTTGAGTCTCATTTCCTTCCTTTTTGAACTCTCTAATTAGGAAGGAGAACTTGAATGTTGTTTGTAATTCTCTTCTTTGTTAATACCATGGTGTGTTTCTTAGCAAAAAAAGATAGAAAGTTGGCTTTCTTTATCTACACCATACTTTTTATCGCGGGGATTCTCAGCTACCGAATCAGCCACATGCAATTTACCTGAGAGGTCCTGTTTTACTGTCTAACTTGATGAAATATATTACCTCCGTCCCACTATTAGTTGATCTAGTAGTATAATTTAGAAATGATTTATCTGTCAAACTATACCACGGATATTCGTAAATTTTATATCATTGAAAAGCATTTTAAGACACATACGTAACGAATATAAACATAAGTATCAAATTATATAAAATCAACTATTAACGAGACAAAATCTAAAAACAAATAGGTCAACTAATAGTGGGACAAAGGGAGTATCAAAAACTATATATCCAGTTACATAAAGCCGATGCGGATATAAAATTCATCCTTTTGTTGATCATAAATGAATAAAGATAAAGCCAAAGTGAAATAATTATCAATAAACTCCTCAACATGGTTAGATACATTTGTAATATCCGTGTTCAAATACTTAGCAATAAAGTACCTAAAGACGAGCACCAGTTGTCCCGCCAAAAATCAATCAATGAAACAAAACGTTATTCTCCTACGTGTTAAGCCAGTCAAGATATTGATCACAGAGGTCGTCTCTGAAAAATTAGGTTCAACCCAACTGCAAATTAAGAACTCCTTCGAATTACCATAATCTTTAACAGAATGCTTACCCCCAAGATAGTGATACAAAGTTGTATCAAGAGAGTAAAAAAAAATCCCATCGTCATGCAACCTCGGGGAGTAGATTTTGTTCTCCATTTTGCTAGTTGGAGCAATCGATGAGATACTGGAAGCATGACTAATAAACAACATATTTATGCCTCCCAAAATGTTTAACTTCAACCCAAACCTTTTCATTGTTGTTCAGTCTAAAAATACGAACCCATTTTCCCAATCGGCCAAATAACACACATAAAATATTACCCTCACACTCCACCAAAAAACTCTTGTAAATAAACTCGCAATTAGGCTGGGGTACCATGGCTAGAATTTCCTGACTGGTGCCATTGCCAATTTAAATACTCCCAAAGTTCCATTCAGGTCTAAGCAATAGAAATCTCCCCGATAAAAAACTCGATTGTTAAAATATGGCTTGAGCTTGAGCGTATTCTTATTGGGTGGTGTTTGAGGGTGAAAACGGTTTTTGCTGATTTTTGTAATTTCGGGTGTGTGGGTGAGAAACCAATTTAAAACCTAAACAATATACTGCAAGGGAATACTTTAGATTCGAGAGATCAATTTGTACAAGTCCGTCCTAAGCCAAGAAATGGTCGTTCCAAACTTGCTTTGGTCACAAAGTGAAGGAGAATAGGTTGGTTTTGGGGAGGAAAGCAAGGAAAGTGATGAGACCAGAATAGTTGATTTCTGGAAGAGTAGTTGTTTTTCTACGACTTGTATCAGAAAGTGGGAAGATAACAAATGGAAAGCTAGCAAATGTTTTCTGAGTGTTGTATGCTCCTGACCTGAACTTGTTGTTCGGTGGAAATAGGTGAGACCTATTTATACAAGTCGAGGTGTAACGTACTCTGGTCTCATTAAGGAATGTAAAAAATGGGAGAGTAAATGGGAGGAAGTGGTAACCGTTAACGCATGGAATTGATGTTCCATAAAAAGAACGTTTCACCATTACTCCCTGTATTTACTAACCGCCTCATCCTTATGACACTTCCTTATGACGGGCGTAGTGTACGCCGCACGCTGTAAAACGCCAAACCAATACCCAAAGAGGATCCCCCGGTTTGTGATATGTGTTGATGTCTCGAATGTTTTCGTGGAAAACATGTAGCATATTGTTGTTTCCTGGCAAGCCGAGCTTTGGGGACTTGATGGCTTGGTGGCCTTCAACGGTCGAGATTTTTCATCGTAATAGGAAAGGTAGCCATTGATCATTGCATGCTTTCGTTTTTGGTGGCCGCATAGGGAAGGACAGCATGGTAGTGCGTCAAGGTTGGCATGCCATGGGTATGGCATGTCTTGGCGTGGTTTGGCATGGCCAAACTAGGGTTTCGGGACAAAGGTTACCATGCATTGTCTGGTAATCTTGGACGGCTAGGATTTTCTCTCTTGGGATTGAAGAGCGACCGTTGATTGTCGCACGCCTTCGTTTTGGTAGCCGCATAGGGAAGGCAAGCATGGTGGCGTGGCTGGGTTTGCATGCCATTGGTATGGCATGCCTTGGCGTGGTTTAGCATGGCCAAACTAGGGTTTTGGGCCAAAGGTTACCATGCGTTGTGTGGTAATCTTGGACGGCTAGGATTTGCTCTTGGGATTGAAGGGCGACAGTTGATTGTCGCACGCATTCGTTTTCGTATCCGCATGGTGGCGTGGCTAGGTTGGCATGGTGGGGACAAAGGCTTGGCATGCCGTTTGGCACATGGTGCGTCTAGCATGGCTAGGGCCAAGGCAAGGTGCGTTTGGCTTGGCATGATGGGGCCAAGGGTTTGGCATGACGTTGGCACATGGTGCGGCTAGCATGGCTAGGGCCAAGGCAAGGTGCATTTAGCTTGGCATGATGGGGCCAAGGGTTTGGCATGTCGTTGGCACATGGTGCGGCTTGCATGGCTAGGGCCAAGGAAAGGTGTGTTTGGCTTGGCATAGTGGTACCAAGGGTTTGGCATGTCCTGGCTAGGGTTTGGCGTGACCAAGCTAGGATTTTGGCATTGGGCCAAAGGTTAGCTGGTGGTTTTGGATGGCTAAGATCTGCATCTTAGGTGGAATGGTGGTCGTTGATTGTCGCATCCCTTTGTTTTGGAAGCCAGCGTTGTTCATGGCATGTTGGGACGGATAGCATGGTTAGCTTGCCATAGCGTGGAGATGTGGCTGGCATGGTTTTCCATTGGCACAGTGGTGCAACTAGCATGGTTGGCATGCCTTTGGCGCGGTAGGTGTGGATGGCACGTCTTGTCATTGGCACAGTGGTGCGGATGGCATGGTTGGCATGCCTCTGGCGCGGTAGTTGTGGCTGGCACGGCTTTCCATTGGCACAGTGGTGCAGCTGGCATGGTTGGCATGCCTTTGGCGCGATAGGTGTGCCTGGCACGGATTGCCATTGGCACAGTGGTGTGATAATTAGTGTTTTGGCATTAAAAAAAAGGTACCCTAGTAATTTTCTCGCAGTTATATTAAAGGGTTCAATAAATGTGCTTGGTGGAGACATTATTACTCAAGTTCTCTAACGTCATTGTCTGACTAGGGTTTTACGATTTTAACCCTAAGCTAAAAACCGCCATCAATATTAAGTCCCCTGCTTAGTTCGGAACATGGGCATTGTTGCGCGGTAAACATATGATGGTGACAGACAATGACGGAATCGAAACGTAAGTCATGCAAGATGGTTAGAAAAGTCCGACTAACCTTTTTTGAGAGGTAAGGAGAGTTCATGATCCCGCGTTTGGAAGCCTTGCATAGATTCTATTTGTGGTGTAGACCGTGAAGTGGTGAGATGAGGATCGTCGGTTAGGTCCGGCAACGCATCATCTTGACTGGGTTAGGGAACATCATAACGCTGGCTTGGCGAGTTGGTGCTGGCGCGACAAGTCATGGCACGGACATGTTGGCATGATGGGGCCACAACAATGGAATAGACAACTCGGCGTGGTGCAGTCATGGTAAGGTGATGTTTGGTGAGGCAAGGCGTGTATGGACGGCTTGGAACGATGGGCCAAGGTGAGGCGTGGTTTGATAAGACAAGGCGTGTATAGATGACTTGGCGTGGTGGGGCCAAGGCATGGAGAGGACGGCTTGGTGATTTATCTTCACGGCCCCAGTTGCCTCTTTTCCTTACTTGACTCAAATAGGAAGTCATTTCCTTATTCAAACTCCCAAGCATCACGTCTATAAAAGGGGCCGACCTCTCCTTTTATTTCACGTCTTCATTATTTATTTTTATTTTTATTTTTATTTTTTGGGCGTGTGGTAACAATAAAGTGGACGAGCGAATCCAGGTATGCCTTCCAGCACTTTCTCTTTAACTTGATTTCTTTTTGCTTCCTTGTTGGTACAAAACTCTAGTTGTAGGCGTACCTTTTCATGACCTTGTAGAAAATGTTATTCTTCTGTGTTGGAGTGAATTCTAGCCGTAGGTATGCTTTGAACGAGCTTGTAATAGTATTTAGGCGTGAATACCATAACAATGTTGACCTCCCTAACTTACTGTGCGAAGTAGGCGAGAGATAGTAGCTGTCATTCCCTTCCCATGAAAATATAGTTTCTAGGGTTTACTTATTTCCTTGGTGTGGCCGTGTGTATGGTTCCCATGGTGGGGTGCGCCTCCTTGGTTGGGCGCGAATTTCCTGTTGTAGGGTACGGCCTTGGCATGAGGCGGTGACGCAGGGGACGTCAATCCATATTTATTTGCGCATACGTATTATGACCTCGAAACAAACTGGCTTGCGTCTAGGGTGGATCTCTTTTGTCTGAAAAAATAATTTCCGTGTACTTTCTATAATAATTTTTCACTCATATTGTTCCATAGTAGTTGTTTGGAAGGTGGAAGTACTATGAGAGAATCTTTATTATGTCGTCACTTGAGAAAAGTTTTGCCGTACCAAAAGACAATGGCAATTCCAAGCCAAACATAAGTGATGAATTCTTCACAACATCGGCCACGATTAAGAGAAACCACCCCAAGTACGTGTCGATTCTTCTGACTGGTCCGGAAAGTGAGGGAGAAGACCGGTCGGTTTGGTCAGGAGGCGTAATAAGGTTTTGTCTTCAGAGGAAAGAATATCATTCCTCTCCTATCGACTTTAAAATCTCTATGAGTCCGTTGCGTCCCCTCGAGAAATGGTTGCGATTCATGACGATCCAGGAGCATGTAAAAACCAATTTGACCAAGGCGTAGACCATTGATGATGTTGCGGCTTCCGCAGTGCTTCATATTGGGAAATATATTCTAGGCTTGGTTTCTTTTATTTCCAGATGGTGTCCGGACACCCACACAACAATATGTAGGTGGGGTGAAATGACCATCTCCTAAGAGAGCGTGGATGTAGTATTGAACCTTCCCGTAATCGGGAACCTCGATATTAGGTTATCTATAGATGACGAAGAAATGCACGCCGCCCTGGCTGCGAAATCAAAAGGATTCGCTCGGAAAAAAAATGACACAAAGTGCTTCTATGACTGGTGGGTGTCTCAGTGGTTTCCTGATGAGTTGGAGTCGAATCAGAAGAATAGTACTCTTCATGTCGCGGCGTTCTTGGATCTTTGGTTATCCAGAGATATTTTTGATGACGGCTCAGGTAAGAAGGAGATAAGGCAGGAACTTATCAAGTTTGCCATAAAATTGGAAAAAGGCGTCATTCTCCCTATTGGTGGTTTGTTTCTTGGTTCTATGTATGCACACTTGGATCAGCTGGTCTCGGATATGTGCACTTGAAACGGCTATATGAAAGTGGATTCGTACATTCATTCCTCCTTTCTTCAGGCGTGGCTGTGGGATCACTTCAAGAAGTACGCCCCAAAACCGTTGGTTGTACTTCCCGAGTCTTGGGGTGGCTTCAGGATACTGCGCTGGTGTTTGTAGGTGAAAATAGTTTCTGTTCATTTCGATAATTTCGAGTGTGTACGGGTGAGAAACAATTTAAACCCTAAATAATGTACTGCAAGGGAGTAATTTAAGTTCGAGAGATCAATCTTTACAAATCCATCATAAACCAAGAAATGTCCGTTCCGGACTTGCTTCGGTCACAAAGTCGAGGAGAATGGGTTGGTTTTGGGGATGGAAGCAAGGAAAGTGATGAGATCAGAATAGATGATTCTGGAAGAGTAGTTGTGTTACTGTGACTTGTATCATAAAAGTGGGAAGGCTAACAAGTGGTAAGCTAGCAAGTATTTTCTGAGTGTTGTATATTCCCGAATGAACTTGTTGTTCTGTGGAAATAGGTAAGACCTATTTATACAAGTCGAAGTGAAACGTACTCTGGTCTCATTAATGGATGGATAAATGGGTAAGTAAATGGGAGGAGGTGATAACCACATGCATGGAATTCATGTTCCATAAAACCGTTAACGTATGGAATTGATGTTCCAAAAGGATGTTAACACATAAAATTGATTGTTGAGTATTTCACCATTGACTCCCTATATTTACTGACCGCCTCACCCTTATGACACTTTCTTATGATGGGCGTAGTGTACACCGCACAATGTAAACCACCAAACCAATACCCAAAGAGGATCCCCTAGTTTGTGATATGCGTTTGATGTATCAAATGTTTTTGTGGAAAACATGTGGCACGTCGTGGTTGCCTGGCAAGTCGAGCTTGGGAGACTTGGTAGCTTGGTGACCTTCGACGGTCGAGATCTTGCATCTTAAGAGGCAAGGAATCCGATTATCGTCGCACGCTTTCGTTCATTGGTGGTCGCATGGGGAGGGCCAGCATGGTGGCGCGGCTAGGTTGGCATCCCATTGGCATGGCATGGTTTGGTGTGGCCAAACTCAGGTTTTCGGGCCAAAGGTTACCATGTGTTATCTGGTAACCTTGGATGGCTAGGATTTTCACCTGGGGTTGAAGGGCAACCGTTGATAGTTGCACGCCTTCGTTTTGATAACCATGTATAGAAGGTCAGCATGGTGGCGCGGCTAGGTTGGCATGCCATTGGCATGGCATGGTTTGGCGTGGCCAAACTTAGGTTTTAGGGCCAAAGGTTACCATGTGTTGTCTGGTAACCTTGGATGGCTAGGATTTGTACCTAGGGTTGAAGGGCAATCGTTGATTGTTGCACGCCTTCTTTTTGGAAGCCGTGTAGAGAAGGCTAGCATGGTGGCACGACTAGGTTGGCATGCCCTTGGAATGGTATGGTTTTGGCTTGGCATGTGGGGCCAATGGTTTTCCATGGGCGCATGGCATGGATAGATTTGGCTAGGTGCGGTTTTGGCTTGGCATTTGGGGCCAAGGGTTTTCCATGGGCGCATGGCATGGATAGCTTTGTCTAGGTACGTTTTTGGCCTGACATGTGGGGTCAAGGGTTTTCCATGGGCGCATAGCATGACTATCTTTGGCTAGGCGCGATTTTGGCTTGGCATGTGGGGCCAAGGGTTTGCCATAGGCGCATGGCATGGATAGCTTTGGCTAGGCGCGTTTTTGGATTTTCATGTGGGGCCAAGGGTTTTGTCATGACCGCATGGCATGGCTAGCTTTGTCTAGGTACGGTTTTGGCTTGGCATGTGGGGTCAATGGTTTTCCATAGGCGCATGGCATGGCTAGCTTTGGCTAGGTGCGTGACCAAGCTAGGGTTTTAGGACAAAGGTCGTTTGGTAACCTTAGACGGCCAGGATTTTCTCCTGGGGTTGAAGGGAAACCGTTGATTGTTACACGCCTTCATTTTGGTAGCCGCGTAAGGAAGGCCAGCATGGTGGCGCATCTAAGTTGGAATGGGGCCATGGTGAGGTGCATTTGGCATGGCGCGGTAGGTGTGTCTGGCATGGTTTCCGTTGGCACAGGGTGTGGTTAGCATGGTTGGCATTCTTTGGCGCGGTTAGTATGGCTGCCATGATTTTCCATTGGCATTGGGGTGCGGTTAGCATGGTTGGCATGCTTTGGCGCGGTTAGTGTGGCTGGCATGGTTTGTCATTGGCACACGTGGGAATTAGGGTTTGGCTTGTCGTAATCCTAATTGAAAAAGATACCCCGGTAATTATTTACAGATACATTAAAGGTTTCAATAAATGCGCCTAGTAAAAGATTATTACTTAAATGTTGTGACGTCACTGTCTGACTAGGGTTTTGGGTTTTACGATTTTAACCCTAGGCTAAAAACCACCATCAACATTAAGTCCCCTGCTTAGCTCGGAACAGGTGCCTTGTTATGAGGCAAGCATATGATGGTGACAGACAAGGACGGGATTGAGACGTAAAGCATTGCAAAGATGGTCAGGAAAATCCGACTAACCTTTTTAAGGGATGAATAGTTTTCTTGCTTCCCGTGTTAGCGTCCCTGTATAAGTTATACTAGGGATGCAGACCGTGGATTGGTGAGACAAAAGTTGTCGGCTTGGTCTGGTCGTACATCACCGAGGCACAGCGGGCACGTCTTGGAAGGAAAAGCGTTGCGGATGGTAGAGATAAAGCATAGTGAATTGGAGAGGAAAATCATGGCGGATTGGAGAGGCAAAGCATGGCGGTCGTCTTGGCACGTGGGGCTAAGGGGTGGCGCTGTCTAACGAGGTGAAGCGTGCACGGACGGCTAGGCGTGGTGGGGCCGTGACAATGGAGCGGATGGCTGGCATTAGCATGAAAGGCGCGGATTGTTGCAAAAACTGGACGTGGAGCGCTGGCAAGACTGGCATTGGCAAGGAAAGCGCGGATGTCTTGGGAGTAGTAAGGCTTGTTCTTGTGGGACCGATTGCCTTTCTTCTTGCGCGGCTTTAACATGGAATTCTTTCCTTAAAAAATATTTTTTTAGAGGTAGGTAGCATCCGCAATCCTTTCATCTAGTAGCTTTGCGCGAATCCCGGTACGATTGGGTGTCTTCAGGGCTAGGCTTTGGAACGCGAGGCGGAGCTGCTAACATGGACTTGGCATGAAGGGGACCCATTAGCACTGACGGGCATGGAACGGGTGTGGTCCGCTTGGCAAGGCATGGCGCTGGTAAGGGAAGCGCTTGCAAGGGAAACGCTTGCGGTTTAGGGTTTAACACCCTGAAACCCTAATTAGCGCCCTTTACTAGAATCACTGTAGAATCCGCGTACGGACTCTGATTTTGACGGTCTGCCACTTTATCGGACACAAAACAAAATTCTCTATCTCTCCATGCTTGAATATTTATTTTTTGAGCTCGTTTTGGAGGTTAAAACGGCCCGACAATGAAATTCAGGAAGAAGTCTGGAGGGATGTTACGGGACTGGGTTGGCATAGTCGCGCGCCAGTCACCTATTCCCGTTCATGGATCAAGAAGGAATATTCATTATGTTCAATCTCTAAAAACTCTGTCCACATGAAAAGAGGTATCGACCCTCTTCTGTTTTTCTGTTGTTCGTCTGGATCCGTGTTTTTATCTGCACTGTCTCTCCAGTGGATTCCAAAAATTTACCAAAACTCCGATGTATTCTTGGGACGGATGGATGAAATATATGCTCGGAAACGATATAGTTAGGGATAATCTTGGAGATTGTGGTTGCGTCGTCGGTCCATCCTCGATCTTAGGTTGTTCAGTGGACCTTCTGATCGTGATGATGATTTGTTGTGAATGCTTGAATGTTCGAAAAGTTCTGGGGCTCCAGGATGAAATAGGGATACATTCTATTGCCGATATGATGCTATCAAGTCTCCCGGGACTTTGTTCAAGTTTACATCCTTTGAACTATCTTCTGAACCTTGGACTATCATACGGAATGGGATGCGGTGAGAAGTCCTCAGTTATACTTCGGTTTGATATGATGACATGGATGAATATGTGAATGTATCCTTCTAGTGTGATTTTGGAGTCTTCGGTGCACATGTACGGCTTCACTTTGAGAAATTCTTGTAGCTCGTAAAAAATCGACAGTGATGATGTTGAAATCAGTAATAACCTGGGGGGTGAAAGCGTCTTATCCTGGTAGTCCTCATGCATAACCTTCTTTCATTACATCGCCTTGAATCCCTGTCCACGGGATTTGATATAAGCCTATCGTGCTCTTTTGGATGTGACACAGGGATGCTCAGAAATTACATAATGAAATATTCTGGATAATGCAGGCTTGGGATCCTATGCGGACTCATAAAGTGTTGAAGGCGTATTCTAGACAGAGAGGCGATGATATTCTTGTGATGCACCCTTGAAGAGTATATGACCTTGTTGTGGGCACGACTTTTTTGGTTGGTGAATGTTCTGGCTGGTATTAACGACTGAGCGACAACAGTTCTTGGTAGGAGATGTAATCAGGAGAGACTACATTGTCGTGGTAACAAAGTAGGTTGGATGGAATTGTATGGTCTTCCGTGGAAGTCAAAGGATTGGCTGGATGCGTAAGAGAGCAAACTGTCCATGGTCACGAGTTTTTGGCAAGATGGATTAAAATGAGGCCATGACTATGAAGATTGGTTGTATGACTATGTTCCTTGACATGGGGAGCGTGGTGGTACGACCCTTTGCAGGAAGAAGCGGCATGGAAGCAGATTCAGCTCTTGGAGAGGATGTTGAAATTTATGGAGTAAAAACGCTGTAGTTTCGTCTTCGGATCCTAGAGCGGCTTATGGAGAGAACGCTGAAGAAGATAGGATGTTGGTGTGAATGTTAAAGCGGATCGACTTCCTAAGCGAACATTGAAGCGGAGTTGCTAGAGAGGCTGTGTCAACCAGTATAATGTAAGGATGGACACCCTTTAAGCGAGACTGCAAATATGTCTTGATGTTGTGCCTGGAAGTCGGAGACTGCGTCACTCAGCGTTCTGTCAAACTCGACATCCCCCAAGTGAACGGTGGTTAGGAGTTGGGAATAGCTTCTCTGGATGAAAAGGCATGCTTTCCTGATGCGGTGCGGTTGAGGGATACAAATATATTTTGGAGTTACGTCTTGGATAAATATATAATATCACATAACTGTTTCATGTACGACTTTGTGGGCGAAATTACCGTCGTGCAGGTCCTGACGGGAAGAGGGTCTCTTTTAACTCAAGAGGGTTGCTGATTTCCTTTGCTTTCGATTTCGGAGAAGTCATTCCCTATCTTTACGTGTGATGAAATTGGATTGCTGACCACCCTTCTACTGGTCATTCAAGAGCAACGTGAGCCTCTTCATCTATAAACGCACGTCCTGCTGAAGTTCCTTTTGTCTTTTAATCAAATTAATAGTGGTAAAAGGAGGTCGTCTTCTTCCGGATCTTTCAACATCTTTCCCTGATGGTTTAGTAGTTCCTCTGGTGTCGGTTGGAGTTGTCATGCTTGAAGAAATATTGGGGCGGCGGAAGCGGCTCTGGTTCTGGTGATCATAAGTGTATCGTGCAGAGATGGCACGGTTTTGATCATGAAGTACTGAAGCCATGGCGTTGTTTCGAAGGGTGAGGATGGTGATGCTTTGGCTGGTTATGGAGCGGGGAAGATGGTGCTGGAAGGGTGCAAGATGTTAGTGCTGGAAGGATGAAAGATGTAAGCGCATGAAGGATGCAAGATGTTAGCGCAGGGTGTGGTATTGCGGCTGGCATGCGCGTGCGGCATGTGCTTATAGTAAGCGTGTATGGTAATCACGTTTGTCAAGCGCATCAGGTAAGAGCGTCTGAGAAGCGCGTTTGGCAAGCGTGTTTGGTAGGCACGTCTGGGAAGCGCGTCTGGTAAGCGCATCTGGGAAGCGCGTATGGTAGGCACATCTGGGAAGCGCGTCTAGGAAGCACGTCTAACATGCGTGTCTGGCAAGCAAGTCTGGGAAGCGTGTCTCGTAAGCGCGTCTAGCATGCAAGTCTAATAAGCACGTCTGGCAAGAGAGTATGGTAAGCACGTCTGGCAAGCGCGTCTGGTAAGCACGTCCGGGATGCGCGTCTGGTTAGCGCTGGATCGGCTTGGAATGGGCGCTGGATTGGCGTGGATGCTGGCTAGGCATGGACGCTGGCTTGGATTTTGGTACGGAATGGGCCGTTGGCTTGGCATGGTGCTGTCTTGGTGTGGCGCAGACTTTTTCTTGCGGGCCCAATAGCCTCTTCCCATACGTAGCTCAAACAGGAAATCCTTTCCTTATTCAAATTCCAAAAAGTGTTATGCTTATGAAATGGGTTGGCTCCCATTTTTACCTGGTATCTTTGTTATCACGTCCTGGTGTTAGCGGTAGTGATAAAGTGGGCAAGCAAATGCCAACTATGTACTCCAGCGTTTCTCTTTCAATTTGTTTTCTTGCTTTCTTGTGCTGGCGCAAACCATAACCATAGGTATGCCTTCCATAAATATGTAAAAATATTGTTCTTATCAGCTGGTGTAAACACTATCCATGGGTATACCTTTCATAAACTTGTGGAAATACTTCATCATAAAAAATTCTTCGAATGTCACCGTAGTAACGTCTGCTAATAGTGACGGGTAATCATTGTTGTGCAAAGTAGGCACGTACGGGTAGGTGACTGTTTTTTGTTTTTTTTGAAAGGAAAACAAAGCGGCTAGTTTATGGTTTTTGATTTCCTGGATTTCTTGGGTTGATAGATAAATGTTACCTTGACGGTTTTGGGTTGTTCTTTTTGGAATGAATTGTTTAGGAGTTGATTGTTTTAGTTAAGATTGAAAGTGATGCAAACATCCCAGGAAAACCATGGAACCGTGTGTTTGGTAGATGACATGGGGTGACACATAACATGGCTATTGGTTTTATCATTTTCGTGAAATCTTGAAAAATCAAACCACGTATCTTGTCTAGGTAGGACTTACTTGGTTTTTTAGGTCTTCTGATGGAAAGGAAACTTTCCAAGTGTAAGACCGAGTTTTATGGGAAGCACCACCGTGATTTTGGAAAGTCCCCAGTCGTTACTGAGTTACCTGATAACCGAGTCATCGATTCTCAGGCTGATCGTTTGCTTATAACCTATGGAAGTCCCCAGTCATCCCTTATTGTGTCATGACTGATAATCGGGCCGTCGGGTAACCAAGTTGGAGTGCATCGTCTTCCTTTACCATCTTGACGTCTGGGTCGATGAACGAGATTGACGGTCGAAAATTGACATTGTAACCGAAAGATCGAACCTCCCGCTGTGGTCGCCAATTGTTTGTAGGTGAAAATAGTTTCTGTTTATTTTGGTAATTTTGAGTGTGTATGGGTGAGAAACAATTTAAACCCTAAACAATATACTGCAAGGTAATACTTTAAGTTCGATAGATCAATTTGTACAAATCCAGACTAAACCAAGAAATGGCCGTTCCGGACTTGCTTCGGTTACAAAGTAGAGGAGAATGGGTTGGTTTTGGGGAGGGAAGCAAGGAAAGTGATGAGACAAGAATAGTTGATTCTGGAAGAGTAGTTGTGTTACTGTGACTTGTATCAGAAAAGTAGGAAGGCTAACAAGAGGTAAGCTAGCAAGTTTTTTCTGAGTGTTGTATATTTTCGAATGAACTTGTTATTCTGTGGAAATAGGTAAGACCTATTTATACAAGTCGAAGTGAAACGTACTCTGGTCTCATTAAGGGATGGATAAATGGGTAAGTAAATGGGAGGAGGTGATAACCGCATGCATGGAATTGATGTTCCATAAAACCGTTAATGTATGGAATTGATGTTCCATAAGGTTGTTAACGCATGAAATTGATTGTTGAGCATTTCACCATTGACTCCCTACATTTACTGACCGCCTCACCCTAATGACACTTCCTTATGACGAGCGTAGTGTACGCCGCACCCTATAAACTGCCAAACCAATACCCAAACAGGATCCCCTAGTTTGTGATATGTGTTTGATGTCTCGAATGTTTTTGTGGAAAACATGTGGAACGTCGTGGTTTCCTGGAAAGTTGAGCTTGGGAGACTTGGTATCTTGCTGACCTTCGACTGTCGAGATCTTGCATCTTAAGAGTCAAGGTAGACGTTGATCGTCGCACACTTTCGTTCATTGGTGGCCTCATGGGGAAGGCCAGCATTGTGGCGCGACTAGGTTGGCATGCCGTTGGCATGGCATGGTTTGGCGTGGCCAAACTTAGGTTTTCGGGCCAAAGGTTACCATATGTTTTCAGGTAACCTTGGATGGCTAGGATTTTCTCCTGGTGTTGAAGGGCAACCATTGATTGTTGCACGTCTTCGTTTTGGTAGCCGTGTAGAGAAGGACAGCATGGTGGCGCGGCTAGGTTGGCATGTCGTTGACTTGGTATGGTTTTGGCTTGGCATGTGGGGCCAAGGGTTTGCTATGGGCGCATGGTATGGCTAGCTTTGGCTAGGTGCGATTTTGGCTTGGCATGTGGGTCCAAGGGTTTTCCATGGGCTCATGGCATGTCTAGCTTTGGCTAGGTACAGTTTTGGCCTGGCATGTGGGGCCAAGGGTTTTCCATGGGCTCATGGCATGGCTAGCTTTGTCTAGGTACGGTTTTGTCCTGGCATGTGGGGCCAAGGGTTTTCCATGGGCGCATGACATGGCTAGGTACGGTTTTGGCTTTGCATGTGGGTCCAAGGGTTTTTCCATGGGCGCATGGCATGGATAGCTTTGGCTAGGTACGGTTTTGGCTTGGCATGTGGGGCCAAGGGTTTTCCATGGGCGCATGGCATGGCTAGCTTTGTCTTGGTGCGTGACCAAGCTAGGGTTTTGGGCCAAAGGTGGTTTTGTAACCTTAGACGGCCATGATTTGCTCCTGGGATTGAAGGGAAACCGTTGATTGTTGCACGCCTTCATTTTGGAAGCCGCGTAGGGAAGGCCAGTATGGTGGCGCGGATAAGTTGGCGTGGGTCCATGGCGAGGTGTGTTTGGCATGGCGCGGTAGGTGTGGCTGGCATGGTTTTTAATTAGCATAGGGTGTGGTTAGCATGGTTGGCATGATTTGGCACCGTTAGCATGGCTGGCATGATTTGCCATTGGCATAGGGGTGCGGCTAGCATGGTTGGCATTGTAACACGTGGGAATTAGGGTTTGGCTTGTCGTAACCCTAATTGAAAAAGATACCTCGGTAATTATTTACAGACACATAAAAGGTTTCAATAAATACGCCTAGTAAAAGATTATTACTTAAATGATGTGACATCACTGTCTGACTAGGGTTTAGGGTTTTAAGATTTTAACCCTAGGCTAAAAACCACCATCAATAGATGATCGAATAGGCGTCCAAAGATTGGCTCGAATCTGGTTGGATTTCTTGACAACTCATACATGGTTAATTTTCGTCCATGGGCTCCGGTGCATGCGTCCATAACTCAGATCAGTACCTTTGCTTCAGCTCCGAACATGTCTTTATCTTCTGATAAAGATGACCTGAGTGTTGGAGAGATGGTGTTCATGCGAAGCTTCACGCCCTGTCATGTGTCGTCATTCTTTCGAGGATCTTGCAAAGAAATCTCTTACAACATCGATAGAGTGGATCGTCATATGGGTTTTGACCAAGGGGTCCCACTCATTCGTCAGCCGGTTATTCCAGAAATACCATTGCTAACTGTTCTCGATGCTAGTGTTCTTGTGTCGGGTAAAAGTCTCCCTTTTCTGCTTGTGGAACGAAATCCATCAGCAACCTCCAAATATAACATATTTTGGCAGGATGAGTTTCTCGTTATCCATGGATTATTGAATGATGTGGTAGAAAACCATCGCGGTAAGCCTTCTCCTGCTATTTTAGCGGAACATCCACTGCTGAGGTATCCCAAGAAAAAATCCGTTAGACCGAATAAAGATATTTCCCAAGTGAAGGAGCAAAGATATAAAAGTCGTGCTGGTGGTTTTCAGTCGGGTTCGACGGCTCTTCCGACTTTTAGTTCTTCCAATATGCGAGTACGTATAATTTTCTTCCTGATTCATTCGGATTACGTATGTCTTTGTCTAATTTCTGTGTGTATGTTCTTGTGCCTTGCCCATGGTATTCGCAGTGTGAACGCCTTCACTAAACTTGCACGTAGTTAGAAGACAGCATCTCTTGAGACGGAAAGCAGCGATGCTGATCCTATCCATGGTGAAGGGGAATCCGAGAAGGAAGAGAGTTCAGAGTCCAGTGACGGGGAGGATAGTTTTTATGGTAGCAACATTGAATCTTCCTCCAGCGAGTCCGGAAGTGAATCGGTGAGCTTTCCACTTTCTTTCTTTCCTCTTTTTTTTTTTTTTTTGAAGCAAAAACCAAGTCTTGATATTCTATGAGGAAACTGTTCCCGAGGATGGCTTTGAAGTAGAAACCCGCCCGATTGAAGGCGTCTCCATACCTCTAATTGCGGAAATCGTTCCGGTTGGTGACTCGGACATTGAAGTTCATCATCCTGAAGACATTGCCACGGCTCAAGTGGTGGAGAGTACTCCAGGGACTGCTGGCGCAATTGTAGTTAGGGTCTCTTGCCGGTTGTTGATTCGGTTGTGGGCGCCACTTTCAACCCTCCGTACATGGTCCCTTATCTAGGTCATGTGTTGACCGGGGGATTTAGCATGCCAGCCAAACATGCTGTGTTATATAGTAAAATATGGGAAATCCAAGGACATATTTCCACAACCAAGAAAATTACTAGTCGATTTGCGATGGTTAAGCGGGTGGAGAAAGCTTTTTGTTCGATTGACGATATGTGCAACGTGACTGGTCATACGGTTTCTGAGGATGTAATCTCGAGATGAAGGTTCTATTGTGACATGTGTGTGAACTTCGAATTCAATGTTCCCTGGATCGTTGAAGGTTTCTCTGAGGTTCAAAAGTTGCTGGTCAAAAAAGTCGAAGGTCCTTCGGCAGACATGGTGAAAAAGCGGGAAGCGGAATTCAAAAGATTGTACAGACAGTTGAAGTTAAAAAGGGTGGCTCTCCTGATCACGAGGGAGGCCTTTGCTAAGAGGAGCAAGCCGATGTTGTAAAACTTTCCTTGAATACATTTTTGTCTTTTGAACTTCTTATTTTTAGGTTTTTTTTTTTGTTTAAATGGCAAATGAAACCCCTAGTTCATGGTTTTGATTTCTTGGGTTGATAGATAAATGTTACCTTGACGGTTTTGGATTATTCTTTTGGAATGAATCATTTAGGAATGAATTGTTTTGAAAATGATGTTGTCTTGGTTATGATTGAAAGTGTTGCAGGCATCCCAGGAAAACAATGGAACCGTGTGTTTGGTAGATGACATGGGGTGAAACATAACATGGCTATTGGTTTTATCATTCCCGTGAAAACTTGAAAAAGCAAACCACGTATCTTGTCTAGGTAGGACTTACTTGGTTTTTTAGGTCTCTTGATGAAAAGGAAACCTTCCGAGTGTAAAACCGAGTTTTATGGGAAGCACCGCTGTGATTGTGGAAAGTCCCCAGTCGTTACTAAGTTACCTGATAACCGAGTCGTCGATTCTCGGGAAGATCGTTTGCTTATACCCTCAGGGAAGTCCCTAGTTATCCCTTGTCGTGTCATGACTAATAATCGGGTCGTCTGGTAACTAAGTCTTCGATCCTTGAGCGGATCACCTGCTTCTACCATCATGATGTCTGGGTCAAAGAATGAGATCGATGGTCGAAAATTAACATTATAACCGAAAGATCAACCTCCCACTGTGGTCGCCAATTATTTGAGGGTGAAAATGGTTTCTGCTGATTTCGGTAATTTCGGGTGTGTAGGTGAGGAACGAATTTAAACCCTAAACAATGTACTGCAAGGGAGTACTTTAGATTAGAGAGATCAATCTGTACAAGTCCGGCCTAAACCAAGAAATGGCAGTTCCATACTTTCTTCGGTCACAAAGTGAAGGAGAATGGGTTGGTTTTTGGGAGGGAAGCAAGGAAAGTGATGAGACTAGAATAGTTGATTTCTGGAAGAGTAGTTGTTTTTCTACGATTTGTATCAGAAAGTGAGAAGCTAACAAATGGAAAGCTAGAAAATGTTTTCTGAGTGTTGTATACTCCTGAACAGAACTTGTTATTCGGTGGAAATAGGTGAGACCTATTTATACAAGTCGATGTGTAACATACTCTGGTCTCATTAAGGAATGGAAAAAATGGGTGAGTAAATGGGAGGAAGTGGTAACCGTTAACGCATGAAATTGATGTTTAATAAAAAAGAGTGTTTCGCCATTACTCACTGTATTTATTAACCGCCTCATCCTTATGACACTTCCTAATGACAGACGTAGTGTACGCCGCACACTGTAAACCGCCAAACCAATACCCAAAGAGGATCCCCCAGTTTTTGATATGTGTTGATGTCTCGAATGTTTTCTTGGAAAACATGTAGCATATTGTTGTTGCCTGGAAAGCCGAGCTTGGGGGACTTGATAGTTTGGTGACCTTCGACGGTCGAGGTTTTGCATCTTAAGAGGAAAGGTAGCCATTGATCAGTGCACGCTTTCTTTTTTGGTGGCCGCATAGGGAAGGCCAGCATGGTAGTGTGGAAAGATTGGCATGCCATAGCCATGGTTTGGCGTGGCCAAACTATGGTTACGGGCCAAAGGTTACCATGCGTTGTCTGGTAACCTTGGACGTCTAGGATTTTCTCTCCTGGGATTGAAGGGCGACCGTTGATTGTCACACGCCATCGTTTTGGTAGCCGCATGGTGGCACAGCTAGGTTGGCATGGTGGGGCCAAACGCTTGGCATGCCGTTTGGCATATGGTGCGGCTAGCATGGCTATGGCCAAGGCAAGGTGCGTTTAGCTTGGCATGGTGGGTCCAAGGGTTTGGCATGTTGTTGGCACATGGTGCAGCTAGCATGGCTAGGGCCAAGGCAAGGTGTGTTTGTCTTGGCATGGTGGGTCCAAGGGTTTGACGTGCCGTTGGCACATGGTGCGTCTAACATGGCTAGGGCCAAGGCAAGGTGTGTTTGGCTTGCATAGTGGGGCCAATGGTTTAGCATGGACATGCTAGGGTTTTGGCGTGACCAAACTAGGATTTTGGCGTTGGGCGAAAGGTTAACTGGTGGTTTTGGACTGCTAAGATCTGCATCTTAGGTGGAAGGGTGGTCGTTGATTGTCGTATCATTTTGTTTTGGCAGCCAGCGTTGCTCATGGGATGTTGGGACGGATAGCATGGTTGGCATTCCTTAGCATGGAGATGTGGATGGCATGGTTTTCCATTGGCACAGTGGTGCGGCTGGCAAGGTTGGCATGCCTTTGGCGTGGTAGGTGTAGCTGGAACGGCTTTCCATTGGCAAAGTGGTACGGCTGGCATGGTTGGGATGCCTCTGGCGTGGTAGGTGTGGCTGGCACGGATTTCCTTTGGCATAATGGTGCGGTTGGAATGCCTTTGGCGCAATAGGTGTGGATGGCACGGCTTGCCATTGGCATAGTGGTGTGAGAATTAGTGTTTTGGCATATCGAAACCCTAATTAGCATTAAAAAAAGGTACCCTGGTAATTTTCTCGCAGTCATATTAAAGGGTTCAATAAATGTGCTTGGTGGAGACATTATTACTCAAGTTCTGTGATGTCATTGTCTGACTAGGGTTTTACGATTTTAACCCTAAGCTGAAAACCACCATCAACAGGTGGTAAATAAATATTATTGCAGTTGTAATTCATCCAATCTTTATCTCTGCGTTTAATGAAGGCGCTCATCTGGTTTGGATTTACCAATGCCAAAAACTACGCAATCTGAAAAAGTTGCCGAGGATGAGAATGAGAAAGACTTGTCGATCTCGCATATAGATGAAAATACAACCTTTGCCCTCGGGTAAATATGGAAGTCTAACAATTGATTTGGAGAAGGGATTGTAGAAGAATAAGGTCTGTCTTTAGACATGAGCAACCATCCATCTTTGGTGAAGCGAATTCTATAACCTTTTAACAATTCAGGTATGGTCACGAGGTAACTCTCCTTATTTTGCATTGGGTTTACCAAACTGTAGACATGTTGATCATATCTAACAGAAACCATCCACGGGGATAAATTAGTCATTTGTATGTCGTTCCAAGTAGAAGAACAACTTCTCAACCTTGCCCTGTCATCGTTATCAACAAACTAAAGTCTTGGTTCTCCAACATCCTCTTTGTCGACCCTACAAATTATATTCCGGTAAGATATATGCTATACATGATTGAATGAAACAAATATATAAACATACTAAGAATGTATGGTTTGACAAAGTTACCTTGGTGTTGCATCATTACTAATCATCAGCCAGTCGGCCGAGGACCATGGTGTTGGTAGATGAGGACATGGTAAATAATGTAAAACACTTTTATCTTCCAAGTCATATTTGTACAAGCTTATGTCACCATGTCGGGTAAAATAAACACAACCCTTGGAAATACCCATCTATGAGGCCAAGCAAGATAGTTGATTATCATGGCCTAGAAAGAAGACGTAGTCATCCAAACTTTTTACTTCCTCCCAAGCCATTGAAGAGAAATCCAGTTTGGCTATTTCCATGTTGGTTAAAAACTTGAAAACACCTCTTGGAATGTAATATATGTCAATCTTAAACACTTGGCCAAAAGACTCCATAACACTACTTTGAAGATTATAATCCGATCTTCCATCTACTCTCTTACGGACTTAAAGCTGTTACGGGTGGGAATACTTTCGCATGTCTTGAGGGAGGTTTTTTGTTCAACATCATTAATATCATCTTGTATTTCCATCTCCAAAAGGTTACCGAACTTTCCCATTATAAATAGCTTTCCTTTAAGGTAAAACATCGATCTAGGCTTGAGTGATTCGTCAACAAGCTCATGTTTTCTCCATTCTTTATCGCCGGGGCGACAATAAATAAAAAAGTCAGACCCATCATCTAATAGAACAAGGAAAAACACCAAGGATTATTTTCTTATATTATCATCACCGTTGCTGTTGCTACTACTACTTAGAGGAGGAGGTACGAAGTCAAAACACCATCTATGATAAAATCTCGTAGTGGTCTAATAAAAGGCTTTATATTAGGTAACTAATAGTTTCTAGTGATGCAGGATTCCACATAAAACAATCTCCAAAATTGAAGTTTGGGTCTTGATGCCTGTAATTAAGAATGATTACCCATCCTTTATGGGATTGTCTCTTCCAAAACCATTTTTTGCTTAACTCTGGTATGAATTTGTTGACAGATTTCTTCCTCAGGGGATCACATATCATAAAAAGTATGAAACTTGCCGAAATATTCGTTTCCATGTGAGAAACCAAGCCAAGGTGATATCTTTGGTGGTGGGGGAAGTTTACGTTCACTTCTTTGAGCTGATAAAGCTAGTTTCTCCATCAACAAGAGAATGTTTGAATATCTTTTGATCAGAAAATTGAAATCGAAAACCTTCTTCTCTTTATCTCTTCAGTTCTCAACTTCCGAAGGGTTATTAAAACCAAGCTAGTTTTCCCAAAAAAAAAAAAAAAATCTTTTCTTATCAGAGTTTGGTTTGGAAACGGAATTCCATCCCGAAATAGCCTTCTCAGTGGAGTTGCGGAAAATCCCACAACTACAACCGTTGACCGATAATAACACAAAGCCTAAGTCATATGGATCAACACAAACATTAATGATATTATTCACCACTTTGACACTAGTATGATCTTCTTGAACACTTTGTAATGAATGTATGGAATTCTTATAATGATCACAAGATGAATTTGTATACAACAATGGAGAAACACAAGATGAAGGCTAAGTTCTAATGGATACTTCTTGATTCTTTTGATAATTTCCTTAGCACTTTTCTCTTCACTGATCTCTCTTCCTCTCTATTATTTTTGGGTCCTTATATAGGCAAACGTGATGAGTAGAAGACAACTTTAATTCACATGCAAGATCTTTGTTGACCGATACTCCTGCAATTTGTCTTATTCGCTAGGCTTTTGGGAAGATGTCACTATCCTTCGCGCTATTTGATATGTCTTTCGCACTACTCTTTTTGAACCGGTCTTCACTTTTTCTTCATAGCATAATCATTTCTTCGTATTCTTCCTTTATTTTCGCGTTATTAGTAGTAGTAGCAGCAGCAATATTTTCAGATAGTCTTTCTCCTCAACCTCGTTCTACGCTTGCTCCTGTTTGTTTCTTCTCTTCCTTTGTTTCAAAAGGATCTGTTCTCCTAAAATCCTATTTGTTTGAAGATATTTATCATTATGTGTCTCTTCTTCTTCTATGAACCATCACCTCGCGACAATACATTTTTGTTTATGCTTCTCCTGATGGAAAAAATTGCAGTCCTTGTTAGTGATAAAAAAAGGATTAAGAGCTCAAAAGGGAAACTCGTCAGGTGATGGAGGTTCTCCTCGAAAGAAGGGAGGTTCACACAATAATTCCCTTGTGGATGTCGTGAGTCCGCGGTCGCTATTGCCACCATCCACTATCGCGCTTTCCGCACGCGCAAAGCTTCTCAATGGTCCGAGTTTCTATGGCGACAATCTCTTCTCCTGAGGCATCCTAGGATGAGCGGGCTTTGTCCTCCAATGGTCCGAGTTAGTCTGATTTGTCCTCCGATTCGTCCCAGCTATCCAAACGTGATAAGTTTATTGCTGTTGAATCTGAGGTAAAGTTTCCTTTATTGATGTTAATTTTTACTCATTTCTTTGTTTATCTTGACTCTGAGGTTTTGGTAATGTAGGAATTTCGTCGTTGTTTGGTTCTGACTGATGAATTCTGCAAGTCTGAACAAATAATCGATGATTTGAATAGGCGGGTTTCCGAGCTATCTGCTGGAGCAAATGATGTTACTAGGCTTCGCACAAAGAATAAGGAGCTTAAAGGTGAGATTTTACGAAATTTGTGCCTTTCACACATGTTTTGCTTTTGCATCGCCCTTCTTGATTTTAGGCCTATCGTACTTAAGCTTTAAACCGAAAACGCACGTCCGAACTGTATGAATTCGAATTCGCCGCAAAAAATGCTAGAGACGAATATGTCGCACTAAAGGCTCAGATTACTCAGCTACGCCAGCAAGTGGCGGGGCTTCAGATTAATAACTCTGGTTGGCGTGCTCAGTCAGATAAAAATTGTTTTGTATCTAGTCAACTTTTATGGCCAATCGCTTTTTTTATGAGAATCGGACTTTGTATGATTATAACCACGGCCTGAAAGATAATAAGCTTTCTTTTGATGGCGCGTATTATAGGCTTCAGCGAGATCGCAGTTTGTTAGAGAGTTCTCTTCAATCATAGAAGGATGTAGCTGATGACTTAGCGTCGAAGTTGGTAAAATTATCGAGGGAAAGAGATAAAGATTGTCGATGTAGAGCTAAGGCATTGGAAGATATGCGATTGCTCCAAGATGTTACCCGTTATATTATAGTTTCGTGTGACCTTTGCGTGCTTGTTTCGCAGGAAGAAGGTAGTCGTGAAGGATGCCATAGTTGATGCCTCAGTGTTATATTTCTACTTAAGTTGTGTCGTTCTGACTTGTCCTTTTCTATGATTTTTACAGAGTCGTTTCAACGGGAAGTTGTCACGTTGAAGCAAAATATGGAATAATTCATCAAAGCGCCGGATTCTTCTTCTAGACAACTTTCTTATATTTCGCGCGTGGTATCTGATCTTACGCAGGAACGAGATAGCTTGTGGAAGTCGAAGGAGGAGTTAGAGCAAGAATATCATTTGTTCGTGGATGAGGCTAGTAGGAAGTATTTGAGGGCAACTCAACGTCGTATGAACGAAGAAACTCAGATATCGGTTAACTGGGTTTGCGATAAGCATGGGCTTCCTGGAAAAAATTATCCTCAAGTTCCTGTCAGTGATGAAGAATAGGATGAAGTTTCGAACCTATCTGAGGACGAACACGTTGATGATGGGGAGTCTGGTACTATTTTTCTGAGAGAGAAGGAGACTGTCTCCCGACCAAGGGTGACGATGCTGTGAGCAAGCGAGGTGCTGATGGTACTGATGCTTTTGTGCATATGCGTTTATGAATTCATTCTGTAATTCTGGAGAGGAAGTGATATTCATATTTTGGGGGTGTTTGCACTTTGCTACCTCTCCTTGCTCCATCATTCTTTCGGGAGGTGGGTTTCGTGGCTGGTTATTCTTGCAAAATACCCATGTTTTGTCGTGCTTCAATATTTTCTTTAATTTTCGCAAATTGGTGTTTGCATTCATCATGTCGCATCCGACCTTGTCCTTTCCTTTTGCATTTCGCCCAATTTTTTTGTTCAGTCCACCTTTCTCTCTCACATAGTTTTTTTTTCTTTCTGTCCTTAACATATTGATCATTAGTCTTTCCCTCCGTTTGTCATCTTTTACATTTTGTCTATGTTTTTCCTTCAGCTTCTCCTTTCCCTCGTACTGTTTCACATCCAATTCGTTACATCTCTTCGCATTGATGCAATCCTCTAAGATCTCTCATGTTCCAGATGGTATGGGAAGCCGGATTCGTCTGTGGTAAGTTGATGCGATTCCCATCACTCCATGAATCCAAGGCCTCCCAATGATGGCATTGTATGGCGATTCTACATTTACCACATAAAATGTTACTAACGTCTCCAGAGTTCCTGTGGGAACGACCTGTTGGAGTGGTAACAACAATAAAGAAAATAAATTGAATAAGCACAAGTGATACTTAGCTTGATTTGCAGCAACTTGGTGGATGCATCATGTCGAGTAGCATGCGGAGCAAAAATTGATAGAGGCACGTATATAATACGCTGAACTAAAGACAATATCGCCTTTACTCCTCTAAATAGAGAGATGCTATAGCTCCATTAGCGAGTTGCCTCCAGAATACAACTATCGTTAGCATTCCTTCTTGTAGCATACAAGAAAACGCCCTTAGAACTTGGCAGTGAAAAACGACTCAGTGAAACCATCTTGTTTCACTCCGAAAAACTCATAGAGAAATACTAGAAGAATAAAACTTGTTTTCTCTCCTACTCTATTTTTCTACTAAAAAACAGAGGAATTAATATTGAGTTGTTTTTCTCTTAAAACATGAAAACCAAAACATGAAGGAATTCATTTTTGTTTTTTTCACTTTCTTCACTGCTCTCTCTGAAAACTGAGTTGATTAACGATAATGTTAATTGACAGTATCCGCCTTACCTTTTGATAAAATGATAGAATATCCGAGCTATAAGCTAAGACTGAACGTTTTTCCACTTTTCAAAACTAGAGAAGAGTCGGAAGATTAAATCCCCAGCACACAAAAAAACCAGGTAAGATAAATAAGTAGCCAACCAACATATAAGTACATAACACTCATATCAGTCAAAAAAGGAAAGCAACCCTAGCAGGACTAATAAATTTAATTACCTTAAGCTAATGATCAGTGCTATTGTGAGTGGAAATGATGATGGGTTCTGTGAAGCGACCCGACCTTTGAATTGAATATCAATTAAATAAATAATGATATTTCTAATGCCGTGTTTAGTGGAGAGAGGGTCTAACAAATTTAAAAACAAAGCTAAAGGCTTAAAATTCATCTTTGGATTCGGCCAAATTCATCACGACAGAAATTTAATTATTCTTGTGCTAAGCTGTCAAGACAGTATGATGATTCTTCACATGCATGAAGAATTAATTCAAAAACATAAGATGAACACGACAGAAAATTAATTCTTCCAATGTAAGCATGCGCGAAATAATGATGACCGAATTTAAAACGTATGTTTAAAAAATGTAGGATCTTATTGAACCCTCACCCTCACCCGACCGACCAGACGCACGGCGGCGTGCGTGCTTCTGTGCGAAGCACCGCGCATACGAGAAAAGGCAACATTGCCATAGTATAGGTCTTCCCCCTCACACGAAAGTGTGTAGACCCAAAGTGTCATGCCCTTTAGGAAAAACCCTGGGTATTTAAGCCTAAAACTCTTAAAATTTTAGTCTATGTGGGACTATTGTTTTATCTATTCAAAAGAAAAAACAACTAGAGGGCAATAGGTCTAGGGATTAAAACATGGTCCAAGTTATTCAAAATCCCGTTTTTTCTAACAATCCCCCACATGAATGATAAAACATATCGATAAAACGCGAGAAAACAGAAGACAACAAATTAGGCTAAGGTGTCCCAAAGATTGAACCTTAACTTAGTGAGAGGTTACCTGAACTGCTTGTTGAAACGGTGAACGCAATGTCTTGAACCGCCAACAGTGAATGCAATTCTGAAATAACAACCACACTTGATGTCTCCACCGAAAGCTGCCAAGCTCTTGCAGTTGTGCCCGTTTTGGCCGTGGGCAAAAATTCCGGACTTAATGAATGTCTCTAGAGAATCAGCTCAAATTCTCATAAGAAGCGGCCCCACTTCCAACATCCACAAAGGTGAGTCCATAAAGAGTGTCCTGCCACACCCCGCTTTAATCAAAGCCATGGAACCCATTAAGATCTCAAAAGATCATCCTGAAATTCTCAAAGGCAAAGACTATTGCACGGTTACACCATAGGGAGGGACAAAGATAGTTCTTTCACGATATCACCATAAATTAGTTGTCTCATTGAACCTTGATCTTGTAAAACCAGTCACAAGGTTGAGTATCCTTCATGGTGATTTATTCTATGAGCTTAAGTCCCATCCCCCTCGATGTAGAGATAACTACCTTTCTTTATAAACCTTTCGTCAAAGGAACTGCAATATTATCCTTGACCTTACAAATTCAAGAGAGATAATCCCAGTAGAAAGTAGTTGCTTCACTATCTCGTGCTTTGTCTGAAGCTATAGACTCTGACTTCATAGTGGATCAAGCTATACTTGTCTGTTTGTATATCTTCCAAGACACAGACGCATCTTCAAGCATGAAGATGTACCCACTTGTGGATTTTGACTCATCTGAGTCCTACATCCAGTTGTCATCACAGCACCCTTCTGCCATGGCAGAGAATCTTCCCAAAACTTAAGCATAAGTCTGAAGAACCTCTCAAGTAGTGCAAAACTCTATTGAGAGAATTCATGTTATCCTGCTCAGGGTTGCAAGTGTACCTGCTCAAACTACTCACAACGTAAGCAATACCAAGTCTTATACAATTAATAATTACATAAGACTGCTGATTACGCAAAAAATACTCAAGAGTGGAGTAACATCATCACCCTTGTTCTCACAATTTGAGAAACATCGTTACAAGGAGTAGAAGCAAGTTTAGCCAGATCATGATTAAATTTCTTTAATATGCTTTCAGCAAAATGAAATTGACTAAGACTATATTCATCAGACGTCTATCTTATTTTCATCCCTAAGAATACATCGGTAGGGCTTAAGTCTTTCATGTCAATATTCTCATTTAGTATGCTTTTAGTGGTATTAATAAAATCAATGTTACTGCCTAATATGAGCATATCGTCAACATACAAGCACACAGTAACATAAGCATCATCCTCATATTTAATGTAAACACATTAATAAGATTTATTAATCTTAAACCACTAGCCATCATCACATGATTAAATTCCCATGCCTCCGTTAGGTGCTTGTTTCAAACCATTTAATCAATTCGCATACTTTGTTCTCACAACAAAAAACCTTTTAGTTGGTACATATAAATTTCTACATTTAATTCACCATTTAAAATTGCAGTCTTAACATCCATATGATGTATATATTCAAATCATGAATACAAGCAATAATTATCATCATCTTAACAGAAGTGATTCTAGTGACAGGTGAAAATATGTCAAAGAAATTTATTCCCTAATTTTTGGTTATAACCCATAACCATACTAGGTATTTCTCTATAGTTTCATCTGTACCAAGGTTTCCTTTTGAAGACTATTCGGAAGAACATATAACTTCTCTGTGGGTTCAGTGTTCAAACTCTACCATAAAGGTCACATAGAAAAGGCTAAAACTTATCTAAGTTCTAACTCTCTTACTTCTACTATGTCCAGTCTCAACATCTTGAGACGAGGTTGACTAGTCGAAGGAACATATGCGAAATTGTCATGGATCCTTTTTCGAGGTCCAATCCTCAAAGGAATTATATGTTCAATCAATAAATCATCTCTTGACTGCACTACCGTGTTCATACCAATGTTATCGATATCAAATCTTATGACCATTAACCTACATGCACTAGCATGCTTAGGATAGGTTATGAATCCATAATCTTAGGTCAAAATTTTGATTTGCTTTGGAGGCGAAATAGCCAATACACCCCTCACATTTTAGGTATACAGGTCAAGAACACAAAAATAGGTTATGCACCTTGCACAATCTTCTTGAGAGATTAAAAAAAAAATTTTTATTTTACACCCCCACAATTATCATGATTTCTCAACATGCTGCGATTTTGTGTCATTTAACACACGTCGCATACTAATATTATGATTTAACATGTTCATGTATTCATTATCAATTAATAGCATACAAGTTTCACTTTATCTATTAATTCCTCATGTTCTCTTATGTTAAGAGTTCAAAGCATTACATGAACTTATTTCCAAATATCATATCTCATAGTAAAGTAGATGACCATTGGAAATTATATTTAAAGCATAATGCACATGTGGAGAACGAAAGTTTTCATACCTGAAACCATTTTACCTATTTTCCTTCAACTGTTTTGATAGTTGAGTTTCTCAAAGAAATGCATTCATACCTTGGTGCTTTTGGTAGAAGACTTACACACTTCTTCTGGAGCACGCATTCTAGCATCCCGAACATTAACCAACTTTCTTGTTCGATCAATTATTGTACCTCAACATTAGATTCAATCAATCATTAGTAGGTCACAAAATATTGGTAATTAAAACCAAATGCTTTGTGTATTCACAAATCAATTTAAGCACAAACTTTTTGTTGCACCACAATAGTTAACCAAACATGTGATTTATGCAAATTGATTTTACACAAAACATATATGATCCAAATGATTTTGAACATAAACGAAGTTGCTATACAACTTATTAAAATCATATTATTCCTTGACAAAATAATACAACTTTATCTCTACAAAAATTATTATTCTTGTCATAGGAATCGGTTGCTAGCTACATGCTTAAGTTATCATGAGAATTAAATTTCAACTAAATATCCTCCAAGTAATCACTGCTACATGTTCTCATGATATTCCCAAAGTGATAGCACATCACTAATCAAAAGTTGCTAGACATAATCAACAGATTATACACATTTCACGTTTTTCTGGACAGACATTCACAACAATTTTCCAAATACCTTATCTCTCAAACCGCATATCCAAATTAGATGAATCAAAAAGGGGTTGAAAGATAATATCCAGAACTAAATATCTTATTTAGATCAACATTTCCAAAAACTCATAGTTATGCCAGAAATAAATTTTTCAGCAGAGTTTTTCCTGCCCGTCAGAAATATCCAGAAACGTATAATAGTTTTGTAAAATATCTAATAAATACCTTTACAACTCCAAAAATCATGATATTCGGTGGAGTTAACCACCAACATCTATTTATCACTGTGTTAAAATTATTCAGCAAATTTCGTCCTGGGTTAAGAGATAAACCCAAAATTATACAGCTCATACAAAACTTTTAATTTGTGTTTTTTCACTTTTGAAAAATATGAACATCTTTATTTTTCCAAAAATTAATATCAACACCATTCATTCAATTTTTGATTATGTAAATGCCTTATGACACTTTCCATTAAACTTAGTAGTTTAATTTTTCAACAATATTTTTCTTTATTATTGTTACAAAAAATTAAACTAGCACATATTGTCTTTAGATTGTTGGAGTGGTAACAACAATAAAGAAAATAAATTGAATAAGCACAAGTGATACTTAGCTTGATTTGCAGCAACTTGGTGGATTCATCATGTCGAGTAGCATGCGGAGCAAAAATTGATAGAGGCACGTATATAATACGCTGAACTAAAGACAATATCGCCTGCTACTCCTCTAAATAGAGAGATTCTATAGCTCCATTAGCGAGTTGCCTCCAGAATACAACTATCGTTAGCATTCCTTCTTGTAGCATACAAGAAAACGCCCTTAGAACTTGGCAGTGAAAAACGACTCAGTGAAACCATCTTGTTTCACTCCGAAAAACTCATAGAGAAATACTAGAAGAATAAAACTTGTTTTCTCTCCTACTCTATTTTTCTACTAAAAAACAGAGGAATTAATATTGAGTTGTTTTTCTCTTAAAACATGAAAACCAAAACATGAAGGAATTCATTTTTGTTTTCTTCACTTTCTTCACTGCTCTCTCTGAAAACTGAGTTGATTAACGATAATGTTAATTGACAGAATCCGCCTTCCCTTTTGATAAAATGATAGAATATCCGAGCTATAAGCTAAGACTGAACGTTTTTCCACTTTTCAAAACTAGAGAAGAGTCGGAAGATTAAATCCCCAGCACACAAAAAAAACCAGGTAAGATAAATAAGTAGCCAACCAAAATATAAGTACATAACACTCATATCAGTCAAAAAATGGAAGCAACCCTAGCAGGACTAATAAATTTAATTACCTTAAGCTAATGATCAGTGCTATTGTGAGTGGAAATGATGATGGGTTCTGTGAAGCGACCCGACCTTTGAATTGAATATTAATTAAATAAATAATGATATTGCTAATGCCGTGTTTAGTGGAGAGAGGGTCTAACAAATTTAAAAACAAAGCTAAAGGCTTAAAATTCATCTTTGGATTCGGCCAAATTCATCACGACAGAAATTTAATTATTCTTGTGCTAAGCTGTCAAGACAGTATGATTATTCTTCACATGCATGAAGAATTAATTCAAAAACATAAGATGAACACGACAGAAAATTAATTCTTCCAATGTAAGCATGCGCGAAATAATGATGACCGAATTTAAAACGTATGTTTAAAAAATGTAGGATCTTATTGAACCCTCACCCGACCGACCAGACGCACGGCGGCGTGCGTATTGTGCGTGCGCAAGCACCGCGATACGAGAAAAGGCAACATTGCCATAGTATAGGTCTTCCCCCTCACACGAAAGTGTGTAGACCCAAAGTGTCATGCCCTTTAGGCAAAACCCAGGGTATTTAAGCCTAAAACTCTTAAAATTTTAGTCTATGTGGGACTATTGTTTTATCTATTCAAAAGAAAAAACAACTAGAGGGCAATAGGTCTAGGGATTAAAACATGGTCCAAGTTATTCAAAATCCCGTATTTTTCTAACAATCCCCCACATGAATGATAAAACATATCGATAAAACGCGAGAAAACAGAAGAAAACAAATTAGGCTAAGGTGTCCCAAAGATTGAACCTTAACTTAGTGAGAGGTTACTCCAAATGCTTGTTGAAACGGTGAACGCAATGTCTTGAACCGCCAACAGTGAATGCAATTCAGAAATAACAACCACACTTGATGTCTCCACCGAAAGCTGCCAAGCTCTTGCAGTTGTGCCCGTTTTGGTCGTGGGCAAAAATTCCGGACTTAATGAATGTCTCTAGAGAATCAGCTCAAATTCTCATAAGAAGCGGCCCCACTTCCAACATCCACAAAGGTGAGTCCATAAAGAGTGTCCTGCCACACCCCGCTTTAATCAAAGCCATGGAACCCATTAAGATCTCAAAAGATCATCCTGAAATTCTGCAGGCAGCACTATTGCATGGTTACACCATAGGGAGGGACAAAGATAGTGCTTTCACGATATCACCATAAATTAGTTGTCACATTGAACCTTGATCTTGTAAAACCAGTCACAAGGCTGAGTATCCTTCATGGTGATTTATTCTATGAGCTTAAGTCCCATCCCCCTCGATGTAGAGATAACTACCTTTCTTTATAAACCTTTCGTCAAAGGAACTGCAATATTATCCTTGACCTTACAAATTCAAGAGAGATAATCCCAGTAGAAAGTAGTTGCTTCACTATCTCGTGCTTTGTCTGAAGCTATAGACTCTGACTTCATAGTGGATCAAGCTATACTTGTCTGTTTGTATATCTTCCAAGACACAGACGCATCTTCAAGCATGAAGATGTACCCACTTGTGGATTTTGACTCATCTGAGTCCTACATCCTGTTGTCATCACAGCACCCTTCTGTCGCAGCAGGAATCTTCCCTAAACTTAAGCATAAGTCTGAAGAACCTCTCAAGTAGTGCAAAACTCTATTGAGAGAATTCATGTTATCCTGCTCAGGGTTGCAAGTGTACCTGCTCAAACTACTCACAACGTAAGCAATACCAAGTCTTATACAATTAATAATTACATAAGACTGCTGATTACGCAAAAAATACTCAAGATTGGAGTAACATCATCACCCTTGTTCTCACAATTTGAGAAACATCGTTACAAGGAGTAGAAGCAAGTTTAGCCAGATCATGATTAAATTTCTTTAATATGCTTTCAGCAAAATGAAATTGACTAAGACTATATTCATCAGACGTCTATCTGATTTTCATCCCTAAGAATACATCTGTAGGGCTTAAGTCTTTCATGTCAATATTCTCATTTAGTATGCTTTTAGTGGTATTAATAAAATCAATGTTACTGCCTAATATGAGCATATCGTCAACATACAAGCACACAGTAACATAAGCATCATCCTCATATTTAATGTAAACACATTAATAAGATTTATTAATCTTAAACCACTAGCCATCATCACATGATTAAATTCTCATGCCTCCGTTAGGTGCTTGTTTCAAACCATTTAATCAATTCAATTCATACTTTGTTCTCACAACAAAAAACCTTTTAGTTGGTACATATAAATTTCTACATTTAATTCACCATTTAAAATTGCAGTCTTAACATCCATATGATGTATATATTCAAATCATGAATACAAGAAATAATTATCATCATCTTAACAGAAGTGATTCTAGTGACAGGTGAAAATATGTCAAAGAAATTTATTCCCTAATTTTTGGTTATAACCCATAACCATACTAGGTATTTCTCTATAGTTTCATCTGTACCAAGGTTTCCTTTTGAAGACTATTCGGAAGAACATATAACTTCTCTGTGGGTTCAGTGTTCAAACTCTACCATAAAGGTCACATAGAAAAGGCTAAAACTTATCTAAGTTCTAACTCTCTTACTTCTACTATGTCCAGTCTCAACATCTTGAGACGAGGTTGACTAGTCGAAGGAACATATGCGAAATTGTCATGGATCCTTTTTCGAGGTCCAATCCTCAAAGGAATTATATGTTCAATCAATAAAGCATCTCTTGACTGCACTACCGTGTTCATACCAATGTTATCGATATCAAATCTTATGACCATTAACCTACATGCACTAGCATGCTTAGGATATGTTATGAATCCATAATCTTAGGTCAAAATTTTGATTTGCTTTGGAGGCAAAATAGCCAATACACCCCCCACATTTTAGGTATACAGGTCAAGAACACAAAAATAGGTTATGCACCTTGCACAATCTTCTTGAGAGATTAAAAAAATATTTTTATTTTACACCCCCACAATTATCATGATTTCTCAACATGCTGCGATTTTGTGTCATTTAACACACGTCGCATACTAATATTATGATTTAACATGTTCATGTATTCATTATCAATTAATAGCATACAAGTTTCACTTTATCTATTAATTCCTCATGTTCTCTTATGTTAAGAGTTCAAAGCATTACATGAACTTATTTCCAAATATCATATCTCATAGTAAAGTAGATGACCATTGGAAATTATATTTAAAGCATAATGCACATGTGGAGAACGAAAGTTTTCATACCTGAAACCATTTTACCTATTTTCCTTCAACTGTTTTGATAGTTGAGTTTCTCAAAGAAATGCATTCATACCTTGGTGCTTTTGGTAAAAGACTTACACACTTCTTCTGGAGCACGCATTCTAGCATCCCGAACATTAACCAACTTTCTTGTTCGATCAATTATTGTACCTCAACATTAGATTCAATCAATCATTAGTAGGTCACAAAATATTGGTAATTAAAACCAAATGCTTTGTGTATTCACAAATCAATTTAAGCACAAACGTTTTGTTGCACCACAATAGTTAACCAAACATGTGATTTATGCAAATTGATTTTACACAAAACATATATGATCCAAATGATTTTGAACATAAACGAAGTTGCTATACAATTTATTAAAATCATATTATTCCTTGACAAAATAATATAACTTTATCTCTACAAAAGATTATTATTCTTGTCATAGGAATCGGTTGCTAGCTACATGCTTAAGTTATCATGAGAATTAAATTTCAACTAAATATCCTCCAAGTAATCATTGCTACATGTTCTCATGATATTCCCAAAGTGATAGCACATCACTAATCAAAAGTTGCTAGACATAATCAACAGATTATACACATTTCACGTTTTTTTGGACAGACGTGCACAACAATTTTCCAAATACCTTATCTCTCAAACCGCATATCCAAATTAGATGAATCAAAAAGGGGTTTAAAGATAATATCCAGAACTAAATATCTTATTTAGATCAACATTTCCAAAAACTCATAGTTATGCCAGAAATAAATTTTTCAGCAGAGTTTTTCCTGCCCGTCAGAAATATCCAGAAACGTATAACAGTTTTGTAAAATATCTAATAAATACTTTTACAACTCCAAAAATCATGAAATTCGGTGGAGTTAACCACCAACATCTATATATCACTGTGTTAAAATTATTCAGCAAATTTCGTCCTGGGTTAAGAGATAAACCCAAAATTATACAGCTCATACAAAACTTTTAATTTGTGTTTTTTCACTTTTGAAAAATATGAACATCTTTATTTTTCCAAAAATTAATATCAACACCATTCATTCAATTTTTGATTATGTAAATGCCTTATGACACTTTCCATTAAACTTAGTAGTTTAATTTGTCAACAATATTTTTCTTTATTATTGTTACAAAAAATTAAACTAGCACATATTGTCTTTAGATTGTTGGAGTGGTAACAACAATAAAGAAAATAAATTGAATAAGCACAAGTGATACTTAGCTTGATTTGCAGCAACTTGGTGGATGCATCATGTCGAGTAGCATGCGGAGCAAAAATTGATAGAGGCACGTATATAATACGCTGAACTAAAGACAATATCGCCTGCTACTCCTCTAAATAGAGAGATGCTATAGCTCCATTAGCGAGTTGCCTCCAGAATACAACTATCGTTAGCATTCCTTCTTGTAGCATACAAGAAAACGCCCTTAGAACTTGGCAGTGAAAAACGACTCAGTGAAACCATCTTGTTTCACTCCGAAAAACTCATAGAGAAATACTAGAAGAATAAAACTTGTTTTCTCTCCTACTCTATTTTTCTACTAAAAAACAGAGGAATTAATATTGAGTTGTTTTTCTTTTAAAACATGAAAACCAAAACATGAAGGAATTCATTTTTGTTTTCTTCACTTTCTTCACTGCTCTCTCTGAAACTGAGTTGATTAACGATAATGTTAATTGACAGAATCCGCCTTCCCTTTTGATAAAATGATAGAATATCCGAGCTATAAGCTAAGACTGAACGTTTTTCCACTTTTCAAAACTAGAGAAGAGTCGGAAGATTAAATCCCCAGCACACAAAAAAACCAGGTAAGATAAATAAGTAGCCAACCAACATATAAGTACATAACACTCATATCAGTCAAAAAATGGAAGCAACCCTAGCAGGACTAATAAATTTAATTACCTTAAGCTAATGATCAGTGCTATTGTGAGTGGAAATGATGATGGTTTCTGTGAAGCGACCCGACCTTTGAATTGAATATCAATTAAATAAATAATGATATTGCTAATGCCGTGTTTAGTGGAGAGAGGGTCTAACAAATTTAAAAACAAAGCTAAAGGCTTAAAATTCATCTTTGGATTCGGCCAAATTCATCACGACAGAAATTTAATTATTCTTGTGCTAAGCTGTCAAGACAGTATGATGATTCTTCACATGCATGAAGAATTAATTCAAAAACATAAGATGAACACGACAGAAAATTAATTCTTCCAATGTAAGCATGCGCGAAATAATGATGACCGAATTTAAAACGTATGTTTAAAAAATGTAGGATCTTATTGAACCCTCACCCTCACCCGACCGACCAGACGCACGGCGGCGTGCGTGCTTCTGTGCGAAGCACCGCGCATACGAGAAAAGGCAACATTGCCATAGTATAGGTCTTCCCCCTCACACGAAAGTGTGTAGACCCAAAGTGTCATGCCCTTTAGGAAAAACCCTGGGTATTTAAGCCTAAAACTCTTAAAATTTTAGTCTATGTGGGACTATTGTTTTATCTATTCAAAAGAAAAAACAACTAGAGGGCAATAGGTCTAGGGATTAAAACATGGTCCAAGTTATTCAAAATCCCGTTTTTTTCTAACAATCCCCCACATGAATGATAAAACATATCGATAAAACGCGAGAAAACAGAAGACAACAAATTAGGCTAAGGTGTCCCAAAGATTGAACCTTAACTTAGTGAGAGGTTACTGAAATCGCTTGTTGAAACGGTGAACGCAATGTCTTGAACCGCCAACAGTGAATGCAATTCACAAATAACAACCACACTTGATGTCTCCACCGAAAGCTGCCAAGCTCTTGCAGTTGTGCCCGTTTTGGCCGTGGGAAAAAATTCCGGACTTAATGAATGTCTCTAGAGAATCAGCTCAAATTCTCATAAGAAGCGGCCCCACTTCCAACATCCACAAAGGTGAGTCCATAAAGAGTGTCCTGCCACACCCCGCTTTAATCAAAGCCATGGAACCCATTAAGATCTCAAAAGATCATCCTGAAATTCTGCAGGCAGCACTATTGCACGGTTACACCATAGGGAGGGACAAAGATAGTGCTTTCACGATATCACCATAAATTAGTTGTCTCATTGAACCTTGATCTTGTAAAACCAGTCACAAGGTTGAGTATCCTTCATGGTGATTTATTCTATGAGCTTAAGTCCCATCCCCCTCGATGTAGAGATAACTACCTTTCTTTATAAACCTTTCGTCAAAGGAACTACAATATTATCCTTGACCTTACAAATTCAAGAGAGATAATCCCAGTAGAAAGTAGTTGCTTCACTATCTCGTGCTTTGTCTGAAGCTATAGACTCTGAATTCATAGTGGATCAAGCTATACTTGTTTGTTTGTATATCTTCCAAGACACAGACGCATCTTCAAGCATGAAGATGTACCCACTTGTGGATTTTGACTCATCTGAGTCCTACATCCAGTTGGCATCACAGCACCCTTCTGTCGCAGCAGGAATCTTCCCAAAACTTAAGCATAAGTCTGAAGAACCTCTCAAGTAGTGCAAAACTCTGTTGAGAGAATTCATGTTATCCTGCTCAGGGTTGCAAGTGTACCTGCTCAAACTACTCACAACGTAAGCAATACCAAGTCTTATACAATTAATAATTACATAAGACTGCTGATTACGCAAAAAATACTCAAGAGTGGAGTAACATCATCACCCTTGTTCTCACAATTTGAGAAACATCGTTACAAGGAATAGAAGCAAGTTTAGCCAGATCATGATTAAATTTCTTTAATATGCTTTCAGCAAAATGAAATTGACTAAGACTATATTCATCAGACGTCTATCTGATTTTCATCCCTAAGAATACATCGGTAGGGCTTAAGTCTTTCATGTCAATATTCTCATTTAGTATGCTTTTAGTGGTATTAATAAAATCAATGTTACTGCCTAATATGAGCATATCGTCAACATACAAGCACACAGTAACATAAGCATCATCCTCATATTTAATGTAAACACATTAATAAGATTTATTAATCTTAAACCACTAGCCATCATCACATGATTAAATTCTCATGCCTCCGTTAGGTGCTTGTTTCAAACCATTTAATCAATTCGCATACTTTGTTCTCACAACAAAAAACCTTTTAGTTGGTACATATAAATTTCTACATTTAATTCACCATTTAAAATTGCAGTCTTAACATCCATATGATGTATATATTCAAATCATGAATACAAGAAATAATTATCATCATCTTAACAGAAGTGATTCTAGTGACAGTGAAAATATGTCAAAGAAATTTATTCCTAATTTTTGGTTATAACCCATAACCATACTAGGTATTTCTCTATAGTTTCATCTGTACCAAGGTTTCCTTTTGAAGACTATTCGGAAGAACATATAACTTCTCTGTGGGTTCAGTGTTCAAACTCTACCATAAAGGTCACATAGAAAAGGATAAAACTTATCTAAGTTCTAACTCTCTTACTTCTACTATGTCCAGTCTCAACATCTTGAGACGAGGTTGACTAGTCGAAGGAACATATGCGAAATTGTCATGGATCCTTTTTCGAGGTCCAATCCTCAAAGGAATTATATGTTCAATCAATAAAGCATCTCTTGACTGCACTACCGTGTTCATACCAATGTTATCGATATCAAATCTTATGACCATTAACCTACATGCACTAGCATGCTTAGGATAGGTTATGAATCCATAATCTTAGGTCAAAATTTTGATTTGCTTTGGAGGCAAAATAGCCAATACACCCCCCACATTTTAGGTATACAGGTCAAGAACACAAAAATAGGTTATGCACCTTGCACAATCTTCTTGAGAGATTAAAAAAAATATTTTTATTTTACACCCCCACAATTATCATGATTTCTCAACATGCTGCGATTTTGTGTCATTTAACACACGTCGCATACTAATATTATGATTTAACATGTTCATGTATTCATTATCAATTAATAGCATACAAGTTTCACTTTATCTATTAATTCCTCATGTTCTCTTATGTTAAGAGTTCAAAGCATTACATGAACTTATTTCCAAATATCATATCTCATAGTAAAGTAGATGACCATTGGAAATTATATTTAAAGCATAATGCACATGTGGAGAACGAAAGTTTCCATACCTGAAACCATTTTACCTATTTTCCTTCAACTGTTTTGATAGTTGAGTTTCTCAAAGAAATGCATTCATACCTTGGTGCTTTTGGTAGAAGACTTACACACTTCTTCTGGAGCACGCATTCTAGCATCCCGAACATTAACCAACTTTCTTGTTCGATCAATTATTGTACCTCAACATTAGATTCAATCAATCATTAGTAGGTCACAAAATATTGGTAATTAAAACCAAATGCTTTGTGTATTCACAAATCAATTTAAGCACAAACTTTTTGTTGCACCACAATAGTTAACCAAACATGTGATTTATGCAAATTGATTTTACACAAAACATATATGATCCAAATGATTTTGAACATAAACGAAGTTGCTATACAACTTATTAAAATCATATTATTCCTTGACAAAATAATACAACTTTATCTCTACAAAAGATTATTATTCTTGTCATAGGAATCGGTTGCTAGCTACATGCTTAAGTTATCATGAGAATTAAATTTCAACTAAATATCCTCCAAGTAATCACTGCTACATGTTCTCATGATATTCCCAAAGTGATAGCACATCACTAATCAAAAGTTGCTAGACATAATCAACAGATTATACACATTTCACGTTTTTCTGGACAGACATGCACAACAATTTTCCAAATACCTTATCTCTCAAACCGCATATCCAAATTAGATGAATCAAAAAGGGGTTGAAAGATAATATCCAGAACTAAATATCTTATTTAGATCAACATTTCCAAAAACTCATAGTTATGCCAGAAATAAATTTTTCAGCAGAGTTTTTCCTCCCCGTCAGAAATATCCAGAAACGTATAACAGTTTTGTAAAATATCTAATAAATACTTTTACAACTCCAAAAATCATGAAATTCGGTGGAGTTAACCACCAACATGTATATATCACTGTGTTAAAATTATTCAGCAAATTTCGTCCTGGGTTAAGAGATAAACCCAAAATTATACAGCTCATACAAAACTTTTAATTTGTGTTTTTTCACTTTAGAAAAATATGAACATCTTTATTTTTCCAAAAATTAATATCAACACCATTCAGTCAATTTTTGATTATGTAAATGCCTTATGACACTTTCCATTAAACTTAGTAGTTTAATTTGTCAACAATATTTTTCTTTATTATTGTTACAAAAAATTAAACTAGCACATATTGTCTTTAGATTGTTGGAGTGGTAACAAAAATAAAGAAAATAAATTGAATAAGCACAAGTGATACTTAGCTTGATTTGCAGCAACTTGGTGGATGCATCATGTCGAGTAGCATGCGGAGCAAAAATTGATAGAGGCACGTATATAATACGCTGAACTAAAGACAATATCGCCTGCTACTCCTCTAAATAGAGAGATGCTATAGCTCCATTAGCGAGTTGCCTCCAGAATATAACTATCGTTAGCATTCCTTCTTGTAGCATACAAGAAAACGCCCTTAGAACTTGGCAGTGAAAAACGACTCAGTGAAACAATCTTGTTTCACTCCGAAAAACTCATAGAGAAATACTAGAAGAATAAAACTTGTTTTCTCTCCTACTCTATTTTTCTACTAAAAAACAGAGGAATTAATATTGAGTTGTTTTTCTCTTAAAACATGAAAACCAAAACATGAAGGAATTCATTTTTGTTTTCTTCACTTTCTTCACTGCTCTCTCTGAAAACTGAGTTGATTAACGATAATGTTAATTGACAGAATCCGCCTTCCCTTTTGATAAAATGATAGAATATCCGAGCTATAAGCTAAGACTGAACGTTTTTCCACTTTTCAAAACTAGAGAAGAGTCGGAAGATTAAATCCCCAGCACACAAAAAAACCAGGTAAGATAAATAAGTAGCCAACCAACATATAAGTACATAACACTCATATCAGTCAAAAAAGGGAAGCAACCCTAGCAGGACTAATAAATTTAATTACCTTAAGCTAATGATCAGTGCTATTGTGAGTGGAAATGATGATGGGTTCTGTGAAGCGACCCGACCTTTGAATTGAATATCAATTAAATAAATAATGATATTGCTAATGCCGTGTTTAGTGGAGAGAGGGTCTAACAAATTTAAAAACAAAGCTAAAGGCTTAAAATTCATCTTTGGATTCGGCCAAATTCATCACGACAGAAATTTAATTATTCTTGTGCTAAGCTGTCAAGACAGTATGATGATTCTTCACATGCATGAAGAATTAATTCAAAAACATAAGATGAACACGACAGAAAATTAATTCTTCCAATGTAAGCATGCGCGAAATAATGATGACCGAATTTAAAACGTATGTTTAAAAAATGTTGGATCTTATTGAACCCTCACCCTCACCCGACCGACCAGACGCACGGCGGCGTGCATGCTTCTGTGCGAAGCACCGCGCATACGAGAAAAGGCAACATTGCCATATTATAGGTCTTCCCCCTCACACGAAAGTGTGTAGACCCAAAGTGTCATGCCCTTTAGGCAAAACCCAGGGTATTTAAGCCTAAAACTCTTAAAATTTTAGTCTATGTGGGACTATTGTTTTATCTATTCAAAAGAAAAAACAACTAGAGGGCAATATGTCTAGGGATTAAAACATGGTCCAAGTTATTCAAAATCCCGTTTTTTTCTAACACGACCATGGTAATCTCACCTGCTGGTTGGACGCGACGTTGTTGAATCCGTAGATTGTGTATGTGGAAGGGATCAAATATAAGTCGTTATATCCCATGGTTCTGAATGCATGATAAAACAAGATGTCGACTGAGCTTCCAGTGTCTACCAAGATCTTATTTATTTCCCATGGTAATTTTTTCTCTCCTTCGTCCTCTTCCCACTTAGAATGTGGCTGCATGGTCATGGTGACGACCAACGGGTCCGTGTGCGTTCCTCTTCCTGTTGGTATATCTTCTGTCGTGAAGAAAATTTGTTGTTTCTGTCATTCTTATAATGGTTGGCTCTTTGCTACCATATGTATTTCTTCGCCTCTGCGATCTCTTTTATATACCCAGCTGAGTACATTGTCGTGAAAATCATTGAATTTTTTAGCATAGTGGATGATTGAATTTATTTGTCTTGAGTTTTTTCCTATTTCGATGCGATGTATAACTGATGGTTGTTGCGGTTGGGGTGGTGATGCCCTTAGTAACTCTTTGGCTCTAGAAATTGGTTCAATCTTCCCTTTGCGATAAGTTCCAATAAAAATCTTCGCACATTTCTACAACTCGCGGTAATGTGATCGTGGAACCGATGATACACACAAAATTTTAGGGGGATAGACCGTGGTAAATTTATTGTAAGATCATAACACCACAAACATAGGCTTTATAAGGAAAAACGAAAGAAACGCAACATAGTACAATCAATTTCTAGCGGAAAAAAGATCCTCCCAATTTGAATTTCAAAAGGAAAAAAATATCCAGAATCTCAGGAACAAGTACTGCAGCTATTGGCCGTGCAAAAAAAAAGTGGTTTGGCAAAAGTGTTTCACCCAAACAGGGACAAAGTCTAAGGAAATTTTGTTCCGCGTTAGAACAATTTTTATTTGATATTTAAAAGTACAAAATCTCAATTCTATGTTGCACCCACGAAGGTATATAAATTACCATAAAAAAATCCTAACATACCGCGACAAAAAACTCCCCCAAAATAGTAGTGAGACAAAAAATATGGGCCCACATACCTTTAAAGGGACCTCTGTTAATTCCCCAGAGCGTGATGAGAGACCCGGTTTTTGTTTTGTTTTTTCATACGGTTCGTGTAGAATCGTTGAATTACCATATATCCAGCCTACACTAACTCCAATTCAAATTCGGGGGGTTGTGGACCCACATGCACCCCTTGTTCCATCCATGCTTTTTTTTTACCAGAAGAATAAAATATTACCTGCAAAGCAAAACTCTTTAACGTACAAATCAACACAAAAAATAAATAATATTATCCTATAGATACATGGAAACAAGTTTCTCATTCATCTGAAAACAAAAAAGAAAGAAAGAAAAAGTCACAGATTTTGTGTGCAGTAGTCCGGGGTCACAGCTTAGTTCCGTCCGACAGTCCTGCCATGGGCCGGTAGGCTGGAAAAGTCTAAAGCCAAAGATTTTGTGTGTTCATTTTTTATTTATGAAAAACAGTCACTATCTCTATAATCAGCTGTGTTTTGTGCTTAAACTCAAAAGCACTCATAGTTGCTGATGGTGAAAGGTACCAAAATTTTCAAAAAATATAGATTGTCCGAGAAAAAGCACCGAGGGTGCACCGTAAAAAAATTGTGTGAGGGGGTGGTGGGGCCCACTCATCGCCCTACCCCTAGCCCAATGCAGAGAGGGGACATTTATGACCATCCAATCCCCTCTCGGTGCTGGCTTTGGTGCTGGTTTCGGTGGATGTATCAAGGCTCCAAAATTTTATACCTTAGGAAACTAAATGAAATATACACTATCATATAGGAACCGTGTATCTCCTTAACAGTCCAATATCCCTAATTCCCTATTAGCAATGTCGAAATCATTGGCTCATCAATAATTTTAGGTTTAGCAAGACCTACGGGAATAGCATCAGGTACGCCTAATGATTTTTACAGCCCAATATAACCAATTATAAGAAGACCTATCCAAGTGCGGTCAAAGATCTGCAGTTGCCTAGAATTTGGGAAGACCCAAAATGTATCTTCTTGGTTAGCAGTTAACAGAACATTTAAGGGTACCAACACGATCTGGAGGACCAACGTTTACACGCACTTTAACGCAGCGTAATTAATGTTTGTGACACGTAGACGAAAATTACTATGTATAGATTCGAAAAATGTGTATTAGAAGTGGAAACAAAAATAGGGTTAGCTTCTCTTCGTCTTCATCTCCAAACACCAACAACTTTCGAAAAATGTACCCATAATTGGTAAAATATAGCCGCATCCGCCCCCGCCACCGCCGTGACACTGGAGGACGTTTATAGAGATTAGAGATCATAAATAGCGTTTTGATATATTCTTCTTGTTTTCTCCTTCCACCACCACGGTGTCTAATCTGGTGATGTTCATGGATGGGTGTTGAGATGATGAAAAGTGTTCTTACATATTCATTGTGTCATATTCTTCCATCTGCTTAAAGATAAAGCACAGAGAATATATTTGCTATATTGAAGACGTTATTAGCAAAGAGCGAGGCTACAACCAACATATTCATAGATCTAAAAAAAGTATGAGAAAAAAATGTTCAATTGTATATCTGTAATATCGACTTTTCAATTTTGTCTTGTTTATCCACAGATCTGATTAGAAAGGTCTGGTCCTTTTTACTTCGCCGGGAGGACGGACGGCGGCGGCGTCTCCGTTATCGGCTCAGTTAGCCGCCGGGCGGTGGCGTCTCCGTCGTGTCGTGCTGTTTGAGTAAGATAAGATTTATTCATTAATCTGTTGAAACATAGTTTTTGTGTGTTCAACTATTCTTTTTCTGTTTCATTTTTTTTTATGTGTTCAACTTTCCTGAAGAGAAACTACATGCGTTTTTTTGTTTCAATTCCCTTTAACCAACTGTAATGATAAACAAGAATTTGAATGGCACGTATGATCATTTGAATATGTTAATGTAAAATATATTGCAATGAATTATTATTTCTGATGAGAGTAAGAAAGAGGAACCTATGAGCTTCTTTAAAGGCTTAACAGATTAGCTGTGAGTTATCAAAAGTCTAAGAAAGAAAGGGAGCACAGGGGGTGAATGATGAGACTAGGAATGAACTTCTTGGCAGAGGGCAGTGGAAATCTGCTATAAAGAAATACTGACTAACCTTCTTGTTCTTGTAATTTGTTTTGGGAACTTTTTGCTTTTAGCTTTGGTATATTGTTGTTTGAACTTGGTTGGTTCTGGTTGCACTAGATGCTGCTCTTATTTATTTTCTGTATATTTTTTTCTTTTAATACAAGTTTGATGTTTCTACTCAAAAAAATGATAAAAATGAATGATTGATCTCGTTACAGGTGATTAATTTATAATCTTAATCTTATGTGTTTTGCTGTTTGAGTAATATGTACGAGTTTGTGAGTTTTTTCTTTGGTTTAGGGATTTTGCAGGAATATTCTTCCTTGTCATCCACAAACCAAAATTAGACATGAAAAGAGGAATGGGACTATATGCTACACTGAGTTCTTTGAAAGACGTGAGGTGGAGATTTGAATCCTAGTATAAAAATAGTGGTGTGATCTATTGTTAAAAGTAACCATAAATATTTTTCACTTTGATTCTAATTGGTCAGGCTCTCCAAGTAGCGACGGTAGTGGGCATAAAAAGTGAAGATACTATTCGTTCACTGAACTCATTGAACTTCGAACATGATCGCAGTGCTAGAACCACTTTAAGAAGCAGTACTGGTATGTGTATTATTAAATTCAAGGAAAAAATGTCTGAAAACTAAGCTAAAGGTTGTTTGTCTATTTTCATATATAACATCTCTTTGTGATGCGAAGGTTGTTTATGTGGTTGTAAAAACGGTAGCCACGGCAGCATGTGCAAGCCATCAAGCACGGGATGAAAATGTTCTCTGATGGAGAATTATAATGGGATAGGGTACCTATTGTCCTACTCTCTTTTCATCGCTGGATAGCATTTTTATATCTCTTAACCCTCAGTATTCTTCTTCTCTTAGAGAATTTTCTAGAGGATGATTTTTATCGATCAGCAATTGTCCATTTTCAGGGGGGCTGTTGAAACTCTAGGTATGTGATTGTAATTACAAGTTTGTTGGTTGTTACACTTCCATCACTTTACTTGAGTGCTAGTATAATGCATCCTAATTTTGTCAGGGAACAGCAAAAGAAATTATCAGCTAGACATGGAGGTTTTGCTTGAAAGCATTTGACATTTGGTAGCAGAGACTGCCAAGAAGAAACCTAAGAAAAGATTGGGAGCTGTTATGGTTATACTTGTTGCAAGGCTTGGCAAACAAAACAATTTGAATGCCTTCCATAAAAGCTTGAATGCCAACTGGTAGTGTATTACACACCTCTTGTCTTTTCCCATATATTGCTCATGTTAAGTATCCTTTCATGAGTATGAGAACCTTATCCTATGCCACCACCTGAGCATGCACGGCATTTGTAGATGTCCGTTTTACTAACGACTAGACTTGATTTGTATAAAAAAGTTGAAGGCAGGAAAGAATTCAAGCCTGATTTTAAACGATTCATGAATGTTTTTCCCTTATGAGCATGTTTGCTAATACTCCTTACAAGTCTACATTCTATTCAGGTGCAGCATTGAAAAAATGGAAAAGGACAGGGGCATCATCAAAAGATTTATTATCAAAAAAAGGTTATATTTTTGCACGCCGTGAATCAAAACTTTCCGCTTTAGTTTCAATCTCCTTGTAACTTAGTTTATGTAGTGTTTCAGCGGGAATCGTGATAGCTTGGATAGAACTTTCAAGATGCCTTGATGGTGAAATGGTAGACACGCGAGACTCAAAATCTCGTGCTGAAGAGCGTGGAGGTTCGAGTCCTCTTTGAGGCATAATATTGAGAATGCTCATTCAATGAGGGATTGGCCGTGAAAATGGCAGCATAATGACTAAATTATTCTTGTAAGTTCAGTTGATCCGCAAACTGCTTTATTTTTTAAAAGTACGCTATAGGTAAGATATTGTTGGAATGTCCCTCGTGGTTTGTCGGGGAAGTGCAGCTTTAAAGACCAAAAGTGAAACTAAAGGCTTTCGGCTTTGAAGCCCATAATAGATAATGTGAAGTGTTTTCTGGGCTTTAAACACCCGGTTTTTATTTTTGAAGCCCATAATAGATATTGTGAAGTGTTTTCTGGTCTTTAAACACCCGGTTTTTATGTTTTATTAATTTTTGAAACCCTAAAAACTAAAATAAAGAACCGTAATTTGGGGACCATGAGATATTTTTGGGACCTTTATTTTTTAAGGCACCCATCCTACAATGATAAAGGTCCCCCAAATATCTCATGGTCCCCAAAATACGGTTCAAAATAAAAACCTAGTATCTGTCACGTGAAGGATAGTTTGGTGGCTGATCCACCGACCGATCCTGGTAAAGATTAGGATCAACATGTTTATCCTTAAGATAAACATCAACCATACACTGCCACATAGACAGTTTCCTGAAATTTTTTGTACCAACTTAATTATGGTCGAGTACTATAAAAGGGCATAATTGGTCCCCTTTGTAACATGTACAGAAGAAATGAAAGAGAGAACTCAGTTCTCATATTCTCCTCACATTTTCGTCTTGTCTCTTATTTAGTTAATTTCATATACTAATAAAGAGATTGTTTACATTTTCGTCTTGTCTCTTCTTTAGTTAATTTCATATACTAATAAAGAGATTGTTGTGTGATAATATGAATGCTTATTCATTCGGTGATCAATTCGTTAATTATATAAAACGTTATCAGTACGAATTTCTCTGCGGTAATCGGAATGGAAGCTGACGATATGGAAAAGGATAATTCTCTTCAACCCTTGCATCCTTAATTTAACTATTGTTGAATAGTTATATGCATACAACTTTTGTTATGTCTAACTCGGTTGTTGTTTTAATCAGGACTCATTAAAGGAGATGTTAGACATCTTACCATATCATGTTTGTGCTATTGATAGCATAAATAATTATTATGTTAAAGGAAGAGATATCCAACATAGGTACGTATTGGCAACGACTCATATTTGTGATGTTATTAAGTTTCTGAATTTAGCCAAATATTTGAGTTTTGTAGTGTTTTGCTATTTTCCTCTTTAGCCAACCAACAGAAGGTTTTTCCGCGTCCCTTTGGATAGCGTAGAGAATAAAATTTTCTTTGTTGGTACACCAATGAGCTTTGTGGTGTTAACGGTTTTAATATTGGCAGAGCAAGGAATTGTTGCATCCTTGGGGATAGCGAAATTTTATTCCTTCGCTATAATAATCTCCAGAATTCAAAGTAGTTCCACCTATGGAGTGGAATGCGATGAAAAATGGACACCGGGTTAACACGGTTAGCCAGTCTCTATCAGCGGTCCTTGAAATGACCTGCAATTGATATCAAGACAATCTGTTTTGAGATAAATGATGTGTTCATATTTCAACTTTGATATATTAATATTTCGTCGACCCTAATTGACGAAATTGGAGATTTGTCGGTGCTATGTTAGAACCGCGTATATTACATTTGGAATGTTTTATTTCTTGTTTCACCATTGATATTATTGGTAATTAGTTCGGCTTGATTTTAGAGAAGGTATATGCATCGTATAAATTTTGCGCTGAGAAATAAGGAGAGCTGCATATTTGTGGCCTTATGTGCTTCCGCGAATTTTACGGAATGTATAATATGCGCTTATTATATGTATCGGCGAGCTTTAATGAGCTAGTGCTTAATTTTCACTTCGTATATGTTGTGTCAACAACACCGAGTGCTGCAAATGTTAACTGCACCTCGTAGATATACAAACGTCGAGCGATAATGAGTGTTGCATTTTTGTAAATGATATTTAGAGTTAATATCATGTCTTCTCGTCGCCTGAGCTATTACCTAAAATCCTGAATTTGGTGAATTACATTTGCAACTGTACCTATGCAAATAAGTTTATCTTTGGTAAAAGAAGGAAAATACAATTATTCTGTGGTAGGCATTTTTTGAATATAGGAACCCTAATAGTTCTCGGGTATAAGAACCTGATGAGCACCGTACCACTAGAAGTGGGGAAATACGGGACGGTAGCATAATGATTGGTTTGAATAAGCCGTCTTTGAGCCTGGAAGAGATCTGCTATCGTTGTGACATAAGAGACATGGTACGCGCATATGAAATGACGTTCATTGTTGTTGATCTCTATTGGTCGTCTTGGCAGGACTGGAACTGATATTGAGATAGTGTCTACGGTCATAGAATTCGTTTACAGTTTACTGATGATTTTACATGGAAATGTAAATTATTTAAAATTATTCCAGCTGGACATTAAACGAGAGAGAAAACCTGATCATTTATCTCTCCTGGTTTGCATGTTATTATTACTTTAAGCACTCAGTTACTCCCTCGATAGGTAGAGTAATAAGGAACTGAAGGTTCTGTTGATGAGATATTCCCGCCTGAGGATCAGGGGGAGAATCGTCGACGATATTTAACTCCAATTGTGTCTCATCTAAATTCTCACACCGAAAAATGCCTGAGGTGTTGTAGATTACTTTGTTGCTAGATTTAGCTAGAGTATGCTAGCTTGATTCTGGCATAGATTAAAGTCCTGCAAGGATGCCATGGAATCGCAACGATTGTTTCGTCTGAAAATATGCTTACATGCATAGACGAAAACCTCTTGTAAGAGGTATGCCAATCTAATCAGATAACATCCATATTCTCTTTGAGTGCTGAGTTGATAACTCCTGACGAGGAGCATATCCATATAATTTGCGTTGACATCTCTAGGAGAAGAATATCCGCATGCTGAAACTTAGTACCAATGGATTATGATATCCACATACTCTGGAGAATGATGTAAGATTGTTTATTAACTGATTATGAACTGGTTGTCGATAATGTTCAGAGTAGCTACTGAAATTATTGTGGATAGATATCCCCCTTTGCAAAGGAATTATCGACATTTATATGATTGGAAAGTACGGACATCAGTCCATATTAATGTGTTTTCTCCCTTGTGTACGCTCTTGAGACATTAGTCTCAGCATCGATTACAACTTTGATTCTAATAAAAGAACACGGTGAGGAAAACTAAGGCCGCTTGTTATTCAGCACCACCTTGACAACGAGTTTCCATAGATACTAACCAGGTTGGTGAAAGGATGGTCTGGTAGTCATAAATGACTCGACATCTCACCTGGTGGTAACTGTGTATCTATACTCATATAGATTTTTAGTGAAACTCTTGCTTGTCAGTCGTTGATGTTGTATCATCCTAGTAATGCTTTGGGCATTGATAGTGAGTATTTATTGTTCATTGAATGGTTTAGTTAATTCATTCATAGAGCATTCATGAACTTATTACTCATGAAACCATTTTCATGATTTCTGTTTTGAGGCATGCTATATTCCACTGTTGTTCCTACTCTACTACAAGATTTGCAAATATGATGAGAAAGTCTTCCCATCGTTGGGGGGGGGGGGAGGGGAGACGTCGTGAATTATGCGGTCTACCGCTTGAAAAATGGCATGAACATACACCGTATCTATCTCATCTTAGTATTTTCACCAATCAATGATGTGCATAAGATTTGGTATCTTCAGAAGTTGCATATCAAGTTGCTTCCTTGAGAAGCTATAAATGTAGTAGCCAGTGTGCCATTTAAAACACACCACAAATTGGTTGACTAATTGATTTAAAATATTCTGCACCTCCTAAAAGGAAGAGCCAGTCACAATCATTGAAATATAGTGCTCTCAAAGAAACTATTAGTGGAAGATCTAATTTCTCTAAGTATAGTTCTCTTAATAAGAGAATGTCTCTGCAAAGGCCGTGGAACCTCAAAATGAGAGGACTTCCTTAAGGCATGCATGAAATAGAGAAATTTGTGATCGTAATCCAATGATTGTTGATAATATAGTCAAAGTATCCACTAATACTTCCACAGATAATGTTGGTGTTAAACCACTCTCTATAAAAATGTCATCAAAGGAATGATTGGTTAAACGGGAAAGGAGATATTCAGGCAGAATAATAATTTCTCATAAAATGCATGGTTTTGGTACTGCAACCAGAACACTCGATAATATGAACTACACTTGGCCACAGACGGGTGTTTGCAGTTCCGACATCCGATAATGTAACCTATAGTGGCTACAGGTGGGTGTATGTGCATAGTGAGAAAAATAAAGTCAACTAATGGAATAAAGTCTTTTACAGGAACCCGATATGGATTTCTTTGTAACATATTCCCTATTATGGATGCAACTACCTCTTTGGTAGTTTTCTGGCAGTCTTTTAAGGACTCGACATGCATCTAGTGGACGTGGTCACTGCAAATTTGTATGAAAGACTAGATACAAACAACTGCATACAAATTCCTGAAGGTTTTTACCTATCAGTAGAAATTACCACGTCACATCCATCCGCTCAATAAGGACGAAAGTTATCAATCGTCTGGGTGAATGCTTATATTATCCAGGGATATGTGAATCATCTTATGTGCTCATATGTTGTGCATTTACTAGATATGATTTATGCAACATCTACTTGATTGGAACTCCTGATGAGTTCTCCAAAGAACAAAAATGCTCAAAGCAGGAGTTCGAGATGAAAATCTCGGTAAAACAAGGTCCTATTATGCTAGTTGGGCATTGTAGCTTGAAGTCCTTTAATTTCGTCAACCTTTAAAGGCTTAGACATGTTTAAATGGACAAGCTCGTACAATTTAAGCTACAAAATCTTTTACTTTTAAGATTGATCAGTTTATATCTCAACAAAGGAGATGCATCACTCCGTGGTTTGCAATACACAAAAGATATGTAAATGGTACATCAGCGGAAATATGATATGGGTACTAGGTATTGGGTTTGTAGTAAAATGTAAGTTTGGTTCTATCGAGACACTAGTCCGAAGAAAACTCCTTCATATTCGTGATACCATTAAGCTTGATCTTTTGTATAAAAGATCGCTGGATGTCTCCCACAGAGAAAGGCTAATCAGACTGTTTGAGTTTTGATTTTTGGCAAGTTTGTTAAAGCAGCTAAAAATTTTCCTAGCTACTAGTCTGGTGATAGAGGATACTTTTTTCTCCTCCAATCTGTTATGATTATTCAGGCAAAGCTAGTAGAGAATAGAGGCTGAAACGACCAGATGATCATTAAGATATTGCATAGAGTAAAATCGTACCAAGTTTCTCAAGCAAAGGAAACCGGTGAAGACATTCAAAGATGGTTCGTGGTCCCTATACAGTATCATCGGACACAGTGGTCAACTGAGAAGGCTACTCATCAGGGGGAGTAACCCCATGGAAGACTATGGATATTGGGCATATTGGACATTACGTCGTGTACTCTTTTTCCTTAGTCAAGGTTTTGTCCTACTGGGTTTTTCCTTGTCAAGATTTTGACGAAGCATGCAAGTACAATGATATCCGCAGTTCGAAATGTTGTACTCTTTTTCCTTCGTCCTGGTTTTTGCCCATTCGGGTTTTTCCAGACAAGGTTTTAACGAGGCAACATCTGCAGGTTCAACACTGTTCTGAGGACTCATGTTTTCCTACGTTCATGTTTTTGTCCCAATAGGTTTTACTGACGAGGTTTTTAATGAGATAACAATCTTAGAACAGTGATCATCTTCTAAAGAGATGCATATCCATAGAGCTTTCTTGGGTGCGGTTATCAATAATCGCGTGTTGTTTGATTCAGGTTTTTCCTAAGAGGTTTTCTTGGCGTAAGCTTTAACAAGGGAAGAAAATTCAGGATGAGCATCATCATTTTAAAGATACCAGTGTTGTACTCTTTTCCTTGGACCAGTTTTTGTCCTAGTTGGATTTTTCTAGCAAGGTTTTTATGAGGCAACATATTTCATCCCATCGGATGTTATCGATAAAGTTTTAAAGAAGCAACATTTGAATGGTTGATCATCCAAGGGGGAGTGTCACGTGAAGGATAGTTTGGTGGCTGATCCACCGACCGATCCTGGTAAATATTAGGATCAACATGTTTATCCTTGAAATAAACATCAACCATACACTGCCACATAGACAGTTTCCTGAAGTTTCTTGTACCGACTTAATATGGTCGAATACTATAAAAGGGCATAGTTGGTCCCCTTTGTAACATGTACAGAAGAAATGAAAGAGATAACTCAGATCTCATATTCTCCTCACATTTTCGTCTTGTCTCTTCTTTAGTTAATTTCATATATTAATAAAGAGATTGTTGTGTGATAATATGAATGCTTATTCATTCGGTGATCGATTCGTTAATTATACAAAAGTATGTATTTAAAGAAGACAACTGTCAAGAGAATTGGAGGCGAACAGCGTGAGTCTTTGTTACTTGTTCTTCTCCTTCCACTTGTTTTCGATCTTCCACAATGGTTACTGAAAGAGATCTATATAACACTGTAAATCTAACGTTTGCACTTTTGCAAATCAATAATACTTCCGTGTGCCAAAGAATCGGTCCCGTGGAGAATACGGTATGGCACAACTCTTGGTGAGTAAAGTTCAACCTTGCTAGTATCATGGTGGGAAGATTGAACAGCAGTCTAGGAGTTTTGCTCTTTTTAAGAACAATTAATTGGGGGATATGGAAACTAATTGGGGGATATAGCTACAGGACAAAAACGGTGTCCCAATAGCAATTTTGGGTGACCCCCTATGTAATTTTTTTTAATTCCTAATCTAGCCCTCACTAATCATGTTTAGTAGTTAATAATAATTAGTATATGCTTAAGTATTTGGGGGATAGTTTAGTGTGTGTTTTGATTTTAATTTGTGTGAGTGAGGAGTAGAAGGAGAGGAAAAAAAAATAAGTGGAATTTTTTTTTTTGAAAATGGAAGATGATTGTGATTAGAGAATTGTTGCTAAGAGGTTGAAAATTTGATTTGTTTCCTTTGAATTCACCATTGTTGCAGTTGAAAAAGCTCGGTGCCGGCATGGTATTCAACCAAAAAACCATGCCGGCATTTGTCGGAAATTTTCAAAAATTGTTTGCCACTATCCAGGGGGGGTTCGGGGGGGGCGTAGTATTTTGCTCCGGCATAAAAATTTGATTTTTTTCTAGTTTTGATCTTCATAATGTTGATTTTTTTCTGGGTTTGAACAGGTACCGGCATGGTAATCTAGTTTTCGAGCATGCCGTACTTTTGTTCCGCATAGTATTTTGCTTATATTTCTATGCGGAACAAGATGAAAAGTACCTAGAATGTTGATTTTTTCTTCACTTGACTACCGGCATTGACAAGAAATTATCGAGCATCTTAGTATCATGTTCCGGCATAGTATTTTGCTTAAATTTCTATGCTTGGGAACAGGATGAAAAGTATCGAGAATGTTCATTTTTTTTTCACTTGAATACCGGCATTGATAGGAAATTCTCGAGCATGCCGGTATGATGTTCCAAGATATGGTCTTCATCAATTCCGGCATGGTCTTCATCACTTCCGTTTTGAATTTTTCTGGTTTTAGTCACTCCACTTCCGGCATGGTCGGTTGATATGAAGACCATGCCGGTATTGTTTTTCCCCATAGAAAATAAAGCAACATGCTATGCCTGGAAAGAAATACTGGCATGGTCTTCATATCAACCGACCATGCTTGCTCTGAAAGTGATTAAAACCGAAAAAAAATTCAAAAAGGAAGTGATGAAAACCATGCCGGAATTGATGAAGACCATATGCTTAAACATGATACCGGCATGCTCGAGAATCAATTCCGGCATGGTCATCATCACTTTCAAAGATGATCTTCATCACTTCCGAATAAAATAAAAATTCGTTTCCAAAGTGAAGAGAAGAGAATTTGATGTAGAGTGGGGAGAGTTTAGAATTTTAAAGGGAATGGGGAATATTTAGGTTTCAAAGCTCTACCCCTAAATAAGATTAATAAGAAGTGGAGATGGAAATGGGGGATATGATTTTGTTTTTTGATTTTAAGTTTTTGATTTTAATTTTGTGGGAAGGGTATTTTAGTATTTTCATAACCAAAAATAACCCCTTAACACATACCATGGGTTGGGGGAAGTAATTCATATCCCCCAATTAATTCCCATATCCCCCAATTAATTTTCCCTTTTTAAGAACCCTAGAGTAACTGTAGCTGATGTAACCCTAGGTCAGATGATAAAATCCCATCTCAGTTCATTTTTTACCTAGCATAATCAGGGGCGACCCAAACGTAATTAGGGGCGACACAAAAGATAAAATAGGTTGAAAATACTTATATGCCCCTTCATAATCGGGAGGTTAATCCATAATCGGTAGTTTGGGGCAACTCTATATTCGGTAGTTATATGAACTATTTTGACTACCGATTATGGTAAGATTTCGCCAAAGATTATACTGTATAATCGGAAGTCATGGTAACTTCATTTACTACCGATTATAGGCTCAACCAAATTGGAAAAATAGAGGATTTTGGCAAAATCTCATTTTGGGGCAACTATATATTCGGTAGTTATATGTGTTGGATATTTTCGAGATTGTTTGCCGCTATCCGGGGGGTTGCAGAGTGTGAGACAACGTCTCCTGGATTTTTTTCTTCTGTTAATGAATTTGAAAACCTATTCGGTTTTCCAGAAATTTTCACAAAACGTGTTTGTTCCCATATGGTTTCTTCAAGAGACACCATTGGTTGGATATTTACAAAGAAAGCCGAGATAATCGGAAGTCAGGATAACTTCATTTACTACCAATTATAGGATCAACCAAAATTCAGAAAAACAGGATTTTTGCAAAATCTTATTTTAGGGCAACTCTATATTCGGTAGTCATATGAACTATCTTGACTACCGAATATGGTAGGATATTTGCAAAGAGATCCACTGTATAATCGGAAGTCATGATAACACTTCATTTACTACCGATTATAGGCTCAACCAAAATTCAGAAAAAGAGGATTTTTGCAAAATCTGATTTTGGGACTACTCTATATTCGGTAGTTATATGAACTATCTTGACTACCGATTATAGTAGGATATTTTCAAAGAGAACTACTGTATAATCGGAAGTCATACAAACTAAATTTACTCCCTATTGTATAATCGGAAGTCATACAAACTAAATTTACTCCCTATTGTTGATTACCTACTGATTGTATAGTTATCTACCGATTGTAAAGGGTAGTTTGGCCATTAAAGAAAACGCTCGGAAATAACCTTCCGATTGTGAAATAACCTACCGATTATTTTCTATTTTGTAGTTTTGTGTCGCCCCTAATTCGGTTTTAGTCTCCCCTAAATGTGGAAGGTTTTTTTATTACAACCTCATTGATTTCTTGTTTTTTTTTTTTTATTATTTATGTGCAGTTCAATTGCAGGAACTGGATAAATAAACTCGCTAACTCAGGCTACAGGCCATCCCGAAATTCGGCCCAATAACATTTTTTCCAAAAAAATGAAAGAAAAAGGAGTTATGGCTGCTTTCAGTTGTGCCTATAATCAATGACATTCTAAGAAGAATCCCGGGTCACTGGCGTCAATATGGCAAATGCAACTGCTCCAACTGCTAGTTGCCAAAAGAAGCTTGAACTTGACCATGATCAGAACGGTAAATCCATTCACTGAAGAAATTATGAGCTGATTTCTATTTTTGATTAGTCATTAGTTGTAGTACAATTACTCAAAATGGCTCAGTCAAGTGGCCCATAATTTTCTATGTGCACTAAATAGTCCAAAATTTGTCTCTTGGGTATATACATGGTCCAGAATCTCTCTAGGATCCCCAGTTGTACAATTATGTGATTTGTATTCGTGTACTTTCATGTAGAAATGATCGGATCCATACCCACTATTGGAAATCGATAAGATAAGAGTGTTTCTATCGGTGAAAACCAAAAAAGCAGTGATGTTAATGGGGGACTGAAATTTAGCAGGGGTACCATTTCATATAAGATAAAAGAGTTATATTCGATCCTGGCCGTCAGATCACTCAAATGATACCTCCATCTAATTTCGTTCCCCCATTAGCAGCCTTGCAAAAGAGTTGGAGTAGGCATCTAAAAGGGGACATTTTAGCATAAATATGGAGTGGACATATTTAAATATGATTGGACTATGATCCAAAATGCTAGTCCACAAGGTTTAGGGATGAATTGATCAACTCATAAAATCTTTGTATTGATTTTTTTCCCTTTTGTTCCGTAGTTAAAGCTAACTTTATTTGTATAAAATTTCGAAGGAATGAATTAAATGATTCATGATATAGTTATAGATAAGATACTCTTTTTTCTTATACGAAAAGGAGTAGAGCATCTAGCAAGACTTCCCACTCAAAGTTACAACCTTCGAAGTGCCTGTGCTAGCCTAAGCAACCGACCTGTCCCTCAAAATATAGTTGACATCGTTATAATGATCTATTTCATAATTAATTATAGGAAGTTGTAAAGCATCTAAGATAGTAGTTAAGTTTTTCCCTCTCCAAGTAGAATCAGAGAAGGTTTGTGATTGTCTAGATATTCTGGCTAAATTTCTTGCCGCATAGTTTTGTTGAACTGTCACTTTGGTGAGGTTTCCTAGAACAAAAACAATTTGATGATTGTCATTGTTTCTGCCCTGATGATGATTACAGTTGCCTTTGAATCTTTGTTGAACTTCCCATTGGTAGCATTCTTTGATGGCTTGCAGAGTGTGTTCTTCTTCAGCAGCAAAGGTGATGTTATCTTAATGCATATTTTTTCCCTAGGTCAGTGAAATTTGATCTCCTCTGCTGGCTCGATCTGCTCTTCTGATTCCCGTGTTGAAGTCTTTGAAGTTTCTGATACCCACACATTGTCCTTCAAAGTCCATAGCAACAAGAGAGTAGTTAGTATAAGAATGAGTATCACTAGTAGCCTGATAGAGATCAGCTGGATCAATGTGCATGCTAATAGTGATTCCAAATTTATCATAAGGGTGTCCGACTTTGTTGTAGTTCTCAGTATTGTAGTTCAGTCTGTTGGATTGATAATACATATTGCTAATTATATGTTCTGGTAGGTGGTGAACTCTTGAGAAGCTGCACAAATGTTGAGTGATTTCCTTAGCAGTGATGGTAGCTGTTGGAGTAATTTTCCTAAAAACCCAGTCACATCTTGCTTTCCAAATGAACCAGCATATTGTGGCATATGTTGCATTCCAGCTAGCCTTGGGGTTGTTTTGCTGAAACCAGCTATTGAGCCAATAATGTTATGAGTTGAAAGTGGTGAAAAGATTATGATGTTCTCCAAAAATCTTCCTCCAAACATCAGCAGCAGCAGGGCAAGAAAGAAGAACATGTGTTATATCTTCAGCACCATTCTTGCAGTAGGAATAAATGGGATCAATGTAGCTCAGGATGCTAGCAGTCTTAGCATTAGTTAGGAGGATGCCATGGGCACATTTCCATATGAAAACATGAATAGCGGATTTGTATCTAGACCCAATATTTGATTCCAAGGGGAAATTTGAATATCATTAGCATATTTTTCTTGTATCTACTTGTCATATAGAGATTTGACAGAGAATTTGTTGGTAGGGGTGAGAGACCAACTGACTTCATCTTGGTCATATGTGGAGTGTGTTAGAAGAATAAGGTTTTGAATGTTTGGTGGAAACCATTGGTTTAGAATAGTGGTGTCTCAATCCCCATAGGGGTTAATTAGCTGATTAACAGTTATGAGATTTTCTGGGCAGAGGGTAGGTTTTATGATTCTTCCAGAGTGGTTTGAGATCCATCTGTCTTCCCATATGTGTATTTTCCTTTCATATCCAACCTTCCAAATGTAATGTTGTTGAAGAAGAGCAGTACCTTCCAGTATTCCTTTCCATATCCAAGAATCAGTGGTTTTTGGTTTAGTATCTAATCTTATGACTTCAATGTTGGGATAATGAGAGGCCTTCATAGTTTTGCTCCATAGAGATTCTGGTTCTGAGATTAGTCTCCAAGCAATCCTGGTTAGCATAGCTAAGTTGAAGAGCTCCATATTTTTGAACCCCAGACCTCCCAAATCCTTGGGTTTATTTACTGCTTCTCAAGCAAAGTAGTATACCCCTTTGGATTTGTCTTGTTCCTTGTTCCAGAAGAAGTATCTTTGTATGGCACTGATTTCCTTGCAAGTAGCTTTTGGGATTTTGAAACAGTTCATCTGGTAAATACTGGATGTAGAGGTTACAGACTGTATCAGAGTCATTTCCCCAGTAGTAGAGAGATTGGTTTTCCATCCATCAAACCTGAATTTGAGTTCATCAACACAAGGTTTGAAGGCTTGTATTTTTATTTTTGTGGTGAATAATGGGGATCCCAGATATTTGTCAGCTGGATTAATTCTTTGAACCTTCATTGTATTACTGATATTGTCAGCTAAGTTAGGAGCAGTGTTCTTGCTGAAGAAAATTCATGATTTGGAGAAGTTTATCATCTGACCTGAAGATTGCCCAAAATCTTGAAAGATTTGCATAAGGTTGTGCCATTCTTGCATATTAGCTTTGTAAAAAATCATGCAGTCATCAGCAAAGAGTAGATGGTTTATTGCTGGTGCATCCTTACCAAGTTTGATTCCATGTATGTGATGTTGGTTTTCAGCATAGTTCAGGTACCTGGATAAAGCTTCCATGCAGAAGAGAAATAGATATGGAGATAAGGGATCTCCTTGTCTAGGGCCTCTAGTGGGTTTGAAGAAGTTTCCTGGGGAACCATTGACAAGAACAACCATGCTAGTGGTGGAGATGCATTGATGAATTAGGTTGCACCATTGGGAACTGAAGCCTATCTAGGAAAGAACTTAGAGTAGAAATTGCCAATTGACTCTGTCAAAGGCTTTTGCCATATCAATTTTTATTCCCATGTAGCCATTACCTCCTTTTCTCCCTCTTCTGGTATTCATATGGTGTATAATTTCATGAGATATGGCTATGTTGTCAGATATTTGCCTTCCATGAATGAAGGCAGATTGAAATAGGGAAATGATTTTGGGAAGCAGAGGTTTTAGTCTCTGAGCAATGAGTTTAGAGATGATTTTGTAGGTGGTATTACATAAGGAGATAGGTCTGTAATGAGTTGGAGTTGTGGGTTTGTCAGTTTTGGGAATGAGGGATATGAAGGTAGAGTTCATTTCTTTGAGAATATGTTCAGATGTTAAAAAACTTTGGACCATGTGTGTGATGTCTTCTCCCACAATATCCCAATTTGCTTATAAGAAGTTAGGTGGGAAGCCATTGGGACCTGGGGCTTTATCTCCTTCCATACTGAAAAGAATGTTATTGATTTCCAATGGATCAGGGGTTCTGATAAGATGAATATTTTCTTGGGGGTAATGGTGGTAGGTATGAGTTTTATAATGAGGGGGTTGATGGTGATGTTTTCAGCAGTAGCCATATTAGTGAAATGATTGGTGAAGATTTTTGTGATTTCAGTAGTATCATGAACCCAAGTGCCATCCTCATGTTGTATAGAATCAATCTTGTTCCTTATGTATCTTTTATTGGCAGTAGTGTGGAAATATCCAGTGTTTTTGTACCCAAGATTGATGTTTTGGTCTCTGCTTTTAGTCTTCCAAAAAGATTCTTGTACATGTTTCCAGTGCTCCACTTCTGATCTTGCTGCTTTAAGGTCAGTACCTCTAGTAGAGTTAAACTCATTCTTGGTAATCCAGTCTAGGTGTTGTATACTTTCTTATAAATTAGTTTTTATATTTCCATAGACCTCCTTATTCCATTTCTTCAATATGATTTTGATGTCTCTAAGTTTCCTGGCTATTCTTATAGCCAGAGATCCTTTGTGGTCAGTTTTCCAGCAGTCAGCTATGATGTTTTTGCAGTCTTCATGATTGAGCCAAGGACCAAAGAATCTAAAGGGGATATGTCCAAGTTTCCAACTAGGATTGGTATTGAGAATGACAGGGTTATGATCAGATCCAATAACAGTTAGATTTGAAATTGTGGCATTTGGTTGACTGTCTATCCAAGCTTCATTAGCTAGATCTCTGTCTAGTCTTTGCTCAGTGAGTTGAGGACCAGTTCTTCTGTTTGTCCAGGTGAATGGACATTCTGTGTAACTTAAATCTGAGAGGTTTGCCTCTTCAATCTTGTTTAAGAAAATATCAGCTTCAGTTTGGTGCAGAGGATGCTGACTAAACTTCTCATGGTCAAACAGGACAAAATTACAGTCACCCATAACCAACCAAGGAAGAGAATTAGTAGCATAGGTTTTTTCAATCATATTCCAAGAGTGTATTTTATCCTTAGTAGTGAAAGGGCTTCCATAGTAGCCAGTGAACATCCAAGGTTCTCCATGAAGAGTTTTAATGATGGCATTAATGTGATGGTCAGAAAAAACAACAATGGTAATATCTAAGTGAGTTTTCCAGGCCAGGACTAGACCTCCATCAGTTTTGGCTTTGCCTTTTGGTTCAACAAACCAGAAGTTAGTGACTCCTATATTTCCTAGGATTTTTTTTAGGTTTCTAGATTGCTGTTTAGTCTCAGATAGTAATATAAGTTCAGGATTATGTTTATTTAACATGTTATCAAGATGTCTAATGGTATTAGCCTGTCCTAAGCCATGAAAATTCCCAGCAATGATTGAGTAGAATTTCCAAAAGTAAGAGATGATAGGATATGTAAAAATAGTGACTCTGTAGCCTAGAGATAGGTATAAAGTCTTAGTGTTGCAATCTTATTTAATCCAAATGTCAAGAAACAAACATAACTTAATAAAAAGAGTAATGTGGGTTATATGTTTATTAGTGGGTACCTTAATGAAGTTGGTTGAGTTGTCTCCTTCCAGATTACTAGTAGCGTTGTTCAACAATTGATCCTCCTTCATTCGGAAGTGTTGGTTGTTGCTTATGTTAGATGATTGGTGCTCAGTCCACTGCATAGTAGGATAATTAGGTTGGCTTGAAAGGTTAAAACATTTTGCGCTTAGGGTGTTGTTCAGCATCAACATTCTTCAGTTTTCACTCAGTTTTCCACTTTTCCCATAAGATATTTTTCTGTGTATGGTGATCCTCCATCATCTTTTTTTGAATGTCCTCCAAAGTAGGGTAGGTGTTTATTCATTTTCATTGAGAGAGGTAGGCTTGAAATTGGGGTTTTGAGGCTTGTTGGAGATTGTAGGGAAGATAATTGAGGGATCTATTATAGTTTCTAGCCCCGTGGAGATTGGAGGATTAGAGAAACTTTTTCTAGCAGTTGCTTTGATGTTAGTCTTTTTAGTCTTCTGAGACTCTTTTGGTTTGTGACTCTCCACCAACTTTTTATGTTTTTTCTGACAGTCAAGATCATCATAGTTAGTAGTATGGATTGCATCAGTGATTGGTTTATCAAGACCATCTTGAAATATCATAAGATGTGGTGGTCCATCCAATTCCTCCGAAGAATTTCTCAGAAGAGTTTGATGTTGAGATAGTCTTAGTTTGATTGCAAATTCTTCAGTTCTATCTCTGTCAGAGTAAAAGTGGATTCTAGGAGGTTTTGTGGGACTGAGTGTGGGTGTGACACTGGTGTTGGAGGTAGAAGGGGTAGGGGGTGTTGATGGAGGTGGAGGTGTATTGGTTTACTGGAGGCGTCCGAGTTATTTCTTCATTAGATATGCACAGAGGTCCCGGATGATCAAGGATTCTGCATATCTTGCAAAAGGAGATGCCATGTAGAGCATAAGCAAGCTCAAGACAGTGTGAGGTGAAATCATCTTCATAAGCATCAATGCCATACTTTAGAGCTTTAGTGACATCGACAGTGATCAAAACTTCAAGGTTTTTCTCCTCATCATCTCTGCCATAAGCGTTTTTTGAACCTTGATAAATTCCGGCAGGTCTAATCAAATTACTTATGTCAAGTATGATGTGAGTTGGGATATGATTGACTAAAGCCCATATGCGAACCTTGTAGAAATTAGCTTCATCAATGAAATCTGGTCCTGAGGATGGAACTTCCGTTAGAACAATGAGTTTTTCAAAGATTCCTCTTGTTCCCCCTTTCCTGAAACTTTGTAATCTTCAATGCTGGTCAGCCTGATTTGATAGTAGTTTCTTCTTTTCTTCCATAAGGCAACTTCAGCATTCCTATGTAATTCCCAGTTGTTGTTGATGAATCGAGCTATTTCTCTAGTATCATGAGAGATTTTGCTGCAGAATCTTCCAATGAAAACCCACTTCCAATCTATCTTTTTCTTGGGTAAAATATTAGCTTGATTGATGAAGACTTTTGGAAAGAGATCCTCAGGAATGTTTAGAGAGGTGTTCATTTTTACACAAGATTTTCTATATTTTCAGAATTTTTGGTTCCTGAAGTAGATGCCATGAAATTGTGAATGAAGGTTTTGGTATTGTACTGGTAGTGAATGTGATATATACAGAAGAAGGTTTGAAGTTTGGGGTTTGTATTTGGACTGGTTTGGTTTGGTTCTCTTTAATTTGAATTTTGATTTGAGATTTGTTATTTTGGTGATAATACTCTTTGTTTTTTCGTTGAGGTTTGGCAAGGTTTGGGGTAAGAGACCACATATGCGACCAAGCATAAACCCAATGGTTCCACCTAATAGATTATTTTTCAGAGCTGAGTTTGATGTTGCTTTGTATAACTAGTAATCTTGAAGTGCATCTCCTGCAAAAGGTTATAATACAAGGACCAAGTTCAAGATACAAGTAATACCGAAAGAAGTAAAGAGCAGTATGTTCAAAATATAGTTCTAATTTAAGTATGGCTGTATCTTTGGTTAAGATGTTATCTTTACAAGTTTTAAGCATGGGCAGTTTGTACTCTAGGCAGGGATAGTGACCTAAGCTTTGTAGTGTAGTTGTTCTCAACATAGTATTCCTTTTGATTTGTCTTGAGGGTGGGTGGTTGTTGTTTGTGATGTGAGAGATAGTTATCCTAGGGCAGGTCAACCTAGCATTCAAAATGAATGAGTCCGGAAGAAAGTTGTACTTTAAGATATTAGTATACTTGGACTGCAGAGTGATAGTGACAAAGGATGTAGTGGTGATGTGAGTTACCTGGTGTGGGATAGAGAGGTTAGCAACCCTGTAGCATGTGCACTTACAAACCTGTTTCTCCAGCATACGTTGTGTCCTTTCTTTGAGGTTGTCCTCAAAATCCCAGAGATGAATCTGAGTAGGTTGATTTGGGCAATTTACTTCCATTATGAACCTATATTTTGAAGTGTGGTGAGTGAAATTCGGTGGGTCTGTAAATTGATTCAAATCCGAGTTGCGGGTAACCCGAGTTAGAAGACCATTTCCCAACTTTCTGCCAAATGTCTGATGTCGCCGTTGCATGTCCAATAGGCCTGGGTTGCATTCAATAAATCTTTGCATGCCAATCGAAGGTATGAATTTCCCCGAGAATTCCAAAGACTGATCTCTAAGAATAAAGATAGACGGGTATGATATGTCAACTGTTGGCCTTCTCTTTAAAATAGTTTTAAAGGAGTTGGGCAGTTCTGTTTATCCAATCCGCAGCTCTGTAACTTCCTCCTCCAATTTCCGCAACTTTCATTTCACTTTCCAGTAACTGCAACTATGTCGAAGCAAGAACAAGAGTACATGGATTATTTGAATCAAGTTAATCGGCCAGCCTTGTCTACCAATCAGAGTTTCAATGATGAGCCAAAGATCAAGAGGTCCAAGAATAAAATGCATGGGAAGCAGGTAATGATTTTTGGTAATCTTGTGATAGAAATTTGTTTTTGGGTGTTGATGGTATAGTTTGTATCTAGCACAGGATAATTTATTAGAGTTTGTGTTCTTAGTTATTTGAATTGTTTCAATTTCTAAAATTGATATTGATAGGTAATAGATATAGATAGCGGCGAGGATACATTTCCTGGCTTGCAAGTAGATTCTTAGAGGGTTAAAGAATTCAATCCACAATAATCTGTAATGCATGATCGATCTAGTGCAAAGGTGTTCAATTCTCAGATGCCACAACTCCAGGCTACCAAGGAGGGTTGGGTGGTGTACGCTGTTCATCCTGATAAAGGACAGTTCATCATCAATGAGTGAGTCGTACTTGTAGGAGAGGAGCAAATTGTGAGTGGGGGTGTCATGCAGGGATTCTATTCTGCCCCAGTTCCTGCTGCTGTAAAGGTAAAAATCCGAGAGAACGACCGTCTTAGGCATCCCAGTGATATTGTAGCTCTCCCCAATTGCTTCATGTTGGCTCCAGAGATGCAACACTTGGAAGAGGATGCATACGATCTCTCCATATTCGGCCCTGGGGAAATGATTGCATCTAGTGATGTGCCAGATGATGTAATTCTTCCTGCGCCAACTCCTAGGGGAAATTATTTTGTGTCTAGACAGAGAGCTGCACCAAAGAGGAGCAGGGATGGCAAGTGGAATGCAGTAGATGTGTAGTCTGGAGCCAATCTTACAGTGCCAGATTAGGTAAGCACACTTGTGAACAATGATTTTTGGGTTAATGTAACTAAGGTGTTTTGAAAACCAAGTAACAGTAGCAGTTTTTTGTTTGTTTGGGGAATTTATGGGTGTGGTGATATTGTTGGTTTTGGTTAGAAGACTAATGGATGTTAGATAGATAATGTTGTTGATGTTGTGGTTAAAGTGTCTGATGCTATGATATATTGCTTTGTTTTGTGTGAGTATGTGCTATGTTTGTTTAAGTTTGAGTTTGCAATGAGTAATCCATATAGGATAGAACTCTGAAAATATTTTGATGTGGTAGGGTACCAAAATGTAAGGTATCAAATGGTAGAGAACCAAAGGGTAAGTGGGAATCATGAGGTATATAGTCTTCTCAGGGTAAACATATGAGATTTTCCTTCTCAGGGTATCAAATGATAGATAAGATACTCATATGTTTCTTTAAAACCTTTGTATTGATTATGTGCCGTAATTAAAGCTTGGATGCCTACTGGTAAGGTAACACACCTCTTGTCTTTTCCCATATATTTCTCATGCTAACTATCCTTTCGTGAGTATGCACGACATTTGTAGATGCCCTTTTACTAACTTTATTTGTATAAAGTTATGAAGGAAAGAATTAAATGATTCATGTATGTTTTTAGGTTACGAGCATGTTTGCTAATACTTCTTATAATTTTATTTTCTTGATACAACTTACAAGTCCAAAATAACAATTGAGGAAGGTTCAATTTTGAAAAACAAAATGGACGAGGACAGGGGCATTATCATAAGATTTGTTACTGGAAGAAGGTTACAGTCTTTACAAAAGGCATAAAATATTTAGTAAGTTCAGTAGATCCTCGAATTGCATTTTTTTGTTTAGCTATTTATAGTAATAGATAAGATATTGTTTTGATGCAAACACGAAACAGGTTTATAACTTATAGCATCAAATTTTAACATCTTCTCTTCATCTAAGGGGAAGTGTTACTAGGGGCTTTAAAACCCAAAAATTTATTTTTGGGTTTTAAAGCCCAAAACTGTATATACTGTGAAATGTTTTTTGGGCTTTAAAGTAGGCGTTTTTTTATTATTTTCTATAAAAGCTTAAACAACAATAATAACCCAGAATCTTTATACAAAAGACAACCGTTAAGAGAATTTGAGGCGCACAACATGAGTCTAGTTACTTCTTCCTCGTCTTCAACTTCTTTTGATCCCCAATTATGGTTACTAAAAGAGATCCAGGTAAGGAAAGTTTCATATAAATACACAACTTGTGTTAATTTATATGTTTGGTGGGGCAACATTGGATATAACACTCTAAAGCCATCATTTGCACTTTTATAAATAAACAATTGGTTGTGGAAAATCATGCAAGATACGATTCTCTCTGTGAGTAAAGGGGTTGTGTCTTGCCGAGTTTTCCATGGGAATTTCTATGGTATGCATGTAGAATAATTGTTCAGATGATAATATCCCTAATCTAAGCATTTAATATTGCTTATGAGTTCTTCTCTTATTACATCCTTATGATATCCTGTTATTTTTTTTATTATGTTTAGGTCAAATGGCAAATCCAACCTCTAGTCGCCCAAAGAAGCTTGAAATTAACTGTGATCAGAACGGGTAAGTCCATTCGCTTAAGAAATTATGAGTTGATTTATATTTTTACTGGTAGTAGTATAATTGACTACTCCAAATGGGTCAATTCAAGTGGTCCATAATTTTCTGTATACCAAATAATTGTATTCCAAAAATATTTGATCCAACTTTGTCCCTTGGATATGCACATGGTCCAGAATGTACAGTTATACTGATTACAGAAAACCGAACAATATCGATTTAGGTTTAGGTTTTATCTTAAAACCGACAGTATCGGTTTAGGTTTAGGTTTTATCTTAAAACCGAACCATAAACCAATTGGTTAACTGATTAATAGTGACCATAGGATTAAATGATTTTAGGCCGTGGATGGGGATATGAAAGATAACCCAAAAGCTTATCTTTTTTCGTTGTTCTTCCCTGAAACTAGAAAGGGCTGTGAAAGATAACCTAAAACTAACACCATCACCTTATTTTTTTACTTCTTCTTCTTCTTCTTCTTCTTCTTCTTCTTCTTCTTTGATAAGTAACAAACATATCAAAGTCCTAACTCCTAATCACTAATCAGTCGAACGAAGCTGGAGTAGAACTGTAGAAGAGACCGAAAATTGAAAAAGGTATCGTGTGTATGAGTGTATCATTTGAACTAATTTTGATAAAGGTATTGCGATTGTGTATTTTTGATATTAGGGTTTGTAAAATTAAAAAAAAAATGGGGATTTCAAATTAAGGTCATTTAGGTTGATTTACACAGTGGGTTTTGCTTAATTTTTAATAAATTTTACAAGTTAATTCAGATTGAATGTGTTAATTCAAATTGAATGTTTATTTTTGGGGTGAAGATTTTCAATCAAGTTTATTCATGTAGCTCAACTGTATGATTTGTTAGCTCTATGAAGTGTTGAGAATGGTCAAGACTTATATATGTATGAACTTTGGAGGATGGATTCCTGAATTTCCTGTGTATGCAAGGAGATATGATCAAACAAAAGTTTGTTGCATGAACTGGCATATCATGTGAGTTGACAGCTTACTATAAATCTAGTTTTCTGCTCTACCAATTTGTTGATAGTAACTAATTAACTATTCATTGGTTATCATTTTATATAAGAAGGAATACCAAGGGGTACTAGTGAAGCTTTTCCTACTTTTTGTTATTATTTTCTTCTCTGAGTGACTTATCTTCTGATGCAAAGCATATTGTTCACCAGCTTAAATAAAAAACTACAGGATTTGTTAGTCTCGTTTGCATCAATTCCTTCCTTTATGAATGGCTTCATAAGTTTATATGGAACAATTAATTGGGGGATATGAATAGTACGGGTTATTGTTCATACCGGCATGGTCAAAAATAAAATTTGTCCTTGAAAAACCACGCCGGTATGAACAGTAAATTACTATTTCATATCCCTCAATTAATTCCCAAATCCCCCAATTGCATGTTCTTTATATGCTTTGCTTGATCATATTAATATTTTTCTAGTTTTTTATCCGTTGCCGACATATGTATCTGAAAAGTATTCTAGTATAGTACTGATTCAAGTGATTTATTTTATTTTTATTTCTTGAATAATGTCCTGGTAATACCTCTTGACAGATGAAAAATTAAATGACTCTTAAACATGAAAAGTGCATTTCTAGTTTCTAAAGACAGTAGAGGTCAGGAGACTACGAGTGTGTGACTTTATGTTTGTTTAATTACTAACCTAGAGTTCAGCTTATTTTGACCTTTTTTCTTTTATTAGCCCCATCAAGATGTTTGCTTTAGTTTCTTTGAAGTCTGTCTGTTTCTTTTGAACTTAACTGATGATTAGTATTCCATAAACCTTTTATCTTCAGTATAGTTCTTAACTCAGTAGTTTTAGGGAACCTTAGTATGCCCCAGATTTTGGTCCAACTAGAAAGAAGTTTTAAGATCTGTTAGCTCTATGTAGTGCCGGAGAAACACCAGATGTTATACACTTGTACATTGACATTGTTTAACTGAGTTATTTTGTTTCCCTTTCTATTTATAAATTATAATTAAATTGCTAGTGCAAATGCTAAATGCATACTTGCTTTTTGACATAAATTACGATTAACATAAATGTATGGTTTATCATATTGAAGACTTGATTTTTGACAATGCGATGATCCATTTCAACACCTATTGCCTATGTTTCTTCTAATAAGCGTCCACCTCGACCTCCACCTAATGCAAGTTCAGTTGGAGGTACAAGTTCAACTGGAGATGCTAGTGCAGATGGAGATGCAATTGAAGATGGCATAGAAGAGACAGAAACACATAGCAATAAGCGTAAAACCCCTGAAGATGACGCAGAAGTGACAGAACCAAAGGGAAAGAAACATTCTGATGTGTGGAACCACTTTGATATGGAAGCCAAGCCTTCAAAATATGCGAAATGTCGCCACTATAAGACAAAAATTGCAGCTCAGGGTATAAAGTATGGGACATGTGGTATGAATAATATGTAAGCAGAAGCCCAAGGAGGAAAAAGGACAACAAACTCTTGATTTTCAACCGGCTAGGCTAGGATAAGAAGGAAAATTGGTTGTGGTAACATTTAATCAAGATACATGTACAAAGGCAGTGATTTTATTTGTGATTTTAGATGAGTAGCCATTTAGAGTGGTTGAATGAGAAGGGTTCAAGGAGTTTTGCAGGGTACTTGAATCCAGATACAAGGTCCCTTCTCGTATGACCATTTCACGGGGTGTATTAAATTTGTATGAAGTTTAAAATGAGAAGATGAAGAACTACTTCAAGGAAAACAATGTGAGAGTTTGTCTCACCACTGACACATGGACCTCAAATTCCCAAAATAAAAGCTACATGGTTGTAACTTCTCATTTCATTGATAAAGATTAGAAGCTGCACAAACTGGTAATCAACTTTTTCCAAATTCTAGGTCATTCAGGTGAGGTAATTGGGAAGATGTTGGAGGAATGTTTGTTAGATTGGGAACTTCTTGTGTTTTTTACTATTACGCTTGACAACGTTAGTGCTAATGATTTGTACTGAATATTAAGTTTATGCAAGTTAGATGTGCTTCTCATGTGCTTGCACTTGTTGTGAATGCTGGATTGGGAGAGTATCATATGGAGGTTAAAAGAATAAGGGCAGTGGTGAAGCATGTGATGGTTTCTCCTGCTAGGTTGAGTAATTTTATGGATTGTGCTAAATAAGAAAAGTTAGATTGAAAAAAAGGCTTAGTTTTAGATGTGGATACCAGATGGAATTCCACTTACATGATGTTGGAAGCTGCTTGTAGATGATAAGGCTTTCAAAAATAAGTTTTATTTCAACGAAAGATCCATCCCTTGTGTATTTTATACTTCTACTAGTGGTGGTGATGATATTGACATGGAAGAAGCTTGTACCCATGCAACTGATAACAAAGGAAAGAAGAAGGCCCCTCCTCCGCCTCTTATACATGCTCCTTATATGGAAGATTGGGCCAATGCAAGATCATTTGGGAAATTTTTAAAGGTATTCTATGATTTGACTGTCAAGTTTTCTTACTGTACACGTGTTACTTCACATGAGTTCTTGTTTAACGTAAGTGTCATTCATAGAACAATGAACACGTGGGTAAAAATTTCAGATCCATTTCTCTCTGGTATGGGCACTAAAATGCTAGATAAGTTTAATAAGTATTGGGGAGCATATGAGAAAATGAACACTCTCATGTTCATTGCTGTTTTGCGTGATCCACGTGAGAAAATGAAAGGTTTAAATTTTATTCTTGATACTTTAGATTTATCGACTTATGTGAGATCTGATTTTCAAGAACTTTTCGAAGAGTACAAGTGTTTATATGCAAATGATGAAAACATGTCTAGTGCAACTGCTGATGATAAATGTTACTCAATCTTATGGGGTTACTGATGATGAAGATTTTGCGTATGCTAGTCTTATTGCTGAGAGAGCAAGAGAAGATGAGGAGGATGACAATGTTGAGGGGAGAACTGAGTTGGAGTTATATTTATAGGAGAAACGTGAACCGAGAATTAGCCCTACCGGTGTTCAGTTTGAAAATTTAGGTTGGTGGAAGACTAATAGTACAAGGTATCATGTATTATCACACATGGCGAGAGATATAATAGCCATACCAGTCTCTTCTGTTGCCTCGGAGTCTGCCTTTAGTACTGGAAGGCATGTTATTGATCCTTATCGAAGTTCACTGCTGCCTAAGACAATTGAGGCACTGATTTGCACGCAAAGATGGTTACGGACATCGGTTGATCTTGATCCAAACACATTAGGAACTGATGATGCCGAAGATATTTCAGGTATTTTCTCTGCTCACTATTTATGAAATTCTGATTTGTTATTTTCTCTACTCATTGTTTGTCACTTATTGATGTAATTTCTTGCAGAATTTTTAGGTTCTCTTGCAACTTCTAACTTCATCCGCATTGACATAGATGATGATGAAGAAGAAGAATCAACTTTGTTATCATGAATTTGATTATAATTGATTTAATGGGTTTGCGGTAAGTTTTTCTAGTTTTTAGTTTTAGTAGTTGATATTTATTTTTAGAATAAAACTTAGATTTGTATAAGCATATGCATAGCCAAGTTGAAACAATGAACTGTCAATAATGTGAGTGAATTTCAAACCCAATTCAATGTTCATGACTGGATTCTCGAATCTCCTCATCATGGAACTTCACTTATAGATTTTTTGATTAATACGTTTGCTTACTACTAATCAATGGTCTGGAATAACCCGTTGAATTTATTTACCTTATTCTCTACTTGCACATAGAAAAGAACTTCAACTGCAGGTTACGACTTTTTCATTTGTTTGTGAGTGAATTACAAATAACTAAGCATGAATGGGTGCATGTAGTGAGTTGATCCACCATTTGTAGTATTTACGAAAGAGGATTCAGAGAATGATTTGTGAATCCATCATTTGTAGGCTCATCTCTGTTTATTTATCATTCACAGGAGTTCCCGTGGAAGGAGGAGAGGTAACTTAGGAGCTAGCAGCTGCACCAGTTGATCCCGTCATGCCTGCAGCTGGTGGTTGGGAATGAGGGAAGCATTAAGCTCTTATATTTTTGCCTCCTTTTATTCTCTTTTATTATAGTATTATTGTCAGAATGAATCTTTTCACACTGATGAATTGTAGTTAATGAATGGTTAGGACTCGTAGGAGGATTATTCGAGTTAAAGCCTTTTGATGTCATTTTAGTTGCTCGTCATTTATGGCTTTAATATGTTGCCGGCAAAATTTTATGCTGCTTGTAGTATTGGTTGTATTTTTTTTGTAAACTATAAAGCACTGGCACATTACATGAACTCAGTAAAAGATCATTTATAAATCATTCGGTTAACCAAAAACAGTCTGGTTTTTAACAAAACTGAGCAGAAACAGAAACCAATGAAACCGAATAGGCTGTATGGTTTTATTGGTTTTCAATATTGCAAAACCGGGTACTTTGGTTTCGGTTTTGGTTTTGCCAAAAACCGATAAAAATCGAACCATGTGCAGCCCTAAAAATAAGGGTATGCTAATAGTGACTAATGTTTTTTACATTATGAATTTTGGTAGATCACATATATTACCCATTAGAGGGAGGGAGAGGGATGAAATGAAATAACTATGGATTGGACCCATGTATTACCCGGTCCATTTAGGGATTGAAAACCCTACACGTAAAGGGTATAAAGTGGAAATGGTAATCTCTATGATTGAATCATTTTTTGCCTAGCACATTTAGGGGCGACTCAATCGCAATTAGGGGAGACACTAAAAGACAAAAAAGGTCACCCAAACGTAAAATTGAGCTACCCGTTATCCGCGATTTTTCAAAATGGCAACTATGCCCTTATATAATCGGTAGCCAAAACCACAATCGGTAGGTTACAAACAATCAGAAGTTTAAAATGAATCATTAGCTACCGATTAATGTATGGATATTTCGGCTAATGTTCCCTTTTATAATCGGTAGTTAATTGGACCTGTAAAACTACCGATTATAATAATCGGAAGGTTAACTGGTTACATTACCTTCCGATTATAGGTTGACCCAAAATGAGTTTTTTGTAAAATCCATTTTCTCCAAAATTTTGAAATCTTCCATAATCGGTAGGATATTTGGCTACCGATTATAAGTAGCCCCACATCGGACCTTTGCCAAATTTCCACTTGGCTCATGGTGAAGAGCCACCCCTAACCATTTGGTTCGTGTTTGAGACGTAGCCATAATCATAATTTAACTAGTTACATTACCTTCCGATTATAGGTTGCCCCAAAATGAGTTTTTTTTTCTAAAATCCATTTTCTCCAAAATTTTGAAATCTTCCATAATAGGTAGGATATTTGGCTACCGATTATAAGTAGCCCCACATCGGACCTTTGCCAAATTTCCACTTGGCTCAGGGTGCAGAGCCACCCCTAACCATTTGGTTCGTGTTTGAGACGTAGCCATAATCGGAAGTTTAACTGGTTACATTACCTTCCGATTATAATAATCGGAAGGTTAACTGGTTACATTACCTTCCAATTATAGGTTGCCCCAAAATGAGTTTTTTTTTAAAAATCCATTTTCTCCAAAATTTTGAAATCTTCCATAATCGGTAGGATATTTGGCTACCGATTATAAGTAGCCCCACATCGGACCTTTGCAAAATTTCCACTTGGCTCAGGGTGCAGAGCCGCCCCTAACCATTTGGTGTTTGAGACGTAGCCATAATCGGAAGTTTAACTGGTTACATTACCTTCCGTTTATAGGTTGCCCCAAAATGAGTTTTTTTTCTAAAATCCATTTTCTCCAAAATTTTGAAATCTTCCATAATCGGTAGGATATTTGGCTACCGATTATAAGTAGCCCCACATCGGACCTTTGCCAAACTTCCACTTGGCTCAGGGTGCAGAGCCACCCCTAACCATTTGGTTCATGTTTGATACGTAGACATAATCAGAAGTTTAACTGGTTACATTACCTTCCGATTATAATAATCGGAAGGTTAACTGGTTACATTACCTTCCGATTATAGGTTGTCCCAAAATGAGTTTTTTTCTAAAATCTTTTTTAATCGGTAGACAAAGGTGTTACAAAGCTTCCGATTAGGTTTTAACAATCGCGCACAAAATACCTCCCGATTATGAAGGGGCATATGAGTATTTTCAACCTATTTTGTCTTTTATTGTCGCCCCTAATTGCGACTGAGTCGCCCCTAAAAGTGATAGGATTTTTTTGGACCTATGTTTTTTTTGGAGGAGCATTGTTTTTTAAGGACACCTATAATGATGAGGGGTGTCCTAAAATCGTGAGTTTACCAATTTTCCCCTTACCCTAATTAACATTAACCCACCAACGCCGATTACCACCACCACCACCTCCGATTATCACCACCACCAAACACCGATTACCACCACCACCTCCTCCTACCACCACCACCACCGTCGATTACCACCACCACCACCTCAGATTATCACCACCACCAACCAAAGATTACCACCACCACCTCTATATATATAGCTTAATTTAAATCATTAACAAAGATATTCTCATAAACTCATTGCTTGTCATTCGTTTTTGGTTGAAAAAATGAGAATTAATCATCAAAATGAGTTGAAAATGGAAGTTGCAGAGAGGTTTAATGGAGTTTTTTTTTTTTTTTTTCGAGAGACATGTTCGGGTATGTCGCAAAAAAAAAGTCTCAGCTGAACTTTTAGTTCGGTTACGTCAGAAAATGTTCGGTTTCGTCGCGAAAATTTCGGTTATCACGAATTAATTTTTTCTGAACCGAACTCAGAGTTCGCTTCATTCGCAAAAAATACTTTTAACCGAACAATGGGCTAATTCCATATATTCATTTTCAAGTGCAGTTTGGTTGGATCGCAAAAATTATTAAGTTTTTACTTTAACCGAACTTGTGCCTAATTGCATATATGCATATATAAGCTTAGTTGGGTTGATTCACAAAATATGTTGAAGTTTGCGAACCAAAAGTTACCTTTAACCTGCAGTTCGGTTGGGAACTTGGTTTCGTTGAAATTTGCGAACCAACCGAACATACCTCTGTAAATGAGTTCGGTTAACTCGCAAAAATAATTTCAAAACCGAACTCTTCTTTATATAGACAAATGTTGAGTTCGGTTTAATCACAAAAAACAAAATTTTGCGAACTTGCCGAACTCTGTTGTTTAAAGTTCGGTTACAACGTGGTCTAGTCGACTGAACCGAACAAAACTCTGTAAACTCAAGCATAGTAGTTCGGTTACATTTGATTTTTCATCAGCTAGCCGAACAAACAAAAGCTCTGGTTCGGTTGCCTGTGATTTTGGATTTATTAACCGAACTGCATTTGCAGACAATTCGGTTACATGTTCTTCATATAATAAAACCGAACTTTGTTGACCTGGTTGAATTTTTTTTGTTACATTTTTGATTTTCAAGATATTTTAGGATGTTTATAACAACATTCACTAAGTTACAAACATACTTCGGTACCCAGAGGATATTTTTTCTCCATATTCACCCATCTCAATATAATTTTTTTCTCCATCTTCTTCTTCTTCTTCTATCACTTATTCACTTTAGTCACTCAATAATTCTTCTTTAAAAAAAAATCTATTAATTTAACCTTAATCAAAGATTAATCACACTAACTAATCATTATACAAAAATAATCAGGAGGGTAATTTTGGTATTAATCTAAATATTTAGATAAGGGGTGACCTAGAATTACTTCTAATGTCTTACCCAAAATAAACCTGGCTTGATTGGGGTATACCCAGATTAATTGGGGTATCCCAATAAGACAAAATAGGGTCATTTTGAAGTAAAATAAGCCACCCCTTAGCAACATATTTTTCTAAATGGCTAATATACACTTGTTTAATTAACACTAAAAAATCTGATTATCTTAATTAATTGAGTGGATTAAAACTTATGAAATGAAATTTTGTTTTTGATTGAACTTATTTGGGAAGATTTTTTAGGAAAAAAATTTGTTTTGAGAAAATCTATTACAACGGAAATGAAAGCACACTGCCCAAACACTTCCAAACAGGAGATTGCAAAGCTGTTGTATGAAATCATACTCAAAATTAGATCAGAAATCAAAACTTTCAGTTCTGAAAGTATGAAAAGTCGGCAGGGTCGAAGGATGAAGAACATGCCGACAACTTATGGCCGACAAGTTCGGTGAATGAAGAAGATGCCGACTTTATTATTTTTAACACACTGAAGACTGTTGTAAATGCTTCACTAGTCGGCATCTTATTGATTTCTTACCTTGCCGACTACTTTATAGTCGACAAGGTCGATAAAAACATACCCTGCCGACTATAGGATTTTTGACATACTGAGAGGTGTTACAAATGCATGATTAGTTGGCAAGGTATTAATTTCATAACCTGCCGACTAAACTATAGTCGACAAGGTATAAGGATGAATATCGTGCCACTAAAATATAGTCGGCAGGGTATAAGTTTGAATATCGTGCCAACCCTGTAACTACTGATTTCAGAGATGAAAAGTCGGCACGGTATTCAACCTTATACCTTGCCGACTTTCAATCCGTATTGATTTTTCGTTTCGTTTTTTTTTTTTATTTCGTCATGTATAGTTAGAGTTTCATGTTTGATCTCATCATGGGTTTGAGTTTAGACATCACTTAGAGTCTTCTTTTCGCCGGTAGAATCAACCATTTTTTTGGAAAATCAATGTTGAAGATTTTCATTTGATGGAAGAAATGGAAGAAGATGAAGGGGAAGAGCAGAGAAATTAGAGAAGAGAGATTAAGGAAGATTAAGAGTTTTTTAGTTTTTAATTTTAGGGTTTATTTTTAAGTTAATAAATTTAAGGGTATTGAAGTAAAATCACTCTATTTTATCTCATTGGGTATACCCCAATTAATTTGGGTATACCCCATTCAATCCACTAAAATAAAACCATGGTCCAAAAAAAAAAAAAAAAAAAAAAATTCTTGATTTCTTTTCTTCGTAAAATCCCCAAACGCAGCTGTAGCAGAAGCCTGAAAAAACTCTACAGCAGTGGAACCTAAGATTTTATTTTCCCTTTTTTTTGTTTGTGTTTCTGTTTTAGTTCAATCTTGCTGATCCAAGGACTGGTGGTCAGAAGAACATTGAAATTGATGACGATCATAAGCTGTAAGTTCTGTAATCAGTAGCTATTTTTGAATATATTTTAGTTTGATTTTGGTATTATTTTGATGATTTTGAAACTAGATCTCTAATTAGTAGCTGTATTTCATATACACATCAGTTGATTTTGGTATTAATATGGTAGAAGGATGTGTTTAGTAGATGGTGTCACCTCTATTATTGATGTTTGCTTCTTTTTTTGGGGGTTGTGATTTCTGCAAGTGTTTAGGTCAATAGTGAAGAAGATCATGGACTTGAACGATGACTACTAATTTTGCTTTATTTGGCAGTGGTTCTACACCATTTGTAGTACTTGAATGACTATTGTGTTTGGTTCAATTTTGCAGTGGTTTTGCACCACTAGTAGCACTGCTATTGCTAGAATTTAGAAGCCTGGGTTACTTTTTCTTGGTGGTGGTAGTTCTGCTAAGTCATTTTTGCAGCAGTTTTGAATAACAATTCTGTTTCTAGAATGTTGGTAGTTTGCTAGTTTGCATTCATACCCTCTTCCTCCTGTGTTTGATCTTCTATTTGTGTATGTTTTGCTTTAGTTTTTAGTGGTAGCTCTGTCTACCTGTCTGTACATTGCTTCACATTTGAGACACTCTGTAGTATCCTTCCATTGATTGAAACATGTCTAATATACTCCATTGCACATAATGAATAAGCATTGCCTTACACATTTGAGACACTGTTTGTACGAAAAATATGTGTCGTATCCTTCCATTGATTGAAACGTTGAGAGAATCATGAAAGTCATATCTAGAAATGGTCTTGCTTCTTCAGAGCTGAACCATGGCATTGATGTTCCCAGAACAATAAACATTAGTTCAGTTCAAGTTCCCATCCCAATTCGAAAACATGATACTTTGTTTTGAGAACTTGCCTTCTTCTTGATGAGTTTCACCAGTTGCTCTGATTGTAATGAATGTGATATATGAAGTGGGGTTTGAGAGCCCGAATTACTTTTTTTTTTGGTCATTCATTTGGTTGAATGTGTAGTTGCATGTGTTACTTAAGTTTTACTGATTGACATTGTATTGTTGTTGCTTAATGTTATTGAGTTTCTTGCACTTATGTTTATATTTTATTTAATTTGTGTAGCCTTTCCTTCTACGATAAGCGAATCTCGCAGGAAGTCATTGGAGATGCTCTGGGTGATGTATGTATTACCATTTTTCCTCTGGTTGTGACAAACAAGGTTTCCCGATGAAAACAGGTGTGCTAACAACTGCTAGAGTCCGTCTCTTGCTACATAGAGGTACAGGGAATGTGGAAATCTTTGCATGCAATGCATCTGTCGTTCTGTACATGTTTAGGTATACTTCCTTTTGGATATATGTGGAGTTATGGTTTTCTAACTATGTGGTCCCTCTTTTGGCAGGCTCCAAGGGCTTCCGTGGACATGGAAGGCGCAATGGTGAGAGGAGAAGGAAGTCTGTCCGTGGTTGCATCGTAAGCCAGCAGATTTCAGTGTTGAACATGGTTATCTTATAAAGAATACAAAACAAAGCTAAGCTAAGTTTGCCTTTGTTAGTGGTGGTCAGGATTTGTCCATGGGAAAGATAAATCAAAGGCTGTGGTTCTCCCTGCCACACCCTATAAGTCGCACACGTGGTGTTAATTCCAATATTATGAATGAAAAATGAATACTCAAGTCAAGATATGGAATTTCAAAAATTATAACGGAGAGGTTTGAACTCATGACCTATTGTGTCATAAGAGTGGCCTCTAACCATTGTTCCACCTTGGTTGGAATTGATAGAATAGATAAATCAACAATGGTGGTTTGTTCAACTTAAATACTATAATTGGTCTATTAATTAGTGTTTCACTAATTGCACATAATAAATAATCTATTCATTATAAGGTGTTTTATTAATTAGTGTTTCACTAATTGCTCATAATGAATGCTAATCATTTTTTAATTATAAATGTTTTCTTAATTAATTATAATATTTATTTCTATTAATAAGTAATTTTGATAAATAGTATCAATAGACATTTTCTGCAACAATGAGTAGTAGAAGAGGTGGAGGCCGAAAGATTAGTGGTGGTTAAGGGCGGAGCCAAGTACAATTATATTTATTTTTGTTCTTTTATTGTAAAATGGGATACAAAGTCCATTTTTCACATGTTTCCAGCTTGTCAAGAATTTTTTCTCCCTCTCTCCTAAAAATCCTGGCTATGCCCCTGGTTTGTGGTTGAAGAAGTAGTGACAGTGAATGCTGGTGAGTAGTGATGGATAATATTAATTTTATGTTGTCGTTACAACATCGATAACATCGTATAAGACAATATGATCATGACTGTTCGATCACCCGTATTATATAAAGGCAATTGGTGTACCCGCGTAAGAGAACATTACCGCTCTCTCAAGTACTATTACATTCTTTTTCCTGAAAGACCATCAATGTCGAGTTGTTTCGCGACAACTACCTACAAAGATAACAACTTTCACTCAATTCCCGATATAAAACCTTATTGACCGGGAAAATGTATTTGCATTCTAAAATATTTGTTTATTATGTTTGTTCATCAAAATCTTCATAAAAAACTCTAAATCATAAATCTAAATTTCGCCTCCGATGTTTATAGAATATTTTTTATATTTTACATTCTCAAATCATGCGACCTCTTGATGACAAATCAACAATATCACATTACGGATCAATGTGTATATGTTTTATTCACTAGGTTAGAAGGTAGAGTAGACACAGATGGGTAGATCACACAAAGCATAACATGACTGGGAATACTTCAATAATTTGGTCAAGAGATAAGGTCAAAAATTGAAGATTAACTTTCTATAGGACTAATTAGATCGGCTTCGATAGGAGCTGACTAAAATATGGATTAACAATAATTTTCACGCAAGACAATTGCAAAACATAGTTTGGCTAACTCTGCCTATGTAAAGAGTGGTCAAGATTTGTCCTTCCTCAATTGCTATGTTATGTGAGAAGAAGGTGATATCTAAGATTGAGTTATAATTCAAACCTATTAGATTCATACCATTTACAACTGGATGCCTTGAAAAAAAATTGACGTGTTGTTATTATTATTACATGCAAGGGATACATTGACCACACTTGCGCAAATAGCTCACTTCGCAAATGATTGGTGTTGCATGTATTGTCTAGAATACAACGAGGAATTTGAGGAAACAAGGCACCAAAAGCAGTGTCCAGGGTATTCTGGATATAGTAACTTAGACCCGATGTAATACTTATGTTCTTTTTTTTTTTTTAAGTTTTTACACAATATATTTATTTAAGAAAAATGAACATTGCAAATACATAACATCAACAAAAATTAGACAGATTGCGTTTGACAATAATGGCTACTGATGGTCCGGAAACGACAAAAGAAAGGAATTGTTGTAGAAGAATTGTTGGGATATACAACGGATTACTTAATACGAATGAAATAGATATAACTATTTCGATCTTGGAATCACATAAAGTTCACAGTAGAAGATGACATCAAGTTTAAAGTTAGTCAAAAACATAATATGGCTAACTAAAATGGTGGATCGACATCATCTACGTAGGTTAGTTAATAGATTAGTTTGGTTTTTATTATGTTTTCTACTTATCTACACCATTTTGGTGGTTTTATCTACTATTTTAAGGTTTATCTTCACTTTAATGGCGATTCTTGGTTATTGGGTTGAGATTTAAGATCAACAGTGATGCTCTCCAACGACGAAACCTTCATCTTGGTTGTCTCCGACGGCGGAATCTACATCGGAATCTTCATCATCAACTTATCCGGCGACGGAACCTCCATATGTGCTCTTTTTGACGACGGAAGATTCATAAAAAAAATACTATTCTCTGCCTATTTGGAGGATCGACAACATAACCATGATAGATGAGTCAGCTGGAGAGAAATATGAGCATGTGGAGACTTTTATGGACGATATTGATTAATTGATTTCACTGAGATGAGCGTTGCTGATGACATATTTCCAAAAAATATTTAAACTTCCATGTTCATGTAGAGCATTATCTAATTATAAGCAATGAACCTAAATAAAAAAGTGTTTGGAAGTTAACATTATATTTCTTTCGTTTGAGCAAATCTCCGGCGGTAAAATATTAAAGGAAAAAACAAAGAAAAAAATAGAGGAAAATCCCAACTATTTTATGACAAACACATATTAAATCATAAGGAGTTGATAAGTACTCGGAACACAAATTATACGATATATTAAAAATGAACCAACATCATGGCCTGTGCCGTTACAACCATATTGATAACATTAAGGTAAGGACTTATCCCTTAATGAAACTATGAAGATTTTAGGATGCCGTTACCCCAAGTTACTTCTGAGAATTTTAGGATTTTCTGGATGATACACTTATCCCTTTTTCCTTTCAAAAGGTAAGTATCTTTTCAAAGAAACTCTAGATATGATTATTTGCTCATTCATTTTTGGTCTTTTTATGTCAAGCTAGGTATCTTGTACCGCCATAAAGGCTTTATTTCTTTTTGTACCATACTTAGTCTTTGAGTTGTATTTTGCTCATTAATCGAGCTAATCAATCTCGTGATACTCAATTATTCTATAAAAATATTTTTTTATTCTGCTGTTAATTATTAGCGCAGTTTACAATTTTGGTGTGTTGTTCACCTTCTTGGAATACCAAAAGTTTGGTATTTTTTAGGGGTGTTTTTCACCCACCGTCAATTTTGCACCTTTTGACTTGTAGTAGTGGATTACCATTATACGTGTCTTTAATGCGCGTAGAAACGTGAGAGTAATTTACCACTTTATCAACCATCTGGTGTTAGCCCAGTTGGCCAGGAGCCTGACTCTCAAGTAAGAGGTCAGCGGTTCGAGTCTCCGCTCAAACATTAACAAACTAATATTAACATAACATTCTTTACCAATCAAAAAAAAATAAAAAAATTTACCACTTTATCAATTCTTCCATGCTGCCTTCTCGGGTAACCATATTGATCTCAATAAAAAATTGTATTTTATAAATAATAAAGAAAAGGGATTTTTTTGTACCGTGGACCCCATTTTTACTAAACTGCCCTCACTTATTTTTCCACCAAATCTATGCACTAAAGGTTACCACTGTAACTTAGACCACGCAGAAGAAAACCAGATCGTGTTTTCTCTTTCGTTTTCTCTGTCAAACTCTCTTCGTCCTCTCCTCCACCATTAAAAAGATTTCTGAAACACCTCCTCCATGAAAGAAGAACAAAGGCTACGGAAATCTGAGGCTTAACATAAGATTTGAATCCAGGTAAGTCTTTTTTGTTCTCTAATTTTGACAATATATCAATCGCCTATTTCCAACCTATGATTTTTTACCTAAATTTCGAATTTTGCTTTCCCAATTTCAGAAACCATTGCAATTGCTGCCATTTCTCATTCTACGGAAAGGTTAGTCAAATTCCTAACTATAACCTAATTCTTTTTAATTTGTGAATTCCAGTCACGATTTTCAAATTATTTAAATTGGGTACCAAAATTGAAATTCTGATTCTGTATTTGTGAATTTTACTTCTAAAATTTGGGGTTTTATTTAGGTGGGTTCATCTTTAGGAATGAGTAATGAATTAATGGGTTTGTTGTAGTTGTGAAATTATGATTTGTGGATGGAATAAATGGGTTAGCTAATTGGTTTGCTTAAATTGGTACATCTTTGATTGAAATTGATAGAAACTCCAAATTGAAGTTTATATGAATGAGTTGTATAGATTGAACTGAAATTTAAATGAATGTTTACTGAAGTTGCATATGTTAGTCCATTTCAGATAGTTATAGGAGATGTAATGAAGATGTGTAATACAAGGCAAACAAGTCCTTGACAATTGTGAACGTTGAATCCTCCTAGCTTAGTTGTTTGCTGATTATATTTGTAAACCTCATTTGTTTAATTTGTTTGTTTGACAATTGTGAACTTTGGTTCAGGCTATACATATTTGTGTGAGGTTTATTTGTTTTACAATTGTGAACTTCAGTATTTCTTTTGATTTTTGGTTCAGGCTATACATGTTTTTTCCACACAGAACATGAGTAACAGAAGTTTTATTTTTTGACTTTTGATCCAGGCAACACATCTTTGTAGTAATGGAAGGAAAACAAGTCTTTTTCCACGTCGTAGCCCTAGAATCACAGGACAAGTTCGAGTTCGGGACATCAACGGAGCACAACAGAGTACCAGAACTTTGATTTAATTGTCTAGAATTTGGGTAGTATTGCTTCACTGCGTCAAAATTGGCAGGAAAATGAGTGTTTCTGAAACCTAAGTCCTGTTTTATATGTAAGATTAGTTAGAGAATTGTGTGAGGGTGAGGCTGAAGTAAAATCTTAGGACATGGAAGCATCAGTGAGTAGCAGCTAGATTATATACTTTAGTTTCGTAATTTTTAGGTACCATTTCTGTAATTCTCTTTCTTTTTAGGCAGTTTCGGATTGTAAAAATATTAGGTGTAAGTATGCATAGCAGGCGCGCGCATCACTTGCTATTCCACAATTTGCCAAGTTAAGCATTTACTGATGATATATGTATGAACATTAGTGATGATGCCCATATCAGGTAGAATACAAGAATTAATTTTTAGTTAGGTGCAATTTAATTTTCCTGGGGGATTTTCTGCAATTTGTATGTGGTAGATCTTAGTATGTGCATCTTACTGTCATGGTGGTGCAGGACATCTATTAACCATTTTCATGCTATCTTAAAATTTTGGTTCATCCTTACACATTTGTTATGTAAAGTATAAAAGTTATTCTTTAATAGCACCCAGAAATTTGTGTTCCTGTAAACTCCCTGATTATGAGACGACACTCATTTTTGCTTAACTGTGTTGCAGGTACCTGAAATTGGGAAAAAAATATGAATTCATGTTGGATTGACGAGGCTTAACGCTGAAAAAAATCACATTTTCTTGCATATGCTTCTTTTGACGTAAACTGAACAATAAATGGTGCATGCTATCATTAGTGCTATAATGATGAGGGGAGTTAGAAGGCTTGATCTCTATTCAGGTTAAATCAATAAGACGTGATTTTGAGTGCTCGAGAAGGACTAATGTGATTCGGATACAACCCTTTGGTGGAGTATGGTAGAATAGTAGGACATACATAAATACCAAACCCACTCTCCACCTTCCTGGCTATTTAGGACAGAAAAACAAAAGCGAATGTGAAGCCTTTTTTCTTCTTCTTTGGGAATCTTTAATTTTCTATAGCAAAGGACAATTTTTGTCCCTAAATAAAAATCATGTATCTCTCTCATAATCAAGAATCTGAGTGATTCCCATTTCTTTCTTTGATTCATTTGTTTGTATTGGAATCTTACTATCTTAGTCTAGGTTTCATTTTTAGCTTACAGTAATATTTAGTAATATGATCTCATAACTCTTTTTTATTATGTTTCATTCCATAATTCCTCCTTGGGGTGTTCTTCATTTACAGTTTCTATATATATATATATATATATATTATTATTTTTTTCTTTCTTGCAAGGCCAAAATCCTAAATTTTGGTGATTTTGAGTACTCGGACCGGCAGGCGCATTGCGCGTGTATTTAGATGTTTATCAGTACGGGACAAAATGCAATGAAATTGTGGGTCTTTTTAGAACTGTGTATATGCATGGTATGTTCTTACGGTTAAGTATTACAAGTTTTGAAACGGAAACAATGCGCAATCTTTGGTTCAGAAGGCAGGTGCATCGCACATGCGGTTTCACTAGTTGTAAAGAAAGGAGAGTCTGACATTCCTGGTTTGACTGACACCGTGCATCCAAGAGGGCTTCTAAGATTAGAAAACTCTTTAATGTCTCCAAGGATGATGACGTCTCTGAGTATGTAGACACCTACCGTCGTTCTTTCACCAATCAAAAAGGTTTGTTAGTCTTTCCTACTGTCAATTGCTAATTTCGTTTCAGATTGAAGTGTGGGAATGATTAGAGTAAGAACTTTTACTGTTTGTAGGGATGCTCAAAAGCAAGGCGCCGAAGGTTCAACGACTGGTCACTCCTTTGACTGAACAAAGAAGGCGCTCCAGGAATGCTGAGAAGAAGAAGCGTACTGCAAAGGCAGACGCTGAACTTAAGGAGTACATGAAGCTCCTGGAGTCCAGGCTAAAGGGTCAGAGGCATTGGCGCAAGGAGGTCCTAGAGAGGAAGAGGTCATCACTTTTTGGCAAGGCTGCTGCTGCGGAGGAGGCGAAGAGGGAAAAAGAAGCGGCTGAGGCTGAGCAGCTGGAGGCATTTCGCAATTTTCCGAGGAAGATGTTGATCGAGTATTATCGTGAGGATGGATTTTCTGATGCACAAATCGCTGCCTTTGCCAGCTCTTGGGTTTAGAATCTTGACTCGTGCTTGTAATAATGTTTTGAGAGGATGAGATGTTCTAGGAATCTATCATGTGGGAGCCGAGGAAGTTTAAAAATTTTACTGGTAGAGTTTGGTTTCATTATAGGAAGCTTCCACTGTTTTATTGATTCTAGACAATTTTTGTATCCAGAATCTCGTCCTACTAATTAATAATTAAGTACCATTTTGGTTGGTGGGAATGCTCCATTCTCAACAAATAAACTCACTGCTGCTTCACCGAATCCGCCCACCCTGGTTATCACGGTCACTCTACACTGTTAACCTATATCCATTATTTGAAAAACATGACTACAAACTCGAAAAGAATTCCGAAACCCCTTTCATGTTCTTGGTATCCTTTTCTACCTCGAACAGTATCATTCCTTTTGTTTTCTAAGACTCTTCTAGCAGAACCGGGGTAAAACGCAAAGTATGCACTACCTGTATGTCAAATGTCAAGTACCTCATTCCAATTTCTCCATTTTCCACTTCTATGCCAATATATAGTGGACCCAACAATATCAGGAACCAAAATGAGAACCTAGCCAAAAATAGAATGGGCATTCAACTGAATCAACTCCTCAGACCCACAGTCCCTGCTGTTAGACTGGGTCTTATGGGCATGCCCAAGGGCTTCCCAGACCAAAAAAAAAGCGTGGTGTAATGAATCTTCCCTAGTAGGAATCCCGGTGAAAAGAGTATGGGGACGGCTAATGGTTACCCGTTCTAAAAAAGCAGATAACGGTCATCCATTAACCGTTCTGGAGGAAATAACGGTTCATCATTAACCGTGTACACCCATTCTCAGTTTACGTTTTCTTTTACGATTAATAGTTAATTACACTGTATTTGTTTTGAGAAGTGTATTTGAGTAATATTTTTTTTAAGTTTTGTTGGATGTACATGTGGTAATGAATATCCAGACGAAATTTTATCCTCGGATTCTTATCGTCATCAACGCACTGTTAGCCTCAGATTTTATCATCATCAACGCAATGTCAGCCTCGAATTATTATCTCTAATTGATATCTTATAAATCTATATACATCCCAATCTAAATTTTTAGATACAACATTCATTCATTATCCATTCAAAGAAACACCTACCTTGAAGCATAACCCAATTTTCGAAATTTACCGAGTCAGGAATGAATTCTAGTAGGAAAGGAAAGCAACAAAAATTTGTCCACTTTGTTTTCTTGATGACAATTCCGCAATGCGGTGCCCTTGGATGTATTCGGTGTCCACTGAGAGGCGTTGCATCAAAATTTCGAATCGGAACCAGGCCGGGTTGTTGCCAATTCGACAATTGTCGTGAAAAACCACAGTGGTTGGAAGATGCAATCAAGGCGAAAGATTATATAAAGGTAGATGAACTATGTAAAAACTTCAAAGACAAAGGGATAATTAAGGTTAAACATGAAAAGGTTTCCTCATGCCCAATCCCTAATTGTAATTTTGTTATGAAACTCCATCATTCTGAAGCTAAGAACACTTACGGTGAACATTTTTGGCAATGTGACGGGTGTGGGTTGGTGGAATGGGATGATTAATTTTTAATTATGTTTCTCGGTAATTTATTTGGGTGGCTATTATGTGTTTATGGTGTAATGTTTATGTTAAATTTTTATGTTTTGTTTACGATGTCTACGTACTATTCCTAATTCAATGTCTTTGATGTCATCCAAATAGTAAGTGTCTCTTTAAACACTTATCTGCTTTGGTTATGGTTATATAGTAAGAACGTTTATTAATTATTAAGATTCAAAATCTTAATTTCAAAATTTGCAGGCTTATATTTAAATTTGTCATTGTTTTGATATATTTATGAAATTGTCCGCAGTACCGCCAAGGGGAGCTTGAGTATGAAGACGTAAAAACCGGTGGTAGATGGAAACATGATGCCGTTTTTCATATTCTTAAGGCGCATCAAACCGAATACGATCCAGAGAGTATTAATTAAGTTACCGTGATTTTAGAGTGATTTAAGGCATTATTATGAAATTTAGTGTGGTTGTATGTTTCATTTCAAACAATGTAATGTTTTTAGAGTGATTGTATGTTTCAGTTGAGTAATGTGGCATTAATATCAATTAGCAGTACAAATAAGTTACCATGATGCGTAAAAAAAATCATTGTATTCAGATACTTAAACACCGTAGTACAATTAAAACGTATTTAAAAATAGTTCTTGAAATAAAAATGGATTTGGTTGGTGAAAACGTTAATTCAAAGTTGCCGACGACCCATCACAACAACAGTAGAATCCGAAGGGATCACCTGTACAACATAAATGAAGTTACTGATTTTATTTCATAAATGTTTATGAAATAAGATTAGATCATATATTTGGAACAAACTTTCTCGATATTGGGGGGCATTATGTTTATGTAAAAGTTTTTCTTCGTCAGAGAAAATATTACTACTTTCTTCAAAACTAATACCGCTCCCACCCTTATATGCTTTCCATAGTCAGGATGTTCAACAACTTTACGATGGGCGTTTCCTGGCATTTTACCACTAGGATCCTGCAATATTTAAAAAAAACACCTATGAGTAATGGGTTTCAATAATTGATCACGAAATTTCATTGATTCACTAAGTGGATAAATCACCTTCACTTTCAAAGAATAGTTATCAAGATACTTTCTTTGCTCCTCGATCAGTACAACCAACCTTTCGATTCTTTGGTTTATCGGTTTAATAGATCCCAATGCGGTTTTCCCCTATGCGTAATGTTGTTGTGCGAAGAACCAAGGTTTAGTCTGGAAATGTAGATCGTTAACACCTTCTATTTCTTCCCTCGATAATCGTTGGAGGACTTGTGTGGATACATCTTCCTCTCCCGTTACTATCCTTCCATGTCTTAGATCTTGTAACTTTTGAAGCTCACCGGCCGGGCTTGGAATTATTTTGCGGCTACTAGAGGCACCACTCATGTGATGGATTAAACGATCTGATTGTTTTACTACTGGACATGGGGTGAGGTCAACGATAACCAATTTATTGTGGTTATCATATGGGTTTGATATGTTAGGCACAACTGGCGTGTTTGTTGAAAACTCCATTGAACTTTGTTGGGTTACCTCCGAGTAACTATCTAACACCGCTGAAAGCTCGTCTTCATCAAAACCTTCCCAGGGGTCGGCGTCGGCCATTGGTGAATGTTTAATATGTTTGGAAAGAAAAAACCTAATGATTGTCTGAATAAATTGTGAATCTCATTGTCGACCAGTTTTTGTTTTTATAACCAAATAAAAGTGAGGTATAAAACCATCCACTTGTGTTAGACAATGTCATTTGAGATAGAAAATGACATATGAGACAAGGTCCTTCAAAGCAACCTGTTATGATAACTCAAAATGGGTTAGTGGGGTCTGCATGCACGTCCTTCATCAATAATGTTTTTTTTTATTCTCATAACAATGAAGTACACTTATTACAAATTGGTAGTACACAAAAACTTAAACCTAACTCACTGTCGCAGGAAACTCGACTGCACTTAGCACGTGCATCAAGCCTTTAAATCGTATAGTGGACGGACGATTTTTAGTCTCATGAGGGTTTGTCTGATAGGTGTGCCCACAAAACCCATTTACTATGAAACTTAGTCTTCATCAGAGTCACTTTGATCTTGGTTCTCAAGTGCCAACAACTATGGGTTCATATCAGCGAATTGTTGTCTCAAACTAAGGTAACAATTATAGAACTTAAATTCCTTTTGCTTTTGTTGCATGTATAAATCCCTCGCATGGCCCTCCAGCAATAATACACACATACAAACATATATTATGTTTACTGAAAAAATCGATGTATAGTGGGACAAGGTTATAACTTACAATTCTCGTTGCATTCCATTCAGCAGGAACGTTACGAAGCATTGGTATTTGCAGTGCTACGAATATCCTAACCTCTTTTTTAATTATGTTGACACGACACACAAGGGCTTTATTAGACCTCTCATTATTATTTCCTATTATGTCGGTAAACTATCGTAGCACTATCTCCCAAAATAACCCAGCATGATGTTTTTTTTGATGAATTGGACGATTTGATACGGAATTGTAAGCCTTAATAAGAGGCTCGTCTTCCTCTGCAGAAAAGCTAACCATGTTTGAAAAATTAAAAAAAAAAGGTATGAAAGAAAAAAATATGTTAAAGAAGAAGTGGATTGCTTTAAGATGTACGTGTTCCAGTTTCATGGGTATTTATATCCAAGCATCCTATAATTTCAAATGAACAAAAAACTAAGTTTTGAATCTCACTCTAATTTATTAAAGCAAAAGCATCTACAAACTACTGAACAAGTGATTTTAGGTATCACTGCTATTGGTGGAAAACTCACTAGGAAGGTATTGAAAACTCGATGTCATCGGTCATTCAAATATATTGAATAGTTTATATGTTAGAGACTTATTAGTACACTATGTACCTAATTAATTAGTTGTTCACTGTTTTGTGTTGTGGTCAGGTTTTGTCGAAATTTAACATCCACGCATAAGCGAAATAATTTTATTTAAATATATTTTGGACGTAGTCCCGTACATCATAAATGCATAAAACAAAGCCTAACTCACTATCGCAGGCACCGCGACTGCACGTAGCACGTGCAACAAACCTTTAAACCGGTCGGTGTCCCGAACAACCGAGTTTAGTGTCGGGAGGTTTTTCTAGAGATGTACCCACAAAACCTGTGCAATACTTGTTGAACGACTAATCTTCATCACCATTTTGAGGGGGGTTATTTGGTGGTGGTACCACACACAAAAAAGCATTTTTCAATATGACGTAGCATTCGTAAAACTTAAACTCTCTCCTATTATTTATTGCGTACAGATAAGTAGCCATAGTTTCCTATATACACATAATAATTAAGGTTAGTAAAGAACAAAAAAATGGATATGAAGAGGATACATGGACAACATACACTTACAAGTCTTTCATGGGTCAATAAAGGAGATCTATTATATGTTGTTCATAAAATTCTTTTTGGATGCGTATGTATTGGCTCACTCATTTTTTTATTACCCCAACCCTACTATTAATTTTTGCTTCATTTCTTCGATGAATGTTTATAAAAATATCTCTATAGTTATCGAAAACCTGATCTCCAAACTATAGTTGTTGGCACCAAGTGACGATGAACTTCCGACAGAGTAACAACATCTATCCATGCATTTATGATGGCTATATCTTCTTCTGTCGTATATAGCTAGTGGCATTATGGATGATTTGGAATTAGTTACTGTAACCCTAATACAAAAAGTTGAAGATATTTGAAGAGGAGAAGAAAAATGTAGGAGAGGTGCCTTTATAGTGTTTACATAAACTGTTAGGTGTGTGTTTTTTTTTCCTTGAGGACATGCATTTATAGTGTTTACATAAACTGTGAAATTATTGTCCTGTCTTTCAGATGACTAGATGACCTAGCAAAGGTAAAGTGACCTTTATATAACTTAAAAATATTTTTAAAAAAAAAAAACTAAAATTGAATGACTTTATTGATGGAATGGTGTGGTCCATGCGTAAATGAAAGGGAATGATGGAATGACAACACAATATTATTTAGCACAAATAATGTATCACGCGATAATATATAGTTTTATTAAAACATCGATTAATTTATCATTCATCCCTGTTACAATTATATCATAATTACTAAAGCTTTAAACCTTTAGGTGACCCTAAAGGATGAGTGCCATCTCGTGAGGGTTTACAGAGAGGTGTGCCCACAAAACCTATCGTTACCAGGGTTTACATATGAGTTCATGAATCACCCGTACTTTTAAGCTCTGTTAGTAAATCCGGGAACTTGGTCTTTAGAAATATAAAAGATTCTCGGTGGGTAAACTCAATGCCTTTAACTTGTCGGTACTTCAAATCAGCTACTCTTTCCTGCAATAAAAAAACCAAAGGTTAAATATCAAAGTTTATGTACTAAAAAAACTAAAATAAAAATGTTCATATTTACCATAATTCGAGTTGTTATGGATTGGGGATCGCGGCAACTCACAATAGCTTCGGCCTAGTAGGCATAATATAATATCATTTCCTCCTGAATTACTCCATATCTGTCCTTTAAGTTATCCGCGGCTCTGTGTCGGGAATTTCCAAACTCTAACTTATAGTTCTGCTACACCATCTCCCAAAAGGTTTCTGATGGTAACAAACCAAGCACAACTTCACGGCGGGAGCTACTTTTCACCCAAGATTCCATGATGACCAAATCCTCGGATGAATCAAACGCAACCATTTTCTAAAAATTAATGTTTAGGGGTGGTCTATGTTCAAGGACGATGGAAGAAATGAATATTTTTTTTGGTGTGAATTATTTTGAGGCTAGCTACATAGCGTTTTATAGGAGACTACGAAACAAAAAGGTCTGCATGGATAATTATCAACCATCCATTTATTAAAGAAAAAGAAAACCAATTTCAATGCAACAAGTAAACATAAATGTAAGAAGTTTTAAGTGACGGATTCCGTAGATTTGAAAAATAATGTCACTGAACAAGAAGAGATAAATAACGACAGAATGCATTATTGATGGAAACTGTAGATTTCGAAAGTAGAGTCACTGCACATCAAAAGAGAAGCCATTTCAGAAGTTATAATTCATTGATTCACCGACATCAAAGTTCCATGAAACTGCACATGAAAATGTAAAATCTACTGTACCCAAGAAGAGTAACCCTAATTTATTATATGCTAAGACAACAACGAAGTCCTACAACTATGTGCCTGGGAAAAAAATCAAACGACCTGTTATGTGTGGTCTCAACCTGGGTTTCAACAACAAACTCCATATATATATTTAAATCCATATTACTATTCAAGTAAGGATTTTCTTCTTGACTCAATCTTGTGATTGAGTAGGTAGGCCTAATACCGGCGTCCCGGGCAACTGGGTGATACCCTGTACCATGATCATCCAAACTAGAAGTAGCTTGACGCTTACGGCTACACTCACCAGAACCACCTAAGCCCAACATACCAAATGTCCGGTGCAGAAAAGCTTCATCTTGGGATTGTTTAGTGCTAAAAGCACTGGAAGATGTACCGCCAGTATCAGAAGGCCAATACGTAAAACGGTCATACAATATATGCTCGAGTGCATTATTCTTTTCTAAACTTTGTTGTGCCAAGAATCTCCACTGATCCCGTTATATTATTCATTCATAAATAATAACCTTAAGAAACATATGTATTTATACTTACAGTTTAACAAAAATTAGGTGTATTAAGAACTTACCCCGGAGCCATGGATGTTACTCCAATCACGACGATGACTGATATTTTGAAGATGATGTATTTCACGTATTTCTTCCGAGTTGACATACGGAAATGACCACTCTACAATAAGAAAAGTAGATGGCGTCTCCGGTTGGGTATACACAAATGTTTCCATAAACTGACTTATAGCAGGGACATTAGGAACGAAACAAGAGCTTCCAATGTTACCAATACCAACCTCTTCGTGGTTTTTAACACGACTAAAATCCGGCAACAAAGGACCCATGCTGACAGTTTTCCACCAACGCACATATTCGATATCATCTGCTATAGTGTAATGAACCCCTTCTCTTATATCCTCAGTTCTAGTAGTTGAAAAATCAGGAGGCGGAAAAAGAATTGAAAATATACCTAACACCTGCCTCAAACATCTCTCCCCAAGATAAAGTACCTCATATGTCGTATCCACCACTCCCCTGAAATATATTCTCTTTACACTTAACTCTCTTGCTAAAACTACTTCATCATCTTCATAGTGGGCATTCATTACCCATGGTTGCCAAACTACAGCTCCAGGTGACACTCTCAAATCCATTTGTCTTTTAGCATTGTTGACAGAATGTTTTCCGGAGTCTGACTATTTCACTCCCTCTGTATGGGTTGATTTAAACATATTAATCGCATGGTAGATTAGTTCCGGTACGAATGATCCTAATTTTAGTAATGGTTGACAATTCGAAAGTAAATATAATACCAATACTCTAATAAGATCCACATTGCTGCCATGTTAGTATCAACACCACTTGAAACCTTGTCCAGGTTGTTTAAAAGTATACCATAAATAAATGAACACCAATAAAACCTACCAACATTTTGCAAGCTTTCTGAATCTCCCAAAACAACCAACCAGGCTTTATGGGCGTTAGAGGAACTCATTCCGGTGAATACTTGACCACTAACCCAAAGAAGATAAATCCTACTTAATTCCTCCCAGACCTCAGTGTTGTCCCTGAGTTTCCTACTGTTTATATAAGATGAAAGGTTATATAGACATACAACTTGGGATTTATTATCCCATGGTTTATTGGAAGTCCTGCCTTTCCCGGGGGCGGGTTGAGCATCATCTTCCATATCTGCAAATGGGTTATTTAGGTTGGCGATGACACCTCTAAAGTACAAATCATCTAAACTTTTATAAAATTCTCTGGTTAACCTCTAAAGGTGTCAATCCTATTTCAAAGCCCGGGAAATGGAAAGTCTTGGTTGTATGCCACCATCTAGCTACTAGAGCATTTGTGAGTTGCATATCCGAATTCTTAAAATTAAACGAAAATATCTTGGAAAAACCACAATTATCTAATACCTGTCTTGCGCGTGGATTATTCCATACAACGATATCATAATAATCCTTAATCTTTCCCCAACTAGTCCTCGGTTTCATCTCATGCGTGGATTATTCCATAACTTTTGGTTCGCCGAACGATATCATAATAATCCTTAATCTTTCCCCAACTAGTCCTCGGTTTCATCTGACGGTGCATCTATACCCGATGTATGTCCATCTCTACCTTTTTACATAAAGATAACTTTTTTTCTATTTTGGTTCAAAGCCTCAACAACAGCTTTCTTTGTTCCCAATTCATCTAAACTCCATATCATTATCTAAATGCACAAAACAAAAAATATAAACGTATGAGTTGTGTTTTATCCAAATTACATACTCAAAACCATATAATACTAACAACTTTGGATTACCACATTTATATGAATTGTGTATTATACAAATTACATACTAAAAACCATATATTACTAACAACTTTGGATTCCCACATTCATATGAATTGTGTGTTATCCAAATTACATACTCAAAACCATATCTTACTAACAACTTTGGATTCCCACATTTATATGAATTGTGTATTATCCAAATTACACAATTGCAACATAAATTACATACTCAAAACCATATCTTACTAACAACTTTGGATTCCCACATTTATATGAATTGTGTATACATAATTAGGATTATCTTAAATCAAATGTCACTACAATTCAACCATGTTCATCATTAACTTGCCAATCAACCATGTTCATCAATTAATATCAACAAATTTTCATCTTAAAATAATTTCAAATAAACACAAACCACTAACTAATACACTAGGCATACAATTACTGTCAATAACCTATCAATTTTGCAAAATTAAACTTCATTGAAAAGGAAATTGAAAACTAGAGTTTTAGGTTATGAGGATTTACCTTCAACGATTTAGTGATTAAAACACCTTCAAATCAATTCCAACTTGTAATTGACCCTTTGTTCCACAAATCCAAACTCAAAAATGTATGAAAACCCTAATTTCTTGATTTTACGGAGGGTGCAAGAACACCTCTGCTCGTTGGAAAAAAAAAAGTGGAAGAACTAATGAACTCAGTCGAGTTCTCTAGGTGTTTTGGGGGAAACAGTGGAACGGCTAATGGTTAGCCGGTTCAATCGATTTTGACCGGTCAAGATAAGGAAAATGGTAAACCATTAACCGTTCTTTCTTAAACGGACAACAACTGACCGTTATATGTAGAACGGGTGATCAATGTCCGTTTTTCTTCATAAAAACGGCTAACCATTAGCTGTTCCCGGGAGTGTCCGGGAAAAACCGCAAAACCCAGCCTCTTCCCACGTTGAGGTGTAAAGTGATTTGGGCAGTGGCTGGGAAGAGCCACTAGACCCGGTCTTATTCCTAAATGGTGTTTAAAATACTTCAAATACATGGAATTCTCAGCTTCTTCTCCTGCTATTATAGAAGCTGATCAGCATATATCAAGAGTCCATCAATATCACTCACTTTGGAAAGAAATTTTCCGGAAAATAATGCAGCGAATTTGCACAAAACTGAAGAAACGAGAACAATAATAACCAGAATTAAACTTGTCGGAGTATAATAAAAGATTTGATATTAATCAAATTCAACTAAATAAATAGAATAATAACTTGAAGATCCTTGATGGGAAAAACACTAACAAAGCAAAACTATCAAAAAAAAGTTACGAACAAAGCAAGACTATTCAAAAACGACAAAAATTGTTTTTCAAAACCTTAGAATAATCGGGTCTTCAGCCTCAATGCCACTCAAGATATTGATCGGAGGTCGTCTCAGAACCATTAGGCTCAATCCAACTGCAGATTAAGTACTCCTTGGAGTTCCCATAATCTTTAGCGGAATGCTTAGACCCAAGACGGTGGTAAAAAAACCTGAATCGAGAGAGTAATATAAAATCCCATCTTCGTGCAACCTCGGGAAGTAGATTTTGTTCTCCATTTGACTAGTTGGAGCAATTGCTGATATACTGGACGTATGGCTAATAAACAACATATGCCGCCCCAAATTCTTAACTTCAACCCAAACCTTTTCATTGTTGTTCAGTCTAAAAATACGAACCCATTTACCTAATCGGCCTAATACCACACATATGAGATTACCTTCACATTCCACCAGAAAACTCTTGTAAATAAACTCACAGTTAGGCCGGGTACCATGCTTAGAATTTCCCAACTAGAGTCACCATTCTCTAATTTAAATACTCCCAAACTTCCGTTTATGCCTAAGCAGTAGAAAGCTCCCTGATGAAAAACTGGATTGTTAAAATATGGCTCGAACTTCAGCATATTCTTATTGGTTGGTAAATAAACATTATCGCAGTGACAGTTGGTCCAATCTTTATCTCCGAGTTTAATGAAGGCGATTTCAACTTCGTCTGATTTAAGTCTACCGATGCCAAAAACTATGCAATCTAAAGAAGCTGGAGAGGATGAGAATGAGATTCCTGAGAAAATACAGCCTTTGCCCTCGGGTAAATCTGGAAGTCTAACAATTGATTTCGACAAGGGATTGTAGAAGAATACAGTCTCGTCTCTTGACATGAGCAACCAACCATCTTTGGGATTGTAGAAGAATATATACAGTCAATTTCATACATGTCTCTTGACATGAGCAACCAACCATCTTTGGAGAAGCGAATTGTACAACCTTTTAACAATTCAGGTATGCTCTCGAGGTAATTCTCATTATTCTGCATTGGGTTTACGAAACTGTAGACCGGTTGATCATATCGAACAAAAAAAGAATATACACGGGAAAAAAATATGAAACAATCAATTGACGAAATTTTGTTCAATCTAAACCTCATACATGGCATTTGTGATTGAAAATTAGAATCCACGGGGATAAATAGGTGGTGGTGGATAAAAAAGTGGATTTATATGGTTTTATGGTGGTGGCGGGTATTGGTGAACAAAAACATATTATGCTAATTTAAATAGCAGTCGTCTGAATCAAGATCGGAACAATGAAATTATTTATTATCGCATTTTAAATGTTTTATTAATTACTTGTCTCATTGATTGTTCCCCTTTAATAATCTAACATAAATACATAATTTTATTTATAAATAATTTTACTAAAAACTATATTAATTATAATGGTGGTAGTGGAAGTAGGGTTAGTCCAAAAACATGCAACATTGTATTGTGAAAGATGTAATTGGTTGTTTTTAGCACGATTGATAAGGACAAAAACCAAATATTTCGAGAAAAACATCCGCGATATCTCAAGTATTATTACATTCTTTTTCCTAAAAGACCATCAATGTCGAGTTGTTTTGCTACAACTACCTACAAAGACAACAACTTTCACTCAATTCCCGGTATAAAACCTTATTGACCGGGAAAATGTATTTGCATTCTAAAATATTTGTTTGAAAATTATGTTTGTTCATCAAAATCATCATAAAAAACTTTAAATCATGAATCTAAATTTCTCCTCCGATGTTTATAGAATATTTTTTATATTTTACATTCTTTAATCATGTGACCTCTTGATGACAAATCAACAATATCAAATTACGGATCAATATGTATAGGTTTTATTCACTGGGTTAGAAGGTAGAGTAGACACAGATGGGTACATCACACAAAGCAGAACATGACCGAGAATACTTTAATAATTTGGTCAAGAGATAAGGTCAAAAATTTAAGATTAACTTTCTATAGGACTAATTAGATCGGGTTCGATCGCAAAACATAGTTTGGCTAACTCTCGCTTATGTAAAGAGTGGTCAAGATTTGTCCTTCCTCAATTGATATGTTATGTGATCTAAGATTGAGGTATAATTCAAATCTATTAGATTCATAAAAAAATTGACGTGTTATTATTATTATTATTACGGGCAAGGTAACACTTGCGAAAATAGCTCTTGGTTCTCAAGGCAACAATACTTATGTTTTTTTTTCTTAGTTTTTCCACAATCTATTTATTTAAGAAAAATGAACATTGCAAATACATAACATCAACAAAAATTAGACAGATTGCGTTTGAAAATAATGGCTACTGATGGTCTGGAAACGGCAAAAGAAAGGAATTGTTGTAGAAGAATTGTTGGGATATACAGTAGATTACTTGATAAGAATGAAAGAGGTCGACATCAAGTTTAAAGTTAGTATAAAACATAATATGGCTAACTAAAATATTAAAAATAAACAAAATATATAAACTTAGAAAGTCGTGGGACTTGAAGAGGCCAATTTTGAAAACTATAATCTTAATAATTTTTTTTATAAATATTCAACGTTATGTCAACTTTTGGTAAAGGATCTTCAACCTATTAATTTGAAATAGGATCGGGAGTACAATATGTGTTCAAGGTTCTTTATGAGGTAATGTGTCGCCGGAATTCCAAGATATAAATACTTTTGAAGTTACCAAAGCCTTCATTAAGACGGAAATAATTTGTTGAAGATTTAATAAGTCAATGAAACAAAAAGGTAATGGGTACACATTTTAAACATTGTCATCTAATGGGTGTTGAAAAATTACAAAGAAATCATGTCACATTGGATAGTTTGTACGAAAAAAAATACTATTCTCTGCCTATTTGGAGTTCGACAACATGACCATGATAGATGAGTCCTTAGGAGAATGTGGAGATTTTTATGCATCATTACTAATCATATTTCAAAAAGTATTTAAAATACTATGTTCATGTAGAGCATTATCTCATTATTAGCAATGAACCTAAATAAAAAAGAGTCCGAGTTTAAGATTATATTTCTTTCGTTTACGATATTAAAGTTGACAAACACATATTAAATCATAAGTTGATATGATTCATAAATTATACGGATATTAACAATGAACCAACATCATGTAAAACTATACAGAATTAAGTATAAGTCAATGAAACAAATATATAAACAGACTAAGAATGTATGGTTCGACGAAGTTAAGTTACCTTGGTGTTGCATCATTACTAATCATCAGCCAGTGGGCCGAGGACCACGATGTTGGTAGATCAGGACATGGTAAACAATGTAAAACACTTTTATCATCCAAGTCATATTTGTACAAGTTTATTTCACCATGTCGTGTAAAATAAACACAACCCTTGGAAAGACCCATCTCTGAGGCCAAGCAAGATAGTTGATTATCATGGCCTAGAAAGAAGACGTAATCATCCAAACTTTTTACTTCCTCCCAAGCCATTGAAGAGAAATCCAGTTTGGCTATTTCAATGTTGGTTAAAAAATTGAAAACACCTCTTGGAATGTAATATCTGTCGATCCTAAACACTTGGCCAAAAGACTCCATAACACTACTTTGAAGAATATAATCCGATCTTCCAGCTACTCTTACGGACCTAAAGTTGTTACGGGTGGGAATACTTTCGCATGCCTTGAGGGAGGTTTTTTGTTCAGCATCATCAATATCATCTTGTATTGCCATCTCCAAAAGGTTACCGAACTTTCCCATTATAAATAGCTTTCCTTTAAGGTAAAACATCGATCTAGGCTTGAGTGATTCGTCAACAAGCTCATGTTTTCGCCATTCTTTATCGCCAGGGCGACAATAAATAACAAAGTCACACCCATCATCTAGTAGAACAAGGAAAAACACCAAGGATTCTTTTCCCGCATTATCATCACCGCTGCTGCTACTACTACTTGGAGGAGGTGGTGAAGTCAAAACACCATCAATGATAAAATCTCGTAGTGGTCTAATAAAAGGCTTTATATTAGGTAACATAATAGTTTCTAGTGATACAGGATTCCATAGAAAACAATCTCCACAATTGAAATTTGGGTCTTGATGCATGTAATTAAGAATGATTACCCATCCTTTATGAGATGGTCTCTGCCAAAAACGTTTTCTGCTTAATTCTGGTATGAATTTGTTGACGGATTTCTTCCTCAGGGGATCGCATATATCATAAAAAGTATGAAACTTACCGAAATATTCGTATCCATGTGAGAAAACAAGCCAAGGTGATATCTTTGGTGGTGGGGGAAGTTTACGTTCACTTCTTTGAGCTGATAAACCTGGTTTCTCCATCAGAAAATAGAAACCTATAACCTGATCCTTTTTACCTCTTCAGTTCTCAACTCCCGAAGGGTTAAAACCAAGCTAGTTTATATACGCGAGCTGGTTTCCAAAAAAAAAAAAAAAAAATTCTTTGATTTTCAGAGATTGGTTTGGAAGCAGAATTCCATCCCGAAATAGCCTTCTCGGAATCTAGTTCGACACAAGTAAGGAAAAACTAATTGTACTTCGACACAAATAAAGAAAGAAAGTGCCACACCCGCAATGCACCTGCCACTTTTCTGGAACGAGCGTAACCCGATAATCACGTGGTTCAGTGAATCAAGTTTCGCCCATAATGCACCGATGCAAACAACTCACACACAGTTCTGCAACGGAAGTGATAAGAAACGATTTGTTTCTTATTCAATGGCCAGCAGCTCAAGCTCAAAAGGTCATGATTAAAAGAAATCAATAAACCAAAGGGTAGCAATTTGCTTAATAATCTTGTTTTCATTAATCAACTGATAAGGCCTATTTATAGGCTACATTACTTGGAAAATAAGAAAAAAATACCACTCCTAAAATACTATTCCAAACAAATATAAACTCTAAATAAAATAATTAAATACTTGAAATATAATAAAATACCTAAATAAATATATTATCTCTTATAATAAATAATCTATGCTTATCCAATGCCTTTTGCCTCCATTGGATTTGTGTGCTCGCTGCTCCTTTGACTTGTTAGCTAGGGTGGCTTCCACAATCTTGAGAGACTTGACCCATATAAAGGATAATATATGCCAAATATGTCCGAGTGACGCATTGGCTCAACACCGTTGACATGTTCCATAAAACGTGGTCTTATCATTCCACCCTCCTTAAATGGGTCCACTATATATATTGATACTGTCTCTACACATGGTCTTATCATTCCACCCTCCTTAAATAGGACCTTGCCCCCAAGGTCCGCTTCTGGCGCACCCATAACTTGATTTTCTTTTTCGACAACTTTCAGAGGAATATTGACCGTATCTGAAATTTTAATCGGGTCACTGGATTTTGAAGTTTCAATGATGGAGCAATCACATATAGTTGCGTGTGGTTTAACAATTTTAGCTCTTTGACGCTCCTTAAAGTCTTGGAATGTAGATCTCCAATAAGCACGGTTGTCATCTAAATTTTGGTGCAAGTTAGCTGACACAAGAGATGGATCATCACTTCCTAAACGCTTTAATAAACCAAAACAAAAATTCTTCCAAGAGACTGAAATATAATCTTTCATCCACTTGTACCATTTGAACGGACTACCGATAAGGTGATCAGTAGCTACTTTCACAAAGTCTTGCGGTGGAATTTTACGGAACTCAAAAATTAATTGTGCTTGAAATAACCAACCTTCGGGATCCCTGCCATCAAATTGCTGACATGAAAATTTATTTGTACTTGTGTGTTGGTACATACCGGATGAAAATGTAACTGGCCGCCTCTGTGTATAGTTACCAACATGTAATGGCCTAGGATGAAACTGTTGAGATAACAATTGGGCTCGTAGGTAATAGATTTAAGATTATGAACTAATAGGCCTGGCTTTACGGTTGGACTTTATGATATTGTCCAGTATGGTTTGGAGGGCGTTTATCCTACTGTGTCCTGGGGTTTTGATAGAACCAACTTTTGGGGACTACCCAAAAAATGTGGGAGACTACCCATAAGTTTCTGGGGAGGATATTAGAAGTAATATCTGGTCATCCCTTATAATTTCTTTTTTAATACCAACTTTAACCTTGATGATAAACTTAGTTAGTGTGATGATTAATTAGTGTTAGTGTAATGATTAATAACTGGTTAGTTAGTGATTAGTGATTAGTGAGTTTAGTAATATGAAGAAGAGGGAAATATGAAGAAGAAGATGGGTGAACCCAAAAAATCTGTTTTTGAGTTTAGCAATTATGATTTGGGTTATTCATGTGATGATACCTCATCCTCAGTATCAAAACCCCCTTCACATGATATATATAGTGTATTTGTCAATACTTCTAATGATCCGGAAATGAGTTATTTGTTAGATGATGAAAGCTTTTTACCCCAAACTCAAGCTAACCAAACAAATGATGGATTTTATCAGCCACAACCTAAAGATGAAGCTATGGGTACTCAGGTATTCCTCAAATTTAGTTAATGTAGCTTGAATTATACAAAATTTTGGCCAAACTAAAAAATTCTGGAAAAAATTCAGTTAGGTCAACCTAGTTCAGTTACCAAATTTAGCTTGCGAGGTAACCGAACCATTCTGAATGTGTAGTTCGGTTACTAAACTTAGCACACGTAGGTAACCGAACTACATGTTAATGGTGGTTTTTTAGAGTTCGGTTATGTGTTTCCAGAACATGTAACCGAACTATTTTTATAGAGTTTACAGTGCATAGTTCGGTTTAGTCGATATCAATACTTTTGTTGCCGAACTTTTTGTTCGGTAGTGTCGCAGAATATATGTATACAACGTTTCTAACCGAACCCATGAGTTCGGTTTAGTCGAGTTTTTCAATTTCATGGCCGAACTTTTACTTAGAAAATCTAAAGATCGAGTTCGGTAAGGCCCAAATTTATTTCTGGAAACTACATAACCGAACTTGTTGTTCGGTGGAGTCGAGAAAAAATTTACATTATCGACAAAACCGAGCTCATTTTTTCAACGGAAAAATTGAGTTCGGTTACAACAGTTTTTTTTGCGAGCACACCGAACTATGTAGTTCGGTCAACAGATATTTGTATATTTAACCGAATTGTTCTTATTTTTGGAAGTTCGGTTAGCAAATCTAGGGTTACACAAAAAAATCTCCTAGCCGAAATATCTACTATAACTATCATTTTCAATGGGTTTTGATGATTTGTAATCGATTTCTTCAAGTAATAACGAATTCAAAAGAATATGTATGAAGAAAATTACCCGCGGATTTGCATTTCACTTGAATCGGACTGATTTTTTTTTTAAGAAGAGGAAAAGAGGAGAAGAAGAAGAAGAAGAAGAAGAAGAAGAAAATAAAATAAAACTGAAACTGATTTTTTTTCTTAGAATAAGATTAATTTAGGTTATAATTAGTGGTTAGTGGGTTGGATTAGGATTAGTTATAACCTTAATTAAAATAAGGGCATATTTGTCTTTCCTAATCTTTTAGGACACCCCTTATAATGTAGGGTGGACATTTGTATCACTGGGTAGTCCCCACATTTTTTGGGTAGTCCCCAAAAGATGGTTCTTTTGATAGGCGTAAGGTGGAGTCGTGGGACAACTAAACAACTTTGAATAAAAACAATAAGAAATTTTCCCAACGAAAATATATTCACTGACCTTATTTTTCGGACCAAATATCCCTACAACCTTGTAACTTTAATGGAGGTTGGTGGGCTCTCCCAATACCAGCCGTGTAACCATATCGGTGTTGGTAAACCTTGATGTACCTTCCTTCAAAGAGCAACTTGGACTGTAACAGCTTCTTCTTCTTTTTTTAGGATTTTTTTATGACGGATATGGTTGGTGAATGCCGATGAATTGAAACGACAGTGGAGGCGATAATGGTGATGATGTAGTCGTGGAGGTGGGATAAGAAAAACTTGCTCTGATACCAATTGATAAGAAACAATTTGTTTCTTATTCAACGGCCAGCAACTCAAACTCAAAAGGTCATGATTCAAAGAAATCAATAAACCAAAGGGTAGCAATTTGCTTAATAATTTCTTGTTTTCATTAATCAACTGATAAGGCATATTTATAGGCTACATTACTTGGAAAATAAGAAAACAATACTACTCCTAAAATACTATTCTAAACAAATATAAACTCTAAATAAAATAATTAAATACTTGAAATATAATAAAATACCTAAATAAATATATTATCTCTTATAATAAATAATCTATGCTTATCCAATGCCTTCTGACTTCATTGGATTTGCATGCTTGCTGCGCCCTTCACTTGTTAGCCAGGGTGGCTTCCACAATCTTGAGCGTCTTGACCCATATAAAGGATAATATATGCCAAATATGTCCGAGTGACGCATCGGGTCAACACCGTTGACATGTTCCATAAAACGTGGTCTTATCTGAAGTCTCTAACCTTTCTTTCTCTTCTGAGTCTTCTCTTTGCAGACATACCCTTGCTCTATGAATCATGTTTGTTTGCTTTATTTGAAGCATAGTGGAAGTCTGGCCAAGAAAAGGTCCAAATTCTCTTCTGCCACGAAGCAAGCTGTTGTTGAGTAGATTGCAAGCCTCTGATATTTCCATTGTTTTACTTCTGCACTAATACTTTTAAGTTTTAATCACTGAACTTTCTTTAAGTTTTTTGGTCTCACTTCCTGGTTTTGTTTTTACAAACATATTCTGAGTTGTACATTCAGGGGAAGGTAGTGATCCACCTAACTTGATGAAGAACTTTGAGGTGTGAGTGGAGCTGGTGATCCACCTAACTTGCACTTACTCTTTTGTTGTTTTTGTATTGTGCAATTTTTTCCTTTTTCTTCTCATCTCCATCTTTACTTGTTTCCCCCCAATTATATCATGTTGCATTACCAAGCACCAAGTGACTTTGTTAACTGGCTGAGTTTCAGATTATTTAGAGATGGACTGATTGGTAACTTCATTTTTGTGACACTCTGTATGCCTAGTTCTCTTCTTAAAATCTTCATAACCAGAGTTGGGACTAGTGCCCCTAAGATGTCAGTTTTGTGGAAAAGAACTTTGCTCGTGTCACTGTTGAGAAAAAAACTCACAAGTGGAGTAATATTTGGTACCCCATCTCCCTTTTCTTTAGGAAAGGTTTTTACATGGGCTTACAATATTAAAACTTCTCGAACTGTGTCAATGTATATCCCTCCTAAGCATACTACAAAGTCTGCTGAATGGCAATGTATTTCACAGACAAGAGTAACCAGGAGTTCAGTATGTGGGGTTAGGTAGGCATTTAAGGGCCACTGACTTATTGTGTGACACTGATATATATACTCACTCCATTACTCCTCATCCATCATCACCATGAAACATCTTCCTTTTGGAATGAGTTATTTTGGATTTCCTGATACACTAGACGAACTTCTTTAATATACAGGGACCAGGATATAGAACGGAAGATGGATATCTAGCTATAGAGTGGTTTCCTTCTTGAAGGAAAAGATGTTAGGTCTTTCAAGCTCATTAAGTTTCTGGATATTTTGTTTGTTTTTTAAGTTTTCATTATCATCTGAGCAATAAACGATTCTTTTACCCAATCTCTTTCGTGGTATTGCAGTAAATTACAGGAAAATGGGCCCATCGTCATTGGCTTCCAAACTAATTAGTGCTTTAATAGGAAGATTGAGGAGAACCTTGTAGAAATTCAAAGAACCTTGTAGAAATTCAAAGACAAAACAACGTCTAAATGGTTTGTCAGATTATTTACGCTCCTTAATTATGAAGGCTAAATGTGAGTTTTGTAAATTGTCTAAAATAAAAGATAGTCCCTCCGTCTCAAATTAACAGTCCTAATTGACTTTGTCAAGATATTAGGGAAATCATATAAAATGTCGTGACTAACCCTTGACTAGCCTTATTTAATGTTATGTTGTTACCAAAACTAATATTAATAGTATCAAAAACTATAAATTGGATAGTATTATTATTTTAGGAAATATTTTAAGAAAATAAAAATAAACTTATACTGCTTTTATTATGGAGTCCATAATTAGAACATGACGTAAGAATAAGTAGAATGTTTATTAGGAATTGTATAACTATCCATAATTTTTTTTAGGAATGACAATTAATACAAAGATATTGAGTAGATTTTTTCCTTATATATGGTGATAATATTTAAGTTTTGAATAAAGTTTATACTAAAAATGATTTTATGATTATAAAAAATAAAGGGTATATTTGATAGTTTAAGGGAAAAGTATGTCTATAAACAGAGCGGACAGATAAAAAGAGACAACCCAAAGTAGAAAATAGGACAGACTAGCATGTAACCCGTACTACGCACTGGGTGTGATGAGAACAGGCGTCCATTTGGTGAGGCGGGGCTTCGCACCGCACCCGTCCTTAAAGGAGTCCAATAAACAACTACAGTGTAATTCTTTTTCATTTTGTAAATTAACAACGGGAACCAAATTCACAAACTACGTATCGTTTAAAGTTTTGGAAATTAAGAAATCTTATTACAATTTTGAAAAATTATATCATCCTTTGAAATCAGTCAATAGCTCATTACATTGTCAACATCAATACTATTGATAGTTATATGAAAAATCACATTCGCTATATAGTTGTATTAATATCTGAAATTAAAGACACCGAATAACATACTATATTAATATTAAATAGATAGCCATCTCTAAATAGTGCAACGCATGTGAAGTGCTTCCCGTCGAAGTAATATAATCAAGGAAATGCACTGATATATCTTTCTTCAGAATCATATACTTGCGTTAAGAATCAAGCGAACAACTCAAAACTGTATTTCTGGGCTCCAACATCTTGTAGTTAAAAGAAAAATCACACTCACTATAGGTATCAATATCTGATATTAGAGACACTAAAAAAATATGATATCAATATAAAATGGATTTACATCTCTAAATAATAGTGCAAAGCATATGAAGTGCTTTTCGTCAAAGATGATGTAACCAAGGAATGCACTAATATATCTTTCTTCATAATTCATATATTTGCATCAAGAATCAAACGGCCAACTCAATTACTATTTCAGGCTCAAACTCTCTGTAATTAAATGAAAAATTACACTTGTTATATAGTTGTATTGATTGTTATATTAGACACACTAAATAAACGGTATATCAATATAAAATAGATTGACCAACTCTAAATAGTGCAAATCATATGAAGTGCTTCCCGTCGAAGAAGATGTAATCAGAAATCATATACTTGCGTTAAGAATCAAGCAGCAACTCAACTCGATTTGGTTAATTGAAAATCACAGTCATTGTATAGTTATAACAATACCTGATATTAGAGACAATAAAATAATGATATTAATATAAAATTGATTGCCAACTCTAAGAAGTGCAAATCATATGGAGTGCTTCCCGTCGAAGAAAGATATATCAGTGCTCCAATTTCTTGTAGTTAAATAAAAAATCACACCTACGATATAGTAGATTCAACGTATGATATTAGAGACACTAAAAAGAAACACGATATTAATATAAAAATAAATTTCCAACTTTAAATAGTGCAAAGCATATGAAGTGTTTCCCTTTAAATAAAATGTAATCAAGGAATTGCATTGATATATCTTTATTCGGAAATCATATACTTACATTAGGAATCAAGCAGCCAACTCAACTGCTCGTTAAAAAATCACCCTAGTTATATAGTTGTACCTAGTTATATTGGAGATACTAAAAAGACACATGATATCAATATACAATAGATTGAAAACTCTAAATAGTGCAATACAAATGAATTGCTCCCCGTTGAATAAGTCGTAATCAATAAAATGCACTGATATATATTTCTTACGAAATCATATACTTACGTTCAGAATCATTCGGGAAGTCGTAATGAAGGAAATGCACTGATATATCTTTCATCAGAAATCATATACTTGCATTCTAAATCATATATGCAATTTTTTTCTTTAACGAAACTGTTTTGTATCCCTATATTTTCTCTTGAAATTATTATGAGAGAGACCTACTTTTTAACGTTTGGGATTGGGCGTCCACGTAAATTTTTTGTTTATTGGAATTGAATTTTGCAAAACAAACCAAAAAAGGATAATCAGAGTACTTCCCTAAATATTGCAAGAAGGGGGGGGGGGGGATCGGCAATTCTGTCAAGTATTTGACTCTTATTGATAGGGCACTAAGCCACGTAGTCTAAATTGCTTATTTGGAAAGTAATTAAAGATAAAATATTAAATTTTTTGCAAATATCTACTTGAAATAACTTCAAACATGGATCAAGATTAATTAGTTAATCAGTTATTTTACGTACCAACGTTAATCAGTTTTTTGCAAATATCTACTTGTAAGTTAAGTATAGTTAAGTATTCTTGATTTCTTCTAGCCCGTGCTATTGCAGTTGAGAAGGTCACATAGTTAAACTCGGGTGACAACCAAAGAATTTTCTAAATGATTCTAGTTGTATTCGAATAGTTTATCAGTTCATCCTAGAGCTAGAGAAATACATTTTGACTGTGCAATATTCCTACAAAAACTAAAATGGAACACTGAAGCAGTACCCGATATCAAAGTTCCAAAAAATTTACTTGAAACATAAACATTACTGGACCAAAATATGTCCAGAATTTTTAAAATTAATAATTAAAAATTTCTGCTAGTGATTAACAAAACCTAAATTCAATGGCTGTGAAGGTTATCTCAGAAAACAAAACTTGATAATATTGCAGATAAATTTAACAAAGTCCTTGTTTTCTTCTGTCTTCCTAAAAGTCCCGGCTCACTATGTCTATGGTTCCCTTTGAATGTATAAGGTGCTAAAGAACTGGCAAAGATAATAGTGAAGAAAAAAAACATCTAGAAGATAAAGTAATAATTAATAAAGTTGAGCACCACCTTAATACTAGGAAAAAAAACCTCCAAACAACTTCCCCCTCACCTGCTCAATTCATCAAATGGTACTGCACTACTGATGGATCTCCACGGCATAAGGTGGATAAATCCCACGTAGCAGTCCTCAACATAGATTTTTTCGAGTGCGTATTAAACTGAGGTAGCAGTGGCACCATTGTATCTTGAGAAAGAATATATTCAGTGGCGATGTTACCCATCAATTTACATACTATTTTCCAAAACTCGTGGAGCAAAAATACTAATACAAACAAAGATTACCAGCGATGTCAATGAATGCTAATACAAACACCCATGTTTTGAATTCGCGATGTATTTTTTTTTTTTTAGGTAGCACTATAAATAAAATCACAAAAAATCTGAATCAAATCGAAACCATAAAAAAAAAAAAAAACAGGAAACTAATTTAGAAAAACAAAAAGAGAAACACAAAAACAAACCTAGATGATTAGCAGCAAAAGTGTCTTAGGTTGTCTCATTACTAACCGAATTTTCTCCATCTCTTTTTTTTTCAAAAAAGCTTCAACTCCTCTATCTTTCCATTGATTTCCATTTTTATTCAATTGCCGAGAAATGATAAACAATTTCACCTTTCTGCAAGATGCAAGAAACAGATAAATAATTTTAAACCAGTAAAAAGAATAAAAAAATGCATATAAATAGAGTTCTCGAGGAAACAAAAGAAAAGCAAAAAATTAAACCTATTTCTTTTTTCTTTTTCTTTTTCTTTTTCTGAACGTCTTGGTCCTTAGGTTGATTTTCGCATAAGATTAGAATATCATAGTTTTATCCCAAAAATTAGTTTTTTTTTCCTATATTAAGTACACGGATATATATGCCAATGATTCTAAAAATAAAATATATTTTAGAATATCCGTATATTAATTTCGAAAATTTAACTTAATATTTGAATCAATTTTTAAGATAACATTAACATTAATTTAAAGATTTTTCTATCCTCCGAAATTAATATCTATATGAATTTTTTACCGAAAATAAACCATCTAATATTATTTTACCATGAATTATTTGAAAACTTTAGGATTACCAAATATTTTAAGACCTCTAAGATGATATAATGAATTTAAGTACGTGTGGCATAGAGTTTTGGTGATGAATTTAATTTTTGTGGCTTAGATATCTAGGTTTGTTTTTATGTTTCTCATCACAAATATCTAATGAATACCCCATAAATATGCAAGTAACTATATGCTTTTCAAACATACAACTCCAAGCAAAAGAAAAAGGAAGTAAAATATTCAAAAAATATGAGTTACCCGCATTTTGCAACTTCTTCAGCAAAATTTCCATTGACAATTCATGGATCTGTAAATCAACAACTTCATGAGCATATTCTTAAACATGTCTGGTAAATATCTCTACCTTCCCAACATTTAGCCATTATACGTAAAATCTGGTCAAATCCAGTAAAATCAAGAGTAGTAGCAATGCGCACAATGCCCAAATTTTAGCCAATAACATTTCTTAGTTTCACTGTAATGTTGGGATAACTGGAGTTAGTGTTGCATATGGCATGGATGGAAGGGGGTATTTGGAGGAAAATCGGGAAAAATAACTAAACATACCTTCATATGAAAGAGATAAAGAAAACCCAGACTCATAATTCATTTTCTTACTGTTTCTTTACCTATCACACATACGGAAAACAAAAAAAAATCAAAAGCAAAGAGAATTAGAGATAAATTCATAATTTTTAGTTTCTGCTCTTGTTTACAAATACATAAAGAAACTACTAAAGCAATAAATTGGTAAAACCTTAATCAATACAAATTTTAAAATATTCATATTAATTAAACAAATCAAAACTCAATTCACAACCGTTCCAGATATCCCGATTGTTCTGCACGCATCACGTACTTTTTTAGTTAAAAGGAAAGTTCACGTGATGTTGTTTCTGCAAAGAGAAAGAGAAGGATCAGAAAGATGAATAAGAAAACCAATGCAAACATTAAAAAAACTACAGAACAAAACCCTAGCCGAAGAATGCAACCTGCAGAGAAAAATTATTTTGTTGGAATGTTTTATATAAAGAGTGGCCAAACCCACAAATCTCACAAAAATAAATATTGATTTGGAAATATCAAGTACAAACATAGTTTTTATACAGAGAGATATTTTTTTTAGATACTTAAAAATATAAATATTATTTCCGGATTTTAATTAATATAGTAGTTTTTAGATTATTTTTTTTACTCTACAAACAATCCAAAAAATACAAATCTGATTTTTTTGGCCTCGTAAACATTTTTATTTGATTATTTTAAATTTTTATCATAAATATCCGAAATTAATATAATATATTTTTTTCATCATAAATACTCGAAATTGATATAATAATTTTTAGATTTTTTTACTAAAAATATAAATCTGATTACAATTTTTTTAGATTTTTATCATAATTATCTGAAACTAACATAGTATATTTTTTATAATTTTTTGGATTTTTATCATAAATTCTCAAAATTAATATAGTAATTTTTAGATTTTTTACCTCACAAAATATAAATCTGATATTTTTACCCATAAATATGTTTGGATTTTGATCATAAATATCTGAAATTAATACATTATTAATTTTTGGATTTTTATCAAAATACTCGAAATTAATATAGTAATTTTTAGATTTTTCACTCGATCCAAAAATTATAAATCTGATTTGTTACCCCATAAACATGTTTATCCGGTTTTTATAATAAAATATCCGAAATTAATATAGTATTTTTTTATTTTCTGAATTTTTATCATAAATACTCGAATTAATATAGTAATTTATTGAGAAAAATTCGACGGTCATGATTTTTAAAAAATCATATAAACTCGGTGTAATTATATGTAATAATGTTTGGTCATCCAATCAAAGATCTTGTCCATCTAGTGGTTAGACATAAAAAATAATGTGAGCCATCCGTCGGGTGTGTATCGACCACCTACCCAATGTGCACCACACGTTGCTCCATCAACGCACCATATTTCTAGATTTTATCAGACACTCTAAACATAAATATTAATTTAACTTTACCATATTAACCATTGCCTTTGTTTATATTAGTAAATTAACTGTATTAATGGAACCTGTAAGATTGTGCTCAGGTAAATAATTAGACTTTTTCATATACTCTAAACATAAATATTAATTTAAAATATCAACTAATATAGTAATTTTTAGATGTTGTTAGTAAATTTTTTTAGATGTTTATCATTAATATTAAAAATTAATATATTCATTTCTAGATATTTTTCCTTATAAAAGATTCAATAAATATAAATCTTATTATTTTATTCCATAAATATGTTGAATTAATTTTTTTATATTTTAATCATAAATGGCAAAATTAATATAGTAGTTTTCTTTACCATTTCCAGAAAAAAATTTCCTTATAAAAGATTCTACGAATTTAAAACTTATTATTTTATTCCATAAATACGTTGAGTTGATTTTTTTGAACAATTAATTGGGGGATATGAATAGTATGGGTTACTGTTCATACATGCATGGTCGAAGACAAAATTTGTCCTTGAAAAACCATGCGGTATGAACAGTAAATTACTATTTCATATCCCCCAATTGCATGTTCATTTTTTTTTATTTTAGTCATAAATGTACGGAATTAATATAGTATTATAAAAAATTAATATAGTAATCTTTTTGTCATTTCTATATTTGTTTTTCTTCGTTTTCCTTACAAAAGATTTTAAAAATAAAAATCTCATTAATTTATCCATAAATACGTTGAGTTGATTTTATTTTATTTTATTCATAAATGTAAGCATTAATATAGTTTTTTTTTCTAGATTTTCTATAATAAATACATGAGATTATAAAAGATTCAAAAAATATAAATTATATTATTTTATTCCATAAATATGTTGAATTGATTTTTTTTATTTTAATCATAAATACCAGAAATTAATATAGCAATTTTTCTAAATAATAAGGGTCGTCCATCGCGTGTGTGTCCCAACAATCCACCCAATCTGCACCGCACATTGTCAGATCAACGCACCATATCTAACGAAATTTCATCCGACGAATACAAATGGTTTCTCAATTAGCCAATGAGAGCGCGAGGTTACGCTCACCAACCAATAGGAGAGAGGGTAAGCTCCACCAGTACTACTTTTATTCTGGAGTGAGAGATGATATTGAGTTTTTAGGTTGTTGATAAAAAAGATAGAGGGAGTATTTATTGGAGGCAACAAGCAAGAGTTGAATGGTTTATGAATAACGAGAGAAATACAAAGTTCTTCCACAAGCGTGCTTCTTCCCGACAAAGAAGCAACTCTTTCTCTCAGCTTAACGTGAATGGAACTCTGACTTCTGATAAAGTAACCACTAAACATGCTATTATGGAATGCGATATAGAGTTATTCAGTGAGGATGCTACTTCTAGACCGCAGCTGGATTGCCTTGATTTCCCGCCCATTAATTCTTCTCAGGCTACAGATCTTGAATGCCCTTGTGTCGAAGAGGAAGTTAAGAGGGCTATCCATGACTTAGGTGGCGATAGATCACTAGGTTCAGATGGTTTTCCTATTTATGGTTTTTAGTAGATGTTGGGAATTCATGAAGGAAGATATAATTGGTGTAGTAAATGATCTTTTTTTGAACTCTCATATTGACTGGCGCTTGAAATCAACTTTTATCTTTTTAGCTCCCAAACAGGACGTGGTGTTAAATGTTACTGACTTCCGACCGATCAGTTTGATGGGCAGTGTTAATAAGATTATTTCTAAAATCTTGGCAACTAGGTTGAAAGGAGTGATGGAGGGCTTAGTAAGTAATAATCAAAGTGCCTTCATTTGTGGGAGGAAAATTTTGAATAGCTCTTTGATAGCAAATGAACTGATTGATTCTTATCAGAAGAGGAAGAAGAGTAGAATATTGTGAAAAATAGATTTTCAAAAAGCATATGATAATGTCTCCTGGGATTTTATGGACTATACTCTCTCGAGAATAGGTTTTGGTCTAAGATGGAGGAACTGGATTGCAGCTTGTACTAAGCATGTTTACTTTTCAGTTCTAATCAACAGTTCTTCGAATGGCATATTTGAAAGCTCGGAGGGCATGAGACAAGGGATTCCCTTGCCTCCATTTCTCTTTATTGTAGTGTATGGAGCTCTAAATCTTATGCTAAAAAAGCTTGCAAAGTGGGATGGTTACTTTGACTAAACTATTGTGAGCCATCTTCGCTAAAAAAGCTTGCAAAGTGGGATGGTTACAGGGATTTGACGCGGTGCAGGGCGGAACTATTGTGAGCCATCTTCAGTTTGCAGACGACATAATCTTGTTCCTGCAACCCCAGTAGTCTCAAATATCTCATCTCAAAAATGTTTTGTTGTGGTTCATATGGCTTTCAAGAACTATGTGATTGATCAAGTTCCACTCAATCACAACTCATGGGTTTACGGTTATACCAAAACAAGTTTCGGTTCTACCTCCATGTGAGTATTGTGCATAGTTACACTAGCTTACCAAAATTCGGCTGACTAGGTACTAGGATCGGTTACCCATATATATTTGGTATCTAACTTGTATGCACTGCACATGTCCATAGGATCGGTTCCCCTTTCTTCTATAAACCTTGATTCACCTCATACAAGGATCGGTTCCCCCTTGTGATGTACTGCACCTCTTACGTACTAGTTGGTTCCCCTTTCCCAATATTTTCCAGAAACTCGCAAACCCGATCATACCCCAGGTGATTACTTAAGATCGGTTTCACTAATAAAAGTCATGCCAATACATAAGTCAGGCCTCATGTGAATAGTTTTACCAAGAACACAAACAATTCATGAGCGGTGATACTAATCCCACATATTGGTCGTTCATAAGATATGCAATGAAGAACAACCCCAATAACGCCTGGCGATTTTATTTTCGATTCACAACACATCATGAACTTACTTCCTTAGAACACATATAAATTAACATTGTTTCCTTGGATGAAATCATCACCTCATACCCATACATAATCGCAATAACATTCGTACGATTATGTCGATATCTTATATACAAATTTTAATGGTTAAGCAAGAAACTTCATATTGTATTCCTTAATACTATGTCTATCTAGAGTGTTCATGCTTCGTAGTTTTTTGTTTTCAATATGCATGACTTGAAAGATACATTAGGGAATGATACAGTTCAAGTCAAATATTACTAACCTCAAGTGGAAGGATGATGTTGTGGTTGTAGCTCCGTACTTCTTCACTTCTTCAAGTCTTCGGAATACTTGTAATGTCTCATCCTAATACTTTCAAGCTAACCTATACGAAGTTGACTCTAGTAAATTTAAATCAAGCGACTCTTAAATGAGTTTTGGTTCACTAAAATATGACAACCAAACTTGACATACCAACGCTTGGTGGGTTCAACCGAGAAATGCTCTAACAACATACTTATGATGCCTTAAATGTGTTTGCCTGCTCTGATACCAATTGAAAAAGCGGGCTTCTAACAACCTCACCCAATATTTCTCTTAGCAATCTGTATGGACTAACTCCAATATACTTTTAAGAAAATCAACTATACAGTCAGACTCAATCTTAATAAAAAGTATAAAAAAGAGTTATATCACAATTTCTCGATTCAATCCCAACTCAAACAAATAGAAATCTGCCAGTATGATTGAAAGAGTTTGTTGTCAATTGAAGTATAGATAGGTTTATGGAGTTTAATTTTAGTTTCATAGAGAACTAGGGTTTGTGCCGTTCTTCCCCAATTTGGAATTAGGGTTCCTGAGTTTGAATTACAGTTGAAGAAGGCGAGCTTAATAATGGTATTGAGTTTCTGGTAGTGTTATGTATAATTGTTAGGTATTAGTGTTGATGGTGGTGGTTTTAACTAAGGTTGTGGATTTGTTAAAAAAATGAGGAATATAGAAGATGAATTGAGAGTTGTATCTCAGGTGGGTGAAGTATTCTTACAGGTGGTGATGGAATTATGGAAATAGTTACCAGTGGAACTACAGTTTATAATTGAGTTGATGGATTTGAATGTAATTGGTGGATTGGTGGTGCATTTGAGTTGGAATTAGAGTTAATAATGGAATTAAACTGGAAGATGAGGGAATGACAGGGTTAAATGTCTTAAGTTTGAATTGCAAGAGAATAAATGTTGCTGAAGTCGATGTTACAAAAGAAGCAAAGGTTATGCAGTGCTGATGCAATGGAAATTGTAGTTGAGTCAGTAAGGAATTTATAGACAATACAAAGAAGGATGATCAAGATAAATTCAAAGAAGTTCAATGAAAATTCAGAAGATGAATGAATTGCAGTTCAAGGAATTTGGAGCTCAAGGGTGGTCTGAGATGAAATAGAGTTGTTGTTATGATCCAAGTTGTTGGTAAAGAATCTATTGGTGTTCCATAGGCAGGGAAGCTGGTAAGAGTATGAAGTAAAGGTTGGTGATGCTGATCCGAGAACGGTGCTTTTGTGATAGATTGGATGCAGTGAGACAAGAAGAGGGTATCTACTGTTGTGTTGTTGTTGAGTGGGATGTAAAGTAAATAAAGCTACAAATTTTAGAGGATAGACTGATAATAACAAATGATGGTATTTGGAACTGAGTTGTAGTTGTAGACCAAGAATTTGAGTAGCAATATGGATGTAAATGAAGATTATGTTGAAGTTGAACTGAGGTTGTTGGTTGTGAAGTTGTTGGATGCATTTGAGTTGGCTTGACAGAATAAGGGAGTGAGTTTACAAGGAATGACTAATTGATGGTGGAATTATGGCTTACAAGGTTGAAATGAAATACAGCATGGGAGGGTGATTGTGTTGGTGAGAAAGAAAACTAGTAGTTTATGAATCTGTTGAGAAAAACTAAAGTTAAAAATGTTATTGTTGGAAGATAGTTAGAAATGGAAATGAAAGCTAGTTGTAGGTTATGGAACTGTGTATAGTTAGATTGATGTGTGTAACTGATTTGTTTTTAGCTTTGAGTTTCTTTTATTTTCAGTTAGATGTTATCTGATTTTCTTTACTTGACTTAGATTATCTGACTGAGTTGAATCGGGGTCAACTCACCAAGTTTCGTTGTCTTGACCGAGTTAACCAGTTAACCTGACCTAAACTATTGACCCTGGACTTTTACTTAACCTTGACGTTGACTGTTAGTGACCAAGTTAGATCGGGCGTTGACCATTAGTTGACTTAGGTGAACTTGGGCTTAGGACTAGTTTTCATATTTTGATGAATTGGACCCCTTATGGTCCGAATTAGCATTTGCTTCCTTCTACAAAGTTGTAGATATTCTTAAGACATATATAATATAATGGACTATAGAATCAACCTAATTGAATTAGTAAACCTTTAGATGTATTAAAGATGGATAATGAAAGGTGTAAAACCATAAATGAGTTTAGAACCATTAGATAAACTTGTGTGATTCTTGTGTGATCCTTTTGGCTAAACTCTTGGTGTTCTTGTGTGATTAACAGTTGGTATTTAATAACAATGATCGATTCAAAAGATGAACCAATAGATTAAAGATCTCGAGGTAGGTGAGGCTTGTCATCAAAACATGTGGGAACTCTGTAACCTTCTTGTGATCATTGAGCATTCTTTTTAATGTGAGCATGATGTGCCATTACTTCTTATGAGCATATTTGTATGTAAATGATTGGGTATGTTGTGTAATATGCATTGTGTGGATTCTCCAAATGTTATATCTATTTGTATGCTTATTATAGCCCAGATGAGGCAATATCGTTATATAGGGGAATATTGCCTTTTACAATTTCTTGTAAGAAGCCATTCGTTTGCATATTATGCTTGATTGCAAAACCTTCGCGACTTATGATGGTAGATTCTTGAATCATGGTTTGTATGGGAACTCCGTGTGGATGGGTTACTATTAGAGTCTGGAGTTATTCGGATTTCTCTTTATCCAATGAGTTTGGCGAGGTCTTAGTGATATATTTTAGTTGTTCTTGTTTTGCTTTTGTGGATTCATCCGGTGGTGGTCTTTCACGGATATTGCCACTATGGACACAATATCTGAGGAAGTGGAACTAGAATAACATTCTTTCATGAATGATATATATTACGATGCTTGTTGTTTGCTGAGTGAATAATTTGATGTGTGTTTGAGTAAAATACCCGCGAGGACTAACTGTGGTCTCCCCACAACTCCTTGTTAAGTCTTATATCCCAATTGAGGCAATACATAGCACGGGAAGTGCATATAATAGCTATCTAGCGCGTAAAGCGAAATAGTATTACTTTTTATTTTATAACCTAATTTATGTCGTTAAGACCCAGATGAGGAAATATTATATCGAGGTATTTGGGGAAATCACTCTTATGCAAGTTATGCACGATGTCATGCTTAATTATTAGAATTGTGAAGCATATTAGTGATTACTTGAAAGTTATCCTTCTTTATAATAAGGGACCCCCAAATCACCACATGTCGACGTCAAAATCACTCTTGATTCTCGGAAAGCCATGTCAGCACTAAGTATCCACATCATCAGCATCTGATTGGCTACTCCTACAAAACACAACCAAGCTGGCAACCCCAAAAGTCACTTAATGTTTAAGGCACAATGATGACCCCCAAAAGTCATCTGGCATCTCTTTGCCAAGATTCATAACTAACAAAACAATTCAGAACTCAAGGAAAGAGATATCATCACGGTTATGTCAAAATTCGCATCTTTTCATATGATCTTGAACCTCTTGGAAGGAAACAGTAAAAGACTACAAATTTTGCACGAAAAGAAATGTTCGTTGCTTATTTTTAAAAACTGAAACGATGCATCTTCTGGAATTGCACATTTATTTCAATATCTCAAAAGACACGTTGTTTGCTTATTTTCTCTATAAATGCTCGACAAAATTAGCTTCACAAATAACCAACGATATATAGTAGTCCTCCCACATCAACAATTGGGGCCTGATGTACTTGCAATGGATATGAAAATCAACGAGATACAGATGAGAAAGATCAAACAATCAGCGAAAGAAGATAATCATATGAGAAATATCCATTCGCATTTTGTTATCCACACTGAAGGGTCGGTTGAAAAATACTACAATGTCAATTGTGTGCCCAATTGACATTACAAAACTTAATTCAAAAACAACAGGTAACCAACAAATCTTATGCTAACTACTAAGATTACATTTACTACGTCGTTCAATAATTGTATTTATATTTTCCAATGTATGTCGGGAAGAAGGAGAATCAAGCCAAAGAAAATCCAAAAGGGAAGAGATACCACATTTCTGAAGATCATCTTCACAAAAATTTATCCCAAGTATGGCAATGAATCTTTTAAGTTTAACAAACAAGAGTTTATTGAATGATACATGAACACACACTATATGCATAATCAGAATTTATATATGGTACTATTAAATCTCTTTAATGCCTGCTGATTTAAGAATTATGCAATCTTTTGTGATATCATATTTAAGCTTTGTTTGTGGCATGCAAAGCAAAAATATGGGAACTATACTACACCAATGTAGGATGCAACTAGAGGAACCAAATGGATTAACGAGTGATAACCTAAATGAATTAAAAAACCCAAGTGAGTTTCCTGATTATATACCTTCGCTGCCAAATGAATTCATGGTATTGTTATTAACCAATTTATATATACAAGATCAGTAAATAAGGTACCGAACTTTGGCTGTCCAAAAAATTCTTTCGCTAAATGTCGGACTATTGTTTGGTACAAGGAGAAGAATCGGAAATTTACAAAAATTAATGAATCTGGGTTCTCAATCTTTTATCCGATTGAAAAAGTGAAACTGCCATTATATATACAACTTTTGTTGATGTTACATAATCTGCTAGACTACCAAGAGGGAGACAGCCCTAAACACTTCAGGAATAAAATCATAGCATATAATTTTAGGCTTGCTTTCACATCGATGAGAAGTAAAATAAACACAAACATCAACAATGGCCATGCGCCATTCAGGAATAAAATCATAGGATATAATTCAATGCTTGAGGTAAAATAAACACAAACATCAACAATGGTCATGCGCCATACGTCTTCAGGACAAATTAGAACATCTGCGGTGAAGTACCTATTCAAATGTATGTCAATGAAGAATATGGAAAGTTAAATGGTTAGTAATTAAAATCGACTGAGTTTTGGTTTGATTATATGCATGTTTAACATTGGAACCTATATATTTTGTAATTTTAGTTTAATTTGATTTTTTGAAACAATAATGTATTATGCATCAGACGAAGAATCTCTATGAAACTTCATAATTAACTCTACCCATAGTACTAAATGAAAAAGTTAAATCTCATGATTCAATGAATTGGGATTGAACGCATATGGATTTTGACAGAATTACCTGATCGAATGATTTCGTAATTCTAATATTTGATACAACAAATTCTCCATCAATATTACAACCTTTCAAAATCGGACCAAATGGGTTTAGGGGGTTTTAATGGATTTATGGAATCGTAGACCGAAAGAAAATTGTGGCTTTCATTTTGCAACCATTAATGGTGAGACTAAGACATAGTGGGATGTAAGAAATGTGGGCTTAGTGGGGATGAAGCTATGTTTTCTAAGAAACTTGGGTTATAACTATAACCAAAGAAATACTAGAAAACTAAAAAAACTAAAACAAGGACAATTAGTATAAATTAACCATGAAATGTTACACTGTGATGACAAAAAATAGCAAATCTTGAACATTACCGTGACAATGATCATATTGGACAGTGCTTACAACTTTATAAGTTTCATATGAATTTTTAACGACGCCCTACCATGATGATATGTTTTAAGTGCCTACGATTTAGACATTAGCGAAACAGCTGGTGCTTATGCACCGGATTAGATGCTTGTATATTTTCATTAGGCACCCCTTTGGGATGATGTGCTCACTCATTCCCACTTCAATTTCAGTAATTAGAAGCAATGGTGCACGTGAAGATATTTGTTTTCATAGCTTAACGCCTTTAGCGATGTTAGAGATGTTGTGAATCTTTTATATATATGTATTCGATTTTTATTCTGTAAAACATCACATTAATATATTCATATCACTCGAGAGATTTGACATTTGTATAATATCAGAGAGTTTGGGTTTGTTATTAGCACTTTATGTAGTTATGATTTTTAGAATCGATAATCTAGGTTTGATGCTTCAATTAGGTTGTAATCCTAATAGCTAAGCATGTGATTTGGTTGGGGCGACACAGTTAACCTACAGGGTCTCGGTTAGCAGCCTAAGGTTAAAGGAGAATCGACTCTAGATTATACAACTAGTATCACACAACAGGTGTGGGGATTAGGTTTCCCAGTTGCTAGATTTCTCCTTTATATAGCCTCCAAATCAGGGTTTTCAATCTAAGTTACCTTGGTAAAAAAGCATTCAATATTCACCGTTAGATGAAAACTTGATTAGATTCAAGTTAATATCTTTCAACCGTTAGATCGAACTTAGCTTGTTATACACAAATGAAATATACTTCATTTAGCTTGTTATACATGCACACCTAGCTGGTTCAACCAATGGTTAGCCATATGAGTTCTTTCATATCAACCTTATTCATCTTCACCATAATTAGTTCAAATGACTCAAAAGAACTAGTTAGAGAGTTGTTCAATTGCTTAGATCTCATAGAAGTATATAAGACGCAATCGAAGCAAAAACGATTTTGATTCACTAGAATCAATTCATGAACACTATAGCTATTGTTTGCAAAGATTGCATTCCTTCGTTTATACATGTTTTAGTTCACAAATAAACCTTTTTTAGAAAATAACCCACTCAAGTATGCATACCGGTACGCATACTTAAGTACCCGGATTGAGCTTGTTTTCAGTTCACAAACTCCAACAGAAATTCATAGGATGTGAACTTCCAGCAGTACACGTACGGGTAACGCGGACTTAGATTCCGGACATCCTAAACCAGCGAAGTATGCATACTTTGGTTCAAGGATTTTGGACTTATATAAGTATGAGTTCACATACAATGTTTATATCCACTCAAGGTTTCATATTCTAGACTCTCATTTCAATCATTGAAACATTCTTAGAGGTTATTCACAAACTATTTTTCATCAAAGCGATTTTCAAGATATTGAAATAATCAACATGACTTTCATCACATGTAAAGATGAACTTGGCCAAAGCGAAATCTTACCAACACATATTTAGAGAAACAGATAAGCGAGATAAACTCGGCTCGAAATAGAAAATGTGTATAATCGAAGTCTATTTAGCAATACGTCTTTTGTCTCAAGATAGGAGATAGAATATATAAACTTTTGAGTTATAGATAAGTTCAAGTCTCCACATACCTTTTTGTCGATGAAGATCCACCAGTTCCTTGAGTAGTTCTTCATCTTTGCATGATGAACGTCGTGGAGTCAATATCTCAACTACACTTACTATCCTAGTCCGAGACTTAGCTATAAGTAGACTAGAAATCAAGACTTACAGTTTTGGCAACTAAACTTGACAACAATCTTGAGATATCAACGTTTGCGAGTTCGACCAAGTAGTTATCTAACAGTTATGATTGGTTCTACTAACTCACACAAATTGGTAATCCAAAGATATGCAATGAATAACAATAACAATAAGCCTAGCGATTACCCTTTCGATTCATAAAACAAGTTTATATGAATGTACTTCCTTTAAACGAATGTAAAAATTGTTTCCTAGGAAAAAATATTCACACATACCCATACACATAATGAAAATAGCATTCATACAATTATGTCGATGTCTTATATACGAAGTTCAAAAGATAAGCGTTATACACTACACCCAATTTGGGGTTTAGCAACAGGAACTGGACGTTTCAAATCGGGGTTGTAACAGGTTTAAGCCGTTACAAAAGGGGGTGTAACAAATTTTAGTAACGAGACTGTCGCCGTTACTAATCTTAGGTTGTAAAGGCTTTTGTAACGGCCCTTCTGTGTTACTAAAAAAATAATCGTAAGGGATTTTGGGCCGTTACTAATTTTTACTAGCGTTTCAAAGTTTTTGACTAGGTCAACATTGACCGACTTCTGTTTTCCTGGTAAAAGATTAGTAACTGAGAACTGCCGTTACTAAATGTTTGCAACAAAAAAAAAAAGTCTGGTCTTCATTGACCTGGTCAAAATTAATTTCCCACCCCTTTTATTTTACCCTGCAGGTGCCCTATCCCCCTGGAATTGTTGCCATTCAATCCACTTCAAACATTCATTTTACAAACTGTTAAACATTCATTCTACATCCAAAACAAGTCACTCTACTAAACAAAAATATGTTTTACAGAATGTTTTACAGAATGTTCCAAATAATAAGGAAGTCTTAACATTCTATGTGTTCCACAGAAAAATAAAAGCTGAAAGACAAATACATGAAATACCTGCCCATCCATCAATGGCCATACATTATAAACTTTTTGGTACTTAAACTGATTCATCTTTAGATATATCCTGCACCATAGCCAACCTCAATAAGCTCCTAATATATATTGACAAGGATAAAATTATAGATAATGTTTAATAATGAAATCCATTTCAGATTTCTGGATTTGAAGTACCTTCAATAAGACCAAGAATGGTGTTAAATTGCCTTCTGCCACCATATTAAGAGGTGCACTTCTAATACTCTTCATGGTCATAGAAGAAAACCACTCTTCATGGTCATGGAAGACAACCAGTATGGAAGCGTGGCTCCTACGAGCAAATCAATGAACATTTTTGGTGTAAGAACATTCACACTTAAAATAGCTGCATGACTCAAAAAGGCACCAAAAAGTGCAAGTGATACAAGAGCAGCTAGGAAAAGAACACCAGATCATCAAGACTCCTAACTTAAAATAGCTGCATGACTCATACTTGTAAGTTGGTATCTGATATGAATGGTGAGTTCAACTCCTCTGCCGGAACCTGAAAGCAAACCAAGCTCCACTTACTACCAAGGATTGTGCCATACATACTCGAATTCAAATATTTTAAAAGAAACTTAAAAGACCAAGCATAGATATATGCCATGCAACAACATAAAAAACCTTTTGTAAGCTAAACTAAAGGAGTGGACTTAAAATACTGGCTTAATGTCATTTTGTTATGCTATCACTTCTGACAGACTAGTCCTCACAAAGTACTAATGAACGTTCCCGTAGACTGTATATTACAATTGCATAAATTAATTGGAAGGGGCAATATGAGGAACGCCTTATGAACCTAAACAAGTCATTCTTTTGTACACAGTAGCATACAAATTTCACAAAAATCGATAAACCCAATCTTAGAATTTATGTGTAGAACACTAATACAAGATACATCACTGAATTAAAGCATCAATAATTTCAATTAGCACAATAATCCATCATCAATAATTAAAGCATCCACTAGTGCAATTTTTTTCTCCAATACACTTAGCGATCCAATTAGGGAAATGGAAGAAGCGAGGATGAAAGCAGCAACATACCGTATACGTTCTTGCAAAGAAAAAAAAGTTCACCAATGAAACCACCATCCCTTGTGAAAGTAAACAACCATGTGTCTTTTCCTTGACAACCCATCTCCTTCAATTGTTCAGATACTAAACCATGAAATTGTTCGCCAGGATATGAACCATCCCACAAAGCCTTCAATATCTCCTGGAATCATATACCCGCAGCAAGAAATATAGCAGGAAAAAACTTAACGTAAGTTGCAGGAAATGGCATATGGAAAATCCAAAATAGGATTAAGGTCAGCCTATCTTTGGTAAGTATAAAAAAATGGAACTGCAGCAGGAATGAGAACAATACATCACTCGAAGGAGAACATCTTACACTTCCGTATTCATTCTCCACTTATATCAAATCATATCGGCCTTATCAACTTTAGGCTGCAAACTAGTTCAACCATTGGTAGATGTCAATGACGATGCCAGCATACAAAAATGCAAATGCATTATTAAATTATGATAGATGATTAATAGGGATAGATAGAAATATACTAGGAATTTGTTTTTTACATAAAAATACCTCCTCACACTTTAACCAATCCGGTGAGTAATTAAGGTCCTCAGCTTGCAAATCCACATGGGGATTCCAACATGATTCATGACAGAAAAAAGGGTTATCATAACTAGACCCACAAATTAAGTGAAAATAGACAATAAACATGAACAAAAATGTCGTTACTTACCTCTCGACAACTACTTAATCGACTTTAAGTGTTTCAAGCAAAAATTTGTAATTCATCTTCCTTAGATAGAGGCGTAAAAAGATAGATACTGTGCGAGTAAATTTACGAATGGGACAAAAACAATTATTATGGAATTCGACAAGATTAGGGAAGCACCATTCTTTAACAAAATCTCTTTAAATTGATCCAAGCAAACCATACCGCCTATCCACACAGAAAATAAATCAATCAAATTAACGGAATTGCTTACAGCTTAGGATGAACTTTATTTATTCGAATAATATGAACTTACAATAAGTGCTCAAACAACAGATAATTATGTTACAGTCTGCAACGATCTTCGCCACCTACATTTGGCAGCAATTACATTCAGTTAAAATCATTAGAACTTGAGCAAGTTATAAATGAAAGTGAAACACATCAAGTGCAGGTACAAAACTCAGGAGATTCAAACTCAATTAATCAAAAATGCATTCATTTTCATTCCCATACATACCACAACCATAAAATAGATTGCATGGGATCTGAGATAGGAAAAGATAAGAGAACTCAATAAATTTGATGTATATAACACCTCTGTGCCTCTGAGATAGTTATGTTCTTCAAGCTTCAACCTTATTTACCTTAACCAAAATCATTTCTTCTAATTTCTAGAGGTAATTCATTACCACCAAGAACCCTAGTTCTGTTTTGGGGAAACCAGAAACCCTAATTTGTAATTTGATTTTATAAACCCAAGTTTAACTCCATGCCATCGATTTAACTTTAATTTGAACAGAACCCATCTAAGAATCATTATTCCCTACTCAATTTTAACAGAGCAAGATTCAATTAACTGAAACCCTAAGTTTACCTTTTTCGATGTCTCACTAGAACAATTTCACCTCATCAACACTACCATCTTCAGGATTTACAACTGATTAACAATCTTCTCTTAAATTCCTCTCTTCAAAAACATAAATCTAACCCAATCCACAGCGGAGACACTTTCTTCTTCTGTCGGTGTTCAAACAACTTTAACATCATCTTCAACATTTCATAATTTCTCCTCTTCACTGATTTAACGGCTAATATTCAACTTCTTCTCCATCAGTTGCTACGAAGTGATGGATTTACAGAGAAACGAATGAGATGAAGGAGGAAAAAGAAAAAAGAACAAAGAAAACTGAGATCGTTTCTCGTCGATTTTGGTTTTGAGTTTGGGATGTATTTTGGTCCCTAACAATGGATGCGGTTTTAGTAAAAGAAGAGATAAGGGTTTTGTGGTTGGAATATATTAGACAGATTTAGAAGATAAAATCCCCCGAGTGAGAAAAGGGCGGAAACATTAACAAGGTCTTCTTCGCCGTTACAAAAGTTGGGCGGAAAACAAATCAAATGGTGTTACTTGCACATGACCATCTCGCATGCTTTCTATTAGTAACATGCTAAGGGCCGTTACTAGTAAATCCTAAATTCGTAACCGGGCTTGGGCCGTTACTAAATTTTAGTAACTGAAAATTTTAGTTACGAATTACTAACGGCCACATTTCCGTTACTAATTTTAGTTCCTATTTTGCAAATATGGTGTAGTGATACTTCGTATTCTAATTCCTTAACACTATGTCTACTAGAGTATAATCATTCATAGCTTCGCAGCTATGTTTTCAATATAGCACGACTTGAAAGATACGTTGGGACTGAAGCAGTTCAAGTCAAAATATTACTAACCTCAAGAGGAAGGATGATGTCGTCGATGTAGCTTGTTACTTCTTCACATTCTTCAAGTCTTCGAGTAATACTTGTATGTCTCATTATCCTAATCTTTCTAGCCTAACCTATGCGAAGTTGTCTTTAGTACATAATCAAGCGACTCTTAAATTGAGTTTTGATTCACTAAAATATGACAACCAAACTTGACATACCAACGCTAGGTGGGTTCAACCGAGCTATGCTCTAACAACTGTAATATTTTTTGACCCGATATCATCTTGAACATTCAGGATTTTTTCAAATTGGATTCCTTACCGGTGGATTACAATAGCACTTTCCTAACCCTAATTTATCCCAAAATTTCTACGCCTCAAACCCCATCAGATTTCGTCCTATTCGCTTAAGTAACAAGATTTACAAACTAATCTCAAAAATTCTAGAATATCAGCTTAAGTGTTTATTTCTCATAACCATTTTGCATTCCTTCTCGGCATACAATCACTGATAGTATAGTTATCTCTCAGGAAATCATTCACTCTATGAAAATTTCTAAAGCTAAAAAAGGATTCCTAGCATTAGAATTAGACCTTTCTAAAGATTTTGATCGGGTGGCATGACTTTTTATAGAAAGGATCTTGTTTTTTCAAATTCGTTAAATTTCGGGTCCAGCTGTTCATGTAGTGAATCTCCAAAACTTCTTTCTCCATCTTAAGTGGCTCTACAAGCCCTTAGCTTCAAAACTTCTTGAGGGATTAGATAGGGGAACCCTTTATCCCCTTATCGCTTCCTTATCTGCATGAAAATCCTTCCCAAACTCTTAAACTCAACTGTTGTCGAATCAACAAGCGGGCCCCCTAATATCTCCCATCTCTTCTTTGCGAATGATTGTTTTTTTTTTCACCCATGCTAACATGGGCAAAACTAAAAATCTTTTGGATATTCTTTCTAAAGTTGGAGAAATAACATGGCATATGGTAAATCTCCAGAATTCCAAAACCTACCCTAGTTAATGACAAAAAGAAAATGACAATTATATTGGTATATACTGGTCTTTTTCGACAAGAATCGCAAGGAAAATTTTGAACCTTTTCTTCAGAAATACTTTTCAACTATGCAAGGTTGGAAATCAAAGCTTCTCCCCAAGGCAGGACTATCAAATATATCTGGTATCTGGCAAGCTTATTCCACTTACCGCTTTAGATCAACTAGACGGTGTTCAGAGAGATTACGCCTTCACACACTCCACCAATAACACTATTGTAAAAAAGTTGAAATTATTTCAAGGAAATGACCGAAAGGTATGTGTACTTGCAAAAAATTTAGTTCCTTATCTAGGCGCGGTAATCTACATGCATATGCACACTAGTTGTCTCTAAATGATGTTGGGTGGACGAATAGATATGAATGAATATAATCATATTGGTGATCATGATTAATGATTCTCGGCCAGAAACAGTATCAACAACACTGTAGATGAGTAGCGGTACTTGTCTATTTATGACTTGGATTTGCTTGAAAATTACTCCATTTGAGGAAAGTAAAAACTACAAGACAAAAAAGTACTTGATTCAGTTTCCTACCAACTATGACCTGAATTTGTCGACAGGAGGAACTGAAATGATGCTTACACTCATAAAGGGAAAATTACACACGAACACGTACCCATGTCCTTTGAGTCCATAATTGGAAAAAAAAAAAAAAAAAAAAAAAAAAAAAGAACATCCATATCTAGAAATAAGTGGCTAGATCATCATGACAAGACAACATCGAATCTACATTTATTATGGGAATAAGGTAAATCAGGATGATTAATCTAACTAATTAATTAACGACGTCTAGAGGCGGTTTCTCTCTGAGAATTGAGGAAAACAGCAGCAACAGGAGTGCCAAGCTCATTCTCTTCAGCAAATTTTCTAACGCTGAATTGATCTCTTGATGCTGATGCTGACGCTGATGAAGAACAGACAGCACCATTGATTGCCAGTGATTGTTGTCTGGTTTTTTGTCTGTAAAGAACAAATACGAACCTATGAATCCCAATATATGGCCTTGGCATTTCATAACTAATCAGTTCTCTTCCTGCATATTTACAACCACAATAATTTTATGTAAAACCCACCAAATGTAGTACATGATCTAAGTTAATTAGTACATGATCTCGCGTAATATTCAGATCACCTACCAAATGTAGCATCTGTGGTTCCTGGAATGTCAGTCACAATCCTGTAGTCGATATATGTTAATTCAAGTAAGTTTCTGTATCAAAAAAATTAGATCAAAGTGATAAATTATGGCTAAATCTAGCAGGGAAAAAGAAAAAGAAAAAAATGAATAGAGAAAACTACCAGTGTAGATGTTCCCTCAAGTATGGATCACTAGGACCTGGAACATCTGGGTCTGTCATGACCTGTAGTGTCGTAGAAATTAATTAACTAGCAAAAATGCTAATTAAAAGGATTTTCTATAAGAAAGAAAACCATATAATGAATGGGGATGAGATGAGCGTATATATTACCAGAGTAAAGAAAGATCTCAAATCACCACCTTGAATTTCAACTCTAGGTTTATCAGTTAAGGAAGAGGGATAAAACTCTCGACCATTCTGAACATGTTTGTTCTGGGGGTAAGTCACAACCATCTTTACAGTTGGGGAGAATGAATCATCAATAACATCTCCAATCACTCTCCCAAGTACTAGAGGATCCATTATATATCTGCAGCTTCCCATACTTGCATGCAATAATTAGGATTAAAAAAAATAGATTGAGGAGACCTTAAATAGAAGATGGAGATATGTCGTCTGATTTTATAAAGAACATCTATATGGAATCCAGACTATCCAGTAGAAGGGTAATTAATTAAAAAGACACTCATCAGGAGAACTGAAACATTTTTGTCCTTTGTTGCAAATCCAACCACATAGTTTTGGTAAAAATCATTAAACAGAGGAAGTAAGGGGTGTACCGGTGCCATAGCATCGCACTAACCTGTTAAATAGTTGATATTGCACGTGGTTGCTTGCTTTGGATTTCAATTATTGGTCCTAGGCCATTTTAGCATTTTCCGAAAAAGGCAAATTACATATTGCATTTCCCACTAAGCTTATTTTAAAGTGCTGCAGTATTTGGATGCCCCTACTTACTTTTTGAGGCATTTGCATTGGACCATTACCGACTTGATTTTATTTTTATTTTTCTTTTATGGAAAGTCAAATTGTCATTAGTATAAAATAGGGTTTGGATAAGTTGGTCTTTGTTAGTGGTGGTCAAGATTTGTCTGGACAAAGATAAATCAAGGGTTGTGGTTTTCCTGACCACCCCCAAATTCAAAAATTATAACAAGGAGGTTCGAACTCATGACCTATTTTGTCATAAGAGTGGCCTCTAACCGGTGTTCCACCTTGGTTGGAATTGATAGAAAATATAAATCAACAATGGTGGTTTGTTCAACTTAAATACCATTATCGCTTTATTAATTAGTGTTTCACTAATTGCACATAATAAATAATCTATTCATTATAAAGTGTTTCACTAATTGCTCATAATAAATGACTAATCATTTTTTAATTATAAGTGTTTTCTTAATTAATTATAATATTTATTTCTATTAATAAGTAACTTTGATAAATAATATCAATAGACATTTTCAAACGGTTGAAGAAAATTCAACAAATAGTAAGGGGAGGAATGTGCACCCCGGTGAAAGCCAGGGTGCACAAAGTCGGACTCCCTTGGAATCATATATATATATCATTAGTATAAAACAGGGTTTGGACAAGTTAGCCTTTGTTAGTGGTGGTTAGGATTTGTCCTTGCAGAGATAAATCAAGGGTTGTGGTTCCTCAGACCACCCCCTACATCTCGCACATGTGGCGTTCATTACAATATTATGAATGAAAAATGAGCACTCAATTCAAGATATGGAACTTTAAAAATTATAACGGGGAGGTTCGAACCCATGATCTATTGTGTCATAAGAGTGGCCTCTAACCAGTGTTTCACCTTGGTTGGAATTGATGGAAAAGATAAATCAACAGTGGTGCTTTGTTCAACTTAAATACCATAATTGCTTTATTAATTAGTGTTTCACTAATTGCACATAATAAATAATGTATTCATTATAAAGTGTTTCATAATTAGTGTTTCACTAATTGCTCATAATAAATCACTAATCATTTTTTAATTATAAATGTTTTCTTAATTAATTATAATATTTATTTCTATTAATAAGTAATTTTGATAAATAATATCAATAGACATTTTCTGTGACAATGAGAAGTGAAAGAGATGGTGGACGAAAGATTAGTGGTGGTTAAGGGCGGAGCCAAGCACAATTATATTTATTTTGTTCTTTTATCGTAAAATTGGATAAAAAGTCTATTTTTCACATGTATACAACTTGCCAAGAAATTTTTCTCCCTCTCTCCTCAAAATCCCGGCTTTGCCCCTGGTTTGTGGTGGAAGAAGTAGTGACGGTGAATGCTGGTGAGTGGTGATGGACAATATTAATTTTATGTTTTCGTTACAACATCGATAACATCGTAGTGTGGAAGATGTGGTTGGTTGTTTTTAACACTTTTGATAAATGAAGGTACCATATATTTCAGGGATGATATCATACAAGACAATATTTTCATGATCATAGTTGGATCACCCAAATGGTACCCCTGTTATCTTTGGTACTATATCGTATAAATCATGATTTTTTAATGTTAAAATAAAATTGATTGCAATACAAAAAAGAATATATACACGGAAAAAAAATAATGAAACTAATCAATTGACGAAATTTTGCTCAATCTAAACCTCATACATGGCATTTGTGATTGAAAATTAGAATTGGGTCCAACAACCTACATGGGATGGGCGGCAGTGATGGTGGCAGTGGTGGAGTCAAAAATTGACATTGAGGAGGCCTATTTTTTTTAAAAGAAACATGTAAACTTTGGTGGACTAAACCATAAATATATATGGACAAAGTACTATTTATAAAATAAACTAAAAAAATTATGTAGTTATTAAAAATTTAAAGGGTTAGAGCCAGGTTAGTCAACCCTTGGCTCCGCCACTAGGTGGTGGTAGATAAAAAAAGTGGATTCATATGGTTTTATGGTGGTGGAGGGTATTGGTGAACAAAAACATATTATGCTAATTTCGTAACGCCGCAAAATGTGTAATGTTATATTATAAAGTATAAAACGTGGTTGATCATAATAATGTTAAAATAAACTCGATAAAACACATGTCCATTTTAAAAAATTGGTGCAATCAATTGCGATGTTATGTAATAACTAAACGAACGATACGAATCAAGATCAGAACATATGAAATTATTTATTATCGATTTGTTTATGTAAAGAGTGGTCAAGATTTTTCCTTGGCAAAGATAAATTTACCGCTGGGGTTTGTTCAACTTAACCATTTTTAAATGTTTTATTAATTAGTGTCTCATTGATTGTTCATAATGATTAATTAAATTTCTATTATAAATGTCCCTTTAATAATTTAACATAAATACATAATTTTATTAATAAATTATTTTAATAAAAACTATATTAATTCTAATGGTGGTAGTGGAAGTAGTGTTAGTATAAGTGGTGGCGGGTGTTTGTGAATGGTGGAGGCGGTAACATTACTATTGGTGGAAGAAATAATGGCGGTGGATGGTTTTTATGGTGGTGGGTGTTGGTAATAGTAGTGTATAATAATAGTTTTTGCTTTTTAGTGAGTTTTATTGACCAAGTAAAAAACAATAATCTTCACAAAACATGCAACATTGTATTGTGAAAGATGTAATCGGTTGTTTTTAGCACGATTGATAAGGACAAAATCCAAATATTTCAAGGATGATACCGAAACATATAAGACAATATGATCATGACTGTTTGATAACCCGTATTATGCAAAGGAAATTGGTGTACCCGCGTAAGAGAACATTATCGCTCTCTCAAGTACTATTACATTCTTTTTCCTGAAAGACCATCAATGTCGAGTTGTTTCGCGACAACTAACTACAAAGACAATAACTTTCACTCAATTCCCGATATAAAACCTTATTGACCGGGAAAATGTATTTGCATTCTAAAATATTTGTTTGAAAATTATGTTTGTTCATCAAAATCATCATAAAAAACTTTAAATCATAAATCTAAATTTCGCCTCCGAAGTTTATAGAATGTTTTTTATATTTTACATTCTCAAATCATGCGACCTCTTGATGACAAATCAACAATATCAAATTACGGATCAATATGTGTAGGTTTCATTCACTGGGTTATAAGGTAGAGTAGACACAGATGGGTAGATCACACAATGCAGAACATGACTGAGAATACTTCAATAATTTGGTCAAGAGATAAGGTCAAAAATTTAAGATTAACTTTCTATAGGACTAATTAGATCGTCTTCGATAGGAGCTGACTAAAATATGGATTAATAATAATTTTCATGTAAGACAATTGCAAAACATAGTTTGGCTAACTCTGCCAAAGAGTGGTCAAGATTTTTCCTTCCTCAATTGCTATGTTATGTGAGAAGAAGTTTATATCTAAGATTGAGGTATAATTCAAATCTATTAGATTCATACCATTTACACCTGGATGCCTTGAAAAAAATTGACGTGTTGTTATTATTACATGTAAGGGATACATTTACATTGACCACACTTGCGCAAATAGCTCACTTCGCAAATGATTGGTGTTGCAAGTACTGTCTAGAGTGCAACGAGGAATTTGGGGAAACAAGGCACCAGAAGCAGTGTCCGGAGTATTTTGGATATAGTAACTTAGACCCGATGTAATACTTATGTTCTTTTTTTTTTAGCTTTTCCACAATCTATTTATTTAATAATAATGAACATTGCAAATACATAACATCAACAAAAATTAGACAAATTACGTTTGATAATAATGGCTACTGATGGTCCGGAAACGGCAAAAGAAAGGAATTGTTGTAGAAGAATTGTTGGGATATACCACGGATTACTTGATACGAATGAAAGAGGTATAACTATTTCGATTCTGAAATCACATAAAGTTCACAGTAGAAGATGACATCAAGTTTAAAGTTAGTAACAAACATAATACGGCTAACTAAAATGTTAAAAAAATACAAGATATATAAACTTAGAAATCCGAGGGACTTGAAGAGGCCAATTTTGAAAACTACAATCTTAGAAAGCAACGATCCACAATACTATAAAAAAAATTAAATAAATATTCAACGTAGAATATGTCAACTTTTGGTATAGGATCTATTGATAACCTATTAATTTGAAATAGGATCAGGGAGTACAATATGTGTTCAAGGTTCTTTATGAGGTAATGTATCTCCAGATTGTATTCCAAGTGAAGGTAGGAACATAAGGAAGTGACAAAATGTCCAAGACTTTTGAAGTTACCAAAGCCTTTGTTAAGACGAATTGTTGGGCACAATAATTTGTAGAAGATTTAATGGAAGGGGTTCGCATATATACAATCCCCTCGAAAAGGTAATGGGTACACATTTTAAACATCATCATCTAATAGTTTGTGTCATTCGTTCGATGCAAAAAAATACTCTTCTCTGCCTATTTGGAGGATCGACAACATGATCATGATAGATGAGTCAGCTGGAGTGAAATAGGAGCATGTGGAGACTTTTATGGACTATATTGATTAGTTAATTTCACTGAGATGAGCGTTGATGACGACATATTTCCAAAAAAAATATTTAAACTTCCATGTTCATGTAGAGCACTATCTCATTTAAGCAATGAACCTAAATAAAAAAGTGTTTGGAAGTTAAGATTATATTTCTTTCGTTTGAGAAAATCTCCGGCGGTAAAATATTAAAGGAAAAAAAAATGAGAGGAAAATCTCAACTATTTTTATGACAAACACATATTAAATCATAAGGAGTTGATAAGTATTCGGGACACAAATTATACGATATATTAAAAATGAACCAACATTATGTCCCGTGCCGTTACGGCACGGGTTAAGGGCTAGTATTAATCAAATAACATAGTACAGGAGATTTATAATCTCACCTTTGACAAAAATATTGGAAATAACACTAAATTTTAAGACTCTTTGCTGAATATTGGAAGACATGTGCTTAAAATATTTTATCCGAACTTCATTAACAATGTAATCTGCTGCATAGTTATATTTTTTGTTTATACACTTTACCTAAGACTGTGGAAGATTTTTCAGTATTGAGATAATATCATGAATGGTATTATCCGACTTGATCGCATCTCATCGAAAGAGAACACAGATTTTGTCATGCAATTGGACCATTACCGAATTGATTTTTATTTTTTATTTTTTATTTTTTTATTTTTGATGGAAAGGAAAATTGTATTAATCAAATAACACAGTACAACAGATTTATAATCTCATTTTTGACAAAAATATTGGAAATAACACTAGATTCTAAGCTTCTTTGCTGAATATTGGAAGACTGGTGCCTAAAAAGCTGTATCCGAGCTTCTTTAGCAATGTAAATCCCCTACATAGTTATATTTCTTGTTTATATACTTTACCTGAGCATGTAGAAAATATTCCAGTATTGAGATAATATCTTGAATGGCATTATCCGACTTGATCGCATCTCATTAATGAAAGAGAACACATATTTTGTCATGCAAAAATTTATTGACCCTATTAACAAAATGTTTTTTCTTTTGCAGATGTGGTGGCCTTTTAAGCATGCTTTTCATTGTGTCACGTTCAAGACCAAAATTTTCCACGGAAGTCATCTTGATTCATGATAATATCAGGGAAATCTAAAGGTGGATTTCTTGATGTGTTGTTGAAAAACATTTTCCAATCTTGTATTTTCTCATCCGTAACCACAACCACAGGATAAGACCACTTTACAGTCTTAGTTTGGTCACGATATCGATAGGTGATATGAAGTTGGCTTTCTTTTTCTACACCATACTTTTTATCGCGGTGATTCTCACCTGCCGAATCAGCCACATGCAATTTACATGAGAGGTCCTGTTTTACCGTCTAACTTGATGAAATATATCTCGAGTTGAAGTAGCGTTCAAATGGATTTCAAAAACTATCTATCCAGTTCCATTAAGCCGATGTGGATATAAAATGAGAAATTGTGTTAATTGCCAAAATATTTTTAAAATATAGTTTTAATGTAAGAGTAAAAATTAGTATGGATGAAATGGACACCAAAAAAATAGCAAAAATGAATCTGGATTCATCGTGGCTTAAACTTAAAAAAATAGCGAGGGTGAAACTGGATGCATCTTGATGTAAATTAAAAATAAGAAAAGGTATTTGAAAATGGGTAGGATGAAACTATTGACATCCCGGCTATTTTTTACATTTTCGTCCATTTAAATAGTATCAAATTTTAAATGTCTTTTTCACACAGAAATTGTTGTTATTGGGTTAGTTGACCAATTTCGTGATATAAAATTCATCCTTTTGTTGATCATAAATAAATAATAATAAAGCCAAAGTGAAATAACTGTTGAAAAACAATTAATAAAAAATTAATTTTTAAAGTATTTTTTTTTTTAATTTGATAAAGAGTATTACATTAACTAATTGGAAGCCTAACAAGCTAAGCTCCAACAACATACTACTACATTAATTGAACATGTTGTTGTGCTAGCCTACCAGCGAGTCTCATAAGTAACTTAGTCAAGGGAGCCGAAGCGGATGGGGGCTGAGATTGTGTCACAAGGGGGGAAAACTAACTCTACGTTCCATGTTAATTTCTGCAATATTACGTCATTGGGGGCCCGAACCTGGGACCTCCTGTAACGCATGAAACTTTGAGGAACCGGGATGACCAGCTGAACTAGGTACCCACTTTTAAGAAAAATAATAATTTATTGTTTTCTTTTGTGAATGAAACCTTTTTGTCCCACATGGGGGAGTTCCTCTTAAGAACATCGTGAGGGTTATAGCATCACTTTTGGGTGTAGCCGGGCATCAATGTCTTAAAGACATCGTGTCGGACACGTGACTCACTTTGTTTTTCAAAGTTTTACCATGTTACCGTTGCGGAGATTTCGGGGCTCGCTCGTTTCGTCAAATCCATCACTTCCATTACAAAGGAGCTAAGTATCTATAACTTTTATTTATTTGACTTTTCATTTTTTTTATTCCATACCCAACAATCTTAAGACACTAGGGTTTGTAAGAATCATGGATGTTAATTGTGGATTGAAAGACAAAAAACTAAATTTTGTTCAGCCGTAGAGTTTCAAATTTATCTCTTAACCTAAAACGAATTTCGATGAACCCTTTTGACCTAATGTGGTAGACATCTTGATAGTTACCCACAAAAGTTTTTAGAATTTTTGGAGTTGTAAAAGTATTGTTTTGATTATTTTACAAAACAAAGAAACGTTCCTGAAAAATTCTGACGAGCAGAAATTTGTTGTTAACTAAATTAGTTTTTATGGGGTAACCATAAGTTGAAATGGTGACTCAAGTGAAGTTTGTAGATATAGATGTTATCTTCAAAACTCATATTTTATTTTCCGATTCAGGTTCCATCTGCAAGGGACATGGCTAATGGGCGCATGTGGCTGAAAATAAATCTTCCAAAGCTGGCAAAGGTGAGAACACCAAACACAACTCTAAGCGTAGTCTTCATAAGAAAGGTATGTTATGTAAACCTGAATCTGGTATTACTTTAATTAAGGGTGATTGTTATGTTTGTAAAATTCCTAGTCATACGGCATCAAAATGGAAGACAACATAAAAAACCTTAATAAACAAAACAAAGTTAATCCTAATTTAGTTGAAACAAACTAGAACGAGTTCAGTGGCATGATGTCGGAAGTTATTTTAATAACCAATGTGAGATACTGGCATGGTGGGTGGACTCTGGAGCCACTAAGCATGTTTGTTGAAACAGAAACATGTTCACCTCCTATCAGAGGATAGGTGATGTCGATAAACTCTATATGAGTAACTCATATGCGACAGAGTTTGCATAAAAGGGAAAGGTCGGGTAGAAGCTCATATCTGTAATATTCTCACATTGAATGAAGTTTTCATGTTCCAAGCATATGTAAGAATCTTTTATCTTGTTTTGTTGAAGATGGTAAAAGACTTAAGATATTAATTGAATATGGAAAACTTGTCGTACCTAAGGGAAGTGATTTTTAAGGCAACGGTTATAAGACTTAGGGTCTATATAAGCTTAACGGAAAAAAATTATGAAGTTGTTGATTCTTGTGTTTTCTTTTATGTGATTGAATGTTTTGAATGTTAGACATGGAACCGTAAACTTATAAGTCAATGCATAAACTAGAGAGCGTAGGCTGCACACCCAAATTTAGTTTGGATATTCAACACAAAAGTTAAATCTTCGCAAAATCAAAATAAACCTTTTAGAAAAATTGTTCAGAGTAATTCTAAGCCCTTATAATTAATTCAGTTAGACCTAGTTGACATGAAATCAACACAAACTAAGGTGGTAAAAGGTGATTTATAACTTTCATAGATGATTGTACGAGGTACTATCTTGTATACTTACTTAGGGGAAAGGATGATGCCTTAGAATCCTTAAGAGTATCAACAATTGAAATTGAAAGCGAAGTATATGTTACCACTAAAAGGGTTAGGTTTGAACGTGATGGCAAGTATGAAATTCATATAGGATAACTTTACTTGTTAAATGCCATTATTCATGAGATCGCACCTCCTTTTCACCATAGTCCAATGGTATAGTTGAACGTAAGAACATAACCATTAAGGAGATAATTTATCCAATATTGATTAAAGGATTAACCACCAACTTTTAGGGGGGGGGAGTCATCCTCTAATTTTCTTATATCATGAATGGAGTAACCTTTAAAGGATCAGATAAAACTCCATATGATTATGAAAAGATAGACAACCTTCTTATGCATACGTCAAAGTGTGGGGGTGTTTAGAAAAGATATATCCTTAGTACCCTACTTCGTATGGTTTTTTTGTTGTGAGTTGCGCTTTTTCTGACATTGGTGTGAATACTTTTACGAAGTCTAGGGTTGTTGAGTTCATTGAACATGACTATTTTGAAACATGTCTCTTATTGTGATGTGTTTTTGATCCCCTAGATGTTTTTTCAACTAGTTAGAATTTACCTTCAAAGGAAGATAAAGTAGAGTTCATCCTAGGAGAAGTAAAAGTATTAGAACTGAGACTTATTATAGACCTGACTTCATAATGTTCATATCTTAGTCTGAGCTCCAGACTCGTAAAAAAACCATAACATCTACTGAAACCATATTCTGGTAAGAAGCTTCATTTAGTGAAATAGACTCAGTCCGTCAGAATCAAACTTGGGATCTTGCTAGTTTACCTCCAGGGAGTGAGACCATATGATGTAAGTGAGTCTTTAAAAGGATACATGAGGTAGATGGAAATGTGGAAAAATATGAGGCTAGGTTGATAGTTAAAGGTTATAAACTAAAAGAAGGTGTAGATTTCTTGATTCTTATTCACCTGTGATGAAAATTACTTCCGTTGAGATGCTAATTTCTATTAATGCCATAAACAACTTAGTGTCATGTACCTAGCTAGAATGAAGGTGTCCCTTATCATGTCTTCTATCGGTATTTAGTATTAGGTATTATTATTAGTAGTAGATTTAATTAATTAGATTAATTATGTAATTAGTAGGTTAATTTCAGTTATAACGGTGGGTTGTGATGTAACCACTTGGAGCCTTATTATTCGTTTGATGCTAGGTTAGGGGAGGATGGCTTTATAAGCTCATTGAGTCTGTATTGAGAAACTTATGAATGAAAATAGATAAGAAAAGAGAAGTTGTTCTCACAGGGGTGAGACATTGGTTGTTCTTACAGGGGTGAGACAGTTTTGTTGTTAGGGTTCTTATATCAATTTGTTCATCATCGTAAGTCTCGGTCCAATCTTGTTATTGTACACCTCAGTACAAAACAATTGGTATCAGAGAAGCCACGATCCATGGAGGGTTCGGTGGATTGGGAACTATTTTATGCATATGAGGAATTAAGTAATCTTCGATTGAAGTTCAGTATTGAAGAACATGGTAGTTCTCCATACCGGGACCAAAATCTTCTGAATTTGTTTGTTCTCATCGATGAAGCAAAATAGAAGATGGAGTCTGCTTATTACTCCAATTTCAGAGTTGTTGAGGTTATAAAAATGTATAAGGTTATGGAAACAGCAGATATGGAGGAGGAAACGGATATCGAAGAGTTGGTGGAAGAAATCTCAACTAACTCAGAGTTGGTCACTGATTTCAGCCGTAATTCGTCAATACCATTGGAAGAAGAAGAGGATGATTATCTTAACTTAGAGTTCATTCCGTTGATTTTCCTTGATGGAAATGAGGATTCAGTAGATGTAGACTTAGAAGAAGGAATGCCCATCCCTTATTTCAGTCAATTGATTGATAATATGGGTTCCCAAATTGAAATTTTGACCAGCAAGAGGGTAAGGTGCTTCGACAACCAGAATCCTAATACATCTGATGTAGGTAAAACAGAGAGCTCGAAGTATTTGTTTACTAACCTCAAACTGAATAGTAAGAACTATCTTTATCTTTATCTTTACCTTGATTTTACTCGTTCCATATTTGATCGTGGAAAGTGGTTCGATGGGTCGGATTTGGTTGATGATTACAAAGAGAAATTTATTTATGAATTGGGTTTTAAACGTGGGTTTCGATTCAAATTGTTTTTTATGAATTCAATTGAATCTGTATTGGTTAAGAATAGTGATACTGTTGGGGAAGGCAAGTTGTTTGTTAAAATGATTCAATGTGATATTATGTGTTTCAATAATAAAGGTGCTAACAGTCGCCAAATGGCTAGTAAGAAATTTCTTGGTCCTTGTTTCAACTTTACTGGTGGAGTATTTGATCGTGGGAGAGATATTAAACTGATGGAAATGTATTTTTATTTCGATGATGCTTATGATTTCTATTTAGATACAATTACTTTTTATAAGCTTGTTCTTAAAAATGGGCACCAGTTAGATCTGTTACTTGCAAACTCGTTTTGGATTTTACTGACCAGTGAAGGTGAAGATGGTGACCAGGATAATGGTAGAAAGATGTTTGTGAAAGCGTCACAAGGAGTTAATATAACCATAAGTACTTCTACTTTACTGTGTGTGAGGCTGGTTTTGATTAAGAAGTCTCATCAAGTGTTAGGTACTTGGGGAGAAGAGAAGGGTTCCAGCAGCAGTGTGAATTGTTTGACACTGTCGTTTTTCATCTTAACTCAATTATGATTTGGTGGATTCAGTTGGAGAGTTTTAAAGCCTGGAATGAGTTTACTCCAGTTGCTGAAGTCACAGAACTGCATTTTGTTGGTTTCTTCCATCAGGTGTTGTTAATTGGTGGACATTATGATGTACTAATGTTGATGGACTTCTTGAGGTGGAAATTTAGATTGTTTTCAACTGAATTAATGAGTATGGGATATTTTGGTGTTTATACTTGGGTCTTCACAGTACTGGAAGGAGGATTACATAGCTTGGTTACGGGTAGAAGTAGTGGAGGGAGTTTTAGTTGGAGTTGGAATCGCTTATTATTTCAATCCATGAGTGGTTTGTATATGATGAGGGGAGGAAAGAGTGATCAATTGGAGTGTTCTTACTATTATGAAGTTTTCATTTGAGAGGTTTAAACGTATACAGAAACCTCCATTTGATACTTTAACTATCTTCTATCATTGGTTTTTTCAAGTATATCTTATCTTCCATGTTCATCACCTATTACATCCATGGGGTGATGGTGCTATTTGTTTCTATCCTCCGCTTAAAGAGTGTCCTTTGTTATCAAAGAAGATATCCTCCCAAGTGACTGAAGTCGAAAAAACAAAAGCATCTACATATGTGTTCTATGGCAATCTTATTATTCAAGACAATGGTGGTATACAGGTATTTCTAGACTTTGTCATAAGTGATTGTAATTCCTTGTTATATGCTAAACAGGAATGGTATTATAGTATTCTTCTATGGAGGGGGAATGATGATGTCTGCATATATCCTTATTTTGAGCATAGTATGACATTATTCGACCGCGGAAAGGAGTTCAAAGTCATTTTAGGGAATTCATATTTTCTTAAATGTGATTCCATAATTGGGCAGAGGGACTCATTAGAATTTATGTTTGAAGGATCGAATGTATTTATGCTAGAGAAATAGATTATGAGAATTGATGCTTGCAGGTGGTGTGATGAAATGCTTCCGCAATTTATTGTTCTCTGTACTAATTTGATTCTACAGATGAGAAGGCACTTATTCTTACAGATGAGGTGTTGGAAAGTTAATAAACTGGCTACTCATTTTGCAAAACACAAGAGTAGAAATGTAGAAGAGCTTGTCAATATAATGATTGGTCAAATAGCTGGAAGTTTGAATAGATGTGATGTGTATCGAATTACCTTGAAGGATCTTAGGTACCTCCACATGATTCTTATCTCAATTTCTATAGTGGGAAAGAGTCATTGTTATCTCTCAAAAATTATGTATATCTTGCACTTTTGCTTGTCCACATCTGCATCAGGCGAGAGTTATTCAATGCAAGAGACAGTTCTGTTAGCAGAGGGGTATTCTAAAATGATTTATTTGTATAGAAGCGATTACAGACAACATTTGAAATTGTGGTACGGTTATATGTGGGGGTTGACATGTCAGACAAAGAAGAATGGCTGCGAACATTGTGTGCTTGCTGGGATACTGAGACACCAGTCAATATCCACGATGATTCACATTCCAAAAATGTTATTAATGGCGAGAATGTTGAAATGGAAATTCAAGACATTTTATGAAGGTTTGTGAAGTATCGAAAATAGCAAGCTGGTGCTACCTAGGAAAAAGAAGGAAGTGGAAACTCCTTTTAGGTTTGCAAAAAAAGGAGTGACCAAAACTATTCTAAGGAAAAGAGATGTTATGCATGTGCTCATGAAACTGATAGTTGGGATTAAAGTGATGAAGACAGTGGAAAGGGTTTTGGTAATCTTAACCCCATACTTGATCGTTACTACTCAGTTCAGGGTACTCAGGAGGGTCATTATACAATTGAAAGAGAATATGGTATTGATAGATGAATTTGGAATAGTTCGTCCAATGGAAGAAAATCCATCTGGTTTACCCAATATGAGAACTACAAAGTTCCCCGGTGCTATAGTAGTTCAGAATTACAATGGAGATGGTTCTATGGTGTTCAGTAACATGTTCTCATCAAGCTTAGGTAGCGGGGAAAAGAGTGGTGGTAATATATGGCTTCACGTTGAGCTTCCTCCATCGGGAGCACCCTCTCAAAATATTTCATTGATGCTTACATGAGAAGTTGTCGTTCAGATTCGATAAGGAAAAATTTCTTGAGTCTACTTGAACATTCTTTCTCTCGTTTGTGAGAGTTAACGAAATGGTCGAGAAGCTATATCATCTCATTCAAGCTAAGGTCAAGTCTGATGTGGCAACCAGTACGGATATGAATATAAACCGAGTCAAGGATTATATTTTTATTGACCCTGTTTTACTTGAGGATGCAAACACAAGATAGTTAGGTTCATTGGTTGTTTGAAATTTCTATAAGGATGACGAGGAGGTTACCACTATTATCTTAACTAAAGTATCTATTGTGAAGCTGAGGTCTATGACACAAGATAGTTAGGTTCATTGGTTGTTTGAAATTTCTATAAGGATGACGAGGAGGTTACCACTATTATCTTAACTAAAGTATCTATTGTGGACATCAGTTCTTACAGGAGTTCTCATCAAGTCCTTGCATATCAATCCTTCATCCTTGAGGACAAGGATGTTTTGGAGGGGTAGGTATTTTCATGTACCTAGCTATAATGAGGGTGTCCCTTATCATGTCTTCTGTCGGTATTTAGTATTGGGTATTATTATTAATAGTAGATTGAATTAATTAGCTTAATTATGTAATTAGTAGGTTAATTTCAGTTATAACGGTGGGTTGTGATGTAACTACTTGGAGCCTTATTAGTCGTTTGATGCTAGGTTAGGGAAGGATGGCTTTATAAGATCATTGAGTCTGTATTGAGAAACTTATGAATGAAAATAGATAAGAAAAGAGAAGTTGTTCTCACAGGAGTGAGACAGTGGATGTTCTTACAGGGGTGAGACAGTTTTGTTGTTAGGGTTCTTATACCAATTTTTTCATCAGCGTAAGTCTCGGTCCAATCTTGTTATTGTACACCTCGGTACATAACACTTAGATATATATCAGATAGATGTTAAGACAACTTTTCTAAAACCGTGAATTATATAAAGAAATTTACATAGAGCACTGCTCGGTCGAACTCGCAAGCGTTACTATCTCAAGCTTGTTATCAAGTTTAATTTCTAGAACTATAAGTCTTGATTTCTAGTCTACTTATAGCTAAGTCTCAGATTAGGATATAAAGTGTAGTTGAGCATTAGACTTCACGACGTTCATCGATTGAAGACGAATAACTACTAAGGGGAGCTTGTGGAACTTCATCAACAAAAGGTATGTGGAGACTTGAACTCATCTATCACTTCAAAGTCTATCTACTATTTGGTACAAAAGTTGTATAGCTATATAGACTTCGATTATACACATTTGATATTTTGAGCTGAGTTTAACTCGCTTACATACTTCTCGAAATATGTGTTGGTAAGATTTCGCTTTCACAAAGTTCATCTTATATTCTTGACAAAAGTCAAAATATGATCATGTGAAAATCTCTTGGTACCATCTTACATGATTTATGTGAGACAATCATTTGATGTAGACTAGGAATGTTTCGTATTGATCATTCGGTCACTTAAAAATTGCTTCAGAGGTAATAGTTTGTGTGAGACAACTATTGTCGTCTTCAAAGAATGTTTCATTGATGGAAATGGAAGTTTAGAACAAATAACCATGATTGGATATAGCACAGTATGCGTACTTGTATGCTAATTGTTGCAAGTTTCAAGTTCCGGGAACCATAATATGCATACCCGGCATAAGTTTCAAGTTCCGGAAATTCAACTGAGTTTTTGAGGTTCGCATACTGGCGAATCCAAACTTGGTCCGGCCACTTAGGTATGCGTACCCATTCGCATACTTGAAAAGGTTATGTTCTAAAATCGGTTTGTTTGTTCATGAACTAACACATTTATATAATAAGGAATGCAATCTTTTGCAAACCGTGGCTATAATGTTCATGAATTGATTTGAGTGAATCAAAATCGATTTTGCTTCAATTGTGTCTTGTATACTTCTATGAGAATATAAATTATTGAACAACTCTAGAACTAGTTTCATTTGAGTCATTTGAACTAGTTATAGTTAAGATGAATAAGGTTGATATGAAAGTGTTCATATGGCTAACTTCGGTTAACTATTGTTGAGCCAACAAGGTGAACACGTTTAAGTATGGTTAATCATATCTAAATGAAGTCACTTTTCATTTGTGTGTAACAAGCTAAGATCGATCTAACGATTGAAAGATATTAGCTTGATTTTAATCAGGTTTTCATCTAATGGTGAATATTGAATGCTTTGTTACCAAGGTAACATTGATTGCAATCCCTGATTTGAAGACTATATAAAAGATAAATCTAGCAACTGGAAAACCTAATCCCCACACCTTCTGTGTGTTACTAGTTGTGACTAGAGTCGATTCTCCTTTAACCTTAGGTTTTCTCCAAAACCCTATAGGTTAACGACTTAAAGACTTTATTGGGATTGTGAAGCCAGACCCAACTATTTTCTCTGTGGTTGCATGTTTTTATCCTGCCATTTTCTATCGTGATTGAGTACTATCTTCTCTAAGATTTACTAAAGATTTATTCTCCCATAGGCAAGACAAAAAGTAGTCACAAACATCTTCGTCTCATCGTTTGTGATTCCACAATATCTTGTTTCGCTACCATACAATTAAGATTATTATGAGGTGAATGATATTACTAGGTTGTTTGTGAACCCAGTCCGCGAACTTGAGTAGGTTATGTCTAAAAACGATGTTTGTGAACTTATCGTTCTAAACTAAGGGATGTTATTGCAAACCGCGGCTATATAGTTATTGAACCAATTCGAGTGAATAAAATCTTTTTTTCTTCAATTGTGTCTTGTGTAGTACATGAGATTTCCTTGCAATTTAACAACTCTCTAACTAGTTCATTTGAGTCATTTGAACTAGTTATGGTGAAGAAGAATATGGTTGATATGAAAGGTATCATATGGCTAACCACTTGTTAAGTATTGTTGAACCAACTAATGTACAAGTTTGGGTACGGTTACACAAGCCTACAAACGTGCATTACATGTGTGTATAAAAAGCTATGTTTTCAATCTAACGGTTAATAAATATTATCTTGAATATAATCAGGTTTTCATCTAACAGTGAATATTGAATGCTTTTTTATTAAGCTAACATTGATTGCAAACCATGATTTGAAATACTATAACTGGGAAACCTAATCCCCACACATTCTGTGTGATACTAGTTGTGTTAAGATAGAGTCGATTCTCCTTTAACCTTTGGTTTGTTCTTCTAAACCAGGTTAACAACTTAAAGACTTCATTGGGATTGTGAAGCCAGACCGATACTACTTTTCTTGTAGTTGTGTGATCTGATCTTGCTGTTTCTATCATACGAGTACAATTGTAATAATTGGCGTGAGATTTCTATCTCCGATAGGCAAGATAAAAAGTAATCACAAACATCTTCGTCTCATCGTTTGTGATTCCACAATATCTTTTTTCGCCGCGTCGATTAAGACTATTGTGGGGTGATTGATAATACTGGGTTGTTCTTCGAGAATATAAGTCTAGTTTATCAATTTGTTCCTGTTCACCTTGATTTATCAAAAGACGGAACAAAACTCGTAGGTATATTCGTAGGAGATGGATTTATCTATTATTATAGACTTTTCTGTGTGATACAGATTTGTTTATTAAAGTCTTCGACTTTGGGTTGTAGCAACTCTTAGTTGTGGGTGAGATCATCTAAGGGAATCATGTACGTAGTATCATGTTGGGGTTAAAGGCGTAGGAGCATAATTATACCTTGGATCAGTGTGAGATTGATTTGGGTTCAACTAAAGTCCAGACAGAAGTTAGCTTGGAGTAGGCTAGTGTATGTAGCGGCTTAATCCAGTGTATGTTTAATCTAGACTAGGTCCCGAGGGTTTTCTACATTTGCGGTTTCCTCGTTAAAAAAATTCTGGTGTCTGTGTTATTTTCGGCATTATATTTGTTATTATATAATTGAAATAGTACATGTTGTGCGTTGTTCAATAAATTAGAATATCCGACCTTTTGGTTGTTGATTTAAATTGATTGACACTTGGAAATTGGTCTTTGGTACCATCCAAGTTTATCTCTCTTGTATTTAAATTGAGACTCGCAGTTTGCTTGAGTAAGATTTAAATCGAGAGATAGAGATATAAACTCTTTGATTTACTTTTATCTATATTGAGTCTGACTGTCTAGTTGATTCTCTAGAAAGTATATTGGAGTTTTTCCATACAGAAATATTGGGTGTGGTTGTTAGACCCCCGTTTTTTCAAAAGATATATCTCTGGTACCCTCTTCCTTGAAAATAAAATGGAGGAATGTGAGGAAACCAAGGGATGTCCCTTCAAATCTTCAGAATTTTTCTGGTGTTCTTGAAAAGTTGAAGGAAACAAGATAGGAGATAAATAAAAAATTAAGGTTATTGTTCTTAGGACTCTTGAAATTTAGAAGGCCCTGGTTTGGCATCAGTCAAGAAGGTTTGTTGGAATTGACTCCTTTCTTTATGAACCTTATGATCCAATGGATGTTGACGACAATGAGTTCAGGGACGATAAAGAAATTTTCAAAGGTCTTAATGTCTAGGAAACTTCTTATGAGAATTTTATTCTTGTGTTTTAAAAAGGATAACTAGGGTTCGAAATAGCAATTATTGTGAGTACACATAGCTATTGCCAACGATTTTCATCTTGTAATGTTTTTAGATTTATTTATATAAATTCTAAAGTTTATTTGGAAGATGATTTTGCAGTATTAATCTTTATTGGTTTTATATATTGCAAAAAATATTATCGGATATGTTTGTTTGCGTCCGTGAACTATGATTGTCCCATTTATGTCAAAAGTTAAGCCTAGTTATTATGTCATTATGCAAATATTGATAGAAAGATGGTATTTTCTTAGATGTTTGCACATCAAGGGTTTCTTCTACAGATTGTTAATTCGAAATATTGGGTGTGGTTGTTAGACCCCCGCTTTTTCAATTAGTATCAGAGCAGGAAACACTTTAAACCTAATAAGTTTGTGTTTGTTCGTTTCTTAAAAATTGTCTCATGTGAAATTTCTTTGGAAAACTTGCTATTGGCATCTATAACACACGCCAGAATTCCTTAAAGATTGATCAAGGAGTATTATGATCAGAACCTCTGGTTTCTCATAATAATCGCACTTCATCTGAAAAGGAAGTTTTAGATGATATGTATAAATCTAAAGGGAAAAAAAAAAATTGCGAAAACGTTCATCGCGCTCAAGGATATGGATCCTCACTAGATTAACTCTTGATCTTTATGAGGAATACTATCATAATGGATCAATTGATAATGATCTATTCCGAGCATTCGAAGGCGTTTTTAAATTCTTAGAAAAACTTAAGTCTAAGAATTATTCCGAAAAGGGCTTTGTACATGTTAAATCAAATAATATTGTACAACCTAGGAATCGGAAGAATTTTCCTTCTAACGAGATTAAAAAAGGGAGTGAAATCTTTAACTTCCCTGACTATCATCATTATGTTGATACCACAGGGATTGTTCACACATATCAACCAGAAATATTGCATGAGACTTCCCATGCACGTTTTGCCTCTTGGTAACAAGCTCGGCATCACCCCATTTGTACATATCTTGAAATGGGGAAAGAAATGGTTTGAATCGTGTATAGTTTTTTTTTTTATTCTTTAGAATATCAAATAAGGCCTTCTAGTGCATCCAAAGTGTGTTGTTACGGGATGCATAACCATTGATGTGCAAACATCTAAGAAAATACCACTTTTTCTTTGTGGGTCGCGGTTCACAAACGGGTTCAAGCCCATTTTTGGTCTTATAAAGAAGAATTTCGCGCACCCTCCTCTTCTTCATCACCCGTCTGCATACGTGAACCTCTATGGTTTTGAGTTCTTCCTCCATTAAGCCTCCTTGGAGAAATTGAAAGAAAAGGGTGTTTAAGATTCATTCCAAGTAAGTAAATTCCTATTGTTCTTTTCAATTTCTTAGATCTCATGATGAATTCTAAGGGTTCAAAAAAGAGTTCCAAAAGCTCAAGTACCTCTAGCATGGATTTTCCTTGTGACCAAAATTCTCTTAGGATTAGGTTTGTGGATGATTCTTGTGCTAGAATTTTTGAAAAGATTTCATCTAAAGGTTTTATTCTAGAAAAGAAATTGGATATCTCTAGCGGGCATGAATAGGATTTAATTTTCTTCAAAAAATTCAGTCTTGGAAACATTTTTGATGGTCATGGTCAAGGATTTGATTCTCTCACAAGAATTTTCTATGCAAACATTCATGATGTTAATCTTAATAATATGGAATTCAAATCCATGATTAATAGAGAAAGATTTCTTGTTGATCGAGAACTAATCTCAAAGGTTACCAACATTCCGTTGGGAAACATGTATCTTCCTAGACCAATTGACGAACGTCCATCATTTGATGACATCTCTCTTGGGCTTTGTGGAAAGAAGGTAGCTTGGAATTAAGGAAAATTTCCTACTAATGATCTTAGTATCCCGTTGATGGCATTTGGAAAACTTGGTATCCAAAATCTTTGTCCCTCCACGATTAATAATTCTTGGTGGAGTCATGAGTTTGTAGAATTAGTATATTTCCTTGATACGGGTGTTCAAAGTCTCGATATTTTTGGTTTTATCATTTATCAAATGACTTCGATGGCTTCACATGTCAAGATGTTAGGTTATCCTTGCTTGATTGGACAAATTTGTCGTGATCGTGGTTTTGATTCAATTGGCAACTCCCTTGGGGTTCCCAAACCGTTTCGACCATGTACCTTCAGACGCATAAGGGAAAATGTGTGCAAAAGACAAAGGGATGCCTTGCTTAATTATTGTGACCCTACCACCTTGAGTTTACTTTAAAAAATTCACAAGTGTGTGTGTAAGGTCAATTCAAGGTTGAAGTGCATTCAAGAAAAATAGTCATTGGTTGCAACTAAGTTTCTCGAGATCAAGGAAGATTTGAACATGATTCAAGCATCTTGGAGTGTCTCTGATGATAAAGATAATGAGTAGTTTGTTTTCCTAGTAAATCTTCTCTTTTTCTTGTTTTGTTTAGTAGAATAACTAGAGTTTGGAATAGCCATTATTTTGATTACACATAGCTATGTCCAACATTTTCATCTTTATGTTGTTAGGTTTATTTGTTTAAATTCTAAAACTGTTTGAAAGATGATTATTGCAGTATTAATCTGTATGGTTTTTTATATTGCAGTATTAATCTGTATGGTTTTTTATATTGCAATATTGTTATGGGATATGTGTGTTTGCATCCGTGAACTTGATTGTCCATACCTTGTCAAAAGTAAAGTCGTTCATGAGTTGATATGCTTAATTAAAGGAATAAATTGACTTTTTACAAATACAAAAGTTAAGCCTATTATGTCAATTCTTGATGGAAGATATGTTAAAATCTTTTGTTTTCAAGGATTATGTCTATTATATGTCATTGTGCAAATGGTGATGGAAAATAGAATGAATCCTTGTGTATTCCGCAGTAATTGATCTTCCCTGATCCATATTTTGTGTATTACTGTGAGGCTCTGTAATGTGTCTTATGTTGAGCACTAAACAACCAAAGTTGATTATTTTTATTAGATCCATATTTTGTGTATTGTATGTGATTTGTTACGATCCAAAGAAATCCTTCTTTTCTTTTTTTTTTTTAATGAAATTAAGGTCGTTCTTGTTATCCTTCTAATCAAAACTTATCAACTTCGTTGTTCCACTTTTTGAGGTAGGATCCATGGAAATGATTTTTATGTGAGGCTCTGTAATGTGTCTTATGTTGAGCACTAAACAACCAAAGTTGATTATTTTTATTAGCTTAGTTATTGTTCCATAAGATACTTTATGTCGAGCATATTGAACTAAATTAATCATCTTGTTTGGTTATTAGTTATGACTCCGTAAGTTTTCTTATGTCGAGTATGAAAAATTAAATTGATTACTTTTGTGATTAGTTTAGTTGTGTATTCAGGTTAGATTAATTATGGGTTCTCTTGTGATTAATCTAATTGAGTTTCTTAAGTCTCCATAAGTTTACTTGTGTTGAGCATATTTGGTTAAATTAATCATAGGTTCACTTTACGGTTAATTTAATTGAATATTTTTTAGATTCAAATTCGTACTTGTATGTGATTTGTTACGTCCAAAGAAATCCTTCTTTTCTTTTGAAATTAAGGTCGTTCTTGTTGTTCTTTCGGGAATGACATATTATGGGGGAGAGTTCTTAATTGAACTTGTGCTTAATTGCCAAATCTTTGTGGGGAGTGAAGTTGTGGAATATTATAGGGGTTATCTAGTATCTTTATAGACTCCTTGATGAATGCATTTATCTTCGGATTTATTATTGCATCTAAATGAGATGATATATACTTACTTTTGGTCATGAAACGTCTCTTACGGAAATTTCATTAGGATCCCGTTCTTGTACCTTTGCCAATTTTATTGACAAAAGGTGGGAGAATTAATATGTAGTTCACACTACAAATACATATGGTTTTCGGATCATGATGTAAGGGGGAGTGGTTTCCATGTGAGATGGAGTAAGGAGGAGTGACATATCACCATAGTATTATTGTTAAAGTTGTGATGCAATTGGACTTTGACGTTGTGTAATGACATTGTATAACAATGATTGAGAACTCTTATTTTCTCGTTGTTATAGCTATGGATTTTCAACAACGATGATGCTAAACTTACAACCTTTGCGATCATTGGAGTACTTGGAAGTGACAAAGATTTCGAGTAATGTTGAAGATTAGACATGTGGAATAGGAGCTACAAATTTTATTTACATATTTTTTGTATTCCATTTGTATTGATAGTTTTGTCACTAAAATTGACAAAGGGGAAGATTGTTAGAGCATTGCTCGGTCGAACTCGCATGCGTTGCTATCTCAAGCATGTTTGTCAATGTTAGTGATCAAAACTATAATTCTTGATTTTTAGTCTACTATAGCTAAGGTCTCGGACTAGGATAGAAAGTGTAGTTGAGCTCAAGAACTCCATGGTAATCATCATACAAGACGAAGGACTACTCAAGGAACTAGTGGATCTTCATCGACTAAAAGGTATGTGGAGACTTGAACTTATCTATCACTCAAAAGTCTATTTATCTCCTATCTTGATATCAAAGTCACTTTGATGTATAGACTAAGATTATACACATTTGGTGTTTCGAGCTGAGTTTACCTCACCTATCTATTTTCTCGAAATATATATGTTGGTAAAGCTTTCTCTTTATCCAATTTCATCTTTACCTAGTGACGAAAGTCATGTTAAGTTTCATTCACTTTGAAAATTGCTCTGACGAAAAATGGTTTGTGAATAACAACTATATAACGTCCTCTGAGAATGTTTCAATGATTGAAATTAGAGTTTAGACAATATAACCAATGGAGGATATAAGCATTGTTGTGGAAACACATATATGTATAAGTCCGTATTCCTTTGACTAAAGTTTGTGAACTTTGTTGATCAAGAGAACCATAGAAGTGCATGAGCTTCAGTCCGAGAACTGGTGAAGTTCTCAAACCCGAGAATTTCTGCTGGAGTTTGTCATATCCATCCGGGAACTTAAGTCCGCAAAACCTGTCCGCGAACTTGAGTAGGTTAGGTCTAAAAATGATGTTTGTGAACTTATCTTTATAGTTCATGAACCGATTCGAGAACTATGATTGTCCCATATATGTCAAAAGTTAAGCCTAGATATTATGTCATTATGCAAATATTGATAGAAAGATAGGATGAACTTTTGATTGCAAAGATTAATTCTATTATACGTCTTTATGCAAATATTGATGAAAAATATAATGAATCTTTGAATATTCCGCAGTATTGATCTTTCCTTGATCCACTTCTATGTGAAAGTACTGTGTGGCTCCGTAAGTTTTCTTATGTTGAGCATTTCCGATTAAATTAATCATGGTTTCTCTTGTGGTTAATTTAGTTGAGTTTTTTGGGATACAAATTCATGTTTCATATAATTTGTTAAAGTCCAAAGAAATCATACTTTTATTGTAAACGTAAGGTCGCTCTTGTTGTTTTATCGGGAATGACATTTTATGGGGGAGAGTTCTTAATTGAACTTGTGCTTAATTACCAAATCTTTGTGAGGAGTGCGGATGTGGAATATTGTAGGAGTTTTCTTGTATCTTTATAAACTCCTTGATGAATACACTAAGTTTCGACTATGTGAAATCATCGAAACAAAGTTGATATGTTCTCTATGAGAATTTCATTATGATCCCACTAGTTTTCGTACCTTTGCCAATTTATATTGACAAAAAAGGGGAGAATTAACGTGTAGTTCACACTATAAATACACATGGTTTACGGATCATTATGTAAGGGGGAGTGGTTTTCATTGTGAGATGAAGTATTGACTAATTAAGGGGGAGTGATACATATCAACATAGTATTGTTGTCAAAGTTTTGATACAATTGGACTTTGATGCTGTGAAATAATACTATGACACTGTATAAAAATGATTGAGAGCTATTGTTTTCTCATTGTTATAACTACGGATATTCAACAACTATGATGTTGAGTTGAACACGTTCAGAATCACTAGAGTACATGGAAGTGATGAAGATATCGAGTAATGTTGAAGAACCACGAAAATCAAGCATTTGGATGAGAAGCTACCAAGTTTATTTATTTTGTAATCCATATGTGTTGATAGTGTTGTCACTAAAATTGACAATGGGGGAGATTGTGAGAGCACTTCTTGGTCGAACTCTCAAGCGTTGCTATCTCAATCTTGTTGTCAAGTTTCGTTTCCAAAACTATAAGTCTTGATTTCTAGTCTACTTATAGCTAAGTCTCGGATTATGATATAAAGTGTAGTTCAGCAATAGACTTCACGGCGTTCATCGATTGAATACGAAGAACTACTAAAGGGAGCTTGTGGAACTTCATCAACAAAAGGTATGTGGAGACTTGAATTCATATATCACTCAAAAGTCTATCTACTTTATCTCCTATTTGAGACAACACTCATATAGATATATAGACTTTGATTATACACATTTGATATTTCGAGCTGAGTTTAACTCCCTTACATATTTCTCGAAATATGTGTTGGTAATCTTTCGCTTTGACCAATTTCATCTTATATTCTTGACAAAACTCAAAATATGATCATGTGAAAATCGCCTGGTAACATCTTACATGATTTGTGTGATACAATCATTTGATGTAGACTCGGAATGTTTCGTATTGATCATTCGATCACTTGAAAATTGCTTCGAAGCTAATAGTTTATGTGAGGCAGTTATTGTCGTCTTCTAAGAATGTTTCAATGATTGAAATGGGAGTTTAGAACAAATAACCATGATTAGATATAGCACAGTATGCGTACTTGTATGCCAATTGTTGCAAGATATTCCAAGTCCGGGAACCATAGTATGCATGCCCGTATGCGTACTGGTTGGTTTATGGAAGTCCGAGAACTTAGTATGCATATCGGTATGCGTACTGGCATAAGTTTCAAGTTCCGGAAATTCAACTGAGTTTTGGAAGGTATGCATACCCATTCGCATACTGGCGAACCCAAACTTGGTCCGTCCACTTAGGTATGATTACCCGTTCGCATACTGGCAAACCCAAACTTGGTCCGGCCACTTAGGTATGCGTACCCATTCGCATACTTGAGAAGGTTATGTTCTAAAATCGGTTTGTTCATGAACTAATACATTTATATAATAAGGAATGCAATATTTTCCAAACCATGGCTATAATGTTCATGAATTGATTCTAGTGAATCAAAATCGATTTTTCTTCAATTGTGTCTTGTATACTTCTATGAGAATATAAACAATTGAACAACTCTAGAACTAGTTTCATATGAGTCATTTGAACTAGTTATGGTTAAGATGAATAAGGTTGATATAAAATTGTTCATATGGCTAACTTCGGTTAACTATTGTTGAGCCAACAAGGTGCACACGTTTACGGTTACTCATAACAAAATGAAGTCACTTTTTATTTGTGTGTAACAAGCTAAGTTCGATCTAACGGTTGGGAGATATTAGCTTGTATCTAATCAGGTTTTCATCTAACGGTGAATATTGAAAGCTTTGTTACCAAGGTAACATTGATTGCAAACCCTGATTTGAAGACTATATAAAGGAGAACTCTAGGAACTTGGAAACCTAATCACCACCCCTCTTGTGTGATACTAGTTTTGAATATTTACGATTCTCCTTTAACCTTAGGTTTTCTCCAAAACCCTATAGGTTAACGACTTAAAAACTTCATTGGGATTGTGAAGCCAGACCAACTATTTTCTTTGTAGTTGTGTGTTCTGATCTTACTATTTTCTATGATTGAGTACTATCTTCACTAAGATTTGTGCAAGATTTATTCTCCGATTGGAAAGATAAAAAGTAGTCGCAAATATTTTCGTCTCATTGTTTGTGATTCCACAATATCTTGTTTCGCTACCATACGATTAAGATTATTGTGAGGTGATTGATATTACAAGGATGTTCTTTGGGAATATAAGTCTGGTGTATTAATTTGTTTATGTTCATCTTGATTAATTTTCAAAAGACGGAACAAAAACTCTTAGGTATTTTTGTGAGAGACAGATTTATCTATTCAATAGATTTTTCAGTGTGAGACAGATTGGTTTATTAATTCTTCGGCTTTGGGTCGTAGAAACACTTAGTTTTGGGTGAGATCATCTAAGGGAATCAAGTATGCAGTGTCCTACTAGGATTCAGAGTCGTAAGAAACGCGACTGTACCTTGATCAGTGTGAGATTGGTTAAGGCTCGAAACTACATTCTAGTTTGAAGTTAACTTGTAGTATGCTAGTGTCTGTAGCGTCTTAATACATTGTCATGTTTAAATCTGGACTAGGTCCCCCGAGGTTTTCTTTCATTTTCGGTTTCCTTGTTAACAAAATTTCTGGTGTCTGTGTTATTTCTTTTCCGCATTATATTTGTTTATATAATTGAAATATCACAGGTTATGCGTAGTTCAATCAGATTGTGAATCTGACCTTTGGGTTATTGATTAAATTTATTGACACTTGAACATTGGTCTTTGGTACCATTCAAGTTGTTTTACATAATAATCAGGCTCATGAATTTCTATCTGTTTGATTTGTTGATTACATTGTGAAACAGAGATACAACTCTTGGATATATTTCCATTGATTGAGTCTGACTGTCTAGTTGATTCTCTTAGAATTATATTGGAGTTTGTCCATACAGATTGCTAAGCGAAATATTGGGTGTGGTTGTTAGATTCCCGCTTTTCAAGACCAACCTGGGGACTTTGTAGTGAAAGGTTGTGAATACAAAGTTTGTAAGTTGAACAAATCATTGTATGGTTTTCAAATAAGTACGTAAACAGTGACATGGAAAATTTTATCATGTGATAATGAGTAATGGATTTAATTTAATGAATATGACAAGTATATTTACAAGTAACTGGTTAAGGATGACTGTGTGATTGTATGCTTGTGTGTTTATGATATGTGTATACTTGATACAAACACAGATATAATTAATTCAACTAAAAACATGTGTTGAATGAGAACGTTGGCTTGAAAGACTTAAGACCTGTTGATGTAATCTTACGTATGATAATTATAAGATAATCTAACATTTATAACCTTAGTCGTTCTCATTACGTTGAATTTGTGCTTAAGAGATTCAATTAGTCTGATTGTAAGCCTTCTTGTACTCCGTACGATTCTTCTTGTAGACTCAAGACAAATAAGGGTAATGGAGTATATTAACTTTAATACTCAAGAGTTATAGGATGTCTAATGAATTTAATGAACTGTAAGAGTCCAGACATTGCCTATATTGTAAGTAAGTTAAGTTGATATAATTGTAGTCCAAAACAAGAGAATTCAGATGCACTGAGTAGAGTATTATGGTACCTAAAATACTTAATGACCTTTTGTTTGATTTATGAAAGTTATCTTGTTGTCCTTGAGGGATTTTGTGATGCGAATTGGATAGTTGAATCAGGGGAGTCTAAGTCTACGAATGAATATGTTTACACTCTAGCAGGAGGGTTTGTTTTTGGACGATTTCCAAACAGACATATATTTCTCATTCATTATGGAATCTGAGAGTATTGAGTTAGATAAAGTACGAGCGGAGGCCGATTGCGTAAGATGCTTTTTAGAATACATTCATCTTTGGCATATGCTTGTGGTAGATGTATCTATACATTGTGTTAGACAAGCTATAATAACTAAAGCTAAAAATAACTAATCTTAATCGGCGTTATTTCCATTGATTGGGTAAAGTCCAAGGAGAATATCGCGCAACCTTTGACGAAAGGCTTATCCAAAGAGATAGTTAGAAATGCATCGAGGGGGATGGGGATTAAGCTCATAAATTAAACTTACCATGAAGGATACTCAACCTTGCTGATTGGAGATCCCAAGATCAAGGTTTCAAATGAGACAACTAATTTGTGGTGGGTAAAGGTAAACACTATCAGAGAATTTATTCTTCGTCCCTTCCCTATGGTGTAGACGTGATAGTGTGACTGCATGTGAAGGATGACTTTTAAGAAGTCTTAATGAGTTCTATAGTTTCAATTTAAGATTGAAGTGGGGTGTAGCAATAACACTCTTTATGGAAACTTACCTATCTGAATGAGGAAGTGGGGCCACTTCCTATGAGAATATGAGATTTGATTCTCTAGAGAATTATGAGAAACAAGATATGTTCAGGGCCAAATTGGACAAAACGGCACGAGATTGGCATCAACCTTGGAGATATCATCTGGGGTTGTTATCGCGAATTACATCAAACACTAGTCGTTCAATACATCACGCTCACTGTCTCTAACGTGTCGAACACGTGACTCACTCTGTTTTTCAAAGTTTTACCATGTTACGATTGCGGAGATCTCGGGGATATCTCGTTTCTTCAAATCCATCACTTCCATTACAAGGGAGCTAAGTATCAATAACTTTTATATATTTGACTTTCCATTGTTTTCGATTATTGCACCCCAACAATAACTAGCAATAAACTCCCCAACATGGTTAGATACTGATTGAGTAGAGGTTATATAAATTTTATATACATATTGCCAACAATCATTCAGTTGGTCTATAAGACCAACACTTAAGTGGTTTTCTACCATTTAATCAGCTAGGCTCATAAAGAAATGATGGAAGAATATACAATGCCGCTCTTTGTTTCATAATTAGATTTATTTATTATGCTTTCACTCTTTATGAACCTGTTGATGGTGGTTTTTAGCCTAGGGTTAAAATCGTAAAACCCTAAACCCTAGTAGATAGTGACGTCACAACATTTAAGTAATAAGCATTTACTAGGCGCATTTATTGAAATCTTTAATGTGTCTGTAAATAATTACCGGGGTATCTTTTTCAATTAGGGTTACGACAAGCCAAACCCTAATTCCCACGTCTGCCAATGGAAAACCATGCCATCCACACTAACCGCGTCAAATCATGCCAACCATGCTAGCCGCACCTCTTTGCCAATGGCAAACCATGACAGCCACACTAACTGCGCCAAAGAATGCCAACCATGCTAGCCGTACCTCTGTGCCAATGGAAAACCATACCATCCATACTAACCGCGCCAAAGCATGCCAACCATGCTATCCGCACCTCTGTGCCAATGGCAAAACATGCCAGCCACACTAACCGCGCCAAATCATACCAACCATGCTAGCTGCAAGTCTGTGCCAATGGAAAACCATGCCAGTCACACGCCAAAGCATGCCAACCATGCTAACCGCACCCCTTTGCCAAAGGAAAACCATTCCATCCACACTAACCACGCCAAAGCATGCCAACCATGCTAGCCGCACCTCTGTGCCAATGGAAAACCATCCCAGCCATACTAACCGCGCCAAATCATGCCAACCATGCTAGTAGCACATGTGTGCTAATGTAAAACCATGCCATCCAAACTAACCGAGGAAAATAATACCAACCATGCTAGCCGCAAGTCTGTGCCAATGGAAAACCATGCCAGCCACACTAAACGCGCCAAAGCATGCCAACCATGCTAACTGCACCCAAGTGCCAACGGCAAACCATGCCAGCCACACCTACCGTGCCATGCCAAACGCACCTCGCCACGGCCCCATCCTAACTTAGCCGCGCCACCATGATGGCCTTCCCTACGCCGCTACCAAAACGAAGGCGTGCAACAATCAACGGTTGCCCTTCAATCCCAGGAGCAAACCCTGGCCGTATAAGGTTACCAAACGACCTTTGAACCAAAACCCTAGCTTGGTCACGTACCTATCCAAAGCTAGCCACACCATGCGCCCATGGCAAACCCTTGGCCCCACATGCCAAGCCAAAACCGCACCTAGAAAAAGCTAGCCACGCCATGCACCCATGGGAAACCCTTGGCCCCACATGCCAAGCCAAAACCGCACCTATCCAAAGCTAGCCATGCCATGCGTCCATGGAAAACCCTTAGACCCACACGCCAAGCCAAAAACGCACCTAGCCAAGGCTAGCCACGCCATGCACATATGGAAAACCCTTGGCCCCACATGCCAAGCCAAACCATGCCATGCCAATCTAATTGCACCAAGGAATTCCATGCTAGCCTAGCCGTGCCACCATGCTGGCCTTCCCTACACGTCTACCCAAAATGAAGGCGTGCGACAATCAATGGTCCCCCTTCATTCCCAAAAGCAAATCCTAGTCATTCAGGGTTACCAGACGACACATGGTGACCTTTAGCCCGAAACCCTAGTTGGCCACGCCAAACCGCGCCAAGGAATTCCATGCTAACCTAGACGTGCCACCTTTCTGTCCTTCCCCACACCGCTACCAAAACAAAGGCATGCAACATTCACCGGTTTCTGTATGGATCCTCAAGTTCGTCAACGCAATTAGACTAGTCAGGTGACGAATTAGTCGATAATAACTCGATTAGTGTAACTCGAACGTTAATTATTATAAATTAATCTAACAACGATCTAGATACGAAACTAGTACCGTTAGATATATTTCGAAAAGTTATACAAAATAGATTACCCGAACGTGTCATTCGGATATCGGATAAAGAAGATATCATCGGATTTGCATGAAAGGAAGATTAGTCATTTTTTTAGACAAACCAACTTGGCAGCCCTTATCCTTTTTCAGGTGCCTTTAGAATTTTGGTTGGCCTTATCCTTACTCGATTCGAGAAGAGTTCATTCTCTTCTTTTCTTTTTCTTATTCATCTTTCTTCTCATCTCTTCTTATGTTTCTTTCTTTCTTTCTTTCGGTCTTCTCTTCTTCTTGTTTTTTTCCTGTCGATTTCTTATCAAACAAATGAATGTGTTTTGATGTGAGTGATTTGTAGAAGTTGGTTAACTTGATGAATCAAAGGGGAAGTGATGAACTGTGGTTGATTGAACCGGGAGAAGAAAATTGATGTTACTGTAAATCGAAGTTAGGGTTTCTAGAAGAATTCAAAGATGAATTAAGAGATGAAATTAATGTTCTAAGAGAAGGAATTGAATGGGTTTAGGTTTAATTGGAATTATGAAGCTTTTTAGGAAAGAATCAAAGAATTAGGGTTTCGATGAATTGAATTTAAGAGTTCTATTTTGAGATGGATAGGAGAAATTCAGTAATAGGTTTTATTGGTTTGAGGATTTGAATGGGTGTTTGAGCATGAGTTGGTCAAAAGAAGATTTTGGAAGTATATTATTTTGGTTAAGAAATAGATGGAGCATGTATAGATTTAGTGGTAACTGAATCTGAATCAGATGAAGGTGGAGCAACTGTACGGAATTGTGGTTTGAGTTTAAGATGTGTTGGTCAATCAAAATCAAAGTAAGAAGCATAATTTGATTCAGTTGCTCTAATGAACTGATTTAAGGTATTTTTTCCCTCTGTAGTTTTAGTCAAGTTAATGTATTTGTTATTAAGATTCAAGTTGAGTTATATGATTGTTTGGGTAGGTGAGAGTGTTCTTGGAGACAAGTACTAGTTTTGAAATTAGTATGACAATATGATTGATGTTGCAGGGGACATAAAGTGATTGTGTTGCTTGAGTTGAAACTGAATATTCGAGTATGTGTGAACTCTTGCAGATGAAGAATATGAATGAACTGTTGGTGTTCATTCTAAAGAGTTGGAACTGAAATGGGTTGGTTGATGTTGTTTTGGTATCTGTGGTTGCAGGTGTTGGGAGTTGAGTTCTCAGTGAACTGTATTAGTGCAGATTGAGTTGATAATTAAACTAAGAACTGAGTTGTATGTGTGTGTTTGTGAATGGTGTTTACTGAATTGTTTTTGGTTTGATAAGTACAGGGTCATGGAGTAGTTAAGGGAGTTGAATTGCAAAGTTTAACAGAAGAAAATGAGATTGTTATGTTGTTGGTTAATCAGGTAAAAGATTAATGATAATGTTTGTGTTATGGATTGACTTGTGGGTGAATTGTGATTGTGATAATCTAAATTGAAGTAGAAACATAATGTTTTGGTCGCAGTGGTTGAAGTTTGTTTGGGCAGGTGGAATGAAAATGGAAATAGAATCCTAGTGGTGGTATGTCGAGCTGTAATTGTAATCTGTGGTGATGGTTATGAATGTAAGAAATGTTACAGGAATGGATGAATCTTCATCAGTTACATTTTTGGTGTTGTGCATGTGTATTGGTAAGAGTCGGAAAAGCGAGGAAATGTTTATTTCAGTAAGTGTTGGAGATGGGGGTGGTTGCAGCTGAGAACTGTTGTTTGAGTTGATTCAATAGTAATGAATTATACTAGTATTGCTATCTCAAGATAGATATATTATGGAATGGGGATTCTAATGAGTTTGTTGTGAATGTAGAGGTATGGATGTAAAAAGGTGAAAGCTTGTTGTTACTGCAATTGCAGGTAACCAGTGTTTGCAATTGTATTTGATTATAAAGTTTGTTCTAAGATTCAATGAATTGATGTAATAAATAGTTTGGAGTTGATCATGAGTTAGAATTGTAAGTGTTAGAATTCAAGTGAAGCTGTATTTGATTTTAGGCCTATTAGTAATCCTAGTCAGTTTAGCTGACTCGGTTATCTGACTGAGTTGAATCAGTGTTAACTCACTGAGTTACTGATCTTGACCTGAGTTGAATCAGTGACCGATTTAGACTTTAGACTTTGACTCTTTGACCCTGGACGTTGACCCGACCTTGGACGTTGACTGTTAGTTGACCAATGACCGTTAGTTCAACCGTTAGTGACCGTTAGATTGACCCAGTTGGGCATGGCCCTTATTAATGGGTTTGTTTAAGTGGGCTTGGGCTTTAGACTAATTATCTTATATTGATGTTTTGGACCACTTATGGTCCGAATTGTCCTTTGGATTCTTCTACAAAGTTGTAGATATTCATAAGACATATCTAATGGACTATAGAATCAACCTAATTAGATTAGAAAACTCTTAGTTATGTTAAAGATGGAGAATGAGATACCATAATGGGCTTAGAACCGTTATATAGAATTATATAATTCTTGTATGAGCCATTTTGGCTAGTTTCTTAGACTTCTTGTGTGATTAACAGTTAGTATTAACAACGATCGATTCAACGGACGAACCAGTGGATCGTGGATCGCGAGGTAGGCGTGGCTTGTCTTCAAAAGGTGTGGGAATGCATTTGACTCTTTGTATTTATTATTGTTGCTTTTATAAAATTTTATGCTTAACAAACTCATGCATTGTCTGTCCGTGCATTTCATGCTTTGTTTAAAATGCATTATGATAATCCTGTTATTTCTGTGAATCTTTCCACGATGTGGAAAGGACTTGTATTGTTTTGTTTTCAATATGAATTGTTATGGGAGATGAGAATTTCCACTTGTGGTATATATGATACGCTCCTTCACATTTATACCTACTTTAATTCAGCTTTTATTGTTTAGAGTATTGGTCATCATGGTCTTGGTGGCATCCATAGCTATTAGGTGTGAATTTCCGGGTAGGGATTTACATCCATATTATACATTGTTTGAAGAAGGAGTTTGTCCATATACATGTATGATTATTTCAGTGACTTAGTCACTGTTTAATGTTTTCGGAAAAACATGTATTGTTTTCCAAATCTTGCTTATGATTACTTAGAAGGTTAAATGTTAATTATTCCCACTTCAGTTTCTGTGACAGATCGGGGTTGCGCAGTTGAAAGCTTCACGGGTTGACTTCGCTAGTTGATTAACTTCTGTTATATTTATTATGTTGTATATTTTATTTAAAAACCAATTGACTATTATATATGTATCATTTGAGAGAAGATCTTGTATATATGTTTCTGAGTGGGGTTAGCTCTGGGTTAAGTTCTGTATCGCATTTCTTAATTGAATGCTTAAGTCCATGTTTTAGATTTTAGTACCTCTTTATATAGTTAATTTATTGGATTAGTCAGCTGCTACCTAAGGGGGCGCTACAAAAGTTGGTATCAGAGCTCATTATTAGATCTTATATGGTAGACAATAGGAATAGCCAGTGCCAATTAGTGAACTAGATTAGTTTAGAATTGGGTTGGGTTTGTGAGATAAATCTTAATAACTAAAAGCTATCAATAAGTAAAAGATTATTTGATTGATTGATTTGTTTGTTTGGATATTTGTATATAATGAAGTAAAAATTGTAGGATACACCAGTACTTTAGCTAATAAGAAATTGTGAATAATTAATTTAAAAAGTATGAACACATAAATAATTGAATACTTAAAATAGTAGGATTAGTATTATTGATAAATCTTAAAAATCACATAGGTCTTTTTGAGTATCTTGACTTACATGAAGAGTAAACAAATTATAACTACATAAATGTTAATAATATTTTGAGACTTAATAAATTTTGTAAGAGTAGTTAGAATAATAGTTCGACTATCAATGTTAATAATAAAAATAGTAATTATAAATGAAAATTGGAGTAATAATAATTTTAGTAAAGAAATGTTAGCATTTATCAATTAGTATCATATTAAAATTATCTAAAATTTCAATAAGAATATATAATGATACAAATAATAGTTATGATTAATTAAATAGTTACCTAAAATTAATAACGCTTGTGTACGGTTAAGTTTTGTAAATTAAAATAATTAAAAATTAGAGATATATGTTTTGTGTCTAAACCAGATAGTTAATGTAATATCTATATATATATATTAGGCGTTAGATGTAAGAAGATAAGGATATAATACATAAAATAAAAATAATTAACTTGTTAATAATCATGTACCGTAATTATCTTTAGTCTAACAAATGATCCAGTAAAACTTTAAAATGAAACAAATAAACATGAAGTAATAATAATAGTAATTAGATGCTTAGTGTAATACTAGAATTAAAATAAAATAAATTCGTATATTGTTAGGATCGTTCTTCGTAAATATATTTAATCATCTTTTTAAATGGAACATTAGTATGACGAAATTAAATTGTTAGAATTTAAATTAGTATTATTTTGAGCATAACTTAAATTAAAATCTCATTAACAGATATATAACAATAAAATTATGATTAGGATTAAATAGCTATGGAAAATTACTAGTGCTCATCTATGGTTAAGTTTGCGAAGTTAACTAATAACAATTTAGAATTATGATTTTTGCGTTCCAGATAGTTAATATAAGACATATACGTCATAAAATAAAGATTAAAACTTGTTAACGATCTTATACCTAGATGATTTTTAGTCCAGTAAAAGATTCACAAAATCACTAAACTATACACAGGAAGTGATAATTATAGTACTTAAATGCTTAGTACAAAATTAGACTTAAAGGAAAATAATTTGCCTATGAATAAAATACTTATTATTAATACCCATAATCTGAAGGCTATTGAGACATATTGAAATTTTATGCAGACTTAAAATTTAAATTATATTAAATTACTAACGCCAATATGTAACAAGATATACTATATTACCGATTCAATCTGAATAAATAAAATATGTTATATCAATCTTTTCGTGAAAATAAAATTATTTTTTACAAGATTAGGGCTTAATAAAATTAAACTAAGTATCATTACTAAATAATTATTTCGATTGTATGTTAGTTACAGTAGTAATTAAATAAGAAAATTTGATAAAACAATAATGAAAATGATAGTATAATTAAGACAATAATTTTCGATTAAATAAGAAAATTATAATACTGTCTAATATTAATTATTGTAAAAATTTAGAGTTATTGTAAATATCGTTTGGATAATAATTTTATGTTAGTACTGTATTAGAAAAATGTAATTTTTATTAATAATACAACTTAGGGATTACTTGGCACTAGAATAAATTTAAGGAAATAAATTTAAATCAAATCAATTTAGTGTTAATAAAGACTTGACATTATGATTAACTACGTTTAACTTTTATCGGTCTAAGCAATAAGAAATAAATGTTATAATGATATAATATTAATCCCAAACAACTATGAAAAATTGTTAGCAGTTAATTATTCATATCAAGTCACATAATGAAATAAACAATAGATATATTGGAAATAATATGTTGAAAAATAAAATAATAACGTAACATTTGGATAATGGTTATAACATTAAGTTATTCGTAAATAGTTCATGAATCTAAAAATTATATATGATATCACAACAAAGTTAAAAATATCAGATATTATAAATTAATGTAAAATCGAAATTGGATTGCTATATAGATAAAATAAATAAATCAAATCAAATAAATGTTGATGATTAAATTGCTAAAAATGATGTAACCTATTTATATAATTTATGAAGTAGAATTTTTAAGCTAAATTAGTTACAATGAATTGAGAGATTGATTAGTCATAATAAGTTAGTATTTAATTAACCAAATTTTGATGAATAAATTACTTAAAATGATGTAAATTATTTATATATATTTTATGAAGTAAATTTATCAGAGTTACACAAGTTAAGATAAAAGTTAAGGATTAATTACAACTAATACATAGTTAATCCAGCGCTAGGGAATAGTGAGGTTGGTAATTCTGATGTGTTCGGGTGATACTTGTTAGGTAGTAGGCATTGTCAGGCGTCGCGAACCTAGACAGGGCAACTGCATTCTTGTATCACTAGGCATTGAAGGGAGACTTGCTTCTGATAGTGAACTAATAGATCCCAAATTTTAACGAGAAACTTTATTATTGAATATCTTCTAAAAGTACTTCGAACCAGTAAGTTATTGACTTAGAAATTAGTGTAGAAAATATTCATGTAAGAAACTTAGACTTCCCTATTTGATAGAACTTAAATCAACATAGTTGAACCTAGAGCTACAAATTACAAATTTTAGTTGTAGAGCCATATAGGTTTGTGCTATGTTTTATGTTGTTGTGCGCTTAGACAAGAGATAGGATTATTCTATAAGGTAGGTAGTTTCTGAAGACTAGAAGGATGGTTTGATTTTCGAGGACAAAAATGTTATAAGGTGGGGAGAATGTAAGGATCCTCAAGTTCGTCAACGCAATTAGACTAGTCAGGTGACGAATTAGTCGATAATAACTCGATTAGTGTAACTCGAACGTTAATAATTATAAATTAATCTAACAACGATCTAGATACGAAACTAGTACCGTTAGATATATCTCGAAAAGTTATACAAAATAGATTACCCGAACGTGTCATTCGGATATCGGACAAAGAAGATATCATCGGATTTGCATGAAAGGAAGATTAGTCATTTTTTTAGACAAACCAACTTGGCAGCCCTTATCCTTTTTCGGGTGCCTTTAGAATTTTGGTTGGCCTTATCCTTACTCGATTCGAGAAGAGTTCATTCTCTTATTTCCTTTTTCTTATTCATCTTTCTTCTCATCTCTTCTTATGTTTCTTTCTTTCTTTCGGTCTTCTCTTCTTCTTCTTTTTTTCCTGTCGATTTCTTATCAAACAAATGAACGTGTTTTGATGTGAGTGATTCGTAGAAGTTGGTTAACTTGATGAATCAAAGGGGAAGTGATGAACTGTGGTTGATTGAACCGGGAGAAGAAAATTGATGTTACTGTAAATCGAAGTTAGGGTTTCTAAAAGAATTCAAAGATGAATTAAGAGATGAAATTAATGTTCTAAGAGAAGGAATTGAATGGGTTTAGGTTTAATTGGAATTATGAAGCTTTTTAGGAAAGAATCAAAGAATTAGGGTTTCGATGAATTGAATTTAAGAGTTCTATTTTGAGATGGATAGGAGAAATTCAGTAATGGGTTTTATTGGTTTGAGGATTTGAATGGGTGTTTGAGCATGAGTTGGTCAAAAGAAGATTTTGGAAGTATATTAGTTTGGTTAAGAAGAAATAGATGGAGCATGTATAGATTTAGTGGTAACTGAATCTGAATCAGATGAAGGTGGAGCAACTGTACGGAATTGTGGTTTGAGTTCAAGATGTGTTGGTCAATCAAAATCAAAGTAAGAAGCATAATTTGATTTAGTTGCTCTAATGAACTGATTTAAGGTATTTTTCCCCTCTGTAGTTTTAGTCAAGTTAATGTATTTGTTATTAAGATTCAAGTTGAGTTATATGATTGTTTGGGTAGGTGAGAGTGTTCTTGCAGACAAGAACTAGTTTTGAAATTAGTATGACAATATGATTGATGTTGCAGGGGACATAAAGTGATTGTGTTGCTTGAGTTGAAACTGAGTATTCGAGTATGTGTGAACTCTTGCAGATGAAGAATATGAATGAACTGTTGGTGTTCATTCTAAAGAGTTGGAACTGAAATGGGTTGGTTGATGTTGTTTTGGTACGTACGGTCAGATTAAATTTATATTTTTGTTCTTAGAAAACTAAAGCTGCCAAACTCTTTATATTAGAAATAGGTCCCTAGAGTAACTTTAATTTTTTTAAATTTTTTTTTTTTCTTTATATTGTTTAAAAAAATGATGTGATACCTGATGCGATTTTCGTCCATACCTAAAATATAGGATTGTTAGAGAAAAAAAAACTCATTGCCTTCTTTTCCTCTATAATATGTCATCTGTTGATGTTTAGTAATCTTAGCGATTTATCATATCGTTGAATACAGTATGCTATGGACTTAACAGTGTACGATTGAAGGAATCAAAAATTAACAGTAAAAGCACATCTCTTTTTTTTTGCATCGAAATAATAAGATCGATACAGAATCGAAACTGAAAGTAAACATGATTTTGAACAAAAAAAACTCATCAATTGAAATATACAATAACATAATCAGATGGCCAATTTTTACCCTAATATATCTTCGCTTTTGCATAATCACAAAATTAATTTAGCCTTCATATATCCCCAAAATCAGAATACCCCCAAAAATTTCTCCAATTAGAACCAATAAACCCAGTACATAACATCATCATCTTCATATTCATATTCATCATCATCTTCATCTTCATTATCATTTTCATCATCTTCATAACACAAGCACAGAAAATCCGACACCCATCTTCTTTAATTCAATAATTTCAATATGTGTGAAATTGATCAGCTTCAATCATCATCATTATCATCTTTAACCGCATTAAATCTATCAGCCATTTTTGATATTGGGTTTCTATCAAAAAGCCATTTTTGGTATTCGATTTCTCCCAAAAATACTGTTAATGGAGAAATGGTTTCTGTTCAAGGAAGAAACTATTGTGTTTCTTAAAACAATCCATATGTGGTAGGGAGGATTATTTTTATTTAATTCAATCAGGTAAGGGACCTATTTCTAATATTAAGAGTTTGCTAGCTTTAGATTTTAGGAAAGATAACATGAAATTAATTTGAGCGTACGTAGTAAGATCCAACGATGCATAAACTGCTCGCTTATGATGACGTCTCGCGCAGCTGCGCGGGACAACACTTCTCTTAAGATAATCATGTTAATTCTGTGAATCTTTCCACGATTTGGAAAGGACTTGTAATGTGTTGTTGTCAATATGAATTATTATGGGAAATAAGAATTTCCACTTGTGGTATATAGGATACGCTCCTTCACATTTATACCTACTTTAATTCAGCTTTTATTGTTTAGAGTTGGTCACCATGGTCTTGGTGGCATCCATAGCTATTAGGTGTGAATTGCCGGTATTTAGGGATTCACAACCATATTAGTACATTGTTTGACGAAGGAGTTTGTTCCATATACATGTATGATTATTTCAGTGACTTATTCACTGTTTAATGTTTCGGAAAAACATGTATTGTTTTGCAACTCTTGCCTATGATTACTTAGAAGTTAAATGTTAATTATTCCCACTTTAGTTTCTGTGACAGATCAGAGTTGCGCAGCGAAAGATTCAAGGGTTGAGTTCGCTAGTTGATTAACTTCTGTTATGTTTATTATGTTGTATATTTTATTTGAAAACCAAATGACTATTATATATGTATCATTTGAGAGAAGATATTGTATATATACTTCTGAGAGGGGTTAGTTTTAGGTTAAGTTTTATAACAGATTTCTTATTTGATTGATTCAGTAAATGTTTAGTTTTAGTGCCACTATATTTAGTTAATCTCTTGGATTAGTCAGCTGTTATCTTAGGGGGAAAAGTATTATACGGGGCATATGATTCGGTAATTCGTAAATAAGCGTATAATTAGTTTTAAGCTGGAAATTCGCGAATCTAAGTCGGAGTTCCAGTTATATGGTCAATACGTATGGATTCGGTCGATACGGACGGATTCGCGAATTATACGAGTATTATTCGCGAACTTACTAACTAGGCTTAGGAGGATCTCAATAAGTTACTAAAGGCTCTAAGGGGTGACCCTTATTGGATGGAACGAGGCGGTGCTCAGCAGCTACAACATCATCAAGTTTAACTCGTCCAGACGCGTGGAGTACTCGAAGGTCTTGAAAAGATAGGTCATGTGGAGGGGATGATACAAGCAAAAGAAAATTCAAAGCTCGCCAAAGGGCGCGCGGGGATAGGATGCTTGAATGAAAAGTTGATCCCCTGATTAGACAAATGTGTATCCCCTTTGAAGACGTAACGATCAAAACTAGCGATGACATGCCCAATGTTAGAGATTTCCGAAGGGGGAAATCTATAAGGAACCCTTTGATCAAACCCAACTTGCCGATCTGCACGATCAGGATTGTAAGACATGGCGATAAACTTGCCAGCATAGAAACCAGGAAGATAACCAGGCAACACGGCCATCGCCGAATCAAAGTATGCCTCCAATAGAAGCTTTGTCAAGTCTAACTCCGTGTCAAAAGGCGCGGTAAAATCATAATGCGCTGGAACCGATCAACCATCTTGATAAGGAAACGGGGAAAAGTCTTTAGACACGTCCAAGTGCTTACCAACATCGCCCTTAGATATTTTCCTTTTGAGATTCCAAAGAGCCATCTGTGGGTAGCCGTAAACAACATGAACCCTCTTGATCGAACCATCGTCCTGCTTAACATTTTCCTCACGATGAATCGCTAGCTTATTAGGATTAGGCGCACAAGGAGGAACATTCTCCTAATACCATGCTTGCATGAATGAAGCCGGGATATAGGTCTCAATCTTGTGAGAAGAAGCCACAGTCCGAAGGTCCTGACAGAATAAGTCTATATGGCGATACAAGCCGCTTAAGAACATCGGCGCGAGAGGGAAAGAGACGCCTCGAGACAGCAACACTTCCATTGGTATGAGCTCACCCTTAATCGTGTCTTAGGAACTATATTCAAACACATCATGACAAAGCCAAAATAAAATAAAAGCGTCCAGCTCCGCGCGGGGAGTTTTGTATTTTTGCTTGGGGGGGAGAACTTTTCCATCAACTATCCGTGGAGCCCAATACTTTAGCCAAAGAGGAAAGAAAGCACGGTGATTGGTTTTAGTAACCCATTCCATACCATCCTTTGTTGAAGGGGATGACGAGCCATGAATCGCCTCATATGCGCGGATAAAGCTACATAACAATCACTCACCCGTAGAGCATGTCAAAAGATCCTTCTTCTCTTCAACCCACTTAGTTTTCCCCTTCGCAACGGATGAAAACGCCCCTTTCTTATCTGATTCGGAACCCTTCTTACCCTCACTTTGCTTCGGCGGCACTTGGTCTTTCCGCACCAATTCACGATGAGACTCGTCCTTACATTTTAATAAATAAGTACATAGATCTTTATCCTCGTCGTTCAGCGCTCCATAGATAGCTGTTTCACGATATGAATGACTACTATGAAGTGGTAGACCTGTAAGGGAGACTACATCCTATAAAACGATGGTTGCTTCTCCCCACGATGTCAAAAGAGTATGAACATGATGAGCCCAGTGACAAAAAAGATGTGTTATGTCATGTATGCATCTCTGCACTTCCCGCTTAAGAGACGAGTTTATAGCCTCGTTAATGCCCTCCTTACAAAGGGTAGCCACATGATTAGGATCAGAGTGTATGTGGGATGCCCAATGCGGCCACATCAGATGAGTTTTCGACTTGGACCGAATGTCACTAAGGGGAAGATCATAGTCGCCACGGTGAATAGCTAGCCATTCGCGGCAACATTTTAAACGCATAAGCATCCATAGTCTCCGACTCGGTTTGCATGATCCACCCGGAAGCGGAAGGATAATGTAATACAGGAGGATTTAGAAGGCGAGGAACTAAGACATCGTCAAGAGGAAAAACGCGTTTACCTCCACATAGCTCCCTTAGCCTCAACGCACGTTTGCTTGTTTGTGCTATTCTTAATGACCCTATATAATACAATAAAATTGTAAATCTTTTTTCAACTCAATAAAGCGATTGTATATGATTTACCGTTTGCCGGGGGAGGTAGAAGGATTTCATCCTGGCCCGAGTACTAGGTATCCTCAGAGCCTTCATTCATGGCTCCTCCATACTCACTAGATTCTTCAGACAAACTGCTGACGGAACTACTAGACATGGAGAGTATGCGAATACATTTAAGAGGAGAAGAAAAAAAAATGGAAGGGGAAACAAACTAACACCCCTATATATAGATAACCCTAGATATTGAACGTGGTAGTTGTATAGAGGGAATGACAACCGTTTAGAACTAAAATTTGCACGACGGAAGGCCAAGCATCGCCCGTGATCATCATAGAATAAATAAAAGGGGTCTCCATCTTGGCTTCTTACGAAAGACACTCAAAAGATTCTTATGACTATTGGGTCATTTAACAATTGACCCAACAGTCAAGGGACTAATGTTAATACATGAAAAATACCCTTAACGGGCCATGGGTGCCCCTAAAAGGAGAGGCAAACTTAGTATGAGATATGGGGACTTGGGGACTAGGCCCAAGCCCAACTTAGTATGAGATATAGGAATCTGAAACTAGAATCTTGGAACATCATAAAAAAAATGGCCCGTACTGTTGATAAGCCATGGATTATTATTGGAGATTTAAACATGGTTCTTCATGAGGAAGAAAAGAAAAGTAGATTTTCCATTTAAAAAAAAATTAAGCAAATTTTTTCAATAATCTAATTAACAAGTGTAACCTTGTGGAATTGGGCTTCACATGTTACACTTATACTTGGAATAATCATAAACTAGATACTGAAAACATTGAACAAATATTAGATAAGGCCATTGTTAATGACAAATGGAACAGGAAATTTCCAAACTCAAGTATAAAACACTTAGGACCCTTAGCATCTGATCATGTACCTATAAAACTTAATTTGCATAATCACTGGGATGATGGACCAACTCCATTTAAATATTTTGGAGATTGGATAAAACATGGAGACTTTAAAGAACTAATTCAGGATAGTTGGAACACAACTTTTAGAGGGTCACCTTCTTCTAAGGTTAACAAGAAACTTAGAAATGTTAAATGGAAACTTCGAATTTGGAATAGACCAAAATTTGGGAACATAAATAGTAACATAGAAAACATAAAGAAAAAGATGGACATAGCCAAATTTAACAAAAACTATCCTAACAAGTCTGAGGAGTTAACCAACTTAAGAAATAATCTTACAAAATGGTACGCTATCAAAGAGAAATTCTGGAAAGACAAAAATAGGGATTAGAACTTGGCTTTATGAGATGGAAACACAAGATACTTCCACACAAAAGCTAAATAGATATTTAGAAGAAATAGAATTGACATGATAAGAAATGAAGATAATGTCTGGCTTAATTCTAAAGGAGACATTGTTGAATGTATAACCCAACACTTTCACAAAATTGCTACTACTGTTAATCCTGAAATTGACCAAAACATAATAAACCTAAACCCTACTGTGTCACTCAAAATGATAATGAAATGTTATGTGACATCCCTATGTACTAAGATTGAAATTAAAAAGACTCTTTTTTCCATGGAACCTATGATAAATGTCCTGGGCCGGATGGTTTCTTACCCAACTTATTTCAACGGAATTGGGAAATCGTATGAGATGATCTCACTAAAATGATACAAACTTTTTTTCGAAACAGGTCGTATTTCTAAGGAAATGAATGCCTCTTTCATTTCTTTAATACCCAAGACTCTGAATCCTAGTTCCCCTGTGAAATTAAAGCCAATTGTACTATCTATAAGGTGATTTCCAAATTAATGGCAGGTACAATGAAAAGTTTGTTAGGTAAAATTATTTCGCCTTATCAGTCTTCCTTTATCCTTGGTAGACATATATCTGAGAACATTACTTTGGCCCATGAATAATACACAAGATGGAAAACTCTAAATCAAAGAAAGGTTTTATGGGTTTAAAAATTGACATGTGTAAAGCATTCAACGGAGTCGAATGGGATTTCCTAATTAAAGTGATGACTAGAATGGGATTTAACAACAAATGGTGTGAATTGGTCCACCAGTGCATTTCGACTACAACTTTGTCTGTTTTGATTAACGGTTTGCCAATTAAATATTTTAAACCCACTAGGGGATTGAGACAAGGAGATCCAATCTCCTCATATCTCTTTCTATTCTGTATAGAAGCTTTGTCTAGAACAATACAGAATGCTAAAAATCTGAGTTTGATAAAAGGTATTAAATTGGTTCATAAGGCGCCTTCTCTAAGCCACCTGCTTTTCACAGATGACTGCCTAGTTTTCTGCAAGGTAAGTGAAACCACTTGTAAAAACTTAGTCAATTTGTTTAATGATTTCAGTTTGGCATTAGGCCAAATGATTAACATGAGTAAGTCTGGAGTGTTCTTTAGTAAAAAGAAGGAAACCAGCATCCGATGAAGGGTTAAAGAAATTTTAGGAGTAACATCTATACCCCTAACTGACAAGTACTTAGGTTCACCATTGTTTACAAATATGTTTAAAATACAGTGCTTTGAACCATTAATTGAAAACTTGAAAACTAGAATGATGGGATGGAATGATATCAATTTAAATAACGCGGGGAAAACTCTCATGATAAAAAATGTGGCTTCGTCTGTTTACTTGTATTAAATGAATTGTTTTAAATTATCTTTTAAAAAATGTGACCAAATAACAAAAATGCAGAGAAACTATTGGTGGGGAAAAAATGATAAAGGGCTAAATAAAAATGGGAAAAAAGTATCTGCCTCAAAAATTGGACATCTATATGTAAAACTCTTGAAGAAGGAGGCCTAGGAATAAAGAATGTAAAAAAAATTTAACATAGCCATGATAGATAGAATGGGATGGAATCTAAATCAAAAGCATGACCCTCTTTGTGCCACTATTATGAAAGCTAAATATTACCTTGACTATGATCTTCTTCATATAAATAGTAAACCAAACGAAAACGATAGTTGGATCTAGAAAGGGTTACTAACAGGAATAAATCATATAAAGAAGTGTTGCTTATGGGAACTAGGAAACGGAAGAGATATTGATATCTGGGAGGATAGCTGGATCCTGGATATTAAACCACCTCTTCATAGAAACTTTCCTGCTACTGAAGGGCTTATAAAAGTCAGTGATCTAATAACAGACAACAAAACATGGGACCTAAGTAAACTTGTAAAATGCTTTGATAGACATATAGTCAAAAAAGTTAGGAAGATTAAAATACCAACTGAAGAAAAAATAGATGCCCCAAGATGGATTCTAAACAAAAAAGTATGTTTTCTATAAATCTTTATACAATCATATCAATTCCAATGGAAATGGTGAGTCTAAGTGGAGTAGAATATGTACAATGAAGGCACCCCCAGCTATAAAAAAATTTATTTGGAAGACAACACACTCAATCCTCCCTAACAGCATGAGAGTTGTAGTTGTCCTCCCTGATATTGATACCAAGTATAAGACTCAAAAGCTGCTTTGACTGCTTTCAAGAGTAATAATCTACCATGGTGCATGATCCCAAGGTTGAATAAAGTAAGTGATAAATTGCTGAATACTGAATTTGATCATGGTTATAGATAAATAAACAATACAACAGATAAACTTGCCAAAGAAGGGAGTACAATAAGCAAGGGTAATGTGAAAATATACAATGATTGTACTGCATTTACATTAGAATCTCCATATAAGACCTATTATAGGTTTTTTTAGTTTCTTTTGGGTTTGCAATTGGCGTTAATGGCTTTGGTTGTAATTTGGTGGTAATCATTGTTAATAAAAATTTTAATTAATTGAGCAAAAAAAAGATACTAAATGTAAGTTATGTAACGTAAACGAAGAAAATTTGAATCACTTATTTATGCACTGTAACTATGCAACACATGTATGGATGCACTTTATATTTGATATGAATTATGTTAGAAATGATACAACAAGCTTTCATGATTGGCTTTCTAACTGTCTCGAAAACACTGAGGTGGGAACTTATGAAATAGAATGGAATGTTATGTGTAGTATTATAATATGGTTAATATGGAAAACAAGGTGTGATGTGGTTTTTAAAGAGAAAAATCAGAGCAGTGTTACAACTGCTAATAAGATCATTAGATACATAAATAGTTACAAAACTGTGAACAAGCATGGTCACAACATAATGGAAGACCTTTACTATAACTTTGTGAATGATGTTGTTTTGCAGATTAAAAAGTATCCTGAAGAGAACATAAAAAATGACATGGCACTGAAAATTCTTATTGCCTTGCATATCTCAAACTCAAAAACAAGTATTGGACTAATTTTGGCGGATCATACAGGTACAGTCAGAGAAGCTAGAGGACTCTCTACTAACAGTACAACAATAGAAGAACTGGAACAAGAGGGAGCTGAAGAAGCTTTCCAATGGGCAACACGATGGAGTGGACACAAAATTTCTTTCAAAAGTGATTCGGAACCAACTCTAATGCTGCTGGTGGGAATGTATGCGGAAGCCAGAAGACAAAGATACCAAATTAGTGAAGATTTTGGAAACAACAAGAAATTTGAAATGAACTTTCTAGCAAAAGACTTTAGTTTGGTTAAGAAAGAAGAAGTAATGTGGACAGTAAAACTATCTTCTTCTTTTTTGTAACAAGTATGACATTGCTAGACTTTAGTTTGGTTAAGAAAGAAGAAGTAATGTGTACAGTATTTTTTTTTGGTTTTTGTAACAAGTATGACATCAAGCATAGTTGGCCTGATTATGACTTATGGACTTTACTTAACTGTTTGAATACTCAACAATGGAACCAAAATGATATGAATATCAGAAACTCTATGTATGGAATTTCAAGTACAATTAATGTAACTTATTAAGGTGTTTATCCCTCTTTTATCAAAAAAGCAGAAAACAAAAAAAACTGGTCAACCGAGTCGCAGACGATTCAACTAGACAATAGCACATCCAAATTAAACGGTGTTTGTGGTCCGTCCAAAAATCAACAAGAACATTCTCCGCTATAGTTAACCTAAAACAAAATCAAAGGGTAATTATCCTCCCCCTAAATCTATTTATGGTATCATGATTATCTGTATTTTATATTGATTTAAGGATACAAATGTTATTACTAATAATTTGTTATATTCTCCTAACGTGTACAATAATTGCATGCATCATTGCACGTCGTCTCTATGAATTGATTAATTAATGACAACTTCAAATCCCATGTCAATGATGTCGTACTATATAATACAATTCCAACAACTAAAACCATATGATTAAAGACAAAATGAGATTAGTATTATATTAGGCGATGGGGGCATTTTCTTTTTCAAGAAATGACATCAAAGAAGCAAGAAAAAGAGAGGAAGTCCTTCAACCTGAAAAAGCAAAATGATTAAAGGAAAAGACTTCCGTTGAAGTTCGCAAAAGAAGAAAATGACATTTCATTCGATTAAAGTTTTTTTTTTCATAAAATTAATTAAAATGACTAAAATCAACAATTTCTTTGTGAAAAGAACATTTATATTTTGATATATAAAAAGCCTTTGAAGGTCTGATTACGTTAAGTTGGTGGGTAGCCTGTCAACAAGATGGGCACCAACACCCAGTTTCATCCTATCCAAAATGAACAAAAATGTAAAAATAGCCGGGATGTAAACAGTTTCATCCTATCCATTTTCAAATATATTTTTTTATTTTTAATTTACATCACCATGCATCCAGTTTCATCTTTGCTATTTTTTTGGTCTCCATTTCACCCATATTAATTTTTACTCGTCCATTTGAACCGTGTTTTAAAAATATTTGGACAAATAACCCATTTTCGATTATTTATTTTTTTAGTGGAACTCAAAAGTAAAATGAGAGATGCCATGTTGTATCTTGGACGTGATATGTTTTTTTTTTCTTTTTCGTAAAGACAGTTGTGCGTGAAGACAGTTGCCCACACTTGTTAACTGGTTTCTACATTCTTCGATAACATAATTTTCACAATGATTTATATAAAACTTGCTCCAAAACAGCGAGTTGAAGGAACAACCTTGCACGCTTCTGATCCACACAAACAACTGTTTTTGGTTGTAATTTTCCGCAGTAGGTATCTTTGTTTGTTTTCTTGCTTCTTGTCGTAGACATATTTTTCTTGTCACCATTATTTTAAATAAAGTCAAATTCATCCGTTAAGATTCATCCATAAAAAACAAATAAGGAATTAACAGCTATTTTTCTAAATTCTAGTGACAACCCGATCACCACTATCTCTTTCTTTCCCAAAACATCATCTTCTTCCTTGACCTTTTTCTCATTTGTCTTCATTTTGTTGAATTCTATGGACATGTTTAAAGATAGGATATGCTAATTACAAACTAGAATGTCAATCCTACTAGTTGACACTAGTATTAGATAGATGTCTGGAAAATGACCAAGTAGTTTGACAATCACCTCACAAATTGGAGGTCCAAAGTTCAATTTTTCCGGATGGGGATATCCCTGATCTTAACCTCTTATAGAGATTATTCAGGTGTTTTAAGAGGTCTGGATATTCTAGCGTGTCAAAAAAAGAAAAGAATTTTTTTTTTAAAGGGTTGTTCAAGGTTTTAATTCCGTTCGGAGATTAGTCAGGTGTTCTAAGAGGTTTGGATATTCTTACTTACTTATCAAAAAAAAAAAAAAAAAAAATACACAAAATTAGTCAATTAATCTAATAACGATAATTCATGGGTGAAAAAGACATAAAAAATTTGATACTATTTAAATGGACGAGAATGTAAAAATAGCTAGGATGTAAAAATAGCTAGGATGTAAACAGTTTCATCCTACCCATTTTCAAATATTTTTCTTATTTTTAATTTACACAAGGATGCATCTAGTTTCACCCTCGTTATTTTTTAAGTTTAATCCAGGATGAATTCAGATTCATTCATGCTATTTTTTTTTTGTCCATTTCACTCATACTAATTTTTACTCGTCTATTAGAACCATGTTTTAAAAATATTTGGACAATTGACCTAATTTCTCAAAAAAAAATAAAAAAAAATCTGTTAGATAAATAACACATTTGTAAGCTCAGATAAGACCTAGATAATCAAGCTTGGTAAAGGGGCGGCATGTTTTGGTAGAGGGGCGGCATGTGTGATACCAATGTCCCACATATTGGTTAGGGGGTGTCCTATAGGGGTGTAGATTGACTAGATTACCCTTTCACCTTAAATTAACCAAAATCAAATCAATTTTTTTAATTAACCAAAATCAAATCAATTAACCAAAATCAAATCAGTTTTTTTCTTCATCTTCTCTTCTCCTCCATCAACCCTAACCTCCATTAAAATCGAAAATGTCATCGTCTTCCATTAATCGGGGATTTGAAAAATGTTTGGAAAAACCCAGTTAGGGTTTAGTTTATCGTGTTGGATTTAAGTTAATTTTGTATTAAAAATTAGGGTTTTGAATGAAAATTGAAATTGAAATTTCTGGGTTTATGCTAGTTACGGTTGGTAATAACTCAAATACGCACCGTAACTGTAGATTGGGTTGATGTTACGGTTGGTTTAAACTCTAATACCAACCGTAAGTTCTTAGTTTTGAGAATATGTTCGATTCGGTTTTTATTTGCATCATATTTATCAACCGTAATTGAGTTACGGTTTGAAACTCAATTAAACTAACCAACCGTAAATCATCCGAATGTTAACAACTTATCAAATAGTTATGTACGGTTCAAAAGTTAAGATGACTTACCAACCGTAGGTTAATTCTGTTGGTTTCGATTCATTAGTTACCAACCGTAGGTTAGTTACGATTGGTTTATAATCATTAGTTACCAACCGTATTGAACTTAGCTCCATACACAGACTCATTTGAAAATGGTATTCCTAGCCTCATGACACGATATCAAGATACAGGCAACGGTGTCAAGAAGAGAAATGGTATGCCTAAAGTTTGGTTGAAACTAAATGTCCACCTACTTGTTAGTTTGCAGGGCCACTTTTTGATTCTTCTACGGTTGGTATTAGTTACCCAAATTACTTTAACCGTAAGTTCCTACGGTTAAGGGAACAAATTATACCAACCGTGAATCGGGTTTTTTCTGGGTTTTCCCAACATGTAGTTCTGATTGGTAACGAGCTCCATTCCAACCGTATGTTCTTGAAATTTTGGGTTTTCCCAAAATTGAACCGGTTCTGATTGGTAATTGATACATTACGTCAGTAATATATAATTCTGTTATTAACGAGCTCAATTCAACCAGTATGTTCTTCTGAAATTTTAAAAAATTTGATTTGTTACGTACTTTAGAAGTATACCTAGTCATTTTTTAATGCTGGGTTCTTCACTTTGTTGGTTAATTTCTTCAATTGGTTGAGATTGACCTTCACAAATATCACAAAAGTTTCTTTTTTCTTCTCTAATTTTTTTCTTCTTAATAACCTATTTTAGAGTTATGAATCATATGATAAGTAACATTAATCTTGATTATCAACACTAATCTTGATTATCAACAATAAGGGCTAATTAGTCATTTCCAGATTTTATTTGATAAGGGACACTTGAAAATTACTTGTAATGACCTTTTTGTCTTATTAGGGTGCCGCCACTCTACCAAAACATGCCGCCCCTTTACCAAGCTTGTAGATAATACAAGAGGCATTTTGATAATATTTACTAGTTAATAACTAGGACAAGGTACACCAATACTAAAAAGAAATACAGTTTGTTGATCTCGTTTAAAACTTTAATCAACATTTCGTTACAATATACGTTGGAGTTTGATGTTCAAAACATAAAACGCATAATTAGCCCAGTCGGAGGAATGAAACAAAAACAACGTGGTCCTGGGTCCTGAAGACAAAAAAGCAAAAGGATTAGCACGTTGTTTCAGGCGCGACAAGAATTCTGTGTGTCTACTGTACATTCTTTTGATTATCCTCTCTTCTTTTCTTTCAGCACCTACTTTTTCCCGGGAACTAAGTCCCAGATTTGGCCGATTATACCGCTGACAAACAAACGACAACCTATATATATCATCGGCACCGTTCATTTTTTCAAGTACTCTTTTTATTTGCGGCTTTCCGTAAACAACGCAGAAAATAGAATCTTGACTGTCTGTCTGTCACGATTGTTTGGCTTTCAAATATCTTACTACACCTTGGTGTTGGGTTCAAGCTTAAATAAAATATAGTTTACCTCAACGGCTTTCATTTTGGTGGCATGAAAATTACAAGGCCAAGCCAATATCATGTACGTAGTAAAATGGTAAAATTATTAGGCCAAGCCAATATCGTCCGCACCATATTTTTTATCAACTTAAAAAAAAAAATACCAAAAGTCAAAAAGCAAACCAAATAATTTCACCCAACAGTGAACGCCGATAATTACCACTGTATCAAAACAAAGCAACAAAATCAGAAGTAGTTCAAGTTGATCAGCATCTTTGTTTTCATTTTTACAACCAAACACCCATAAAGAATATGTCAACGCCGCCATTATTAAACACCTATTTTCATTTCCAGTCACACTTTACTCACACCTCCCCACAAACACAGCTAATTTCATTCATATAGTCTCCCCATCCATCGTCAAAGAGCGCCTCCCAACATTCATCATAGAATAAATATAACTGTCTGCACAAACTAACGTGCGCCATGGGCGACGGCGACAACAGCGACTCCGACGACAGAGTCACGGTGGCTAGGAAATTCCGATTGCTCGTCGAGAAAGCAGATCGGAAATTCGTTCGAGTTCGGGATATACCAATAAACCCTAATAAATTCCCAAACCATTACTACCGTAAGGTATTCAAAGTGTATACACAGTTATGGAGATTCCAACAGGAGAATCGGGCGAAACTGGTTGAATCGGGTTTACAGAGATGGGAGATTGGTGAAATCGCGTCGAGAATCGGACAGCTTTACTTTAATCAGTATATGAGGAGTAGCGAGACGAGGTTTTTGTTAGAGTGTTATGTTTTTTATGAAGCTATTTTGAATAGAGCTTATTTTGATGATCAGAGTAAAGGAGTGATGAAGAAGAAGGATTTGAGTTTGAAGTATAAGGAATTGAGGTTTTTTGCTAGGTATTTAGTTGTTGCTTTGATTTTGAATCGGGTGGATACTGTTAAGCTTCTTGTTGAGAGGTTTAAGGCTCTTGTTGATGACTGCAAATCTACTTTCAAGGTAAATTCTTCTTCTCCTTCTTCTTTGAATTTGTGTAAATTCTTTTTTGTTGTTTTTTTTTCATTTTCAGATGTTTGTACTTTGTTTCATAATTACATAACTAGTTGTGAAATTTGATTGAGAATTTGGGGGAGTTTGGAATTGGGAATTTGGTGACCATTAAAGGTTGAATTTGGGGTTAAATTGTTCAATTTGTGTTTGGGTTGTATGTTTTGTAGAATTAGATTGATTATGATTAATTTTTTATTACTGAAATTTGCTGACGGTAGACGAAATGTAAGAAGCAGAGGTATATATCTGTTAAGTAATTTTGGTTTTCGTGGATTGATTAATAGTGAACTTGTTGATTAGGTTTATAAATTTGTTAATGGATGAATTTGCGAAATTGGAGATTTTGTGAACTTCACTTACTATTTAGCTGAGATGTATAATGCCATGTGAGTCTGGCCCCGTGTTTACTGCAGTCTGCAGAGTTCGTATAACCATTTATATTTGTTTCGTTCCTCCAGTGTGAAGTATTTGATTTAAATTGTGTCTCTTAGTAACGATGTTTTTTCTTCCAGGAGACTAATTTCAGAGAATGGAAACTAGTGTTGCAAGAAATTGTCCGCTTTTTGAAGGTTGATACAACTTTTATGGATGTCAAGCCTTTGAGATACTGTGCTAAATTTGACACTTATCCAGCCTCACTATCACATGTTGCTCGTTTTCATGCAAAGAGGGTTCTAAAGTTGAACGATGCATTATTGACGAGTTATCATCGTAATGAGGTACTAATTTATGCTTACACTGAATGCTATCAAGAAAAGAAAAACAGTTGATTGTATCTGCTTTTGTATGGCAGAAACATTTCGTTTGTGCCATAGAAAGGTTAACCGTTAACATTACATTTTCTACTTTCAGGTGAAGTTTACAGAACTTACCCTTGACACTTTCAGAATGCTGCAATGTTTAGAGTGGGAGCCTAGTGGAGCTTTTTTTCAAATGCGTACAACAGAACCAGACAATCATGTTAACTCAAATGGTCATACTGAAGCCTCTGGTCTGATAGACATAAATCTTGCTATGGACATGACTGATCCAACTTTGCCATTGAATCCAAGGAAGGCAATTCTTTATCGCCCTACAGCAACACATCTGGTCTCGGTATGTTTCGCAAAACTTAGATTTCTGGTTGATGGGTTTGTGCCCACAGCGTGCTTTCTGTGAGACATCAATATTTTACTTCACCTCCTCATTGAACAGTTTGAACTTCCAATAGGAATCCCCGGGACTTGGGGATTCCCTCCATATAATTCACCCATTTCACTGAAAGGCTGAATCAATTTGTGTGATAGGATATCAAGTTTAAGATTTATTTCTAGTTTTCCACTTATCCGAAACAAACCCAAAGCGTTTTCTTCTTATGAAACACATTTCTGAACATATATCAATCTTGAAAGTAATCATCGTGTTATATATCGCATCATTTTACTTGGAAATAGCAAACAAAACAAACATCTATTTTATTTCTTCTGAGATTTCAGTTCTTATTGGAGTTCATTCTAAGATTTGATGCTGTATGGGCAGGTCATTGCGACAATTTGCGAGGAGCTACCTCCAGATAGTGTTTTTCTAATTTACATATCAGCCTCAGGTTTGTTTTTCTTTCTCAGTATCCAATTTCACAAGCTCTTAAAGTATTCGAGCAAGTTTTGATGACATACTTGGATGAGCTTCTTGTAGGAAAAACTGGAAAAACTACTAGTTCTCACATTCAGACTGTTGGAGCTTCAAGAAACTCGCTAAACAACAAAGTTGACTCTCAGTCCTTCCGTGGAAGTGATGAGGGAGACTCCTATGACTCTGGTGAAGATTACCTGTGGTTAGGTCCTAAAGGAAGTGCTGGTATGATTCCTATACTGTGTGTATGATTTCTTTTCAGAACACGAAGTGCTTGGCTTTGAGGATTTTCCCATATTTTTGTCTGGGTCACACTAAGAATAGAAATTCCAAGATGAAATTTAATTATTGAAGCTACATGTCTCATGTTCTCGCTTTTAACCGTCTCTAATGAAGATGAATTTTATTTTTCAGGTTCAAACAACCTCTACCCTGGTGATTTAATTCCATTTACTCGGCGGCCACTTTTTTTAATAGTGGATAGTGATAATAGCCATGCATTCAAGGCAGGTTTGTTAGAACTTATTTATTACTTTTTAGACTAGTTCGGCTGATTTTACATGTTGATACATTATAAGCTTTAATAGGTTTTCTGAGTTTTGCAAAATCAAACTTGATTTCCTTTCTATGCATCCATTTGTACTTCATCTTCTATTGCCTTATTGAAGATGTTATCATGTTTTTCGCGCATAATCTCTCATCTAATAGAGCTGCTTGGGAGGGATTGGTGATTTGATTCTTGAAACTCTTAGTATTATCATGTTGTTACGAGTAAACATGAGTTTACAATTTGAAATGCCCCTTGATCTGAAAGTCATGGCTACTACTGTCCCAGTCACTGGGGAAAAACTAGGGAAACAAAAGAGGGAGATAAATGAGTTCGCTAGGCAAAATGTCTTACTTCAAAGATTTCGATCACGACTTCTTAAGATTTCGATCACATTCCTAATCCATTTTCCACGAAGATAGTGTTTTCAAGGATTCTGAAAATCATAGAATTAATTAAGAAATATGTAAATAGCGAACCTTACAGATACGACCTTTTCATTTATCTTGGTAATCATTTTCCAGGCTCTACATGGAGCAGAACGGGGAGAAACAGAACATTTTGGGGGAGACCCTTGAAAAAATGGGAGTCAGCTCTTATTCTTCTTTTGGCTCCCTCGAAAACTCTCAAAAGTTTCTACCCATTATTGTCTCCTGTTAGATCTGGTTCATCATCTGCTGGTGACCTCTCTCTGCTTTCTCCGAAAATAAAGCTCTGCAAGAGTCAGTTTACATTATTCCCTTTCTGAGGACCGGTAATTTTTTTTTACCCTCCTTTAAAATTGTGGTCAAGCATTCTGCCAATTGGTTGGCCTCTCCTGTTCGGACATTGATAAGGTTAGAGCCTGACCAACTCTCAAAAGTTTCTACCCATTATTGTCTCCTGTTAGATCTGGTGCACTCATGTGTTGTGGCATGTGCGGGTGATTGCAGGAGATCTACAGCCAGGCTGATGAAATACTCTCCTCTGCTTTCTCCGAGTGGGAAATAAAGCTCTGCAAGCCATATAGCCTAGATTTGGTTTGGGCTCAAGTGTTACCCGATCCCTTTCTGAGGAGGCTTATTCTTAGGTAATTTTTTTTTTACCCTTTTGGAATTTTGCATATTAAAATTGTGGTCGCTAACAGGGTACAGGGTACACACGACTGAATATCATTAATTCTGTTTTAACATTGGTAAAAGAATCCAGTCCTGATAGGACATAGGCTATCTTTTTCATATCTGGTTAGGTTCATATAGTGAAGTTCGGTAACACCCTTTTTCTAGTCGGTGAAAGGATAGAAAATGGTCATTATCATGTACTTTAACAAACTGAATTTCCTTAACTATTTCAGATAACTAATTTTACTTCATGTTATCCTTCAGGTTCATATTCTGTCGATCTTCCCTGTACCTATTTTGCCTTCGGGAAGACGGTGAAGAATATCTGCCTGATTGCCTACCCAAGCTTCCTGACGACGTTTCTCCAAGTTCTGAAGCCATGCAGTCTAATATACTTCAACTTGCAGAATGCCTGGGGGTGACCAACCATTTTAACTTTGATATATGCTGATGTGTATTATACTCGAAGATTGTATAGATAAGATCTTGGTCCTCCGGAATCGTGCTTTTCTCGACTCAGTCAATTGATCTTGATTCACGATGCACTTGAAACAAATCTCATTATTCGCTTCACGGAAGGCTCTCCAAATCGGGAACATAATCCAGTGTAACTTGTGAGATGTTTTTAGTTTTTTCTGTAGCAGAGTTATCCCAGGGTCTTTACTCTCCCTCTCTTCTATTCTTATTTTTTTGAGTTTCATGCTAGTTTGCTGGTAGATGGTTAATGTCGAAGCTGTGCAGGGTCTTTGTGGTTGTGAAAGTCCTATATTTATCCGCGTGCTGGTTGTAACAGAATAGAGCTAATTTTATTTATTTTTATGTATACCCCTGTAAAAGAACTCGAGTAATACAGTGAAAAGTAATGATTTTTTTGTTACCCAGTTTTCGCTATCAGATGAAATTCAGTTCCGACATGTTTATGTATCATCACTGGACCAAGTTACCCCTGGCTCCACACAGGTATACTCCACTGGCAGCTGATATTTTCTTTTACCTAGCTTTAATATAACACCTCCAATTAGCGCACCGACGACCCCCATTACGGCTTCATTGAGCAAGACACAAGGATATCCCATCCGCGCAACCAAATTGCACATGGCTCCAGCACCAAAACCTACTGCCATTCGAGTCTGGACATCGTCTTTCCCTCTAATGTTTCCCATAATGAAATGTATGCTGGCATGGGTGCCTAGCACAGCAGCGAACATACGAGCTTCTACCATAGGACTTGCGAATTTAGCCTTGATGGCAAGTGAATGCTTTGGAAAGATATGCGCAGCAATCTGAGCTACGGCTCCGACAATACCACCCAGAGCAGTTCCGTGGATTCCAATGGTAGTAGTAACAACAGTAGCTTGAACAGGGTTATTGTCTCCACCACAGGGTTACTACTGTGGTGGAGACAATATTTTGATCTCCAAGTTGTTTCTTTTTCGGTCATTCATCAACTGTTTCGGCCACCAAGTTGTTTTTGGGCCTCAAAGCCCATTTTGGATCGCTAAACAGCATTAGGGCCATCGGCAAATTTTAGGTCAGGGGAAAAATTATGGGAAGCAAGAGGTTTTAGGACTACGTGGCCAACTGATGTCAGAAAAGGGGGTGTAGCTCATATGGTAGAGCGCTCGCTTCGCATGCGAGAGGCACGGGGTTCGATTCCCCGCACCTCCATCTTTTTGTTTTTTTATTTTGTTTTTTGATTTTCTGTAAGGAGATGTTTTGAACACCACCAGAGCAATCTGATTTTATCAACCGCGTTTTTATGATTATTTTTTCTTCCAAATTTTCTATAAGTAGATGTTTTGAACACCACCAGAGCAATCTGATTTTATGGACCGCGTTTTTATGAATTTTTCTTCTTCCGAATATTACAAAGACAATTTTGATTTCCTTTAAGTAGATTCTTGAACACTACCGGATCCTTCTGCCTTTATGAACCAACTTTCTGTCGCTTATTCCTAAGGTAGATTATCTTTCTACACTTTCTGATTTCAGAACAATATCTCTTTGTAACCTTAATTATAAGATTACATCTAAAATTCTTGTGAACAATTTCAACTTTTTAAGCGACCAATGCCAAACAAGCATATCTCTGACAATGACAGAGTGATTGTTGGACATGAAATTGTTCACACCATGAAGAGAAAGAAAGACTAAATTGGCTTCATGAGCCTTTAACTTGACATATCTAAGGCCTATGATAAGATATAATGGTATATTTCATTAGTGTTTCTGGTTTTGGAGTTATTGTTGCGATCTTGTTTTCCAATGCATAAGAACTACAATTATTTTTATTTTATTAAATTGCTAGCCTTGTAAGACTTATAACCTAGTAGAGGTATCAGGCAGGGAGATCCATCGTCTCCCTTCTTTTGTATGAAATCCTTTTCAAGATTGGTCATTCAAGCTAAAGCCAAACATCTCATCCATGGCACCAAAGTTACCTCAAAAGCGCTAGGGCTAAGATGTGGTCAGGTCACATACTCTAAGTATGTGGCCCCTCTTCTTTTGATTACACGTAATAAAAAATTGGTTTTTAATTAAAACCATATGCTACTTTTTCTTCCTAAAAGTATTAAAACTACCTTTGTCCTAAAAATCACCCCCTCTAAATCCCCTGAAAAGCAAAAAAACTGAAATTTTCCAAGACGTGGCAAAAAAAGAAGAGGGGACACATACTTCTACGATGTGGCCCGACCACATCGTAGATGCTCCGCCTCAAAAGGCTCTAAGTGTCTCATACTCATTATTTGCTGACAACTGCTTAGTTTTTTCGAAGTTCCACACTTTGAGGCTAGCAATACGATGTCTTTGATCAGTGAGTTCAGTGCTTGTTCCGGTCAAGCTATTACTATAGAAACTAGATGCTTATTTAGTAAAAAAAAATCACTCTGAACTTGTTGCCTCTCTCATTAGATTCCTTAAAGTCAAGAAAATTGACCTTAAAGATAAATACTTAGTGACTTTGGAAAAAGAGTCACCAACTGGAAAGGAAAAAAGGTTACTAAAGCTGGTAGATCCTTTATGGTCTAACATGTTCTGAAATCATCTTCAACTTATCACATGAATACATTCTTAATCCCTAATGAGATCATCTGAAAAATTCATATGCAGAAAGTAGAACAATTTCTGTACTCATAAAGTATTAAGGGGGTATTCATTTTATAAATTTGAAAAGATTTATTCATGCTTCACTTTATAAGTTGGCTTGGAATCTTGTTCACTCTTTCAATTGCCTTTATGTCAGGATTCTTAAATGCAAATGTTTCAAAAACACCTATCCATTGTATTACAAGAACTCATATGATTCATCTTATGTTTGGAGGAGCATTTGTATAGGTCTAGACATCATAAAATACAATGCCACTTGGGAGGTTATGAATGGTCAAAACATAGATTTAATGATAACTTCATAGATTTCAACACTAAGAATTGAAAAGTGGATCTTATCAGTTCTTTCTTCACAACTGGTAATACTCCAAACATCTTTAACACTAGGATTCCTCTAGTTGGAGAAGACGAATTTTTTCGACCTCACTCCAATAAAGGTACTTTTATGTCAAGACTTCTTACAAGCTTGTCATATTCATAGCCCATTGAATCCCAGGCTACTTACAAAACCATTTGGAACCTACCGGTTTTACCAAAAGTCCATCTTTTCATATGGAAATTCTTTGAAAATATTCTACCTACCAGGTATTGTTAGAGAATTGCTTGGTCGAACTCATAAGTGTTTCTATCTCAAGCTTGTTGTCAAAACTATATTTTGATTTCTAGTCTAGATTTAGTCAAGTCTTGGATTATGATCGAAAAGTGTAGTTGAGAATCGGATATCATTACGTTCTACCATTTGAAGGCGAAGATCAACAAGAGCTTTGGAGAACTTTAATATCAAAAGGTAAGTGAATATTGAACCACTTATTTCTCAAGTTTTCACTTTTCTATCTATGAGATATTATCGCATGACTAAATTAGACTGTATATGCATAACAAAAATTTCGAGTCAAGTTTATCTTGAATATCGTTCTCGAAATATGACTATCTATGCTTAAGAACATTTGTTCATACTTGATGAATTTAGTTAAGAACAATTTATTGTTCATGGATTAAATTATGATATAGAACATCAACATGTGTCATTGATGTTATTCGTGAATGTTTAATCATTTGAAAACAGCCTAGAACATCAACATGTGTCATTGATGTTATTCGTGAATGTTTCGAATTGATTATTAGATAGATATAGAACTACTATTAATATGGATACATGACAGTATGCATACCAGTTCACATACTAGGAGAACTGTTATAAGTCTAGAGCCATAGTACATGTACCCAGTACACGTACTGTAGATATAGTTCGGCAACGACTTAGTGGTACGCATACCCGGTATCCATACCACAAAAAGTTTGTGACTCGTGAACCAGGAAAGGTACGCATACCCATTATGCAAACCATAAAAGATCTATGAGTTTTTGAACTAGTTTTTGTCTTAAGGTTATCCATACCTGGTACACATACCATGACAAATATATTCACGAACACGTAAAATACATGTGCTTACTCTGTCAAATATTTTCAAATGCAACTGAATTATTTCTCTGAGATAATCGACATTTGAAAAACTCTCTAAAAACACTATCTAGACATTTTGATCATATATGTGACTCAATCAAAGTCTTAAATGGCTATATGAAAATGGTTAAGCATATAGTTCGATTGGGTAGTTTCGTCTAACCTTTCATGAACAGGTCATTATACACGGTTCAGTTATGGTCCATCCTAACCAGAGTGTATATTTTGCTATGTTAATCTCAAGTCAAGCTTTTCATCTAACGTCGATAATTGGTTGCTTGGTTCCAAAGCTATCTTAGCTTAAATCTAAAGCAACCTTGATCTTGAAAGTCTATATAAGGAAAACCTCAAACAAGTGGGATTTTTGAATCCATGACACTATTCTTGTGTGTCCTAGTTGTAAACTATAGTCGTCAGTTCCTTCAAACCCTTTTAGGGTTTAACGACTAAACAGACTTTGCCTAGGGATTCATGAAACCATGCTCATCTATCTTTATCTTGATAGTTCTTGTATCCTTATCTTGGTTTGATTGTTGAGTTTTGCTCCAACATGCAAGATAGATAGAAATCACAAAGTTACTTCGTCTCAGACTTTGTGATTCCACAAATTTTAACTTCTAAGGTGAATAATAATATAGGCTCCTCTTTAGAAGTCATAAGACCGGATTTTGAGGTTTGATAGACTTTGTGTATTGCAATTGATTTCCTATCTCACCTTGATCTTTGATCAGAACGGAAATCACATATAGGCCTATTTGTGGGAGGCAGATTGGTTTTAAAGTCTTCAATTGAGTTGAAGCAATTCTTATGCTATAAAGGACGTTAGCTAAGGGAATCAATTGCGCGGAGTCATGCTGGGATTCAAGAGGCGTATATAGCGCGACTAACAACTGAAGTGGTGTGACGGTTTAGTTCGGTCTGAATTACATTCTAGTCCGAAGTTCTGATAGTAGGCTAGTTTCTATAGCGGCTTAATACAGTTTGGTGTTCAATCAGGACTAGGTCATGAGGTTTTTCTACATTTGCAGTTACCTCGTAAATAAAATTTATGTTGTATGTGTTATTTCTTTTTCCGCATTATATTGTTTATCTTTATAATTGAAATATCATAGGTTGTACGTAAACCAATCAAAATAGATATATACATTCTTGTTTGTTGGAAACGACTTGATTGGTTCATGGATATTAATCTTTGGAATTGTCCAAGTACTCTTACACATAATCAGGTTCACAGACTTGCTTATCTTAACATTTTGATTATGAGAGAAAGAGATATAAGATCTTCATATAATTCCAGATTGAGATTCATTAAGTTAAACTCTCAGAATTCTATTCGAGTTTAGTCCATACAGGTTGCCTAAGAAAAAGTTGGTGGTGTAGTTAATAGGATAAGCTAGAGTTTCAAGAGCAGGCATATCCAGTCAAATAAGTCGTACAATTAGTTTATATCCAATTTAGTCCCATATTGTCTGGGCATCTAATATCCTACTATTTATAATCCCTTAGGGCCTCTCCACTCATTGGCATCTAAGATCATGCAGTTTATAATCCCTTAGGCCTCTCCACTTATTAAAAATTGGTTTTGAGTTGGGTCCCCATATTCTAACATGTTACTTTTATAAGAAATGTGTCAGCTTCAGCTCCTTCAGGTGTCGATGCAGTTGTTTTCCATGATCTAAGTCCATGTTTTGCACCTGCAAAATCTCTAATGATTAGACCCGGGTTTGCAATACCAGTTTCCTTCACAAATGCATCGTCAAAATTAACTTCTAGAGTAGTTTATCCTAGTAAATTGGTTGCTTTATCCTAGAAACATCATTCCCAACAAAAGTTGAATTCCAGTCATTGTAATGTCTTATTATTACATTAGATATACTCCCTGGATTAGGTTGAACATTCTCAAAGACTGGATCACATCAAGCCTTCCACAAAAAGCTAAAATCTAGCGATTAGTCCAAGAACTCCTGTTTGATGGTTTAATTAGTCCAAGTACGAGCCCTTTTTCATCGCCAGTTCTTTTGGTCAAAAATAAGGACGGAACGTGGCGTATGTGCATTGAATACCGCTCTCTCAATAAGGCGACGGTAAAAGATAAGTTTCCAATTCCTGTTATTGATGAACTCCTTGATGAACTGCATGGGGCTTGCTATTTTTCTAAATTGGATTTACGTTCGGACTATTACCAGATTCACATGGTTGAGGAAGACATACTTAAAACTTCTTTTCGCACTCATGGTGGCCACTATGAATTTTTGGATCTTTCGACCTCATTTGCGAAAATTTATTCTAGTGTGTTTTCGATGATATTTTAGTTTATAGCCGGACGTGGGAGGATCACTTGAATCATCTGAAGATTGTTTTTCAAATTTTATTAGACAACCAACTGGCGGTGAAGTTAAGTAAGTGCTCGTTTGGTAGAGAGGAAAACGAATATCTAGGGCATATTATCATTGTCAATGGAGCTGCTGCAGATCCTTCCAAAATCGAAAGTATGTTGAATTGGCCAAAACCGAAGACAGTTAAAGGACTTCGTGAATTTTTGGGGTTAACTGGGTATTACCAAAAATTCGTAAAAAACTATGGTAGCATATCATACCCTCTTACCCAGATGTTAAAGAGAGACAACTTCAACTGGACCGAGGAAACAGACAATACATTTGAATCCTTAAAGGAGGCTACGACAACAACACCGGTGTTAGCACTCCCTAATTTCGATTAGAATTTTGTCATTGAAACGGATGCCAGTGGACATGAAATTGGAGCAGTATTGATGCAGAGTCGAAAACCCATTGCATACACAAGTAAGGTCTTAACACCCCGCTATATCGTCTTATCGACTTATGAAAAAGAATTGCTTGCAGTGGTACATGCAGTAACCAAATGGCAACCACCATATTTACTTGGTAGGCGTTTTACCATTTACACAGATCAACAAAGTTTAAAATATTTTTTAGAAGCTAAAGCAACTATCCCCTCACAACAAAAGTGGTTGGCAAAGTTAATGGGTTACGATTATGTAATTAAGTATAAAAGCGGAATGCAAAATAGGGTAGTTGATGCTTTATCAATTAGGATGCATGGTATTCTAGAAATTTATGCCATTACATATGCCAGTTGTACTTAGATGGATGACTTGAAGAAGGAATTGATAGAGGATCCATGGTTGCGGGAACAAATGGCAAAGATACAACAGACGACTTTCAGTGCTAAGAATTATTCAGTGGAAGATGGGTTACTTAAATACCATCAACAGTGGATTTTGAATCCCAAATCACACTAGAAAGAGTTGTTATTACAGGAATTTAATTTGTCTCCTGCAGCTGGACATTCGGTGTACTTGAAAACAGTAAAGAGACCCTCAAATTGTTTTATTGGCAAGGGAAGAGGAAAGATGTTAAAGCCTATATAGCACATTGTGATATATGTCAAAAGAACAAGTATGAGACAATGTCGTCGGCGGGATTAATGCATCCATTACCTATTCCCGAGACTATTTGGGTAAACATATCCATGGATTTTATTGAAGGATTACCAAATATGCACATTTCATGGCGTTAAAACATCACTACACAACAACGTCAGTAGCAAGGGTTTTCTTGGAGTCTGTTGTGAAGTTGCATGGATTCCCACAATTGATTGTCTCAGATCCCTAGTGGAAAATGGGGTATCTTTGACCCACATAAGAGACCCTTGTTGACCGTAGCCGACACATTGACCATAGATAGCGGTCTCTGATTTGGTAAAAACACAGAAAAATTCTGGGAGCCTAATAAGCCGTCTCTGAATTAAAAAAAATATTTAATATATTGCCATCATAAAACTACCGATTCAACCACCCTTGGCCTCCGATTCAGATTTGGGTACCGATTCTGGGCCCTACAATTTCTATGGTCACGATTTGGTAGACTGAAAAGAACGGCTGGATTATAACAATCCTTTCTTCGTTTATATCGATGTGTCGGTACTCATCTCCATCTCTTCATCTTTCATTATCTTATTTATTATCTCTCTCATACCTCTTCACTAGCTCACAGCGAACTCATCTCCATCATTCTTTTACTTGTTCTGTTTTTTTTTCTATGTAAGTTTAAAAATTTTCTCTCTATCGGCCTCCATCTTCTTCTTCTTCAAAGAATCTGTTTCATCGATTTTTTCTTCTCGATCCAGATTGGGGTGGTAATTTTTACTTGTAGATTGGGTAGAAGGTGGTGGTAGCTAATATCTCTGTCTTTCTCTCCATCCCCCCGTATACACCTCTTTCCCTGTAAGTCATCTCTTCTCCCATAATCCTTCAAATGTTTTTAATTTTTTGTGATTTTTTTTTAGATCTTATTTTGATTTATGAAGTTGGATTCATAGATTTGAGGCTGTGATAATAGTAGATCTATGCGATTTTGAATCGATTGATTTTATCTAGAGTATTGATTTGAATACAGGTGATTGTTTGGATTTAGATCTATATTATTGTATTTTTGAATGATTTTTGAATATATGTAGATTAGAGATTTGAATCCAGGTAATTCATGATTTGTGATTGATTTGAAAACAATGTTGTGTGTTGGTTTGGGGTAATTGGATTGGATTTTTGATATTTGTTTGTGTTGTGTGTTGATTTGATGCAGACAAAGATGGGGCTGTCGTTCACCAACTTGGGTGAAAATCCTATATTAATTGTTATCCTATGTTCTGTTTGTTTAAGAATAAACTTGATTTGGTTGAATCTTCACTTTAATGTCCATTTCCATTACTGGGTTCCTCTCAATGGTCGTAAACTGATGCCTTTTAATTTATCATTGTTTTAAAATTAGTCTTTGCCTTGCAAACTGTTGTTGTTCTCTATAACTTCTACTGGATAATTTAAGGACTTCAACCCATTGAATTTCCTATGCTACCATCTTGATTTATTCCACCTCTGTGTTTATGCAATTCAGTATAATCTCTATGATGCATTATAAATTGGACTTGTTGAGTTTTAAGACGACTAATGGCGTGTAGCAAATTGAATGATTTTTCTGCTGCTACGAAATGTAAATTTGCTGCATCCTTTATTGTCAGTTCTCTTTTTATGAAATGGCTTAATGGGAAGCTAGACAAATCTACTATTAGGACTGTCAGGCCTTAATTGGTACCCCATTTACGGATGACAACCCGGAAGACCGTTTGTAGAGTGACTTATCTTTATTTGCAGCATTGAAATTTTTGGCTATCGACTGATTACTTCAAGTCTTACATTTCGTGAATTGTTTGCTGCTGCTCTTGCATATGCCTTAACATTTTTACGCAAACATTTCGTGTTAAAGAATGCTGCGTTGTCTTTAATTGCCCATTTTATGGATAAAGTTATTAATACATTGATCATCTTGGGTTCAAGAAAAAGTGTATGCATATTTTCCACCACTAATCTAGTTAATCTTATTATGTGTATCATTCTCTTGAATTTACGTCTTCCTCTTAGCTTTTCTAAATGTATTTGATTGTTTTAGTTCAATCTTTAGTTATGGAATTTGGTCCAGCTAATGATAGTGGATTTTGTTTTTGGGAACGTACATTCTCCCTCCCAATTTTGTTTAGTGATTAAGTAGTGCTAGTGGTGGGAGTTTTGTTAAGATTTTTTTTTATCAACCCGTTAGAGGGTAAATTTGCTGTCTGTTACAATTTGTGTTCTAATTTTTTTTTTAATCTTTTATGAATACTATTATCTTAATTAGTGTTTTTTAATTTATCTTTTATGAATACTATTATCTTAAAATTTTTTTTTATCTTTTATGAATACTCTCACTCTGATGCATTCTGATTTCTAATTTCTTATTATTACCACTAGTTAAGCCATATTCATGAGGGGAATTGCTTGTGAAAGTGTCTTTTTCTTCCCCTGTGATGTTGTTACTTACAACAAAAAAAACATGAGTTTCCAAAGGATACACAACCCATTTCTTTGTATCTGCCGTCGATTTCCCTGAAGCTCTTGTTTTGTTTCAATCTTCTCCTTTCGTAGCCATGGTTGTGCGATGACTTTCCTGCAGTCTGTGGCCAATATTGCATGTCTTCATAGTCATCTTCACCCCTAGCTAATATTACTAGTTGTTAAGTTGCATATGCTTCTACTGGAGGGCAGTTTGAAGTCCAGCTCATTGATTGAATTCCGTAACATATTACATAACTTTCTTTTAGCACAACTATCATCTATAGTAACTTATTTTGCTCTACCTTATATGTTGAACTAAGGGAAGTTGTTGATTTGCTTTGCAGGAACGATGTTCTTTGTCATATGTGAACCAGGGACAGCACATGGATGCTTTACTTGATATCATTTATGAAGTATTGGATAAGTTCACCGTCATCGGAGGAGCTTATCGTTTTTTTTTTTTTAGCTTATTGTCTATTAGTTTAGTATCTTGTTGTTAGAACTTACTAGCTAGTTTGGACATGTATTGTCTTGATCCATATTTTCATTTTTTTTTTGTGTAATTTTAAACCCAATGGATAAAATGAATGAATGTGGAATTCTCAAGTTTGAGTTTAAATTTGAGTTCCATTTGACTGGACTTTGACTTGAGTTCCATTTGACTGGACTTTGACTTGAGTTCCATTTGACTGGACTTTGACTTGAGTTCCATTTGATGCAGTCAGATTATTTCAGATTTATCCATTCAGGCGTTTCAACAAATCTGAATCTATATTTTTTTTATATTATAATTTAAATCTACGACCGATATAATGTGTCAGCATATAGAGACGGTTAAAATCGGTCGTTATTCAGAGACCCACGGCTTATGGTCATACACAAAAAAAGACGCTTTATCAGCGACCCCTTCAGATACGGTTAATACAGGTCGTTTAACTCGGATATAAGACGTGTCCTGGCGGTCGCGGAACTTCTATTTTCCACTAGTGGATCGAGATGTTGTGTTCACTAGTAGGTTCTGGCAGGAGTTGTTTCTACTACAAGGTACCGAACTGAGAATAAGCTCTTATTATCACCCCCAGATGGACGGACAAACAGAAGTGGTGAACAGATGCCTAGAGTCTTATTTGCATGGCTTTGTTGGGGAAAAACCTAAGAGTTGGACTGCATGGCTTCACTGGGCAGAATATTGGTATAACACAACGTACCACACATCTTTCAGGATGACTCCTTTTGAGGAATTATATGGGATACCTCCTCCCATCATGCACAACTACATCCCAGGAGAGGAAAGAAGTACGCCTGTTGAAGAAGCATTGAATCGACGCGACCAAATATTTCTATCACTCAAGGAGAATATGACTGTAGACCAGAATAGAATAAATCAAACAGCGGACGCCAGGCGTACTGAACGAGAATTTCAGGTTTGGGATTCTGTATATCTGAAGCTAAAACCTTACCATCAATAGTCTACAGCTCGCAGAGGTAATCAGAAACTTGCACTAAAATTTTATGGACCATTTAAAGTGCTCCAAAGGATTGGCAAGGTGGCTTATGATGGAATTACCAAGTGATTCACGAATACACCCAGTGTTTAATGTCTCTTATCTCAAGCAAGCATTATCTCCTAATGTGAAGATTCATAGTGAATTACCAGAGCCAACATGTGACGATGAAGTCGAGATGGTTACATCGTTGCTATGCCTTGAGGACAAGGAAAATTCAAAGGAGGATGGAATGATAGAATCAGATTCTTTCATTGAGAAACAATACTCTCATGCTGCAACCTAAAATCATGTCATGAGAGGAAAGACATGTGTTTGATACTTAGAAGTTCAGTAGATTTAAATTCTGGTCTTTGAGTTGATTTAGGACTCCTTGAAGGTTTTCTCGAAAGAGTTTTTTATCCCCGAGGAGTTCAATCGTTTTTTCTGTAAGTTAGAAGTTCTACTTGGATTAATTTTTGTTTCTTAGAGTCTATATAATGAGTCGTCAGGTCCTGCTATTATCTTATCGAAAAACCAAGTTTATTTTGTTAATCAGTTCTTTTTGTTATTGTCTGCAATCAACTTCGCTTCTGCTGGACGTGATAAGAACTTGTTTCTTATCAGATTCATAGTTTTACCTTTCCAGTTTTCAGTCTAGTGCCAAAAGATTGAATAAGTAGACTAAAATCTTTGGTCTTATTTCTGCCTATTAACAAAGTTACACCAAGATATTTATCTGTATATTTCATTTCAATCATATTAAGCTCCTTAGCAAGAATCTTTCTATCACTTGGATTAATATTGTGACTAAAATAGACATTGGACTTATCTAGATTCAACATCTGACCAGAAACACTACCAAAATACTCAAGAACACTCATAATGCCAGCTATATTATGCATATCGTCTTTAGTGAAGATAAGGATATCATCAACAAACATAAGATGTGTAATACCTGAAGCATTCTTGGATGCTTTAACACCTGAAATTAATTGGTTAGCCTCAGCATTTAAAAGTAGTCTAGACAAGAATTTCATACAAAGAATGAAAAAATAGGGTGATAAAGGATCACCCTGTCTAAGACCTCTAGAAGGAGAGTAACTTTGAGTAGGAGATCCATTCAGCAACACATAAATATTCCCAAGTCGTTTGCCCATGTTACTGCTATAAGAACTGCTTCAGCTCCTTCATGTGTCAATGCAGTTGTTTTCCATGATCTAAGTCCATGTGGTGCACCTGCAAAATCTCTAATGATTAGACCCAGGCTTGCAATACCAGTTTCCTTCACAAATGCAGCATCAAAATTAACTTTTAGAGTATTTTCTTCTTGTAGCTTCCAGTAAATTGGTTGCTTTATCCTAGAAACATCATTCCCAACAAAAGTTGAATTCCAGTCATTGTAATGTCTTATTATTACATTAGATATACTCCCTGGATTAGGTTGAACATTCTCAAAGACTGGATCACATCAAGCCTTCCACAAATGCCGTAAAATCACTTCTGCTGGTCATTTTCCCTGTAAGATATTTTGCATATTAACATTACTAATAGCTGCAAAAGAATTAACAATCCAGATATCAAAATCACCGTTTGGTATGAAGGATGTTATGTTACTATCACACATGTTCCAAACCTTTTTTAGAGATCCTGCACTCAAAGAATAAGTGCTGCATATAGGACTTGAGTGATACCAAATGCAATTTGGGTTCCATAATTCCACCTAAAACTTTGGGATTTGTTTCTTGTACTGCCGACATTTGACTCTCAATAAGTGCACCCACCGTCATGATACATATTATCAGTCTATCTGGTTAGTGATAAGACTGATAAGTGTGTTGTGAGATCATTTATTGATGAAGGAATTCTTTAGTGCTATGTATATTGGGATGCACTCATTCATTTCTTTTTTGGTTAAAATTGGATTGGAAGTATCTGCCGATTTCTTTCTTTTTTTGTTTATCGATAATGCAGAGATTATATTAATTTCGTGAAGAAAACATGCGTAACGGATGCACCGACGTATATCGAAGAAAGGAGAAAAAAAACAACTTAGAACGAGAAAAAACACTCCCTCCGTCTCTAAAAGATAGGTAGCTTTGTATGTAAATTTATACACAAACCTGCCTATCTTTTAGAAACGGAGGGAGGGAGTATTTGAATCATACTTGAACTCAGTGCGATGATGTTGAGTTTGTTGAATGTCGATATATGTTTCGTCAAAAATATAATGTCGGTATATGCATCAAGATATTTCTAAATTAACATTACCCCAAGACTCAAGTTATAACACCTCGCAAATATGAGACCAGGACATTTCTCCTAAACGTCACAACACTGTCAAGTAAGCATTATATTTTACCAACAGAATTTGGACAAATATAGAAGGAATTCGTTGGTGAACCGGAATTCAGGATTTTTTTATTGACGTATTCTGATAACAAGAATGAAAGAAACTCGTGGATTCGACTATTTTTATTGTTTTGAATCTTGACTTTGGTGATCGTTTTCCATTATATCATACATACACCTACTATCTATTCTAGTCTTGTCGATGAATTTGTTTCTTGATAATTTTCTAAATATGCATCAAGAGATTAGTCTTGCAAACTATGACCTAGTGTGTTAAGCCTATTAGCAACATTTTTTGGAATTGTTCCCTATACTACTCTCATAAAATGAGGTATAACTTTAAAAATCCAGGTAGGTCGGCAGTACTAAATTGCCATTTCCAAAATGCAAAGACAGTCATGATCTCAAACTATGAAGCGCATAATAATTCTGTAAACATATAGTATTTCTTTAGGTATGCCGACCACTTCTCTTGCTCCTTGAAAAAACCTAATCTCTTCTTTCTTTCTGCCATAGTTGTACTAGACAATATTTTGACCTCCGGAGGGAAGTGGTTTTTTGTTTCTTTTCGGTCATTCATCAACTGTTTCGGCCAGCAAGTTGTTTTTGGACCACAAAGCCCATTTTGGATCGCTAAACAGTATAGGGCCATTGGCAAAATTTAGGCCCTGGAAAAAACTATAGGAAGCCGGGAATATTTAGTACCACGTGGCCAATTAAAATCGCTCATGGGGGTGTAGCTCATATGGTAGAGCGCTCGCTTCGCATGCGAGAGGCACGGGGTTCGATTCCCCGCACCTCCATCTTAATTTTCTTTTATTTTTTCTTCCGGGATTTTCCAAAGTTGGTCATCATTTTGTTTTTCCTTCCGTAGTTTCCAAAGTTGGTCATCATTGGCCTTAAATTTGATAAGATACAATGGTATTTTTCGAGTCATTGGTGTGATCGTATTTGCAACGTATAAGAACTACAAGTATTTCTATTTTATTAAATAAGTAGCCCTTAACCCGTGCCGTAACGGCACGGGCCTTGATGTTGGTTCACTTTTAATGTCGTATAAAATGTCTCCCGAATACTTATCAACTCCTTATGGTTCGATGTATGTTAAATCTGGCTTGGTCATAGATATCGTAGGGATATCCCCTGTTTAATTTGTTTTCTCTGTTCTATTGGGTAACAACTAATGTACTTCATCATTAAATAAGAAATGCCTCCTAAAATTATACGCGTTGTCGTCATATAAAATTCAGAAAAATGTATACTACAAATAATTTTAAAAGGAGTTTGTACGCGTTTAATATCGTAAATTAAAAAAATGAGTTCACGTACGTTAGATAGGATTCGGATAAACTTCCAGTGTCAGAAAATTTCCTTCAAATCCACCTTGGATTAAGATTAGGGCTGTCAATGGGTACCTGGAACCGGACCCGCCTAATTGGGTCCGGTTCTGGGTCCTAAAGTTGGACCCATTAGCAACTTAGGACCCGACGGGTAATTACCCGATTGGACCCGAATGTTAACGGGTCCAAACGGGTAATACCCGTCGGGTAATGGGTACCCGTTTATTTAACCTTTTAATCATCTTTTTAGCAAAATTATAGGTATTTTGCAAGTTTCGGCTTTGAATTTTGATTTTCTTCTTACATTTAATCTTTATTTAGTACATTAATAAAGAAATAATAATAAATTTTTATAAAAATAATTTATATTCAAGTTAAAAAGAGAAAGAAATTAAGATTTTAAGATTTTTTAATAGTTTTTTTAATACCCGACGAGGGACTTTAAACGGGTCCGTTAAACCATGTACTACCCCGTTTGTGACCCTAATTAAGATCAAGATTGGGAACATAAATTAGATTATCATATCAACGCGGTTACATAGGGGATAAATCAGATCCACCAATGCTACTGTAGATCATGACCAAAGGGACTAATACTGAAATGAAAAAAAAAAAAAAAAAAAAATTACACGCCAACAAAATGCAGTAAGGGAAACACATCAAAAAAAAAATGCAGACATACAAAGAAACATGATATACTATTCCCAAGTATTGTATTATTTGGTGCAAGGCTTCTTAATGTTTAATCTTCGGCAATGGTAGATGCCGAGAAACCTTCAGGCATCTTCTGAAGGAAGGGTTTCTTGCGAGGTGGATCATTATCGGCGAGAGTCTCATCTTCAGCGTGGATGATTCCGGTATTCTGGGAAAATATGGTTGGAGTTGCAGGGAGCAAAGGCAGATTTGCTACAATGAAGCTTGGGTATCAAGATTTCTATGATACATGATTTTGGGTACCTGTACAAAATGATTGAGCACCCACGGTGACTCATCTATCTCCCTAAAATCTAACGCACACGTGTAGAAAATGGGTGTGGTCTGGATAACCATGACCATTGATTTATCTTTCCCCAGGATAAATCTGGACCACCACTAACACATGAAAAGTTAGTCAAATTATGGTTTTTTGCATTAAAATAAGATATATTAGATTTCAATATAAAAAAGAATATAACAACAATAAAAATAGAAAAAATTAATTGAAGACTTAAGTTTGTTGAATCTATATAAGCTTTATACATGACGTTTGCAATTGAAAATTAAAAGTACGCCCAGCTGCGGGGGGTGGTAACATTGGTATCAGGGGATTTTGTTGCGGTGGCGTGTGACAACTCGGATTTTCAGACTTCTAGCGGACACATGTTCGACCTTCTGGGTCGGGTCCAATCCAACTAGCAAGTCCAAAATTTCGGACAGCCACTCATGTGGGACCATATTTTTCGTTTTAAAAGATTTTAATAATTAAAATCAATAATTCAAGCTCAATTAAATTTACTAAATGAAATGTAATCTTATTTTTAAAATTACAAAACTTTCAAATAATAATTACAAAATCAAAAGTATCAAATTAAAAAAAAATAACGCTTCGATTAAATTTAAAACGAGACACCCAAATCTCCGTGATATATAATAATTTGTTGTCGGGTAGTCTTTCTTCGTTCTCTGTGAAAAGGGAGGAAAAGGGGTGATCAACCACATCCCAGTAGGAAGTTCCCAAAAGTAATAGAGTTTATCAAATAACAAACAAATGCAACATATACAGTAATTAAAACCATGCACGAAAGTTCACAACACTACTTGCGCCATTCTCAACCACAAATACTTAACATTTTCTTACTCAAAATCTTCGATCTCAAATTCTAGATTCTTAATCTAAAATTATTTATTAGTGGAGATACAAATTTATTAATTTAATTAAGGAAATTTTATAATGAAAAAACTTAATAGATCATTTATTATGAGCAATTAGTGAAAAATATATATTATGAGGAATTAATAAATTATTTATTATCAGCAATTAGTATGAAACACTAATTAGTTAGGCATTTATTATATTAATCATTTATAATATTATATTTTCCTTAATCGGTCATTAAATGATAGTTTAAAAGGAGAAATTACAGCCATATATTTATGTATTGGGAGAGTAAATCTCAACCACTACTTACATAGGCTAAGTTAGCCAAACTGTGCTTTATACTCTTGATTTGCCTTGTAAGTTCTAGCCCATGTTGGTAGGCTTTATCAAAGGATCATGAAGGGTTCCTATAGAGAAACAATATGTGAAAAAGTCACAATATGTTGAATCGGTCTTGGTTTAGCATAAAAGCATATGTGTTTCGACGGTTTTTAACTTTTGTTTGCAATTGTTAAAACCGATTTTCAACCTTTCTCTGGTAAAGGTTGGTTGTTGTTATTCTTTTGTTTTTGGCATAAGGATGACAACATAATGGTATTCGATATCAATTCTCCCTGGAAGAAGAAGATGCGATCATATTGGAGAAGTTGGATGCAAAATTGAGGTAACAATCTTGTTAGTTAATTGTTTTCCTGTTTTAAGAAAAGCCTATTTTTATTTGATATATATATATATATATATTGCTTTTGCTTAAACGAAATTGTCGGTACAATTGATGTGTTTATTCCATTATGTATGTGTGGATGTTTGTGTGATTCAATTGGTTTCGGTTAAGAAAAACTATTGTTATCTTGCTTTGTTGTGTGATATCAATCATTTAGGCTTACGAAAGTTTGGTGCAATTGTGGTGCTTTAATGTTTATGATATTTCAATTGCTTCCAGTTAAGTAAAACAATTATTATTTTGATTTATTGTGTGGTATCAATTGTTTAGGCTTGCAAAATTTCGGTGCAATAGTGGAACTTTAATGATATATGTTGTTTCAATTGCTTCCGGTTAAGGTAAATAATTATGCAAGTTGATTTATTGGTTTGTATGAATTATTTATGGATTAATGAATGAATATATTGACGGGATGAGTTGTTTAGTCCAATTCGATTCCGGATAAGTTAAACTAAGTTAGTTCTGATCTTAGTTTGACTTATCAAAGTGGAGGTTTCGGTTATTCAAGTCTAGCTAATGCCTAAACAAGGAGATGCTAGTTAACTAACCTAGTATTTGGCTTGTTTAAAATCCAAAGGTCTAAGTTATATGGATAATTAGAACCTGATGAGAAAAATGGAGTTTATCTTTTTTTTTGTCTTATCGAATGAAGCGGTTGTATTTATACAATTGGTTTAGCAAATGAACTAAGTTGCTTAGTTGATTTTTGGTTTGCTAAACTAGTTGGGAAAATTGCTTCGGGAAAGTATTTTCATGATAACATATCAAAACATGATTACTTTGTAGTTTCGGTTTTCATATTGGTTATCAAAAATGGTATGTAAAACCCTCGTGCTTGACTCAACAGGTTGCAAGTATTTCTTGAGATTTGTAAGATCCTTTTTGTGTTGTCCTTTATTTTTTCGTTTCTTTGTCATTTTTGTAACAAAAAAGGAGAGAAATATATGGAGTAAACAGGTGATACTGTATCAATTTTATGTTCATTGGTGTCACTAGGGAAGAGGACAATGGGCTTGAACGTTTATCTAACTAATGAGGAAAAGCATAGACTAAGGGTGAGTAACATATCATATGATTGGGATAACAAAGACGTGCGGATTGAAAATATGCCTATCTCACCTTTAGGGGGAGTATGATCTTTGTTATTATAATGTCTACAGCGACATTCTTAAGGATTGAATGTATGCAGGTTTTATGCTGTTGAATACGGGAATCAAGCGCATGTGTAATGAATTATTGTAATTTGTTTATCCATATGATTGTAAGAGTTTTGTCACTAAAATTGACAAAGGGGGAGATTGTTAGAGCATAGCTCGGTTGAACCCACCAAGCGTTGGTATGTCAAGTTTGGTTGTCATATTTTAGTGAACCAAAACTCATTTAAGAGTCGCTTGATTTAAATGTACTGGAGTCAACTTCGTATAGGTAAGCTTTAAAGTATTCAGATGAGACATTACAAGTATTGTAAAGACTTGAAGAAGTGAAAAAGTACGGAGATACAACCAAAATATCATCCTTCTACTTGAGGTTAGTGATATTTGACTTGAACTGTTTCATTCCCTAACGTATCTTTCAAGTTGTGCATATTGAAAATATAAAACTACTAAGCATGAACACTCTAGATAGACATAGTATTAAGGAATACAATATGAGGTTTCTTTCTTAACCATTAAACTTTGTATATAAGACATCGACATAATCGTATGAATTTTATTGTGATTATGTATGGGTATGAGGTGAGGATTTCATCCTAGGGAACAATGTTTACATGTGTTCTAAGGAAGTAAGTTCATGATATGTGTTGTGAACCGAAAAGTAAATCTTCAGGCGTTATTAGGGTTGTTCTTCATTGCAAATATTATCAACAACCAATATGTGTGATTAGTATAACTGCTCATGACTTGTTTGTGTTCTTGGTAAAACTATTCACATGAGGCCTGGCTTATGCATTGGTATGACTTTTATTAGTGAAACCGATCTTAAGTAGTCACCTGGGGTATGATCGGGTTTGTGAGTGTCTAACCAAATTTTAGAAAGGGGAACCAATCCTATGAAGATGTGCAGTACATCACAAGGGGGGACCGATCCTTGTATGAGGTGCAACAAGGTTTATAGAAGAAAAGGGAAACGATCCTATGAACATGTACAACACGTTTATAGGAAAGGGGGAACCGATCCTATGGACATGTGCAGTGCATACAAGTTAGATACCAAATATATGTGGGGAACCGATCCTAGTACCTAGTCATCCTAATTATGGTAAGCTAGTGTAACTATGCACAATACTAACATGGAGGTAGAACCGAAACTTGTTTTGGTAGAACCGTTACACCCATGGTTTGTGATTGAGTGTTACTTGATCAATTACATAGTTCTTCAAAGTCAGATGAGCCAATTCTAAACTTGTTTGGAAGTGTGGTAAATCGGTTTCAAGTGAGTAAGTATGAAGAAGGACTTGCAAGAGAAAGATGTCGACACACTTTGAACACGCGCATTAATGTGTATTCTTTTATTGTTCAAAGATATTCCTTAACGGATAAGAAGGAAGTAAATCCCAAGATCAAATTTAAATAAGTTAAGAATCTTTTAATTAAGATTTTTAATTATATATGGAAAATAAGAATTAGTAATGTGCATTTGCTAGTTAAAGATTTTCCAAGGAGATTTCGATCGTTATATTTGGACAGTGCAATCACATGAAATATAAAAACCGAATTTGGGTAAATATGGAAAAATATCTTGAGAATATTTTCGGTTTTGGAAATTCCTTGGTGTCCAAACTTCCTTGTCTATAAATACTTTGAGTTTGCATTTCTAGCAAACTAATCCTTCATAACAATAGACTTCCTCTTTTGTCTTTGTTACTAGTGAAGCCGCTTATCAGAGAGGAGAGTAATCTAATTAGGTGAAATTCTATTACGACCGCTCAATTTAAAGTATTCTTTGGGATTAAGAAGCTCTAGCGCGACCTGTTGGTAGGAAACTAGATATTGCGGTTTATCTTTAGTTTTCGTATTGATTTGATTGACTAACGGTGGTTGAACTTTGATTTCACCTAGTTTGTTTATGCTTGAGAATCTTCTCTTCTGATATAAGATTCACTCAAACTAGTTCAAGGTTTCGACAGGGATCTTTAGACTGTTGTTAGATCTAAAGACGATCTTGTGATAATCCATTGTTAACAGACTCCGTTCTGTGTGTGATTGATCACAAGAGATTCAAGTAGTTATGTCCAGGTGTTTATTGAAGACAAAGAATAGATAGAAGATTTCTGACTTGGTTTTATAATCTTTGGTGTGCATAATACTTGTTTGGGTAAAAGAAGATCCAATTAATAATCGGTTTATCCTTGTGGTAGATTGGATTGATTATTTGAGAAGATCGGCATCAACACAGTTCTTTGGATTAAGAGTGTTGATTGGCTTAATCTTAACGATTACCTTTTGGTGATTGAACATAAGATATATCTTTGAACCTGGCAAAGGAATTTATGTTAAGATAAACAGAAGAGCCTTTGTGAAAATCATATCACTTGGTTGAAGAGAGTTGATACCAAAAATATTTGTTGTTCCTTTAGTGTTTGGAATACGAACCAAAGGAATTGGTCCAAGTACGTGACTTATTTACAAGTTGGAGGCGTGGGAATACAGACGGAACTAAGTGAACTATAGGTTTATTTTCTTGGTCTCAAATATACGAAGTTGGTTTATTTTGTATAACGGCTTAATCCTAAGAGTATTAAATTCTGGACAAGGTCCCTGGGTTTTTCTGCATTTGCAGTTTCCTCGTTAACAAATCTTTCTATGCCATTTACTTTGTATTTCCGCATTATAATTGTTTTATTATAATTAAAGTAAATTGCACAAACGTTAATTCCTATTTACTTGATACGTGAATCCTATTGAGTTTGGTTAAGTCTGAACCTTTGTATCAAGTAAACATACTTCGTTGTTGTATTGTCTCGATCTCGTATCCATAGAAGATCACACGAAGTGTGAACCGATTAGTTGCATTATCTCGACTCAGTCTATAGACAATCACTTTCGGAGAAAGGACTTATAGGAAGGAAAAGTTTTAGCTTGAGGTATATTTGGATACCCTCGCATTTTCAGATTCCTAAAAGTCAAGAAATTAACCTTAAAAGTAGAGACTTAGTTATCCCTCTTTTTATTGATAGATCTAGGACTAAGTCCTTTGACCATTTACTCAGCGAGTTTTAAAAAATAGTAATAGGAAGGAAAATGACTTACTCAATCTGGTAGATCTGTTATGGCCCAACATGTTCTGAAATCATCTACAATTTATCACATTAATACATTCTTAATCCCTGATAAGATCATCCAAAAATTGGATATACATGAAAAATTGGAACAAAATTAGTTTTCATAAAGTATCAACGGCGTTTAGAAATTTGAAAAAATTATTCATGCTTTGACTTCCAAGTTAGCTTTTAGTCTTGTTCACTCTCCCAATGGCCTTTGGGTCATCATTCTTAAATGGAAATATTTCAAAAACACTAATCCATTGCATTACAAGAACTCGTATGATTCATCTTATATTTGGATAAGCATCTGTGTAGGTCTAGGAATTTAGATATTATAAAATAAAATGCCACTTGGAAGGTTAGGAATGCGAAAAACAAAGATGCATTTGATGCTAACTGATACCAAAATCGTGTAAACCAATTAAAGTATCCATTTCCTAATTCAGTTAGTTTTCTTGAGATTGTTTGAAGATGATTTATAATTTGATTTCTTATTGTTTACTTTAGGTATACCTTACCACTTCTCTTCGAGCCTCTTGTCAATCCATCATCTTTTACTACTACAAACCCTAATAACAATCACTTAACATTTTTTGTGCCCTAGTTGTGGTAATATTGATCTCCGGAAAGAAAGCAGTGATATCTCGTCGGCTTTGCTTGATTATCAAATTATGAAAAATAATGTAGGTAACCATTTCTATGCATCTCTATTTATTTAAATAAATGATATGGTCTGTATATTATATGAAACTTTTTTTTTCAATATTCCAAATGCTCGTTCGACATTCTTCATATACTCCATTTACTTCTAGATAAAATACCTTTTAGCACGGTTCTTCTCGTGTTCAGGTATATCAGTGTAATCTTGAACTATAGCTGACCATGCTGGATAAATTATGTCAGCTATAAAATACCCATGTTATAGTTATTACCGTTGTTAGAGCATCTCTAGGTCGAACTCACAAGTTTTATTATATCAAGTTTGTTTTTGTACGTCGATGCTAGATGTATAAAATTATATCTTGATTTCTAGTCTACTAGAGTCAAGTCTCGGACTAGGATTAGAGTATGATAGTTTAGTATCAGACATCACTGAATAACCCTCGAAGATTAAAGACTGACATATCTTATTTACTCATGGCATATACCATTCTACCTTATGAGACTATGTCATATGATTTCAGTATACTTAATATTACAAAGACAAAATTTCGAGTTTAGGCTTTTCTTGGTTAAACTCTCAAAATATGATTCAATCAATGGATGTTCGTAGATCCTTAACAATCTTAGTTAGAACAATTTATAGCTCAGAAAATATTATTTTTTCAAGTTAATCATTTGGAAATTGCCTAAACAACAGTGCATATTGTCTATGTTATTGGGAATGTTTCATGAATTATGAGATATATAAAACTACTTGGCGCAAGGTACACATATATACTTGTATGTAATTTTACCTAGTCAATATGTATACCATGAACTGTATAGGTTTGCAAACTCTGTTAAACCTTTACATCTGAGTTCTAGAGTGAGGTAGGTTTATGAAGCCGGTTTGCGAATCCTTACCATCTGACTTCGCGAATTTCCAAGGTTTGAAAACCCCTATGGCCTAACTTCGCAAACTGCAAAAAGTTCGCAAACCTGTCCAGTTCCATTTTTGCATAAGGCACGAACTACTCTATATGACCATGTTTTCCTTTGGTATAACTCTTATAGAGACTTCAAAGACATCTTTATTCACAAAATTAATCTATACTTGTGGATTATTGTTTAGTTTTGAGTGTCATTGAATACCACTATGTACTAGTAAGTTCAAATGATATATTTTAGTGGGCCACCGCTGAAAGAAAGAATAGCACCCTTAACATACTTGCCGATATGAACCGTCATTGTGCACGGTTCCAGAACTGAGAAACTATTTACTTGAATTCTAAGCAACCTTAACTTGAACTAAAAGCTACACGGAGCTTTGAAAATATATAAATTGAGAGACTCTTTCCTGGTCCCTTGTGTCCAAGATGCAAAATATAGAGTCTTTATATATAACCTATATTATTTGTAGAATTGTATTTTAGGTTACGACTTTGAAGACTTCACTTACGGATTCGTGAAACCCAGCCAGATTATTTTTTTACATGATAGTTCTTGTATCTGAATCTTGTTCAACTGGTTATTGAAGTTCACGGACTGTAGATCAGGAACAAGATATATAAAATTCACAAAGTTCTTTTCGTCTCAAACTTTATGATTCCTCAAGATAGATATCTAAACTCTTCGTTGATTCGTTTGGATTGTTTTTGAGAGGTGGTTGATAGTCCAGCCTTCTCCGATAATAAAGTGTAAATGTTCTTTATTCGTGAGGTTTGCTGAACTTATAAACCTAAATAGAAACATATCAAAATGGAAATCAAATAGATTTATTTGTTAATGACATATAGGTATCAAAGGTCTTCACTCAGGTTCCAGAAACTCTTAGGATGTAAAGGACATCAGCTAAGGGAATCAAGAGCGTAGAATCTTGTGAGGTTCAAGAGACGTAAGGAACATAACTGCAGCTGGAGTGCTTGGAGCGTTGATTTGGTATTAACTATATTCAGTCTTTAGTCATTAATACTATGTGGTGTTCAAAGATGGATGAGGTCCTAAGGTTTTTCTGTAGGTGCAATTTCCTCGTTAAAAAAATTCTAGTGTCTTCCGCATTATAGTGTTATCTTTAAAATAAGAATAACACAAGTAATACGTAATACGTAATCAATCAATATATATTTTTTAGATCCTTATTATTTGAGATCAATACCAAGAATCATTCTTGTTGGTATCATATCTTGAAATATTTCAAGTTTTATACTTGTTAGCATTTAGATACGACTAGATTGATCTTGGATATCAACTTTTGAGATCGTCCAACAAATCTTCTACACGATCAGGTACATGGACCTTTGATCAATACATATTGATTGTGGAAGAGAAAGAGAAAAACTATATACAATCTTCTTTTAGGGTCTTTTCTTTGACCTACTTGTGATTCTATTCGATTGCCGAACGAAAAAGTTAGTGGTGTACTTGGTACCCTCTCATATTCAGTCGTTCGTGGTGAAATTTGCAGTTGGAGCAATTCCATACTTCAGTTAGTCAAACAAATGTGATGTATGCAAAACATTGATGTCGTTATTTAAACCCGGGAGTTCAAATTTTTTTTTTGTCATATCCAACAATCAGAGAAGCAATCGCTTCCAAAACAATAGTTGATTTTGTGTAGTAGCCATTATACTGACTTTGCTAAATATAAGGACATATATGCCACACATAATGCATGTAATCAAGGGTACCCAATATTTTGGGAAAGCCCCTCTTCGCATTTTAAACTACTAGTCATTCCACGTCATCTTGTATTGGTTGTCGTAAAAAACGTGGACCAAAATGGTTGACTAGTGTTTCGCAAAATACACTGAGATTTTCGTATGTTTTTTTTTTCGTACGAATGTGCTCGTCACATGCATCCGCTAGTAAACCATAACCTAGAATCCTTAATTCTTCAATGACCTTTTATTCAGGACAATATCCTTGTACATTTCGTGCATCAAATTGATAGTTGAATTTAGGATTTACCCGATAAAGATGTCCAATAATCCTAACGACCAAATATTGCGGTATGTTGAAGCAACATTGAAAATCTTAATCAGAGTATATATATTCGTTGTTAAAATAAGCATGCATCATTTGTTGATGTCATTCCTCTCGAAATCTACGCATATATCTTCTTGTCAATATACTTCTCTTGGCTTTGGAACTCGTGGTATTTTACTGTGTATGTGTACGCATTTTCTCATTCTTCAAATTAGGATCCATAAAAAAAAGAAAATCTTGATGAAAAAAAAGCTGAAGTAAAAAGTAATATATTGAATAATTGGATGATTTTTTGTGAAATAAATTGAATGGATTGAGTGTGTGTCAATTCATTGATGAGAGGGAAATTATATAGGTATAATGGATATACAATAAAACTTTGATAAATTAATAGCCTTGGGACCGAAGAAAATTAATTTATCGAGTTAAAATTTAGCCTATATACAAGCCTAGTTGGGACCAGAAAATTTTATTATTTTAGCGGAGTAATTAATATATCGAAGTTCTATTGTATATCCGTTGGGCAACGGTTAAAAATATAACCGTTGTCGACCAACCCATGGACTACCGTCTTTAGTTTAACCAATGAACGAGTCAATTTGGACGGATCATCGGCTCTACTTGGGACGATCGGCTAAACCATGACCCATCGAACCATCCCCGAAAAACCTTTTATCCACTGTGAGAAACTGAGTTTGCCAAACCATCAAATATACATTTGTATATGTCTCCATTGAACTGGCTCTTAGAAAGCGATTCTAACATTGAGATAACTAATGGGATAAAGTAATTCCCAACTTTTTTCACTTGGAATTTCTGGCCGACATAATTCTATCATTTTTCTTGCAATATTTAATCACTCGCAAAATTTGGATGATGGAGCATATCCTGGGTCAGTAGTCAGAATATGTTGTAAATTCTACACAACGAAACATATTTTAGGTCAACGGGTAAAATTTAAGCTACAATACATAATTTGGATCACATTCAGAAGAGTCTTGTGAACGTATTATTTTGTTTCATATGAGCTTATTTTGGATCTAGCAGTACATGTAACGCCTTGCCAAATTTCGGACATAATAACAAGATTTTGAATAATGTTTCTTCTTTCTTTTCTCTTCCTTTCAAAAAAAAATCCTAGAGTTTTTTCATCTTTCTTGCTCAGATCTGGTGATTTCTTTTTCTTTTCTAGTTTTAGGTAATAGTTTATTGAATAAGATAATTTCTACATCATTTTTTGTGTCTTTTGACATGTTTCTTCCCCGTTTCAGGGAGATTTTTCTTCGTCGTGGTGGGGAGAATTCTTCGATCTTTGATGGATGGTTCATGGCTTGCTGCTCTTGATTCAAAAACATCAACGATTCGATCTACAAGTTTATGAAAATACTCCTTCTTTTCAGGAGCATCTCTTTTCAAGGATGAATACAATCAAATCAAATAGTCGGGATTATTTCTGGAATATACCATCGTCTCTCCCTTATACATAATCAAAAATTGGGTATCTCTACAGTTTATTTCTCTTTCTCTTCGAGATTTACTTATAGTTGATATCTTTATTTGTATTAGGGTTTTGATTATCTTGATATTTTTATGTATTTTGTTAGTTTTATAAGAGAACATGTAATCACCATTTTGATTTGAATGAATTGGAATTTGTTGATGGACCAAAAAAAAAATGCCACCTAAAACTTGGGATCTGGAACCTGTTATAATCAGTCTATATTTGGTTAGTGATAAGTGTGATGTAATATCATCATTTATTGATGATCAATTGTTTAGGGTTTTATGGTAGTATGCATTTATTTGTGCTGGTTAAATCGGATTGCAAGTATCTGCCTATGTCCATCTTCTTCTTTGTTGATAGTTTGGAGATTATATTATTGACATGAGAAAAACATGCATAACAGATGCACGGACGTATCGAAGAAATAGAAGAAAGAAAAATTAGAACAAAAAAAATCAGAACCCACATGCAATTATACAAGTCTCTGCATTTTCGGGGTAACGCGTCTCATCTTGTACACAATGGTTAGCTAGTCGCTGGAGGATTCGTTTTTCCGGTATCTAATATCGGTGGAAGGAGATTATGACATTTCCCTTAAACGTCGCACCACTGTTAAAAAGAAAAATTGATCAAAAGAGAAGATTTAATAAGAAGATTAAGGATGTACAACAATTCTCCCAGAAGTAGATGAATACAAATAAAAGTAATTAAGCAAAGGAACTAGTCATTACATGAAAATAGAGTCCAAGGTATCAAAGGAACTAGTGACAAAAGAAACCAGGTATTTTGTGTAAAATTGATATGGAAAAAGCTTTTGATAATGTTAATTGGCCTTCTCTTTTTTCTATTTTGCGAAAGAATGGGTTTGGAGAAAAGTGGATTTCGTGGATTCAGTGGTGTGTAACAGGAGCTCAGTTCTCAATTTTGGTAAACGGTGAAGCGACAAAGAGAATTAAACCTTCAAAGGGAATCAGACAGGGTGATCCATTGTCCCCTTTTCTGTTTCTTTTGGTGGTGGAGGTGTCATCAATTTTAATTAACGATGCGGCCAAAACATGGAGTTTGGGTGGTTTTCAAGTGGCGGAAGGGGGAACTATTGTGTCTCACTTTGATGTGAATCAATAATGTTGTAGTAAAAAGGTTCGTTGAAACTTGTGAAAGCAATGGATTTTAGATTTAATAAAACTTAAAAGTAAAGAAAACTTAGATCAAAATTGATTTCAAGATATGAGAAAATAACCAAGACACTGATTCCACTATTACATGTGAATAAATTACGGTAAATAACCCAAAACTCTAATTATCTTTTAAGTCCTTTGTTTCTTAATTCACAAATAATCAGGCAAATTCTCAAAAATTAACTGTATCCCCTAAGCATAGATTATCTTAATACAAAGTATAACCTATCTAATTGAATCACAACTAATGAAGAAAATTATGCAAACAATTAAAAACTCTGCAAAAGCAGTGATTGAGTGAATTATAAATTATTAATTAGAGAAAATAAAATAGTTACCAATTATTCATGCATAAATAGCTTCCTCATTGCCTTGGTTGTGGGAGAATTAGCCGCTCATCATGTTGGAAACACGCTCAAAATTCATTATTATTGCTCAAAGGGTGTTTACAAAGATGAAAATGGTGAAAATCGGGTTTGTAACACTTATAATAGTTACAAACCGGTTGTTAAATAAAACGATACAAATGAACTGCCACTGACGATGTAGCATATAAGAGTGTCTTCACACTGTCGCATTCACTGTAGCATGAACGACAGTTCTTTAGGGTCTTATGTTCTTCGTTCCTTCTTCAGCAGCAGCAAACTCCGTTCTCTGCAACTCGATTTTTTTTGGCTATGTAATGCTCTGCAACTCTCCCAATCTCTCCGTCCCCCTTCTGCTCGACCCCAAAGGACTATTTATACACCTTTGGACTAAGAATAACTCCTCATAAATCCATGAAAATCCTCCATTACTCGGCAGTCAATGAAAATATTCTCGGGATATAATCTTTCCATTTTCTTCTCCTGCACGCGTTTCACAGCTGGTAAATCTCCTTATTTATCTCTTACGCGCTCCTGGTTGTTGCTCGCGTCAACATACATGCACAAAACACGTCCAAAACTCATGCAAACCCGTGAAGCTTCTCTCGTGTATGTGTTGGCTCTGTTTGCTTCAATAACACGATGCAACCAATTCTAACCGAAAACAATGATCATACCATGCCTGTTATGATAAATCAAGTCTTCCCATGAAATTTTAGTCATTGAATCGCACTATAACCCCTTCAAATGACGAATTGAAAATCTGCCAGTAGTGTAAATATTTTCCCGCCAAAACCAAAATTTAAAATGGTGAAAATGGTGTGCCCTGATCCAAAACACGGGAGCCTTTAACAACTGGGTTCCCTGAGGTGACCTTATCCAAAATGAGGGTGCCTTTATCACTTTTCTCCGGGTGTCCAAAAAGCATTTTTTGAGCAACTTTTTCCACACAAGTGTATTCCTCCAAAAACACCTACACAAACATAAAAACACCATAATAAGTACAAAAATCGAGACTAACAATAGAGACACTGAGGAAAATTCAAACACAAAAATGTGTCTTTCAAATACCCCCAAACTTATTATTTGCTAGTCCCGAGCAAAACTAATCTAGAAAATAAAATGAATACACTTAGCACGTGCAACAAGCCGTTAAACCGCTAGGTGTCCCTAGTGGCAGAGTGTTGTCTCCGGAGGGTTTACCAGAGGTGTACCCACAAAACCTGTACTTCTAATTGGTCACAAGTATCCAAAGAGCTATGAGGACATACAAATTCTCAACCTATCTCCAAGTGACTAGAATGCCAGAGAAATTAAAGGTGTCAGCCCTAAAGCTGACTGAAGAAAAGGGGAGACACATCTGCAACACTGCTAGATAAAGAGATATCTGCTACATAGATAGATAAACATTGTAAGATGCGTCCGCTGATTTACAACTAGATAAGATTAGGAGAGAGATAAAAATGAGAGGGACATCTGCTACACAGCTGGACTAATTACGTGTGATGAGTTGAAACAGTGCTGGAAAGATCTTGTGTCAGATTGAAAGCGGACTAACAAAGCAACCAAATGTATCTTTCTTCGACTCTCTCATAGTGCTCAGTAGAAAAAACGTCTTCTTCGGTCTTCAACTATTGATGATAAACTCTCGAACCTCATAGAACCTTGACAATTAACTCTTCTCTTTGATTTCTTGCTTGACTTAAAAATTTCTACTTCCCTAAGGCCTTATTGAACAAAATTTAAAATTTAAACTTTATATATAATAAATTTAATTTAATTTAATTTAATTTTTAATTTTTTTCATCAATTTTTTTTTTGAGTAATAACAAGACAAAAATTTACATGGCCAAAAGGAATTTAACACTTGGATCTTCGCAACTTGTAATGTCTTAGTATCATGAACTTCAACAACTTATATCATTTGCTCTTATAACTTTTTATAACTTCTTGTAACTTCTTGTAACTAAGTCTTCAACTTTTATTTTTGAATTATTCATTTCTATTGTTGCTTCTAAACCTTAAACGTCTTCAACTTTCTTCATAGATTTTGATGTCGCTTCGTTTGTTGATGATGATAAGTTTCTACTGAGATAGAGTTGTAATCCAGTAACTAAGACTACATTGTGAGGTTGCTTTGTCTTTTTGGCATTTCCTGACCTACTTTCCTTTCCATCATGGATGGTTATGTCCATCACGGTTACCCTCTGAAAGGAACAAGTTCTCTCCTGAATTTCAAGGATATCAATGTCTTTTTCTCTAATGTCTCAATAGGTTGTTATCCCTAGCATTCCAATTTCTATCTTTTCGGTGAGAAAAAGTATGTAAACTTAGCTAACTAGATACCATGTGACGCTATAAGTTTCAAAAGTGCAACTAAAAAGTTCTTCCCCACCCCCAAACTTAAATCTAACATTGTCCTCAATGTTTCTAATGAAAGAGCACTACCAAAAGTAAAATAACACGAGGAGAAGTTGGAGAGATAGTACCTGGGTGAAGAGAGAAAATGAAAACTAATATACAACATACAACTGCCTCGATGGTCAATCAAGGGTAAACAGGGTCCTCCAGAGGGACCTCCTCAACATCACCTGTAGGAAATGGCTCTAAAAAGGGTTTCAATCTCTGACCGTTAACCTTCGAAGAACTACTGCCATCCTTTGTCTCAATTTCAACAGCTCCATGAGGAAAGACAGTGCGAACAATAAAAGGACCCGTCCACTGAGAACGTAACTTCCCATGGAAAATATGCAAGCAGGTATCATACAGAAGAACTTTTTTACCTGGAGAAAATGACTTCCATAGAATATTTCAATCATGCACAAGTTTCATTTTGTTCTTATACTACTTCGCACTATCGTAAGCATCTATACGAATCTCGTCCAACTCATTGAGCTGGAGTTTCCTATGGGCTCCTGCCTTGTCAAGTGAAAAATTTAGCTTCTTAACAGCCCAATAAGCTCTATGTTCTAACTCAACAGGTAAATGAAATGCCTTTCTATAAACAAGCCGATAAGGCGACATTCCAATGGGGGTTTTAAACGCAGTATGGTAAGCCCATAAGGCATCAGTGAGCCTAGACGACCAGTCTTTTCGATTAGGATTAAATTTTTACTCTAATATACGCTTTATCTCCCTATTGGAAACCTCTACCTGACCACTAGTCTGTGGATGATACGGGGTAGCTACCTTATGTGTAATACCATATTTCTTCATCAAAATCTTAAAAGGTCCATTACAAAAGTGCGACCCTCCATCACTAATTATAGCTCGCGGTGTACCAAAACGTGTAAGTATATTATTTTTTAAGAACTCAATCACAACCCTATGGTCATTGGTTTTACATGCAACCGCCTCAATCCACTTAGAGACATAGTCTACGGCGACAAGGATGTATAGGTTACCAAAAGAATTAGACCCATAAAGTCAATACCCCACACATCAAAGACCTCAACAATTAAAATCGGGTTCAAGGGCATCATATTCTTACGGGAAATGGTTCCTAATTTCTGGCAACGTTCACAAGTAACACAATAACTATGGGAGTCTTTAAACAATGAAGGCCAATAGAATCCACACTGCAATATCTTAGCAGCAGTCTTCTTAGCACTAAAGTGACCCCCACAAGCATGATCATGACAAAAGGAAATAATACTGGACTGGTCACTCTCAGGTATACATCTCCTAATAATCTGGTCTGGAAAATACTTAAATAAATAAGGATCATCCCAAAAGAAGTGCTTAACCTCAGCTAAAAACCTAGAACGCTCTTGTTTACCCCAATGTTGGGGCATTCGACCAGTAACAAGATAGTTCACTATATTCGCATACCAAGGTGATTGGGAAATAGAGAACAATTGTTCATCAAGAAAGATGTCCCTTATAGGAAGGGAATCACTAGGGGAACTAACAACTAGCCTAGACAAGTGGTCTGCTATGACATTCTCTGCACCCTTTTTGTCCCTAATGTCGGAAGAAAATTCTTATAACAATAGGATCCACCTAATCAATCTAGGTTTGGTATCCTTCTTAGACAAAAGGTATTTCAAAGCAGCATGATCAGTATAGATTACGATCTTAGAACCTAAGAGGTAGGATCTAAACTTGTCTAAGGCAAACACAATAGCTAATAGTTCCTTCTCCGTAGTGGTATAGTTCAACTGGGCATCATTCAGAGTTTTGCTAGCATAGTAAATCACATGAAGTAACTTGTTTTCTCACTGACCTAGCACAACACCAATAGCATAATCTGAAGCATCGCACATGATCTCAAAGGGGAGGTTCCATTTGGGTTCCTGGACTATGGGGGAGGTAGTGAGTAAAGTCTTAAGCTTCTCAAAAACCTCTAAACAAGCATCATCAAAGATAAACTTAGCATCTTTTGCAAGCAAATTGCAAATAGGTCTAGAAATCAAGCTAAAATCCTTAATGAATCGACGATAAAAACCAGCATGCCCTAAGAATGACCTAATATCTCTTACAGTTTCTGGGACCGGTAAATTTTTAATAAGGTCAACTTTGGCTATATCTACCTCTATACCCTTCGAAGATACGATATGCCCTAGAGCGATTCCTTAACGAACCATGAAATGACATTTCTCCCAATTAAGCACTAAATTCTTTTCCTTACACCTAGTCAAAACTAATGACAAATGATGCAAGCACTCATCGAAAGGCGAACCAAACACTGAAAAATCATCCATAAAGACCTTTAATAACCGTTCTACCATGTCATAAAATATACTCAACATACAACGTTGAAAGGTCGCAGGGGCATTACATAGCCCGAAAGGCATGCGTCTATACGCAAAGGTACCAAAGGGACAGGTAAAACTGGTTTTCTCTTGGTCTTCTGGGGCAATATGAACTTGATTATAGCCGCATAATCCATCTAAAAAGAAAAAATGGCTACGACCAGCTAATCTTTTTAGCATTTGGTCGATGAAGGGAAGGGGAAAGTGGTCCTTCCTAGTGACCTTGTTCAATTTTCTATAGTCAATACATACACGCCAACCCGTGGTCATTCGGGTTGGGATTAACTCATTGTTATCATTCTGGACTACAGTAATACCGTATTTCTTGGGAACAACCTGAACGGGGCTGACCCACTTACTGTCTGAAATATGGTAGATAATGCCCGCATCTAACAGCTTAAGAACCTCGGTTTGAACTACTTCTTTCATATAAGGGTTCAGTCGACGTTGCATCTCCCTAGAAGGTTTGGTATCTTCCTCTAAATAAATCTGATGCATACAAACATTATGACTTATACCCTTAATGTCAGCTATGGTCCACCCTAAAGCTTCCTTGTTGTTTTAAAGGACGGTTACTAGCCTACTTTCCTGGTCACTATCCAAGTCGGATGCTATAATCACAGGTAAAGTATCATAGGGTCCTTAAAACACATACTTCAAGGCATATGGTAATGGTTTAAGGTCCAATTTAGGAGGATTTTCTAACGAAGGAACTAGGGTAGACTTAGAAACGGGTAGAGGTTCGAACTTAGGTTTCCAGCCATTACTAGTGTCTATCAAAGGGGTTGAATCTAAAAAAGCATTCTCCTCATTCATCACATCATCATCATCAAAATCAATCCCAAAGTGAGCTAGGCATTTCTCTAATGGATCTTCTATCAAAGTGTTTGGTAATGACTCCTCTACTAATGTTCCTATCATGTTCACCTCCTCTATGCTCGAGTCATACAGCTCAATAGTCATATTACCAAAAGTTAAATTCATAATACCAGTTCGATAGTTAATGATCGCATTGGATGTAGCTAAAAACGGGCGACCTAAAATTACCGGTATCTGGTTCTCTGGGTCAGGGACAGGTTGGGTATCTAGGATAACAAAATCCACTGGATAAATAAACTTGTCGACCTCTATAAGAACATCCTCGATCACACCATGAGGAATTTTAACGGACCTATCAGCTAACTGAAGAGTCATCTGGGTAGGTTTCATCTAACCAAGTCCTAACTTAAGGTACACATGGTATGGGAGTAAGTTCACACTGGCTCCTAAGTTAAGCAACGCTTTCTCAACACGGTATTTACCTATTGTGCAAGAAATAGTAGGGGACCCTGGGTCTTTGTACTTAGGAGTAGTGGTATTCTGAATAATGGAACTCACATTGCTAGATAGGAAGGCTTTCTTCTGAACACTAAGCTTACGCTTTCGTGTACACAAGTACTTAAGAAATTTGGCATAAGTGGGAATATGCTTAATCGCATCCAACAATGGTAGGTTGATAGTTACCTGCTTAAAAACCTCCAATATATCATTAAGGTTGGACTCCCTTTTAGTTGGAACTAGAAGCTTGGGGAACGGGGCTCTAGTAACAAAGCCGGACTCAACAGGACCCTCATTGGTCTTATTAGAGACTCTATCAGTCTCCTCATCATTTTCTATCTCAGCAGGGTGAACTACAGCATGTTCACTATCAGTTATGGGTACCTTGTTGTCTACCACTCTACCACTCCTCAGGGTTTTAATAGCATTCACATGCTCTGATGGTCTTCCACCTACTTCATGAACTCCTCTAGGATTGGATTGAGTTTGACTAGGAAACTTACCTTTTTCCCTCAAAGACTTATTTATATGACTAACCTGGTTTTTCAACTCGGAAATAGCCTGAGAGTTAGCATAACCTATAATCTTACTTTCTCTTATCCTTTGCGCAAACATTTGGTTGATCTTTTCAGAGCATTTAATAAACGAGGCGAGAGTTTCTTCTAAACTTGTGATCTTTTTATCTGAATGGTTCTGGAACTGGGGTTGACCTGAAGAGTTCTTAGCATAACCAAAACCTGGGGGAGCCTGAGAATTACTAGACTCACCTTGATTCTGTCCCTTAGACCAAGACAAATTAGGATGGTTTCTCCAACCAGGATTATAGGTCTCTGAGTATGGGTCAAACTTTTGACGGTTCTCAAACCTAGCGTGGTTATAGACATCATGGGCTTGTTCTTCACTAACATAACCTTCCCAAAATGAGTTATCGGGCTCTATTCCACAAGTAGAGACTTGAGAGTCTCTATTAGGTTCTACAAGGGACCTATTTTTAGACTGACCCATTTCCAAAGCTTCTAACCTTCTAGACAAAGCTGGAAACTTAGCATCAAAAGCACACAATTTCAGCACCATTTTTGTCAAGGATTCACAAGTACATATACAAGGAGGAATATCAAAACCGTATATAGGGTCGGTCTTAAAATATACCTCCTGAACATTGTGATTGACAGCAGTTTCGATGAATCCATATATTTTCCTACGAGATACATGAAAATTAGAGCATTTGAGTTCAAACCTCTGTATATCGACGGAGTTGTCACGAAGCTTGAGCACTCTATCAACAAATTTTAAGAAACCCTTGGTTGGAAAAGATGGTTCTTCATTAAAATCTCCATCACTTGCTTCCCAATCGCAAACATAATTGTTTCTGAATCTTAGAACGGGCATACAAGTCCAGATATATTGCCATCTTTTAGACAAAACACATGTCTGAACTACGTATGTTGTAGACATGAAAGATAGGATATGGTTAATTAGGGATTCAGGTAAGATGCTGATCATGTCTTCTTCTGAGTTTCCTCTTTCCATTTTGAAATCAGATTCAACAATTTTCACTCAAACTGAAGATACAATCCTTACTTGCATTCCTTCCTCTGTGAGATTCGAATCGATGAAGAGGGAATCAACCTAATGAGTACAGTGTTTGATTTATAATTTGTGGAAAAACGAAAGGCGGAAACATCAAGAGACTTCTAGTGTTGACTATTGACTAGTCTGCTGACCTTTATTAGATTATCACATGAACTTATGGACGGGTGAAAATAACCTGGCTAAATTGAGGCCTATAAGACATAATTGGGGCATATAACTAGATGACAAAAAAAATTCATTAGAAATCACTACACATCACCCCTTATCAAAATAATTACCTAAATACCTATTTTACCCCTGATTAATTAGCATTAATTAATCGTATTATGGGTTAATTATGCTTTGGATGTGAGATTAACTAATATTAGAGAGTTCATCAAAACATCAAACATTTTGATATTTTTTCGCAAACAATGCACAAAATCGGTTTATGTTCATTAACTTGTAAACCGATTCTGGATTGGTGTTTACGAATTAACAGAGGACATAAAATAGGTTAACTCGGACATGTTTATAATCCGATTTTGTAATCGGATTTTACTTATAACATATATAAACCGATTGTATCTTTCATTACCAATTTCCATTCATTGCATTATTATTGTAGGATGCATTTAGCACATGCATCAAGCCTTTAAACCCCTAGGCGACCCTAGTGGACGAGTTATAGTCTCGTGAGGGTTTACATAGAGGTCTACCCACAAATCATATACAAAAACTTCTAAAACCATCAATCTTCCTCCTCCGAAGACGATACAGCATCCAAGTAGTCCGGGTTATCCTCCGGGATTCTTTCTGCAAAGAAGTGATAGCTTGCATCGAAATACATGTTCGTGGTCATTCGGGATGGGATTAACTCATTGTTATCATTCTGGACTACAGTAATACCAGATTTCTTGGGAACAACCTGAACGGGGCTGACCCACTTACTGTCTGAAATAAGGTAGACAACGCCTGCATCTAACAGCTTAAGAACCTCGGTTCGAACTACTTCTTTCATATTAGGGTTCAGTCGACGTTGCATCTCCCTATAAGGTTTGGTATCTTCCTCTAAATAAATATGATGCATACAAATAGTAGGACTTATACCCTTAATGTCTGTTATGGTCCACCCTAAATATTCCTTGTTGTTTTGAAGGACGGTTACTAGCCTACTTTCCTGGTCACTATCCAAGTCGGATGCTATAATCACAGGTAAAGTTTCAGATGGTCCTAAAAACACATACTTCAAGGCATCTGGTAATGGTTTAAGGTCCAATTTAGGAGGCTTTTCTAACGAAGGAACTAGGGTAGATTTAGAAACGGGTAGAGGTTCGAACTTAGGTTTCTAGCCATTACTAGTGTCTATCAAATGGGTTGAATCTAACAAAGAATTCACCTCATTCATCACATCATCATCATCAAAATCAATCCCAAAGTGAGCTAGGCATTTCTCTAATGGATCTTCCATAAAAGTGTTTGGTAATGACTCATCGACTAATGTTCCTATCATGTTCACCTCCTCAATGCTCGAGTCATCTACTAATATGAAAGACGTTCAGCTCAATAGTCATATTTCAAAAAGATAAATTCATAATACCAGTTCGACAGTTAATGATCGCATTGGATGTAGATAAAAACGGGCGACCTAAAATTACCGGTATCTGGTTCTCTGGGTCAGGGACAGGTTGGGTATCTAGGATAACAAAATCCATTGGATAAATAAACTTGTCGATCTCTATAAGAACATCCTCAATCACACCACGAGGAATTTTAACGGACCTATCAGCCAACTGAAGAGTCATTTGGGTAGGTTTCATCTCACCAAGTCCTAGATTAAGGTACACATGGTATGGGAGTAAGTTCACACTGGCTCCTAATTCAAGCAACGCTTTCTCAACACGGTATTTACCTATTGTGCAAGCAATGGTAGGGGACCCTGGGTCTTTGTACTTAGGAGTAGTGGTATTCTGAATAATAGAACTCACATGGCTAGCTAGGAAGGCTTTCTTTTGAACACTAAGCTTACACTTTCGTGTACACAAGTCCTTAAGAAACTTGGCATAAGCGGGAATCTTCTTAATCGCATCCAACAATGGTAGGTTGATAGTTACCTGCTTAAAAACCTCCAATATATCATTAAAGTTGGACTCCCTCTTAGTTGGAACTAGAAGCTTGGGGAACGGGGCTCTAGGAACAAAGCCGGACTCAACATGACCCTCATTGGTCTCATTAGAGACTCTATCAGTCTCCTCATCATTTTCTATCTCAGCAGGGTGAACTACAACATGTTCACTATCAGGCATGGTTACCTTGTTGTCTACCACTCCTCGGGGTTTTAATAGCATTCACATGCTCTGATGGTCTTCCACCTACTTCATGAACTCCTCTAGGATTGGATTGAGTTTGACTAGGAAACTTACCTTTTTCCCTCAAAGACTTATTTATATGACTAACCTGGGTTTTCAACTCGGAAATAGCCTGAGAGTTAGCATAACCTATACTCTTACTTTATTCTATCCCTTGCGTAACCATTTGGTTGATCTTTTCAGAGCTTTTAATAAACGAGGCGAGAGTTTCTTCTAAACTTGTGATCTTTTTATCTGAATGGTTCTGGAACTGGGGTTGACCTGAAGAGTTCTTAGCATAACCTAAACCTGGGGGAGGCTAAGAATTACTAGACTCACCTTGATTCTGTCCCTTAGACCATGAAAAATTAGGATGGTTTCTCCAACCAGGATTATAGGTCTCTGAGTATGGATCAAACTTTTGACAGTTCTCAAACCTAGCGTTGTTATAGACAGCATGGGCTTGTTCTTCACTAACATAACCTTCCCAAAATGAGTTATCGGGCTCTATTCCACAACTAGAGACTTGAGAGTCTCTATTAGGTTCTATAAGGGACCTATTTTTAGATTGACCCATTTCCAAAGCTTCTAACCTTCTAGACAAAGCATCAAACTTAGCATCTGACTCGAAGCTTGTATCTACCACATTGGTGCTACTTCTATTGACCAAGAGTCTTTTAGGGGGTTCAACACAAGGCTCCCACTGTTGGGATTTCTCAGCAACAACTCTTAAGAAGGTGAAGGCATCCTCAGCACTTTTACTAGTGAACTCACCAGCGCACATAGATTCGACCATGGCTTTGGTCGAATAGTCTAAACCATCATAAATAATCTCTACAAGTTTCATCTTATCAAATCCATGGTGAGGACACTGGGATAGGAGATCATTGAATCTCTCTAAAAACCTATAAAGAGACTCTCCCTCTTGTTGTACACTAGCATTAATTTTCTGCCTAACAACTGCAGTTTTATGCTTAGGGTAGAATTTCATATAGAAAGAAGCAATAAGATGCTGCTATTTTATCTCTCAAGGAAAAGGGAAACATCTTAAGTTTCAAGACTTCATCAGTAAGGTCTTTTATTCTAACTGTCCCACAAATTTCCTCAAAGTCCCTAATATGAAAATAAGTGTTCTCATCATCTTTTCCTAAGAATATAGGGATCATCTGAAGAATACTAGGTTTTATCTCGAAATTAGCCGTATTGGCTGGAAATTTAATGCACGAAGCTCGGTTGGTCCTAGTTGGGAACATGTAATCTTTCAAAGTTGTCATCGCTGGAACAACTGAAGTATTAGGGGTACTTTCCTCACAAATATAAAGATTCTCAAAACTGAAGTTTCCAAAAACGGGGCTCTCAAAAAAAGAGTCTTCGAGCTCCCCGCCTTCACAAGAAGAACTACTACGGTTGTCACTAATCAAACGACCTAGAGTTTTTCTTTTCCAAGCCCGTTCTCTAATGACCTCGGGCATACACTAGAAAAAAAGAATAAAAATAAAAAGAAAAATACTAAAAGGAAGGGAAGTTCTATGCAAACACAAACAAGGATGACTCCACCAAAGCAAACCTAAAATTTCTAGCAAACAAAAATCATGATGGCTCCACTTAGATTGTTTCTAGACCAGCTTCTATTCTTTCAAAAAGGAATTCGTTACAATATGAGCAAACCTCTCTGGAATCAATCCGAGTCAAAGCAAGCTGAATAGAGGCGAGGGAAGCTGCGTGGATCTTTGATACCCAAGGCCTCACCGCATTACAAGGCGACGCAGTCACATATTCAACTTACAAAAACCATCATGAACTTCGAAGAATGCTCAAAAGAGTAGCCAATATTTTTCGAACGAGTTCCCTATTAAGCTTGTTACCCTATCGGTCTCGTTCTATTCCAAATTTTAAGGCTTAGGTTCGCGCTAAGTTTTGTTTTCCTAAGGCGGGCAAGAAGAGAACGGTGATGAAATCCGAACCCTTATCTTGTATGGCCAGTCCTTTCCCTTTACTAGGAATTTAAAACAACCGTTTTCAGTTCCTCGACATATATCCAAACGAAGGAATACAATAACTCGCTAACAAGGGATTCACGAGTGTTTCGAAAAACTTACCTCCCGTACCAGACGGGGGATTAACCGTTGTAGTCGACTCGAGCCACGACTCCTATGTCATGTACGAACCCGAGGGGACGAGGTGATATCGTAATTACCGTATTTCTCTGCAAACAGTTTAATATTTAAACAACCCTTCCGTAGGGTTTAAAAATAAAAGAATGCCCAAGTCCAAAGTCCAAAAAGTAAAGTGCAAAAGAAAAAGAAAATTACAAGAATAGAGAAATTCTAATACAATCTAAAAAAAATAAACTCTCTTTTTTTTTTCTCTCTTTTTATAATAAAAAAATCTTCTCTTTCGCTCCTTTCGTTTTGTCTTTAACTCCAAATCTTTAAGTATTCACCAAAAGCTTTGGCAAAAAATTTTTTCGCTCCAAATTCCAAAATATGTAGTAAAAAGACAAAAACAAAAACGTAAAGAAGAACAAATAAAATAAAAACAAATAAAAACCTTAAAAAAAGAATAAAAATCTAAAAACTCTAGCCTAAAGACAAGCTCCGTGTCGACGGCGCCAAAAATTGATGTGAATCAATAATGTTGTAGTAAAAAGGTTCGTTGAAACTTGTGAAAGCAATGGATTTTAGATTTAATAAAACTTAAAAGTAAAGAAAACTTAGATCAAAATTGATTTCAAGATATGAGAAAATAACCAAGACATTGATTCCACTATTACACGTGAATAAATTACGGTAAATAACCAAAAACTCTAATTATCTTTTAAGTCCTTTGTTTCTTAATTCACAAATAATCAGGCAAATTCTCAAAAATTAACTGTATCCCCTAAGCATAGATTATCTTAATACAAAGCATAACCTATCCAATTGAATCACAACTAATGAAGAAAATTATGCAAACAATTAAAAACTCTGCAAAAGAAGTGATTGAGTGAATTGTAAATTATTAATTAGAGAAAATAAAATAGTTACCAATTATTCATGCATAAATAGCTTCCTCATTGCCTTGGTTGTGGGAGAATTAGCCGCTCATCATGTTGGAAACACGCTCAAAATTCATTATTATTGCTCAAAGGGTGTTTACAAAGATGAAAATGGTGAAAATCGGGTTTGTAACACTTATAATAGTTACAAACCGGCTGTTAAAGAAAACAATACAAATGAACTTCCACTGACGATGTAGCATATAAGAGTGTCTTCACACAGTCGCATTCACTGTAGCATGAACGACAGTTCTTTAGGGTCTTATGTTCTTCGTTCCTTCTTCAGCAGCAGCAAACTCCGTTCTCTGCAACTCTATTTTTCTTGGCTCTGTAATGCTCTGCAACTCTCTCAATCTCTCCGTTCCCCTTCTGCTCGACCCCAGAAGACTATTTATACACCTTTGGACTAAGAATAACTCCTCATAAATCCAGAAAAATCCTCCATTACTCGGCAGTCAATGAAAATATTCTCGGGATATAATCTTTCCATTTTCTTCTCCTTCACGCGTTTCACAGCTGGTAAATCTCCTTATTTATCTCTTACACGCTCCTGGTTATTGCTCGCGTCAACATACATGCACAAAACACGTCCAAAACTCATGCAAACCCGTGAGGCTTCTTTCGTGTACGTGTTGGCTCTGTTTGCTTCAATAACACGATGCAGCCAATTCTAACCGAAAACAATGATCATACCATGCCTGTTATGATAAATCAAGTCTTCCCATGAAATTTTAGCCATTGAATCGCACTATAGCCCCTCCAAATGACGAATTGAAAATCCGCCAGTAGTGTAAATATTTACCCGCCAAAACCAAAATTCAAAATGGTGAAGATGGTGTGCCCTGACCCAAAACACGGGCGCCTTTAACAACTGGGTGCCCTGAGGTGCCCTTATCCAAAATGAGGGTGCATTTATTACTTTTCTCCGGGTGTCCAAAAAGCACTTTTTGAGCAACTTTTTCCACACAAGTGTATTCCTCCAAAAACACCTACACAAACATAAAAACACCATAATAAGTACAAAAATCGAGACTAACAATAGAGACACTGAGGACAATTCAAACACAAAAATGTGTCTATCACACTTGCAGTTCGCTGATGACACAATTATTTTTCTTAATGCCTCTTCGGTATGGGTAAGAACTCTGCTAATTATTTTACTTCTTTTCGAGGTTTTCACGGGTCTTAAATTAAATTTAGAAAAGAGTACTATGACGAGCATAGGAGCGGATGAGGTGGTTCAGGATTTGGCTATGGAATTGGGATGTAAAATAGATGCTTTACCGGTCACGTATCTAGGAATGCCAATTGGTGCTACGAAGCGAAATGCGAGTATCTGGGACATGGTTATTCAGCGAATGCAGAAGAAACTGGCTCCATGGAAGCGAAAATTTCTTAATAAGGCTGGTAGAGTAACATTGATCAAAAGCTCTTTGGAGAGTATTGTTGTTTACTACTTGTCTCTTTACTACTTGCCGGTTTCGGTGGAAAAGAGACTAAACACGATCATGAGAAAGTTCTTGTGGGGAGAGGATGAAAATAATAGGAAAATGAGTCGGATTTCTTGGAAGATGGTGTGTAGACCGAAGTGCAAAGGAGGATTAGGAATTCGAAATATCAGGTTTATAAACAGATCTTTGTTAGCTAAATGGCATGATAGGTTTTGTAAAGAGAAGATGGCTTTATGGAGAAACATTGTTTGCGAAAAAACGAAAGCTAATGCGGAGTGTCTTCCTCTTCAGGTGAATTTTCCGGTGGGAAGGAGTATGTGGTACGAAATTTTAAAGTACCAAAATGATTTCCATGACATGATTAAGGTGAACATAAATAACGGAAGAACGGTACGTTTCTGGCTTGATAGGTGGTTGGGCAATTATTCACTCAAGGAGAAATATCCTAGAATATATAGGATCTCCAGACAAAAGAAGTCTGTGATTGCGGAGGTGCTTGATATAAATTGGAATTTTGTGTTTAATAGGGAACTTGATCCGGCGGAAAGAATAGACCTTTTGGAACTTAAGTACGAAATACGGAATACGGTGTTGGCGCGGAATGGTGACGAGGATCAAATCCAAGGTGAAGCGAATTCAAAAGCAATTTTCAAGAAACTTTCGTTGGTGGGTGAGGATTGGGAAGGTTTCTCAATTCTACAGAATAGCTGCGCTCCTCCTAATGTCGTTTTCATTTTAAGGGCGGCTTTACATGACTCCATTCCGACTAGATCGATGTTGCAGCATAGGGGAATGATTATTCCTTCGATCAGTTGTTTATTTTGTGAAGATGTGGAATCGTTGGATCATTTTTTTATAGAGTGTAAGTTGGCTAAACATCTATGGAATTATTTCTTTTCTTCAATGCAAGTACAGTGGGTGATGCCGGCTTCTTTTCGCTCTTTTCTATTGAGTTGGAGACTTCAGCGAACTTCGAAAAGAATAAAAGTGGTTTGGGAAATTCTACCGTTTACGGTTTGTTGGGAATTATGGTTGGAGCGTAATAGAAGAGTTCACGGGGGAAGAGAAAGGTCGGAACATGAGTTGATTAATGCTGTGAAACTGCACATTTTCCTATGGAATCTGGATACTGACATCTTCAAAGGTTATTCAACAAACTGGGAAGAATTAATTATTCTGTAATTTCACTTTCATTTTCCGGTTTTCCGATTTTCGGCTAACCTTTTGTAAATATTTTTTCTTTCCAATGTATATCCTTTTCTTCTCAAAAAAAAAAAAAAGGAACTAGTGATCACACCACTGTTAAGTATGCATTATCTTTTACCAAGAGAATTTGGATTGACGTGTTGGTTTGGTGTACCTGAATTTAGGATTTTTGGTTGACGTTTTCTTATATATAACAAGAACAAGAATGAATAAAACTTGTGGATTCGACCATTTTTGTTGTTTCGAGTCTTGACTTTTGGTGATCGTTTTCCATTGTATCATACATACACCTACCATCTATTCTAGTCTAGTCAATGAATTTGTTAATTTCTTGATAAAAAAATTTAATAACATGCATGAAGAGATTAGTCTTCTAAACTATGACCTAGTGTTAAGCCTAGTGGCAAATGTTCCTACTGCTCTCATAGAAAAAATGAGGCTAAGTTTATTTAATGTGTTGTTGAGTTAGTGGAATGTCGATCGACTTGCGTAATCATCAATTCATCGTCGCTCACAAATATCTTTGAACGAACACTACCTCAAGTAATACCTCGCTCACAAATATCTTTGGACATTGAAGTGGACACCTGATCACAACAAGTATCAATGCGACCGAGTCACCCCCAGTTCCACACGGTATTGACAGTCAGACTTGGAGTCGGTACAATGTCAAGTATATGAAACGGGACACTTGAATCTCAACGTCACCACTGTCTAGTTAGCATGAATACCGATTCACACGTGAAGGAGTTTTGATTGCCGTTTCCTCGAAACAAAAATAAAATAAACGAAACTTGTGTTTTGACTATTTTTGGTGTTCTAAAATTTTGATGTTTGGCTTGGGTGATCGTTTTCTATTTATTTTTATAACAAATAACCTTATCGTTTTCTATTATATCATACTCCTACTATCTAGTCAATGACTTTGATTGATTATTTTTCTTAAAATGCATAAAGAGATTTAGTCTTCCAAATAATGACCTAGTGTTAAGTCTATTGGCAACGTTTCTTCGGCATTGTTCCCTACTTGCTCTCATAAAATGAAGCTAGCTTTAAAATCTAGATATGCCGACAATGCTAGATTGCCATTTTGAAAACTTAGAGATAGCCATGCTCTCGCATAATCGTCGAGTGCATAATAACTCAATTAACATGTTTTTTCAAGCCGTCGGATAGACATTTATTTTTGTGCATTTCTATAATAGATAATCGGATGGTTTAAAAGTGCATGCTAATGAGAGTTGAATGTGCGATGTCACTAATCATCGATAAGTAAACTGTGAGATGCTAGTGAGTAGCGAATACCTTTAGGTGTTGTAATCTTTTATTTATATTAGTGGCTGTGTAAGAATCCATAAAAATGTGATTCAAGTAGTTGTACGTATAAGAAAATGAAATATGTACCACCACCGACAAAGAATTCCGTGAGGGTAAGGGTGAGGTAGTTGCAGTTTGGATTCATTTCATCAAAATCAAATCAAATCAAATCATAGCTCCATGTTCTCCTCTTCCATCCCGTACCACATATGACATCCCAATATCCCACTCTCCCGTGATTCTTTCAACTTATAGCATGAGACTATTGAGCCTATTGCCAACATTTCTTTGAAGAAATTGTTTCCTACTACAGTACTACTCTCATGCTAAGTTTAAAAACTCAGATAGGCCGTCAAACTAAATTGTTATTTTGAAAGAGCAAAGATAATAGTGTTCTCGTGCAATTAGGTACGTGATAACACGGTGAATTTATACTTTTAAGTCGTCAGATTTTATATTATTTACATACATTTTTATAATAGTCAATATGATATTTCTGATAGTTTATTAAAGGTGCATGCTACTGAGCGCAGCATGTCACTAGCCGTCAATAACCAAATTGTGAGATGCTGCTAGTGAGTAGTGAGTCTAGTGACTATCTAAAAGTGTTGTTATCCTCTACACTCGTGGCTATTCGAGAATCCTTAGAAATGTGATTGAAGTAGTTGTATAAGAAAATGAAATATGTACCACCACCGACAAAGAATTATATTCCGTGAGGGTAAGGGAGACGTCAACAAGGTAGTTGCAGTTAGGATTCATTTCGTCAAAATCAAATCATATCATATCTCCATGTTCTGCTCTTCTTCTTTTTCTTTAAGCTTTTAGAATATAATTTTGCCAACATTCACGGCGTATTATGGGATCTTGTATTTAAAGCCTTAAAAACAACTCCCACTCTTTAGTGAGTGATTCTTTCTTTCTAGTCGTGAGTGAGTGACATAAGATATTCCCTTCCAGCAGAGCAGCAGCTTCATTGTTTCCGATTATTAATTTCCGTGCCCAATTCCCCAATATCGCTTCCTTAAATTCTTCCTTGCTTCCATCCCGTACCACATATGACATCAAAAGTCAGTCATGTACTTTCGTTAGCATTAACCCCCGCACAAACTTTGAGTAAAACTTTCATCGAGGGGAGACAACTGCCCATATGCCCCTTATCGCGATGTCCAGTAGTGGCAAGCTAGGACTTGTTTCAGACCAAATGAAGTACGTAAAAACCTTCAGAGAAGGGAATAGAAGTATAGTCTAGGCTAGGGTCACGGGACCAATGAAAGAAATTGGATTGTGTTTTTTCTTGTCATGTTATCCCACATGCATGGTATGAACATTATTTCGATGTTCGCTCATACAAAATATCTGTGTCGACATGCGCTATAAATGTCATACAAACAACCATCCTAACTTACTCTTATTGTTTCTTCTTAATTAACGAATGAATCTCTGCAATACATGGTCCTGTGAATGAATTTGTGCACCACTACCAAACACTGTCGTATAAAAGGTCCTATAAATGAAAATGTTCCAGTAGGAAACACTACCATGAAAAACTCTCCAACAACTATGTTCTGGCTTCAAAAAAAAAATAACTACATTCCAAATACCATATGCACGAAGAAATGATTTAAATTTATAAAAACTGCCGGAGAAAGGAGAGAAAAAAACACTCTGTCCTTTTTACCTTCAATTCAATCCTGACTTCACCACTAATCTCCCCGGCTAATTAATTCGAAATCTTAGCGAAAATAATTCATTGTTCACCTGAAAATTCCAACTCTTAAAAATGATGGATTTTTTTGGGGTGAGAACGACCATTATCTACCAGTATTTTCTCTAACATTGATTCTTTGGCAAGCTGGTGGGTGGTGTGGTTTTTTCATGACTTTCAATTCAATCAAATCAAAATCTTGATTACATAATGGCTTACAAAAAATACCAAAAACATTAAAAAAAAACAAAAAAAAACCGGTTGACGTACAATCCGCTAGCAAAGAAGCTACTTTGACAAACCGGTGGACAATTCGTATGTTGGTATGAAATCTCAGCCAGTGAATTCCCCTTTCACAAAGAATTAAAAAAAAAAAGTTCAATTTTTGTTTCTGGACCATCTCTTACGTTGTGTTGTCATCTTTGCGCAACGGCCATGTTAATCTTCTGTGTATCGTTCTAGTCGAATCCTCTCTATCAGTTTCCGGGTCTAGAAGGTCGGTCACAATCATTTTCATGCATGCATTATCTAGGAACACTTTTCTTTTTTCCTTTCTCTCGTTATCATGTGAGCATGATTGGTCTTGCCAACCATCTAAAGAGACTCTCATGATCTTCCTCTTTCTCGTGTCACTGTTTCGACAACAGCCCTCGCTGGTTTTGTTGTTTTTAGCCTCTCAAATATGTTCGTTCGGGTCATGTGGACTTGTGTACTAGCCAACTCCACCATGTGCACTTGTTTGCCTAACCTTAATCCATGATTTAGGATTCACCGAAACAACACTCCAAACAAATCGAATAACAAACTCTGTTTTTTTAACAGTGGGGCCTACATGTTTTTAACGTAATGCCTACTTAACTCGGATATGTTAACACCTGTCCAACCAATTACATCGTTTTTAACTCCATAACTCCAAATTAATCTGACTTCTTTTTTATTTAATTAAAGAGATAAGATTAATTAGTGTTGATAATTACTACTGATTAGTGGGATAGAGGGTAGGTCCAACGCGCAAAAGTAAACCGAATTTTGTGGTGGCGCCGTATGATTGGCCAGCTGTTTTAGTTTAAAATTTTAGATTTTGAAAGTCACGTGATTATGTGGGACACGTAGTGTAGTGTGAAATCTTGGACGTGTCAGAGAATAGATAAAACAATTTTGATCGACTCAAAATTTTGAAAGGCATTGGGCACTCTGACTGACTTAGCCATGGTCATGTGGGTCTACGAGATAAATCATTGCTTTAAGAGTTAACTTGAATTGAAGGCACTGTTCGAAGTGGTAACAATACCCCACGTCATTTTGATTTGAGTAAAAAAAAAATCACAAAATTATTTAAAAAGTCTGAAATCAATAATTTATGGGTGAAAATAATATTTATATTTTGATATTGTTCAATTTTCGATATGTGAGTGTCACCGTATCAGACTACGAGCAAGAAGTTGGTTCCCAAGCTTGGTCGTCACAATATAACTAAGAACACAAGAAAACATCAACATAGTGAAAGCAATCTTCATCTCCTTTGAAAAAGAAAAGAAAAGATACACAACAAACCATTAGTCATCACCTTTTTGTGGTGCATATGAAGGAATATAATGATGATTTTTAAATGGCCTTTAAAATTTTCAAAGATAGAGTTGTTGGTGATGATCTTGGCCTCAAAAGTATCTAAAGGATGCCCTTTGTAACACAAGAGTAATGTGATGTAAGGCTGAGCTCTCACACTTTTCTTTCTTTCCCTTCTTTTCGAGTCACTCTTACACAAAATGTGACAACTTTAAGGTACTCCAGTATGGGACATTTTGAATGTTAACGTTACCGTAAAAGAAAAAACCAAAGCAAAATCTATAACTAGTAAAGAAAAAGGAGGCAGAATCGATCACGAGATTTTACAAAGTGAAAAGTAAAAGCAAACAAATATTGTCACTATCCGCATCATAGCTTTTTGTCATGTTTCCCACTCTCAAAAACTCCCAAGTCCCAACCCCTGCATACTCAAACCGGAAAAATAAAGATAGCTAGTATCCGCGTCTCTGGAAGCAAAAATATCAAGAATCTTAAACCTGGGGAAAAACAATGCAGAGCAGAACGGTCCTATTCAGGTCAATGTTGCTATGTCCTATTCAGGTCAAGGACTTTGCAACTGGAATCAGCAGAGCAGAACGGTCAAGCACAGGAGCTCAACTAGCCCTGACCTGGGGAAAAACAATGCAGCAAGCTAACATCACCTTTGCTGCTGAGTCTGAGGATACTCTACAAGCCATAAAATCTCAATACCAATGGGAAGTTCAACAAAGATTCAAAGGTCGAAGCACGCAACAACATGGCAGCAACACCAAAAGCCAACCAATTGATTTTGTCTTAGTGAAACTATCGAGAGTGACTACTCAACAAAACTATGCTACAATTAACCTAGCCAGACTGGCTAGAAAATCGTCTCTTTTCACTGACTGTTCGTGGATGAACGAATTTAGTCACTATCATGCATGCTTTACAAATTCCTTCAAATCCTTATGATATGAACTACTGTAATAACAATATCTTTATTTTGAGAGATGGTCATGTTGTTAGAGTTAGCACAAGCATCACAATGGATGTAAATGGGAGTAGGCAATCTTCTTAGATGCCTTGACTCTTTTTTGTATATAAAAAAAAAAAAAAAAAATCTTAAACATCTGGTATAAACATCCACGGTAAAATATAAATAGATAAATATATGTTTGTTGAGTGTTTGAATACAACTTGCGAAGTTACTTTTTGATTCGTTCAACTCAAAAAGATAATATAGCAATACAGTTTCAAAATGATGTATAAGCATAAACTTTTACATTTTCTAAGGCAAAATCCTCTTGGCTTCCGATTTTCGGGGATTAACTTTTGTTTTTGGGGAAAACAAAAACACTTCTACCACTTATATCCAAACGTTCTATTAATCTGGGACGTTGAATCAGGCATGCCGGTGGGTGTGAAAATGATACTTGGGACATATACATGTGTCTAGTTGGTTAATAGAATCCAAACATAAGTTAGGCTAATGTATTATCTCATTGCAAGAGACCTAACTTGATTTGATCATTTAGAGAAATAGTTAATGTACATTTTCAAGAATTGAAGATGATGTTCCATCAATCTAGTGAAAAATCCTATCACTCACCATCATGAAAGAAAAGATAGTACACCCAAAGCAACTAAACAACACAACCATTCTTCACCATGGAGTACTATGTGTGTTTTTTCACACAACGGTCACATTTTTTTACTAAAAACCGTAATTATCATGATTTCATCATTGGATGTCAATTTTTTTACCAACAACAACAAAAGTTAATCAAATTTGTCGCATAATTAAAGTTCACATTCACAAAATACTTGGAAAATCCCTTTTTCCAAAGTATACATATGTAGAAGAAAGGTACCCGAAAAAGGTGTATATTTCTCTTTTGATTTTGTATATGAAATATGAGGACTGGTCTATTTCTAGCTGCGGATGAAAATGTGCCATAGTTGGGAATATTGAATATGATTATCATTTTATTTCTCTATTGTGTTTGTGCACTTTTTTTTGCTAAGTGGGATGATAAGTAAGCTGTAAAGTTCATAACAAACAATTTGTCGACATTGATCCGTCCCCCCCAACCCACATAAAAAGAGTTGGCTATAGAATTTCCATTGAGTGTATGTGTAGACATAGACTGCACTTTTGAACTTTGTGCGGTGCTCGCTCACTCATTAGGTCTCTCTCCATCTACATTAAATCAAATGCTGGAAAAGTAGATATTTGGGGTCCAAGAACCTACTCACTCACCGTCTTAGAACTGCAAATCCACCGATTTTATAACGCGTTGAATTCGGTATCTCCGGTGTCCTATTAGCAGGTCGGTTATTTTACAATGCAAGTTCGGAATTGTGGTGTAATAATACAACATTTATAAACACTGGATCAATCAGAGGGTTGTTTCTGAGCAAAATATTTTATTTATCCCAATAATAAAGTAGTTTCTCAAATTCCCAATAATCAGAACTAATTAAAATAGCAGCCAAAAACATGCAAACGTGACTTATTCCGTTATTTTCATCGCGTTAACAACCATAATCATTTATTTTAAGTCCAGTCGTAATGGCCAATGCACGTACACACGGCTAGGTGTTGCGAAATAATGAAAAATTGGCCTACCAAGAAATGGGTCAATACAAAATATCAATGGTTCCTATAATAAAAAACCCATGTGGTTCCATAATAATAGAATATATGCAGTTGGCAACAACCTCAAACCGAGCCAGTTCCAAGTCTAAATACACTCCATTTGACAAGGTCCACCACCATGTACATCATAATCATAATCATACTGTTGCGCTTGGCACCACGTCTCGTCGTCTATAAATTCAATTCCCCCCTCTTTTTCTCAGTTTCTCACTCATCCCATCCATCTCCTCCCAAAACGGTTTTTTTTTATTTTTAATTTTCATTAAATAAATCAAGATACTCCGAACTAATTTTAAAAATTAAAATTAAAAAAAAAAAAAAAAAGTGAAAAAGCTAAAATCTGAACCCAGAGAAGAAGAGGAAGAAGAAGGAACGGTAAGTAAATACCAAAAAAGAAATTCAAAAAAATCCTTCTTCCTTCTTCTCCATTCTTCTTCCAATCATAAATACACACACACATTCTTTATTGATTTTAGTCTCTCACACAGAAATATGGTTCATTCTTCTTCTTTTACTGTTTTGTTCTGCTGAGGTTATAGAGATACACAGAGGGAGTACATACTGATAGATTAGATTAGATTTGATTGAAGAACAAGAGATGTTGAAGAGGAAGAATAACAGGAGTATAAGTCTGATAAGAACAGTGATATCATGTACAATCTTTGTGATTTCAATTGCAACTCTTGTTTCCGTTCATCTTCATATCTTTCTTTATTCTAAAGTGCCTGTCTTCTCTGATCCTACTGCTTACAAGCTCCCATCGGTAATCCTTCCTTCATTTTTTTTTGACTTTTCTAGGTTTTTATTTTGAGATTTCCTTCTTTTTTTTAATTTCAAAAACCCCTTATTTTTTTTTATCTTAATTACTGCTTTATCTTATTGATTGAGATTGAATCGATTTTGTTTTGATTTTGCAGCAACATGAAATCGGGCATCATGGGAGTGAGTTGAGCTGGACTCAAGAATTAACTCCTCCCCAATTTTCAAAACTTCCTCCTCCTTCACAAAAGGTCTCTCTCTATTTTTTTTAAGTGCCAATCAATCTAATGTTTTCCATTGAAAATCGATGATTCCAATAATTCATCATCAGTTTTTAGGGTTTAGGATTAGGATTGTTTCATTTATAGCAAAAAGTAGTCATCCTTCTTTCATGTTTTCACTCCTTTAGATTTGACGACAGTTGAATGTTGCAAATCGGAATCGGGATATCGACAAGCTATGGAAGGCTCCCCAGAATAAAGATTTTGTGCCCTGTGTTGATCCTAGTCCTGAGTATTCACGTAAGTAAACTCAATCTTTTGTGTTTGATTCTGCTGTGTAATTCAATTTTGTCGATATTTGATTGTTATTTTGTTGTTTTTGGTTGATTGATTCAGTTCCTACCGAGTCGCGCGGTTACTTGCTTGTTCATACAAATGGTGGGCTCAATCAGATGAGAGCTGGGGTCTGTATTATTCTTCTCCTTCACTTGTTGTTGTGTTGTGTTTGTAGATTCTCAATGGTCAATTGAGTAAGAAATTTCAGCTAAGCAACTATATGGCTAGTTGGTCATTTAAGTAACCCCACTTCAATAACATGTTGACTTCTTTCTTTCCCAAAATTGGACTCCTGAACCACTAGAATCTGTTTCTGTACAGTAGGAGACTGGATATACATGACTATCTAGTTTGCAGTTGTTTTTTCTCCAGTATTTTGTTATATTATCATGAAATGAAAAGTAGAGTTGAGGAAACTCATAGCCATCATTGTAATTTAGAACTGACAGCAATTTCAATTATCATATGACAGATATGTGACATGGTAGCAGTTGCTCGTATTATAAACGCAACTCTTGTTGTTCCAGAACTTGATAAACGATCTTTCTGGCAAGATACTAGGTGAGAGTGGTTCTCATGTTCATGCTTGAAGCGCTTTGTTATATAGACAATAACATAACTAAAACTTGAAACTGTTTTGTTTTTCTGAACTGCAGCAATTTCTCAGACGTTTTTGATCTCAATCATTTCATAAATGCTTTAGCCAATGATGTCAAGATCATCAAAAAGCTACCAAAGGAACTGGCTACTGCTACCAGAGCAGTTAAGCATTTCAGAAGCTGGTCGGGTATAGAATACTACCAAGATGAGATAGCTCGCATGTGGGAAGATTACCAGGTGTGTTCAGTTGGCTGCTTTCTTTGTAGATAGATTGATATAACTGAACAAGTCTAAACTGGATATCTCTTTCTTTAATAGATTATTCGAGCAGCAAAATCCGATTCTCGCCTAGCTAATAATAATCTACCTCCGGATATTCAGAAGCTTCGTTGCCGCACTCTTTATGGTGCCCTTCGTTTTTCCCCTCGGATTGAAGCTATGGGAAAGGTAATTTAATCAATCGTATAATTTCCTCTTTGACATATACATTGGGTATATGGCTTTAAGGATTACTGATGGATCTTTCTTCCTTTATCAGCTGTTGGTGGAGAGAATGAGGTCCTATGGTCCGTATATAGCCTTGCACTTAAGATATGAGAAGGATATGCTTGCTTTTAGTGGATGCACACATGGTCTGTCTTCAGATGAGGCCGATGAACTAACCTTGATCAGGTACGATGACCGTAATGATATGTATACATTTTTAGATGAGAAAGTGAATTATGCCTTTCTTGTTGTTTATGTTAGGAAAAATGCAAGGTCAATCACAAAATTAGTATTTTGATCGAAACGATATTAGGATGTTAGTCGTCTGTCACCTGGTAGTGGCATTTTCTGTTGTTGCTCTTACATCACCCTCATGTTTGACCCCATCTCTTATTTCATGTGCAGAGAGAATACACCACACTGGAAGGTGAAAGACATCGATTCTAGGGAGCAGAGGTCCAAAGGATATTGCCCTTTAACACCAAAGGAGGTGGGGATGTTCCTCACTGGTTTGGGATATCCATCAAACACACCCATATATATTGCTGCTGGGGAGATATATGGGGGTGAAAATCATATGGCACATCTCCTGTCTCGCTTTCCATTAATAATGAGCAAGGTAATGAAGTAAATTATAGTGTGGTGTCCTGATAATTATCTCTCTTTGTTGATATGTATACGGAGTAAAGCAACTGTGAACAATGTGTGCTGTACCTATTATTACCATACCTCTAGCGGCAAGCTTAATGTGCCCCCTTCTGTGCTGACTTTTTCACAGGAGAAAATAGCATCAGTTGAGGAACTTGAACCATTCATATCTCATGCATCCCAAATGGCCGCACTTGACTACATTGTATCAGTCGAAAGTGATGTTTTTATTCCTTCGTACTCTGGAAACATGGCAAGGGCAGTTGAAGGACACAGGCGTTTTCTGGGGCATAGAAAAACATTTTCTCCAGACAGGTAAGAAGACTCCGGTTCAGGACGCATCTCATTTCAACTATGTTGACAACTTATTGTTGCTAAAATGTATTTCTTTTTCCACTTATACCAGGAAGGCGCTCGTACATCTGTTTGATAGAGTAGAACGAGGATCACTTAAGGAAGGCCAGAAGTTAGCTGATCAAATCGTAGAAATCCATAGAAGACGGTAAGAGTTTTTCCTGTTTCTGAACCTTCATACTTTAATGGAAAACAATGACACGGAACAGGTGTACACATATTTTATGATGGACATTGTAACAGCATATCCATGATCTGTTGTTAGAAGCACTCTGTAGCTTCAAAAGCTGACTGGACTGAAAGATTGAGTTTCCTATGAGTATGATCTTTCTCTGGACCCATTGACACTGAAGGACTGCGGCACGAATTATTAATCTGTATGATTGCGTACTATAATTCTCCTTATCTGATCTGCATCTGTCTAATTCATTGTTTTGATGGAACAGGCAAGGGTCTCCAAGAAAGAGGAAGGGTCCCATCTCTGGAACAAGAGGTATGGAGAGGTTTCGGTCAGAAGAGGCATTTTACGTGAACCCTTTACCTGATTGTTTGTGTCAGATGGAGCCTGCAAATATAAACAATTCTTATACTAGTAGCAATAGGTAGATGATGAAGAAGAAGAGTACAGTAAATCAAAATTAATTCTTTCCTAGGTAGTATAGGTTTTGTTCCAGAGGCTCGAAGATACCGGAGCAATGTGTAAAGAAAGAACAGCTAGAAGCAGTAGACTAAGAAAAAAGTTCCAGCTATAGATGAACTTAGAGAAATAAAAACGCAGCTGATATGATAGTAGGCGAGGTTTTATGAACTAGAACTGCTGAATATTCACTTAGCCAGAGAAAGAGATCAAGCATGGCAACTAGAATTGGAAGCTGTTCAAAAACAACAAAGATTAGATGTTGAGGCCCTTTCACAAGACATTATACAGATTTTATGGAAGGGAAGAAAGAAGGAAATTTGAAATTTTTGACCGGCGACAAAAACTTGTAAATGAACTGATTTTTTATGTAAAGAACACCCTATTATTATTGATTGTAGGGTTTCCGAAGGAGAATCTGTTCGATCATTATTCTGTTTCATCAGGTTCTCTTTGGATGGGTAAACTTTGATTGATTCATAGTCTTTGGTTGTAATTAGTTTTGGAGACTTTTTTCTTTAAATCAATATATAACCTTCAATAAGGAATTCGTTTTGACGTCAGAGCTGCCAAGTGCATGAATTTTGGGTTTAAGTGGTATAAAAAGATGAGAGCATACAGGGAGTTCACTTGCACATCCCCTTGGATACATAACAAGATTTAAGGTTGCCCATACAGGGAAATGACAACCCTGCCAATCACATGTTATGTTCAATGACATTAAATCGAATTTTAACAACCTGTCATTGACACAAAACATAATACTACCTCCGTTTTAGGAAAAGTGTTACTTTCACTTTTTCATTTTAGCCTAAAAATAGGTCAAATTGAAAAAGTGAAAGTAACACTTTTCCTGAAACAGAGGGAGTAATAAACACAAGCAACAACTAGAACAATGAGTTTTGATGCATGTCATTGTAACTTAGAAAGAGATTTCAGCATCTATAAAATCACATAATTCATCAGCAAAAAAGAACAAAAATAATCTTCTACAAACTTCGCGTACCAAAAGATGGCCAGGACTGGTACGATTGTATCAGAATTCCAAAAATTTAATACATAGTAATAGGTTCAGAAAATATTCCCATTGCATCAGATTTCACAGTTAAAGAACTCGAAAAAAAAACAGCTCTGTGCATGCCCAACCACCTTTTGAAAAGCACCTGAAAAGAGTGATTGAAAAATTAGAGATATATGAAGTCCTCCATAAAATTTCTCTGGGCAAACAATTATAGTCTGACAAGAAAAAGGATCGAAGGTTCATCTATTGTTCTAGCAATAAAAATGAGACAATCTTTCCTCGATATTTAGATTAGAGAGTGCACGAAAAAAAGGAAAAATGAAATTGATATGACGAAGTCAACTTACTCAGGAGTCTAACAAGATAACGATTTTCTTAGAGGCTGTAGGGAATTTTCGCAGCATCTCACTAAACTTCTTCTTCCGTTTCTTCCTTTGTGAGTCTTCTTCATTTGAATCACTGTCGAATATCACTGACTTAGTTGAATAACTGTTAAGTATCACTTCCTCCAAGACCATGGCATGTTTCAACAGAATCTCTAAGAACTTCAGTTCATTAACACATCCACGAAGACCTTTAATCTCAACAAACTTTAGGTGCAATATCATACAAGACAAAGACAATCTTGCGTCCCAGTAGTCTCCTATGTTTTCTGGACTAAATTTTACCTACACAACAACCAGATATGATACTAGAACTAACCAGACTTTATTGCTTTCAGATTTGGGGTTCAGTAATTATGAAAAATTCACATGAAATGCTTGATGAATACCTCGTCACAATATGGATATACTGGAGGCGCGAGGAGATTTAGCTGGATATTAAGCAGTAACAAACGTTGAATACAGGCACTTATCTTGAATTAAAAATGAGTTACTTCGGGTGACATGAAAAAAGAAAGGTAAAGACAAAGAATTTAGTTGAAACCTTTGATATCTGCAGGGAAACAGATTCTATATTAGGAGAAATCTCCAGTACGTAGAATATTGAACACAAACAGTCCCTAGAAAGGTAGGTCTCGAGCTCCAAATGTTGCAAATTGCAAAATTTAAGCGGCTGAGCGTCTAATATACCAGGAGATCCACCTAAAGCCTTGGTGCATAAAAAAGAAAATAAAAGAAACATCATTCAGATTATATTTACACTGCCAGAACCCGTTAACACAAATTATTAACAATATGATAGAGCTTAGCGAGAAAATGGAATAGACATCATTCAGATTGTACCTACACTGCCAAAACACAAAAACAACAGTTCATTCATTCAGATTGTACCTACACTGCCAAAACACAAAAACAACAGTTTATTAACTATGTAATAGGCAGGTAAGCCTGCTTGATATGCATCACTATCGGTAGCAGAAGTAGCAACAACGCGATCATGCATCCTTGTCTAAGAAGCATGCACTATATTTGTCAAAACGGATCCAAGGCGATGCCTATGCCTGATCAGATTTCAGAGGGTGGTAGCATTGCAGAAGCCTAGATTCCTTGGGTTGATACTAGGTGGGTGCACTTAGGTGCTCAACTCCTATTTTTGTTCCAAAATTGCCAAATAAAGAGTAAGATGTTGGTTTTTTTGAAGTTTTGTTGTTCCGTAATGCTTGATGTCTTGCTTTTTCTTTACTTACTAGATTGTCTGTTTGGTATACGACTATTGGTAATCTAGATAGCTTGATTAACTCCTATTTTATGATAACATTTATATAGGCTTCGTACACATAACACATGCAGACAACTCGTTACAATATCCTTGTCCTAGGCGCCCATAATGCATCACCTAACTACACATAGCAGGACTGAAAAAAATGGTTTTATACAAATATTATATTACAGTCTACCTAAAGCCTAAAGGTCAAAGAAGGTTAGAATAATACGGAAAACGGAGAATTAGAGGTCATACCTTGATGAAAGCATTTCTTAATGTCAACACTTTCACTCTATGAAACCTTCTCAAAAATCTCATACAATGCTGTGCATAAAATTCTTCCATATCTTCGTGAATCTCTGAATTACTTGGCGGCCATTGATCTTTTATATAAATTTTTATCTCAATATCAGCATTTAGTAGAGACGGTAGACTCTCTAGAGTGAAACTTGTTGACAAGTAACTGTTGAATACGAAGGATACGAGACATGGAGCATGCAGTTTAACCTCACTATAGCTTTCAAAATTCCAGCACTCAAATTTAAGATACTCAAGTTTAGGCAAAGAAATATTCAGATTCATATTGATAAATCCGTCTCCGAATTCCATGATTAACGATTCTAGACAAGGAAAACTCGAAAAGAACCTATTGGTTAGATTTTCATCATGAAACGATAAGTCATTAAGTTTCAAACACAATGATTTGAGTCGAGGTAAGCTCATTTCAGGAGGTAGAATGAACTTGTTCTCATACTCGCCATCACCTTCATCAAAAGCACACAATTTCAGCTCCATTTTTGTCAAGGATTCACAAGTACACAGACAAGGAGGAATCTCAAAACCGTATATAGGGTCGGTATTAATATATACCTCCTGAACATTGTGATTGACAGCAGTTTCGATGAATCCATATATTTTGCTACGAGATACATGAAAATTAGAGCATTTGAGTTCAAACCTCTATATATCGACGGAGTTGTCACGAAGCTTGAGCACTCTATCAACAAATTTTAAGAAACCCTTGGTTGGAAAAGATGGTTCTTTATCAAATTCATCATCACTTGCTTCCCAATCGCAAACATAATTGTTTCTGAATCTTAGAACGGGCATAGAAGTCCAGATATATTGCCATCTTTTAGACAAAACACATGTCTGAACTGCGTATGTTGTAGACATGAAAGATAGGATATGGTGAATTAGGGATTCAGGTAAGATGCTAATCCTGTCTTCTTCTGAGTTTCCTCTTTCCATTTTGAAATCGGATTCAACAATTTTCACTCAAACTGAAGATATAAACCTCACCTACATTTTCCTTCCTCGGTGAGATTCTGAATTGATGTAGAGAGAATCAACCTAATGAGTACAGTGTTTGATTTATAATTTGGGGAAAAACGAAAGGCGGAAACATCAAGAGACTTCTAGTGTTGACTATTGACTAGTCAGTTGACCTTTATCAGATATCACATGAACTTATGGACGGGTCAAATAGCCTGGCTAAATTGGGGCTTATAGCTAGATGACAAAAAAAGGTCATTAGAAATCACTACACATCACCCTTTATCAAAATAATTACCTAAGTACCTATTTTATTCCTGATTAATTAGCATTAATTAATCGTATTATGGGTTAATTATGTTTTGGATGTGAGATTAACTAATGTTAGAGAGTTCATCAAAACATCAAACATTTTGATATTTTTTTCGTAAACAGTGCACAGAATCGGTTTATGTTCATTAACTTGTAAACAGATTCTGGATTGGTGTTTACGAATTAACAGAGGACATATAATCGGTTAACTTGGACATGTTTATAATCCGATTTTGTAATCGGATTTTACTTATAACATATATAAACCGATTGTATCTTTCATTACCAATTTCCATTCATTGCATTACTATTGTAGGATGCATTTAGCACATGCATCAAGCCTTTAAACCCCTAGGCGACCCTAGTGGACGAGTTATAGTCTCGTGAGGGTTTACATAGAGGTCTACCCACAAATCCTATACAAAAACTTCTAAAACCATTAATCTTCCTCCTCCGAAGACGATACAGCATCCAAGTAGTCCGGGTTATCCGCCGGGATTCTTTCTGCCAAGAAGTGATAGCTTGCATCGAAAGCGAATGTTTCCCGCTTTTCCTCCAAGTAGCGCACTTTCAAGACTTCATGCTACAAAAACACAAAAACAAGCGTACATTTGTTTGTGGTGTTTAGTAGGAAGATCAAACAACATGGATCACGTAAAATAAACCACAAAAACACTTACAAATTGTTCAATGGACAAGTTGAAGGGGCGGATGTTTAAAATACGGGGTTGGAGAGCTAAAAAAGCGAGTATCGCATTTTCAATGACTATGTGCCTATCGTGCACTTGTTGAACACTTCTTGCATTCGGATTCCCAAACTCGCCGCAAAATTTGTTGTGTACCCTAGCCCAAAAGGTTGTGGAATCCTCCCTTTCGGAGGATTGACGTCTAAGTCGATTTTCCGCATACCATGCTTCGGTGATTGTCAAATCTTCCGCGGAGTCAAACGATGCCATTTCTTGTATGTATATGTATGAAGTGAGTAGTTGTGGAGTATTTGGAGTGAGGGTGATAAAATGATCAATTTTGGGGCAAATGGGGTCCAAGGGTGAGGTCTCTATTTATAGAGGAAGTCCCTAACCACTATTTTTTTTGAAAAACGTGAAATAATTTGCTATAATAGGTGTTTTAAGAGATCTGTAAAACCCGATTGTGTTGATATGCCACAAGGAATCGGTTGTTTTTGGGACCAACGTAAACCGATTAAAGATCTGTTAGGTTTTGAATTTTCAGCGACAATAATCGGTTTATATAGTTTTATATGTAATCTGATTATTGCTTGAAAAACATCCAGGAAAAATGGCTTGTGCAATCGGTTTATGTTGGCATATCGAGTCGACCGATTGTTGGAATGTCAGGCTAGTATCAATTTGCTTTAATGGGTTTTTTAAGAGCAACACATAATTAGAATTAAAGCTTCAAGTTCATCAAGGTCAACACAGATATAAAAACCTTAAAAGAGTGTTAAACAAGTCTTGTAAACTTAAACTTTTAATATCTAAAACCTAAACATAAGAACTTAAACAACAGGAGCACCGGCAACAACAACACCACCATCAGCAGGAGCATCACCACCATCAGGAGAAGCAGCTTCTGCTTCAGCCATTAGTTCCCACATATCTTGCATTTCTGCATGTTCCTCCCTCCCAGATAAAATCATGTTTCTCCTCATCCTGGAGAAGGTGATTACCTCAATGATCTCTTCAAGTGAAAGCTTATCAATCAAAGCCATGGCTTGTTCAAGTCGGGTTTCAGCTCTGAATGCAAACTTATATAAGATCCTCAACGGAACTCTTTGTGGTTTCCTCAAGATATCCTCCACGGTTAAATCGCGATGGTAGAATGGTAGGTGTCCGAAGTCCATTATACACAAATATAAAAACAAAAATCAAGTCAGAAATCGGTACATATAGAAACACAAGTAAGCCGATTCTGCTGAAACTACAAGAATCGGATTATGTGGTACATGTGTAAAACCCGATTGTGGAAAGGAAGATGAAAAGACTATAATAATCGGATTATACATATTACACATATAAACCGATTCTAGAGATGTATTTTCATATTTCATTTCTAAGCCAGAATCGGATAATGTTAATCCTATTGTACACCGATTACCGTGCATGCTCTTGATGGCCGTAAATAAAACCCAGAATCGGTTTATTCGATAGGTCAATAAAAACTGATTCTTGGTGTATTCAGAGTCTTGATTTGTCAAAAACGATGATTTGAAGATATAAATCAATAAGATAAGAAGATGGGTTGACGGAGATTTACCTTCTTCTTGGTTGGATCGAAGATCGTCGGAGTAGAGGATGAAAAAAAAATGATTAGGGTTTTGAGAATTTGGAAAGTTTTTGATAGAAAAGGAAAGATTTGTTAGGTTTAGGTTTTTTTAATTTTGGATTTACTGAAAATAGAAATATTGGAATTTATATGAGTGCGTTTTAGAAATTAATGTGGGGGTAAATTAGTATTTTTTTATAAGATTTGGGTGCCTAGAGTAATTTGGGGTGTGAGATAGAAAAACCTATAGGCCCCAATTTAGAAAGGGGAAATAGGGGAATGGAATGAGTGTTTCAAACACCCATTCACTGCCAAATCGAATCGGAAACTGAGTTTGATGAAAAGTATAGCTTAACCATCGGGGCGGTGGAAGATTTGACGGTTAGGGTTGAAAACGATATGTTGGCGGCAGAAGTACAATCGCGAGGCAAGATTTCTACCGTAACTGTTATTGGACTGCCAAAAAAGAGACATACGTCCCAAGATGACACAAACATAGATTAGTAGTTGGGGTTGAAAATGAGACATTGGCGGCATAATTATAGCCGTGAAGCATGGTTTCTGCCGCCAAAAGCTCCTAGGTGGCCGAAGAAGAGACGGGCGGTGCAAGATATAACTTTAAGCGCAAGCACAACTTAGCCGCTAGGGTTAAAAATGATACGTTGGCAGCTGAACTAGAGTCGCGGCATAGTTTATGCCGCTAACGGCTACCAAGCACCCAAATAAAAGACGGGTGTCGTAAGATTTTACCTACATCACAAGCATCGCTTAGAGGATATGGGTGGAAATGAGACGCTAGTTACAGAATTAGAGTCGTGAGGCATGAATCCTTCCGTTAACTTACGACAAATCGAATCAGAAGCTGTTTCATAAGGGTTTGATCAGAGTTTGGTCGAAAATATAGCTTCACCGATGGCGGCTTAAGATTTAACTCGCGACACAAACATAAGTTAACGGTTTGGGTTGGAAATAAGACGCTGACGGCAGAAGTAGAACCGCACGGCATAGTTTATGTCTCCGACTGCTACTGGACGACTGGAAAAAGCAAACAGGCGATGCAAGATTTCACTCGCAGCACAAGCATAAATTAGCTACTAGGGTTTGAAATGAGGCATATTGGAGGCAGAACTATAACCGTGCGACATAGTTTCTGCCACCAAAAGTTACTAGGTGGCTGAAGAAGAGACTAAAGGTGAAACATATAACTAGCGACGCAAAACTACCTATTGGCGTCTGGAAATGAGTCGTTGGCAGCAGAAGTACAACTGCATCATGTAAGGGGGTGAATTGTTTACCTATAGGTTTTAACTTATTTTGCAAAAGTAGTATGTATTGGCTAAGGGGGAACATATCACCATAGTATTGCTTCAAAATTGTGGTGCAATTGAATTTTGAGGAAGGTAACAATACTATGTTTCTGTATAATGACTAATGAGTAGAGTGTGTTTACCTCATTCTATAAAAGCTCTAATGATTATTCTCATAAGTTGTTATCACTTTCAGATCTTCAACAACAAAGTGTTGAACGAACACATGCAGAATATTATATGAACTTGAAGTACGAATAATTCAAGACGTGTGTTGAAGAACCAAGAAAATCAAGCATATTGGATTTAGATGAAAAGTTTATTTATTGTATCCATATGTATTGAATAGTTTTGACACTAAAATTGACAAATGGGGAGATTGTTAGAGCATTGCTCGGCTGAACCCACAAATTTTGTTATCTCAAGTTTGTTGTTAATGTTAGGTGATCAAAACTGTATCTTGATTTCTAGTCTACTAAGTCAAGTTTCGGATAGGTTAAATTATAGTTGAGTATCATAAATCATCCTTGAAGACTGAAGATCTACGAAGACATATCTGAAGACTGAACCATTCTATTTTACTCACTATACGATCATTCAATATATTGATACTGTGTAGTATGACTTGTAGTATATTTTCAAAGAAGATGTTCCGAGTCATACTTATCTTGTTCAAAGGTCCTTAACAATATTACTTCTATGAATTAATTTGTGGATCAATTGAAAAATTCCAGGAAACTAACTATATCACTTGAGAATGTTTCAAACATCATAATAGAGAAATATAAACTTATTGAATTTTTTTCTCATGGAAGGTTGGTGAACTCAGTTTGTAGGAAGCTTGGCGAACCAGTTCGCAAACCACAAGTTCAGTTGGGAACCATTCAAGAACCTAGTTAGTGAACCATGGTGAACTGATTTTATAAGTTGGATAAATTGGCTAGCAGTTGGTGAACCCGATTCACAAACCGAAGTCAACTGAGTTCGGTAGTCTAGTTAGGGATACACATGGTTCGGTTCGGTATGGTTTTTTCCAGGTACGACTATCTTTACCTTGATGGTTCTTGAATCCTGATCTTGCTTTTCTGTTATCGAGGTTTTTGTAATCTCTTTCAGTCAAGATAGATAGTAATCACAAATTTCTCATTATGTCAGACTTTGTGGTTCCTCAAGAAAGATATCTAAAGACTGATCTTAGTTGATCGTTTGATGATTGTTCTTGAGATGTGGTTAAGTATACGGGATGCTCTTCGGGAGTCGTAAGTTCTGTATTTGTGTGGTTTGCTAGCTTTTCTATTATAAATAGGTTTCCACACCTTGATCTAAACTGAAATCAATTAGGCTTATATGTTAGAGGAATACTGGTATCAAAAGTCTTCACTTTGGTAGAAGAAACTCTTAGGTTGTAATACGCCATCTAAGGGAATCAATCTCGTAGAACCTTATGAGGTTCAAAAGACGTAAGGAGCGCGACTGTAAATGAATCGCTTGGAGGGTGGATTCAGTTTCAATTATATTCCAGTCCGAAGTCTAATAGTAGGCTAGTGTCTGTAGAGGCTTAATACAGTGTGGTGATCAATCAGGACGAGGTCCGAGGTTTTTCTGCAATTGTTGTTTCCTCGTTAACAAAATTTCTGGTGACTTGTGTTTTTCCTTTTCTGTATTATATTGTTTATCTTTATTGAAAAAACGAGGGTCTAACAACCACACACAATATTTCGCTTAGCAATCTATATAGACAAACTCCAATATACTTTCAAGTGACAGTCAGACTCAATCTTAAGAAAAGTATATCCAACAGTTATATATTTATTTCTCAATTCAATATGCAATCAAACAAATAAGAATTTACTATCCCGATTGAATATAAAAATTAACTTAGATGGTATCAAAAACCAATATCTAAGTGTCAATCAATTTAATAAACAACCAAAGGTTGGATTCACAATTGATTGAACTTACGAACAACCTGTGATATTATAATTATATAGAAAATATAATGCGAAAAAGAAATTACACAGACACCAGAAATTATATTAACGAGGAAACCGCAAATGCAGGAAAACCCCGGGGACCTAATCCATATTTGAACATCACACTGTATTAAGACGTTACAGAGACTATCCTACTCCAAGTTAACTTCGGACTGGAATGTAGTTGAGCCGTAACCAATCTCACACTGATCAAGGTATAGTCGTATTCCTTACGCCTCTAAATCCCAGGAGGACTCTGCACACCTGATTCCCTTAGCTGATCTCACCCACAACTAAGAGTTTCTACGACCAAAAATCAAAGACTTGATAAACCAATCTGTCTCACATAGAAAAGTCTATTGAATAGATAAATCTGTCTCCCATAGATATACCTATGAATTTTTGTCCCGTATTTTGATAAATCAAGGTGAACAGGAACCAATTGATATACCGGACTTATATACCCTCGTATGGTAGCGAAACAAGATATTGTGAAATCACAAACGATGAGACGAAGATTTGTGACTACTTTTTATCTTGCATATCAGAGAATAAATCTCGAGCAAACCTTAGAGAAGATAATACTCAATTACGATAGAAAACAACAAGATCATAACACGCAATTGGAGATCGACATAAGTGCGTGCAAGAAAATATTGATTTGGTGAAGCAATTGGTAGTTTTATGGTCTTGCGATAATGATACTTTCAAGTATGTCGATCCTAGTTTAATTTGGAGTAATTGGGAAACTCTAATATGTATGTAATCTTTTTTGTAGTGACCTTGGTTTATTCCTTGGTTCTCTTTTTTCTTTTTTAATATAACCTTATCCTTCAAAGAAAAAAAAAGATCAGAACACGCAACTACAAAAAAAATAGTTCGGTCTGGCTTCACAATCCCAATGAAGTCTTTAAGTCGTTAACTTACAGGGTTTCGTGAAAAACTTAAGGTTAAAGGAGAATCGACTCTAGTCGCAAATAGTATCACACATGAGGTGTGGGGATTAGATTTCCCAGTTGCTAGAGTTATCCATTATATATTCTTCAAATCAGGGTTTGCAATCAATGTTACCTTGGTAACAAAGCATTCAATATTCACTGTTAGATGAAAACCTGATTAGACTCAAGCTAATATCTTTCAAACGTTAGATCTAACTTAGCTTGTTACAAACAAATGAAAAGTGACTTCATTTAGATATGAGTAACCGTACATTTACGTTTACACATTTTTGTCTCAACAATAGTTAACCTAAGTTAGTCATATGAACATTTTCATATCAACCATATTCATCTTAATCATAACTAGTTCAAATGACTCAAATGAAACTAGTTCTCACTACACCATTTTTAGGATTTAGCAACCCAGAGTAGAAACATCACAAGCGTCGTTGCGAAATTTCCGTTGCTAATTTCTGTTGCTAATCTGTCGCAACATAAATATGTTGATGCTAATTTCGCAACAGAAAAATTTCGGTTGTGAATAGCAACCCCTAGATTCTCATGCATGCGAAGCGCGCATGTGGGCGGAAACACTTTGACTTGTTTTTACGCCCAAGTCAAAGTTTAGTCAAGTCTTCCTGTTTTTATTTCCGCCCTTCAAAGTATTTTAGTGGTCGGGCTTATCTTTCCTTATCCCATTTTTCTATCTCATTTCATTTCTCAGCCACAAAAGTTTTTTCACTCTCTTTCATTCATCGCTCTGAAGAACTTCTTTTCTCCTGAAATCCTACTAGGTAAATAATCTTTGTTCTCTTAATCTGTTTGTTCTTTGTTCTTTGTATATCTATCTTGGTTTTTAGGTTTAGGTTTGCTAACTGATTTCAGTTGGAATTTATACTGCAGTTGGAAGCATCGATCTGAGATTTTAGGTCATCTGTGAGATTTGAAAGCATCGATCTAATAATTAGGTAATATCATCTTTTTTCTCTATTTTTATGATTTAGGTTCAATTTTAAGTTAACTTGGTTGTCTCTGAAATTTGGGTTTCAATTTTTTTCGATTTTGAATGGTTCTCACCGACTATGGAACTAAGAAATCAAGATAAGCTTTTGTTCTTATCATCTATGTTTTATACCCAATCTCAAACTGTCTGCAATTAGGGTTTTCTCAATTTACTGTCTAACGTAATTTTCTTGGAAATGTATTGAAATTCTTACTATTTATCAGTCAGCTGCATTGTTTTTGTGTTTGTTAATAGATTTCACTTATTATACTGTAGTTGGAAGCTGGTATTCTAATAACAATGATTGTTCTGCGGATGATGAACTTAAGACCTAGAGTATTGAATTTGTAAAACATTCTCGCTCTCAGATGCACTTTTTGTAAAACCCTAGATGCACTTTAGTTTATCATCTGAACCTATAAAGATGTCTAATTTCATCATATATGTTAGTAATTTTTGGTGGGTTTTGCTTCGTTTTTCCAGTCTGTACATAAAGGGAGGACATTTTTACAATGTCGTCTTACACACACCCATGTATAATAATATTTATTTTTCTATTGCATTGATTTTTGAAGTTAAAGATCCCATTTTGGTTATTGATTTTTGGATTCATTTATGTGATTTTGCAGGGAATTAAACAAACTCATAAATTCGCTTTCACAATTAGTTGTGTGGAAAAAATCGACTAGTATGTCTAAAGTTGTTTTGAATCAAGTATATCAAGTTTATCCCCAGTGTTTTAGTTTGCTGATTTTGGTGCATGTTCTCTAGTGGTAGCACCACAGATAGGGTTTGAACCTCACTGTTTTTGGTTTTTTGTGGAGTGTTTTTGGTAGAAACAAAGAGGGGACTGAAAAATGTTGTGTTGCAGTTGGATTTTATGGATGTACGAATGTGTTGAGTCCTGGTAGTATTAGGAAATATGGGCGCGTGTTGGATTCGAATTGCAGGTAAGGAGGGGACATAAAAGGACCTGATTGTCGGAACATTCTTTCACTGGTGTTACAGATTATAGTTCTTAATAGATGTGATCTCCTTAATCAGTTCTTGACAAAACTGTCTTTATAGGTCTGTTGGGGAGGATGAGTACGAATATATTCTATTTGGAATTGTCGAGCACGTCGGGAAAGTGATCGGGGAAGGCCATTATGTTGCATATGTTAGAGTTGACAAAAGTAGAGGGAGAAAAGAAGATAATGGAGGTTATACATGGTATTATGCTAGTGATTCCGTCGTTCGGGAGGTTTCACTTGAAAACGTCCTTCTTTATGAAGCTTATATATTATTTTATAGAAAAGGGTAAGATTTTTTCTTTGTTCTTATTGTTGTTGTTTTGACTTGAATGGTTGCCTATTAGAAACAGACTGGTTAGACATGTATCCAACATTGATACATACCTGCACGAAACAATTTTATGGATATACCTGAAGTTGAATTTCAAAGACAGTTACACATGCTCATTACTTGTCTCAGTACTTGTTTGCTTTATTTTCTAGTTATTATGTGCTGATTGTATTCTTACACAGACATGCTAAGTATGAATTTAAAACTTGGATTTGATAGTATGATGTGCAAGTTTACACCACATATACACAACCTTTGTACATCATTATCTTCTAGAACACGGGAAAGGCTGGCTGAGAATTACTTGTTACGTAGGGTTTTCAAGAACATATTTATTGTTTGTTGCACAGATCTAAACGGGGAAATGCAAGAAGCTATTCTGTGTGTGCCAATACATCTTTTGGGTGACTGTGGCACAACCATTACCTCCTGTGAGTTTGACTGTCACTAGTCTTCCAGCATATAGGTAATGTGTACCTTTATCTTTCATATCATTTATAATTTATGTGTTCTTTGCTTGTATTACATAGTAACTTTAGCTACTGTTTTATAGAACAAACCCAGTGTAGACCGTTGGAGAAAACATTTCAACTAACGAGGGTAGATAGAGAATTATGACATAAAGGAGAGTACGATGTTCAAGTTGGTTGTCAATTGCGTAATATATGCTTGTATATCGAGGAGTTCTACTGGATTTTATGCAGGTAATTTTGCATTTTCTAAGTTATATTTACTACTGCAAAGTGTGTTATAATGTGAAGTTCTGGATTCATCTTACTCATTTATGATGCGGTTGGGTTCTTACATAAGAAAATGGAAAGAGACGTCATTAGAATTTTAAATATAAGCTCGTAGCAAGGAATTTATACATGTTTTCCATCTACTTCTGCTGCTTGTATGATTATGTTTTTTTTCTTCTGTTTTTCATATGTTTTGAAAACCAGCTCATGACAAGTATAATGCAGGTTAATTGTTTGCACTCAACTATGAGTCTACTTGCACTCTAACCATATGTTATAATTTCAGAATAATTTGTTTATTATATCAAGCATGAAATCAAAATATCATGTGCTACAATTGGATTTGAGGTAATGTTACTGAAATTTAAAAATGTTATTATATTTGTTGCACATATCCAAGTAACTGTTTGTTGAATGCTTCCCTTTCAGATTGATATCAGATCTTGTCGTTGTCATTGTCAGCTGGACTGGACAGGCTGTTCAGTAAGTGAAGTTGAGCCTCACCACAGTTTCTGAAGAAATAAGAAGAAGAAGAAGAAGAAAATGTTCAAAGAAAAAAGCTCCGGTTTGAAGATTCTTTGGATTTGGAATTTTGGAACTGCTGCAGGTATTCTACTTTTTCTTCCTCTTCATCTCCCAAAGCATGTAAATTGTGAACACACCAAATCTCATTGTCTTCTCCCTACTACTTTTTTTTCCTCGCCAGTTTTAGTTACAAGTGTTATGAAAATGAGAATACAGGATATGGAGAAGTTCATGTACACTGAAGAACAACAACAACCACCTATTAGTCCAACTGAACCGACGACATTGGTGGATGATGTGCCGAAGCAGGACTGGAGGTGTTAGCTGAACCTCCACAATAGCAAATGGATACAGCAGCAGCAGCATCCCAAGCTCCAACCTGAAAGAATTAATCCCATGGAAATTTAGTGTATCACATGAAATCAAACTAACCTACGGGAGTACTCTCTGAACTGGTAGACTAGACGAAGCAGCTTTTTTATTGTATTAGACTCGGTCAGTTCTTTTTGTATCTTAGCCTTCCTTTTACTACTTATCTTTTTTTTATAAGCACCGATTATTATATTAAGAAGCAGACAAAATTGCAGGGGTATTACTTAACATGACTTGGTAAACTTTCAAGACCAGAGGACGAGAAATGCAATGAAAAATCACAGTTTTCGGAGAAATCAGAGAATGATGAGAATGTGAGTAGTGCAATCTTTCTCTTTATGCTAAATAAGTAATTTGTTGGTGTTTCTGTGATTTCTGCTGCTTAGTGCTTTCCAATAATGCTCTTTGGCATGTTCAATAATTTATTGTCCTGTCTTTTTTTTCCTTCAACTGTAGCCTTCAACTGTAGCCTTTAACTAGATTATAGGATGGAACTTCTCATGTTGGTGGTTCTTGTTAATTTTTGAGTTTGTGATTGATCAACTGAAAAGATTCAGAAGCTGCCATGATACTTGGTATCCATTTTTGCGTGACTGTAGTTGCTCACGTGCTTCATAATTTTGTATAATATAAGAAAGATGTTGTTGCACACCTAAGCTGTTGATTTCCATTGTTGTTTATCTTTTGAGGACCATTTGTGGGCCAACTTTGCTATTCAATTAGTGCTTAGTGTATGATATATTTCGTTACTACATGGATAGACTTTTCTCACATTTGACCTATGTGGCTTTTAATCAATTGTGAGTATAAATCGTTCTGCAACCCAAAGAGGCCTTGTTTTATATTGCATGCATGCATCCCGCTTTCTTTGTCTGCATTTATTTGTTTCTCAAGCATTTATATATTCTTTTCTAATAATTACCGAAAGCTTCACCTGGTAGTCGGTTTTGGCATCGTAGATAACAATCCATCCAGATTGATAATAATATACTCAAGGAAGAGTTTTCCCAAGATACAGATCCAAAAGTAGGAGATGACATTGTTCATATTGATTCAGATAATATTAGCTCTGTTGATAGCTCACTCCAAGTACAGGATGTAAATCAAACAAAAGTGAATGAGGAAGAGGAATGGGCTGCCATGCTTATACATACAACTTTTCGAGGTTTTTTGGTATGACTATTTCTATTTGCATCATCAGTACATTTTAATATGTAATTCTTTCTGGGATCATTCCATTGTTGGGAAAAAAACTTAACATAGAGTTGGTGATGTCCATTGTTACTAGTTTTTGACTAGGAACTGAAGATTTTCTCTTCGACTATTTTGTAATAAACAGTGGTCCAGGATCGGGTCATTAAGTTTAGTGGTGTGTGGTTTCCGCCTCTGTGTTTGCGCCCATATGTCAAAATTATATTAGGGTCCATGATAATAGTAATGAACACATTAACCATTGCACCTCTACATAACCTAGTCGTTCAGAAGTATTTTCTAAAGCTCTTTGGGATCGTTTTGGGTGAGAAACGCTTCTGGAGAGTATGATATATTTATGTTTTATATTTAAGTCAGTATTTTAGACATGGGTTGCAACACCCAAGTAAGCTGGGACTTCAAAAGGGGTTGCTTGTTAGAGGAGAAAAGAATGGATTCTGTTGAAATTTCCATTTTCTGTTCGCAGGCAAGACGAGCGCTGAAGGCATTAAAAGGATTGGTGAGGCTCCAGGAAATTGTTAGAGGTCATGCTGTAAGAAAGCAAGCTGCAATAACTCTTCGTTGCATGCAAGCTTTGGTTAGAGTTCAGGCTCGTGTCCGAGCAAGGCGTGTTCGCATATCATTGGAAAGTCAGTCGTCACAACAAAAAAATCAGGAACAACTTCAGTATGAAGCTCACGTAAATGAAATAGAGGTAAGACTGTCAGAATGCTTCCAAGGTCTGATCAAAGAACTTCACATTCTAATACTGGTGGTTATTCGTCGACTTTGTTTTCAGTTAGGGACGAATTTTTTTTCCGCTAAATACTTCAAAATATATGCATTTATTACTAGGTAGTTGAGTTGGAGATAGCTTTTTCTATTTCCGATGTACAGAAACAATATAAGGTTACGTATGTACATTATATCAATCGAAGAATCCTTTCTTTTATAATATTATCTAGTCGTGATTCTCAACAATACAGTTTTGTATATCGCCATTGTAGTTTGTATATCTGTGCGGATGTTGAATATGGGGAACTGGGTAACTGCAGGGGGAAATGAATTCTGACTAGGTCAATAAACATAGACTTGACCTTTTATTCTTTGTGGTTGCAAGAAATTAGCAACATCGATGCTCTGTTGCTAAATTAGTACCAGAACCAATAAATTAGAACCAGAACAAACAGTATCTAGTTCCGGGTAGGGGTATTCCTGTAATTAGAAACAGATTAGCAACAGATTGATCATGTTGCTAATAAAAACTTTAGCAACGGCACGAGCAGTTGCGAATTTCCGTTGCTGACCGAGATTAGCAACAGAGCTTATGCCGTTGCTAAAAATTGCGACACCGTGTTTAGCAACGGCAAAAGCCTGTTGCGATCCCGTTTCGCAACAGCTATGGTAGGTTGCTAATACCTTAAAATGGTGTAGTGTCTAGAGTTGTTCAATTGTTTATATTCTCATAGAAGTATACAAGACACAATTGAAGCAAAATCGATTTTGATTCACTTGAATCAATTCATGAACATTATATCCACGGTTTGCAAAAAATTGCGTTCCTTATTATATAAATGTATTAGTTCATGAACAAACCGATTTTAGAACATAACCTACTCAAGTATGCGAACGGATACGCATACCTAAGTGGCCGGACCAAGTTTGGGTTCGCCAGTATGCCAACGGTGATAGGATCTGGAAATACCAATACCTAATATTCTTAATCAATTAACAAGCAATAGTGTTTTTGAATTTTTAGAATTATAAAACAAAGAAAATGAATCAAACAAATAAAATAAATTCAATAGGAAAAGTTGGTAACCAGGGTTTATAATATCCACCACTATTTCTATTCAATTACTGAAATGAAACATAATTCATGAATTATTTATTGTTCATTCTATTGACATCACCTATTATATGTATTAGAGTCGCAAATATCGTTGGGACGCCCTAAGCATGACACATCAAAAGATTAAACAAAAGCATGCACCATCAAATTGCATTAGCGAGAAATTTGTACGAAACTAATTTTAGGTTCACAAATAATACCTGGCTATTCTAAGCATATCCCATCAAAGGAATTTAACCAAAGCATGAAATATCAGACAATGAGATAAATATTTTTGTGATCCTAACAATTACGCATAAAAATTTACAAAACCGGTGAAGCAACAACTCATTTCATCATTAAATCAATATATAAAATCATGGAATTAATTTTATTCAAATCATAATGGTCTATTGCTTCATAATTATATTCAATCAAAAATAACCTAATACCCGGAATGGTTTCAACATAAACCCTATTCACAAAAATTTAGCTAGACATGGCTTTCTCAAAAGCCATAAACAAATTAAAAAGAACCGATTAATAGCTAGCTAATTAAAATAGAAAATGGGAGAAATCAAACTTCAAACCCTATAGGCTGTGTCGCCTTTTTCTCCTTCACAATCTCTGTTCTTTTCTCCAATTAGTTGCGGCTCAGTATCCGGTATCGGCCTCTCCCCGTTTTTGTTCGATCCTCTTCCTGATATAGCTGCTGCTAGAGTTCAATAAGCCTAACGGTCCATTACCTCTCCCCAATGTTTTTTCTTACAACATTTCCTACTATGAAACCCACACGGTTCGATCGGAGGGGAAATTATTGACGCACCCAAAGTTTTCCCTTTTTTTTTTTTTTTTCAATTTTATAGCTTTCATAAGCAATATCGAGGAGTCAAGAAGGAGTTGATCTTCCTAATGGGAAGAGATTCCCAATCCATTCACCCATTCATTTCGATCATTTCTGATTCTAGGTTTTAGTTTCTTTTAGTTTTACAAGATTACCTATTATTTTAGGTTTCCGAAGATTAATTTAGGTTTTCGAATCGGAGATTTTTTAATCTTGTTTTGATTTTTTTATAGGTTCTTTGTTACGATCAATTTCTTTTCGATTCAATATGTTTGTTTCGATTTCATGTTCGGATGTTGATACACCAATTTTTTAGGTTTTGCTTCTGTTTCTATTCGATTTTTCATTTGATTCGTTTTTCCACTCATTTTTGATCTTTTTTCTGTTACGTTAATGGAGATTTTATTGATTTTGGTATCTTGTTGATTTCGATTTGATTATATCTTCTAATTTTGAGTAAGAATTATTATAGCCATGCTAGCTGCGATAAGTGGACTCGCTTACTACCTCATCATGTCAAATTTTCTTATAATGATGGAACCAAGTTTGTGCTGAAGGATTCTGATATTCTTCTTCAGTGTTTTGTATCTCGTTACACTGTAAAGGTCAGAAGAGCTTTGATTTACTTGTTGAAGTTGGCTTCAATTCTTTGAATAGTCGTAGAGAGCTTCATCAAGTAGGCGTAATAGAACCCGAAACCGCCCTCAAGATGGTTCCGTGCCTATTAACAAGGTGCTTAGAACTGAGTTTGAAAACAGATGCTTAAGGTTAAGAAGTATGTTAGCGGTCATACTTGTGGTGTGGGATGTGAAAGGCTTTTCCACAGCTTCTAGTCTTATCAAGGATGAAATTATAATTGATCCGAGTTTTAGAGCATCCATTTGAAAAAGTTTTTTAAATCTAATTCTACAAGGATGAATATGAAATATTACCAAGCTTACAATGGAAGAGAGAAAGTGTATGAGGAAATATTTGGTGATGAGGCCATGTCATATTCATCTCGTATGGTATGTAGATGCCATTCTACAAATCCCGAGTTGGATTGATTTTCAAGTTCAAATGGATGAACCTGAATTGAACGAGGATAGTTCAACCGAATTAGAAGATGAGGCACCTTCAAATAAGTTTGTGCGTCTTTTTATTGCTTTCGAGGCATGCATCCATGGTTACCGTTAATCCTACCTTATGCCTCATGGCTGCAACCGCTATCAATGCTGAAAATGGTATTTTTTTTTCGATAATGCATGCTTCTTATATATGTGCATAATGTCCCATTTTCTCGGTTATGCATCATTTACGCATAAGACATTATACATTATTTATTTAACTTATAATGTCTTATGCATCTTTTATTTTAGATGTAAGACATTATGCATTTTTGGTTTTCACTTTTTGCCATTTGTTTAGATGCATAAGACATTATACATTTTTATTTTAACCCATGATGTCTTATGCATTATTGTTTTCACTTTTACGATCTTATGCATCCTTTTTTATTCAAGTGCATAATGTATTATGCATTATTTAGTTTAGATGCATAAGACATTATGCATCTTTTTAGCACGCATTTCATGTTTACGCCACGGATGCCATGGCCCTGGTACCAAGATAATGATAATCTGGTTCATGATTTATCATCCAGTATGGTGCTGTTATTGATGCATTTCAGGCTACTCGTATGCTCTTAGTCCCTAACAAACTGCATCGCTACGATTACCTTGGTTGTGGTTGGGTTGCGGACTATTGAATATCCCTCCTGGAGAAGTGGTCAAATGCCTTTTTCATTGTAGGTATGGTAGGACATCTTCTACTCTTCTTTGAATCCTCTCTGCTATTGTGGATCAGATAAGGAAGGATGTGATGGCTAATGTCGAAAGGCGTAAAACCTGCTCTGAATGAAGCTAAGATGAGGCTCTTATTGATGAGGGCTTAACCTGGGTTCATATGGAGGGAGAGTTCTCATCAATGAGGCAACATGTACACGCGTCTATGGATTTCCATCCATGCTTTAGCATCGATAACAATATCAATCAGTAGGATTTTGTTCAACCTTATTTCCTCTTTGCATACTTCAATAATGCCTACAGCCATGCAATTCATCCTATTCCGAACTACAACAGGCCCGAGTTTATGAAGGTAATGATATTATCAATGTCCACAAGCTAATAGACATTTGACGGAACCAGAGGAGCTATGTTGTTGTGGTAATTGTTGTGAGATTGGTAATCACAACAAGCAAACTTGTACAAAGCCTACACTGCTCACCGCTTCGTACAATTTAGATTGTTGGTTTCTTCTGTTTCATTTGTGTTCAACCTATTTATTTCATTTTACCTTTTTTTACTTAGTACGTATTGTTTTTATGAAAAGAACTTTTTTTACAGTCGCTTTGTTTTTTATATGCATAATTTGTTATCTTCAATTCCTTATGCTTTTGTTTTTTAAGTTATGCATAATTTGTTATGCATTTGTTAGATGCATAATTCCTTATGCTTTGTTTTTTAAGATATGCATAATTTGTTATGCATTCTTTTACAGCTTAATATGTTATGCATTCCTTGTTGCTGTTTGTCTTCACTTAATACTTTGTATGATTTATAACATGTTATGTTTATAATCGGGGTCGAGGCAGCGCCCGTTAACTAAGTATTGAAACAAATAGATTCACCTAAACAAGTATTAATATATAAAAACATAGTAATATAACAAGATAAACCAACACATTACACCGACTACTTTCGAGTTAATATTGAGAGATCAGTATCCGGTATCGGCCTCTCCCCGTTTTTGTTCGATCCTCTTCCTGATATAGCTGCTGCTAGAGTTCAATAAGCCCTAGCAGAATTTCCTAATGGGCCCAATCCATTACCCATGCTCATTTCCCAATCCAGGCTGCATTACTGACCATTCCATTCTCTGAACTTCTATTTTCACGGATGCAACCAGTTCTGACCACCGGCACACCAATTTTTCCAGTTGCAACTGACGTACGAACCATACTCCATTGCAGATCCTTGTCTCTCTGCCATGGCAGCGATAACAGCTGCTCTGAACACCAGATTCAGGTTCATATGACCATCAATAACCACCAACTCGAGCTCAATACTTTGTAAAATCCAAGCCTCTCTAGTCCATCGACGGAACCACCAACTCTAACCTCATCACCGTTCGTAATCATCTCAGCTTTATCCTCCTTACAGTCGATTCCTTCCAGCCGCATACAGACCTTAATCTCCTTGTTGCTGTGTTCACAGCCATGCTCAAACACGAGCTTCTTCCATCGACAATTCCATACTCTTTTTAGCATTGAGCATGAGGCCTTCTCCTTCGAACACATCATCATCCAATACCTTATCTCCTAGTATTTACATCTCATGCATCTGCTCGAGCTCCAGCATGCTAAATTCAGGCCATCGTAACCAACACCATGTACCACAGCAAACTCCCATTCGATAACCACCAACACAATTTCAGTTACGAGAGCAAAAATCATTCTGAGCATACAAATCTCAACCACCAACTCTCTCGAACTCAACCACGGAAAAAATAACTAAGCCAATACACGAACAAAACTTTATCCATCTTCCGGGACTTCTCAATGCATACCACTTACCCACGACAACGACTTATCCAGCTCAACCCTGGTCATCGAGTCATCACCTGCTTGATATATTCATCGTTAATCTGGAGATATTCCACCATCCAACCAAAACCAGCACTGTATGCCACCAGTATCGATCCAAGCTTTTACTGCCATCTTCTTCTGTTCGAGTGCCAACAGTTCACCATCTCCACTGCAAATAAACCCCACAGATACCATCGTTGTTGCTGCAACGAACTTGAGAGAATGAACTCGAGTCAGTGGGTTTGTTGTTGATTGGATGCATAATGCTCCCCTGCTATGAATGAGAACACACCATCATCATCTGTATCTTTGCACATCTCATTTCCCGTTAACAGAGTGAAAGAAAACTATTTTATTTGGGAAGAATCAAATATGCCTGATGCTCTTTTTGTATTCCATAAATAACACGTGGTAGTAGTGAGGACAGATCATCCCACTATCTCTACCCTCTAATGCAGGCAAAGAAAAATGCCTCTATGTACCCTTTGAGTCAACATCTCTAGCTGTGAGTTGGTAAGTTAAGTGGTACCTGATAAAAAATTGAGATGAAACTTCGGAGCTCTGATAGTATCTTAGATTTGTGGTAAGAGTAAGGATCAGATGAAATAAAGAAGACACAAGAGATTAAAGTGGTTCGGCACTAACGCCTACGTCCACTGATGAAACCCCGTAGGGTGAATGATAAAAAATTGAGATGAAACTTCGGAGCTCTGATAGTATCTTAGATTTGTGGTAAGAGTAAGGATCAGATGAAATAAAGAAGACACAAGAGATTAAAGTGGTTCGGCACTAACGCCTACGTCCACTGATGAAACCCCGTAGGGTGAATGATATTGATCATCAGTAATCACTGAGATGATTTACAAACCTCACACACATAAACTCACATAAGGAGAGAGCTCTCAACTCTCACTTACTAAGGACCCAATCTCACTCATTTTGGGTGACTACAAATGATACTACAAATGCCTATTTATACTAGTTAGCTAAGCCTCCAAGTGAGCAACTCCAAATTGAGTTCTACTTCCTTAGCCTACAAACTATACTAACATTTTTATCAAATGTTTTATATTATGGTATTTGACCAACCTCTCTTGATCATTCTAGATACTTTGAACTCTACCTAACTCTAGACTTCTTTAAACCTTGTTCATATTAGTTCATATTAGACATTACAAATTAGGTTATTCCAACACTTATCTAGAATATCTTTGACTATATCTTCATGGTTTCCTTGTATATGGTGGATATATTCTAACACCCCCCCTCAAGTTGAGCACGGAAATGTTTTGAAGTGATCAACTTGAACTGTTGTTGAAAAAGATGGTTTATCTTGGCAGGAGAACGTGATGGCATGATTACGGGTGGAAGAGCTCGAGCTGGAAGGCAAGTAAAGAAAACATGGCAAAGTAATGATGATGCTGTTTGGATGGAAGTTGTTGTGATGGGACGATGACGAACTCGGTCTGCTGTCATGGAGTACGATGATGTTCATGGCGGGGAAGAGCTCGAGATGCTTTGGTGGGTGAACTACAGATGCAGCTGTTGGTGGTACTACCGGTTCAACTGGTGGCTCAACTATGGGTGAAACTGTTGGTGCAGCTGTTGGTGTATCTACTTCTTCAACTGGTGGCGCACCTATGGGTGCAACTGTTGGTGGAAATATTGGTGCGCCTCTTGGCGGGACTACTGGTGTGGATGTTGGTGAAACTATAGGTGGAAGTACTGATTCAAGGGAGAACTTGTTGTATGAGAAGTTGAGATGATTGAGAGTTGAATCCAAACGATGTGCAATATTACAAACGAGTATTGCAAGTGGACTGACACCCCCCCTCAAACTCGAAATGGTCGAGTTTGAATACACCCTGTACCTGAAGCATGGAAGGCGGATTGTAGCACACGGATTGCATCCCGCCAACTGTGGATACACGCGGATTGTGGCCTACGGATTGTTGCCCATGCAGAAAGGGTTACACTAAATGAGTGGCACGGAATCCACGGATGCACACTGGCGGATCTGATTGGTACGGAAACCACGGACATACTGACTGGAATCGTTTAACAAGACACTGAATGAGTGGCACGGAAGCCACGGATGCACACTGGCCGATCTGAGTGGTACGGAAACCACGGACATACTGATACTGAGTGGTACGGAAACCACGGACGCACACTGGCGGGGATACTTGAGTGGTTACGGAAACCACAGACGCACACTGGCGGGGATACTGAGTGGTACGAAAACCACAGATACACTGATAACGGATACTGAGTGGTATGGAAACTACTGATACACGGATGGACACGAGTAGCATTGAGTGGGGTCTGGCTCTGATAGGAGTGGAAACTTAAACTTCATCTTGTAGCGGAAACTTAAACGCCCATTTGGATCGAACTTGGCTCTGATACCATGATAAAAAATTGAGATGAAACTTTGGAGCTCTGATAGTATCTTAGATTTGTGGTAAGAGTAAGGATCAGATGAAATAAAGAAGACACAAGAGATTAAAGTGGTTCGGCACTAACGCCTACGTCCACTGATGAAACCCCGTAGGGTGAATGATATTGATCATCAGTAATCACTGAGATGATTTACAAACCTCACACACATAAACTCACATAAGGAGAGAGCTCTCAACTCTCACTTAATAAGGACCCAATCTCACTCATTTTGGGTGACTACAAATGATACTACAAATGCCTATTTATACTAGTTAGCTAAGCCTCCAAGTGAGCAACTCCAAATTGAGTTCTACTTCCTTAGCCTACAAACTATACTAACATTTTTATCACATGTTTTATATTATGGTATTTGACCAACCTCTCTTGATCATTCTAGATACTTTGAACTCTACCTAACTCTAGACTTCTTTAAACCTTGTTCATATTAGTTCATATTAGACATTACAAATTAGGTAATTCCAACACTTATCTAGAATATCTTTGACTATATCTTCATGGTTTCCTTGTATATGGTGGATATATTCTAACAGTACCAACATAAAATAGTCGAGCGGCGGCCAAATTACCCTTCCTCATTTGGTGTGGTGAGACATTTTGGTGAACCTTTCGCCAAAAACGCCATTTTAGCTCTCATTAAGCCAATTATCCTTCCAGTGATATGATTTGTTTGTAATTCCTATAAATTGCCTTAAAAAGTGCTACTAAAATATCGAGTCTTATCTAAAATGAATATGGGTATAAAATGTAGCACTTACGTGCTCATCAAACGGGTACGCATACCTTCCAAAACTCAGTTGAATTTCCGGAACTTGAAACTCACGCCAATACGCATACCGGTATGCATACTAAGCTCCCGGACTTCCATAAACCAACCAGTACGCATAAGGGTATGCATACCATGGTTCTCGGACTTGGACAACACATATACAAGTACGCATATTGTTCTATATCCAATCATGGTTATTTTTTCTAAACTCCCATTTCAATCATTGAAACATTCTTAGAAGATGACAATAGATGTCTCACACAAACTATTAGCTTCGAAGCAATTTTCAAGTGATCGAATGATTCATACGAAACATTCCAAGTCTACATCAAATGACTGTCTCACAAAAATCATGTAGGATGTTCTCAGGTGATTTTTACATGATAATCTTTTCACTTTTGTCAAGAATATAAAATGAACTTGGTTAAAGTGAAAGCTTCCCAACACATATTTTGAGAAATATGTAAGCGAGTTAAACTCAGCTCGAAATATCAAATGTGTATAATCGAAGTCTATATAGCTATATGACTTTTGTCTCAAATAGGAGATAGAGTAGATAGACTTTTGAGTGATAGATGAGTTCAAGTCTCCACATACCTTTTGTTGATGAAGTTCCACAATCTCCCTTTAGTAGTTCTTCGTCTTCAATCAATGAACTACGTGAAGTCTGATGCTCAACTACACTTTTTTATCATAATCCGAGACTTAGCTATAAATAGACTAGAAATCAAAACTTATAGTTTTGGAAACTAAACTTGACAACAAGCTTGAGATAGCAACGCTTCCAAGTTCGACCGAGTAGTGCTCTAACAATCTTCCCCTTTGTCAATTTTAGTGACAAAACTATCAATACATATGGATTACAAAATAAATAAACTTTGTAGCTCCTCATCCAAATGCTTGATTTCCTTGGTTCTTCAACATTACTCGAAATCTTCGTCACTTCCAAGTACTCCAGTGTTTCTGAACGTGTTCAACCCAGCATCATAGTTGTTGAATATTTGTAGCCATAAAAATGAAAAAACACAGTATCTCTAAATCATTGTTATACAGTGTCATGGTATTATTACACAGCATCAAAGTCTAATTGTATCAGAACTTTGACAATAATATTATGGTGATATGTATCACTCCCCCTTAGTTAATACTTTATCTCACATGAAACCCCCCCCCCCCCCTCCCATTACATAAGGATCCGTAAACCATATGTATTTGTAGTGTGAACTACATATTAATTCTCCCCCTTTTTGTCAATATAAATTGGCAAAGGTACGAAAACTAGTGGGATTATAATGAAATTCTCATAGAGATTCTTCATGACTAAAAAAATCATATCAACTTTGTTTCGATAATTTCACATAGTCAAAACTTAGTGTATTCATCAAGGAGATTATAAAGATACATGAAAACTGCTACAATATTCCACAGCCGCACTCCTCACAAAGATTTGACAATTAAGCACAAGTTCAATTAGGAACTTTGTGTTAGAGCACTTCTCGGTCAAACTCGCATGCGTTGCTATCTCAAGCATGTTTGTCAATCTTAGTGATCAAAACTATAAAGTCTTGATTTCTAGTCTACTATAGCTAAGGTCTCGGACTAGGATAGATAGTGTAGTTGAGCTCAAGAAGTCCATGGCGATCATCATACAAGACGAAGGACTACCCAAGAAACCAGTGGATCTTCATCGAATAAAAGGTATGTGGAGACTTGAACTTATCTATCACTCAAAAGCCTATCAACTATATCTCCTATCTTGAGACAAAAGTCGTTTTACTATATAGACTAAGAATATGCACATGTGACATTTCGAGCTGAGTATATCTTGCTTATCTATTTCTCGAAATGGGTGTTGGTAAAGCTTTTCCTTTAGCCAAGTTCATCTTTGCCTAGTGACGAAAGTCATGTTATGTTTCAATCACTTTGGAAATCGCTCTGACGAAAAATAGTTTGTGAATAAAAATTATATAACGCCCTCTGAGAATGTTTCAATGATTGAAATGAGAGTTTAGACTATATAACCATTGTGGGACATAAACTTTGTTGTGGCAACACATATATGTATAAGTCCTTAGCACTTGAACCGAAGTTTGCGAACTTTGTTGATCAAGTGGAACCGCAACGTGAGTAGACAACTCAGTCCGCGAACTCAGTCCACGAACCCAGTCCGCGAACTGGCGTAAATTCTCGAACCCGAGAATATCTGTTGAAGTTGAAGCTCAGGTGTAGTCTGGGAACCCAGTCCGCGAACTGACGGAAGTTCTCGACCCGAAAAATTCTGCTGGAGTTTATTAACTTCAACTGGTTAGATTGAGTCCACGAACTCAAGAGGTTATGTCGGAAAACGTTATTCGTGAACATATCTTAGATTACTAAGGAATGCTTTTGCAAATCGTGGCTTTATAGTTCATGAAATGATTAGAGTGAATCACATCATTTTTGATTCAATTGTGTCTCTTGTAATACTTGGGATATCATAACAATTAAACAAATCTCTAACTAGTTCATTTGAGTCATTTGGACTAGTTATGGTGAAGAAGAATATGGTTGATATGAAAGTTATCATTTGGCTAACTATTTGGTTGACTATTATTGAACCAACCATTGTAAACGTTTGGGTACGGTTACACAAACAAAAAATGTCAAGTACATGTGTGTATGGCAATCTAAGTTTTCGATCTAACGATTGAGAGATATTAGCTTGTATCTAATCAGGTTTTCATCTAACGGTGAATATTGAATGCTTTGTTACTAAGCTAACATTGATTGCAAACCCTGATTTGAAAGACTATATAAGGGATAACTCTAGCAACTGGGAAACCTAATCCCCACACATTCTGTGTGATACTAGTTTTCTAAAGATATAGTCGATTCTCCTTTAACCTTTGGTTTTATTCTTCTAAAACCAAGTTAACGACTTAAAGACTTCATTGGGATTGTAAAGCCGGACCGATACTACTTTTCTTGTAGTTGTGTGATCTGATCTTGCTATTTCTATCGTACGAGTACAATTGTAATAATTAGCTTGAGATTTCTATCTCCGATAGGCAAGATAAAAGTAGTCACAAACATCTTCGTCTCATTGTTTGTGATTCCTCAATAATCTTCTTTGATGCGTCGATTAAGTTTATTGTGAGGTGATTGATGAAACTAAGCTGTTCTTCGGGAATATAAGTATGGTTTTATCGATTGGTTCATGTTCACCTTGATTTATCAAAATAAGAAACAAAACTTGTAGGTGTATTCGTGGGAGACGAATTTATCTATTAAATGTAGACTTTTCTGTGTGAGACCCATTTGTTTACTAAAGTCTTCGACTTTGGGTCGTAGCAACTCTTGGTTGTGGGAGAGATCATCTAAGGGAATCAAGTGCGCAGTATCCTGCTAGGATCAAAGGCGTAGGAGCATAATTGTACCTTGGATCAGTGTGAGATTGGTTAGGGTTCAAATACAGTCCAGACCGAAGTTAATTTAGAGTAGGCAAATGTCTGTAGCAGATTACTACAATGTATGTTTAATCTGGACTAGGTCCTATTGTTTTTCTGCATTTGCGGTTTCCTCGTTAACAAAATTTCTGGTGTCTCTGTGTTATTTATTTTCCGCATTATATTTTTATATAATTGAAATAATACAGGTTGTGCATTGTTCAATCAACTAGAATATCCGACCAAATTGGTTGTTGATTTAAATTGATTGACACTTGGATATTGGTCTTTGGTACCATCCAAGTTATATCTCTTTGATTAGACTCGCGAATCATATTTGCTTGAGTAAATCAAATCGAGAGATTGAGATAATAACTCCTTGAGAGTTTTTTCTATTGATTGAGTCTAACTGTCTAGTTGATTCTCTATAAAATAACTCGGAGTTGTCCATACAGATTGATAATCGAAATATTGGGTGGTGTTGTTAGACCCCCGCTTTTTCAATTGGTATCAGAGAAGGCAAACGCGCTTAAGACCTTACAAGTCTGTGCTTGTGGCAATCTGAGTCTGTGGACGGAATCTCTGTTACACATACCAAAATGTCTCCTAAAGCTTTTGACCATGTCAAGTGTCTTGAAAACACCTCAAAGGATTATTCCTTAGTTGATTCTTCCGCATTCTGAGGTAGAAAGAATGTTCAATGTGATAATGACATTTCTTCCTCTCATGAGGCATGTGACACTCTGGAAGAAGCTGAAAAGGAACTTACCAGAATTTCAAAACACACAGCTGAAGATATTGATTTTAATGATCATGATCAGCTCATTGATGAATTTGAAAAGTCTTTTAATCGAGAATGTGATCTCTATAATATCATAAAGTCCTTCTTTAAGAATATTGAGAAATTTCAACAAGAAACTACTTTACAATAGGAAAAGATTATTACTCTTGAGGAAGTTGTTAAAGATGACTCAATTAGAGAGAAATGTTTGGTCGAGACTCATTCATCAGATCTCAATAGAGTTTGTGCTAAAAAATAGAAACTTTGTGCATCTCATACTCTAGCCCATGAACATTGTAAATCCTTGGAAAAGGAAAAATCTGTCCTAGGGAGAAATTCTTCTGTGACTAATTCTCAGGAATTACCATATACGAAGAAATGTTCTCCGGAAGACTTGAACCTCTCTCGTAACCCTAAATATCTCGAGTTTTTATTTATATACCTATCATATTGAGTTACTCCATTATTCTAGGTTTCTTGTTATCAATGGCTTGTTCTTCTTCCTTTTCTTCGGATTTGACTAAAGATGTCATTGATAAGACGGTATATGGAAAACTCGATGGAGTAAGGGATACCCTTGTTGAATTTGAAGGTTCTCTTCCTCGATCCTCTGATTCACTTTCGGATATAGAAGAGATTGAAGAGATTTCATCGGATGAAGTTCTTGACTTCCTAATGGAATTTGAAAAGGCTAAGCAACTACTTGTTGATACAATGAAGTGTTATGATGTGGTAAGAACTGAGTTGAAAAAGGTTAAGTTTGATCTTGTTCTCATGAATAACCATGTTAAAGAACTCCCAAATAAGGATATCAAAAGTACAAAAGATGCTGCCATTCACAAGCTTCAAGATCTTAAGGATCAAGAAGGTCTCGAACTGTCGTTTTGAACCTAGTTAGGTATGACATGGAAGTTTTTCTGTTTGGTTCTTAATGCCTAGTAAATCTTCTATGTTTTCTGTTTTGTTTAGAAGAATAACTAATGTTTTGGAATAGCCATGATTGTGATTACACATAACTATATCCAATGATTTCATCTTCTTGTTTTTAGATTTATTTATTTAAATTCTAAAGTTGTTTGGAAGATGATGGTTGCAGTATTAATCTTTATGATTTTATATATTGCAATATTTTGATGGGATAGGTGTGTTTACGTCCGTGAACTTGATTGTCCCATATTTTATCAAAAGTAAAGTCGTTCACGTATTGGTATGCAAATATTGATAAAGGAATAAATGGACTTTTGGCAAAACACAAAAGTTAAGCCTATATTATCAATTGTTGATGCAAGATAGGTTAAAATATTTTGTGATTCAAGGATAAAGTCTATTATGTCACTTTGTGATGGAAAAATAGAATAAATCCTTGTTTTGTAATCCACTCAAGTTTTGCCACTAAAATTGACAAAGGCGGAGATTATTAGAGCACTGCTCGGTCAAACTCGCATGCGTTGCTATCTCAAGCATGTTTGTCAATCTTAGTGCTCAAAACTATAAACTCTTGATTTCTATTCTACTATAACTAAGGTCTCGGACTAGGATAGAAAGTTTAGTTGAGCTAAAGAACTCCATGGCGATCATCATACAAGAAGAAGGACTACTCAAGGAACCAGTGGATCTTCATCGACTAAAGCGTATGTGGAGACTTGAACTTATCTATCACTCAAAAGTCTATCTACTCTGTCTCCTATCTTGAGACAAAAGTCGTTTTACTATATAGACTAAGAATATGCATATGTGACATTTCGAGCTGAGTATATCTTGCTTATCTATTTCTCGAAATGAGTGTTGGTAAATCTTTCGCTTTAGCCAAGTTCATCTTTTCCTAGTGACGAAAGTCATGTTATGTTTCAATTACTTTGGAAATCGCTCTGACGAAAAATAGTTTGTGGATAACAACTATATAACGCCCTCTGGGAATAATTCAATGATTTAAATAAGAGTTTAGACTATATAACCATTGTGGAATATAAACATTATTGTGGCAACACATATATGTATAAGTCCTTAGCACTTGAACCGAAGTTTGCGAACTTTGTTGATCAAGTGGAACCGGAACTTGAGCAGTCAACTCAGTCTGCGAACTCAGTCCGCAAACCTAGTCTGCGAACTGGCATAAGTTCTCGAACAGGAGAATATCTGCTGAAGTTGAAGCTCAGGTGCAGTCCGCGAACTGACGGAAGTTCTCGACCCGATAAATTCTGCTGGAGTTTATTAACTTCAACCGGTTAGCTTGAGTCCGCGAACTCAAGAGGTTATGTCTGAAAATGTTTTTCGTGAACTTATCTTAAATTACTAAGGAATGCTTTTGCAAACCGTGGATTTATAGTTCATGAAATGATTCGAGTGAATCACATCATTTTTTATTCAATTGTGTCTCTTTTAATACTTGGGATCTCATATCAATTGAAAAACTCTATAACTAGTTCATTTGAGTCATTTGGACTAGTTATGGTGAAGAAGAATATGGTTGATATGAAAGTTATCATTTGGCTAACCATTTGGTTGACTATTATTGAACAAACCATTGTACATGTTTGGGTACGGTTACACAAACCCAAAATGTCAAGTACATGTGTGTATGGCAAGATAAGTTTTCTATCTAATGGTTGAGAGATATTAGCTTGTATCTAATCAGGTTTTCATCTAACGGTGAATATTGAATGCTTTGTTACTAAGCTAACATTGATTGCAAACCCTGATTTGAAAGACTATATAAGGGAGAACTCTTGCAACTGGGAAACCTAATCCCCACACATTCTGTGTGATACTAGTTTGCTAAAGATAGAGTCGATTCTCCTTTAACCTTTGGTTTTCTTCTTCTAAAACCAGGTTAATGACTTAAAGACTTCATTGGGATTGTGAAGCCAGATCGATACTACTTTTCTTGAAGTTGTGTGGTCTGATCTTGCTGTTTCTATAATATGAGTACAATTATAATAATTGGCTTGATATTTCTATCTCCGATAGGAAAGATAAAAGTAGTCACAAACATCTTCGTCTCATTATTTGTGATTCCTCAATAATCTTCTTCGCTGCGTCAATTAAGTTTATTGTGAGGTGATTGATGAAACTGAGATGTTCTTCGGGAATATAAGTCTGGTTTTATCGATTGGTTCATGTTCACTTTGATTTATCAAAAGAAGGAACATAACTTGTAGGCTTATTCGTGAGAGACGAATTTATCTATTACCTGTAGACTTTTCTATGTGAGACAGATTTGTTTATTAAAGTCTTCAACTTTGGGTCGTAGTAACTCTTGGTTGTGGGTTAGATCAGCTAAGGAAATCAAGTACGCAGTATTCTGCTGAGATCATAGGCGTAGGAGCATAACTGTACCTTGGATCAGTGTGAGATTGGTTGGGGTCCAACTACAGTCCATACAGAAGTTAATTTGGAGTAGGCTAGTGTCTGTATCAGCTTAATACAGTGTATGTTTAATCTGGACTAGGTCCCGGGGATTATTTGCATTTGCGGTTTCCTCGTTAACAAAAATTTTGGTGTTTGTGTTATTTCTTTTCCGCATTATATTTTTATATAATTGAAATAATACAGGTTGTGCGTTGTTCAATCAATTAAAATATCCGACCATTTTGGTTGTTGATTTAAATTGATTGACACTTGGATATTGGTCTTTGGTACCATCCAAGTTATCTCTCTTTGATTAGACTCGCGAATCATATTTGCTTGAGTAAATTAAATCGAGATATTGAGATAATAACTCCTTGAGTATTTTCTATTGATTAAGTCTAACTATCTAGTTGATTCTCTAGAAAATAACTCGGAGTTGTCCATACAGATTGTTAATCGAAATATTGGGAGGTGTTGTTAGACCCCCGTTTTTTCAATTGGTATCAGAGAAGGCAAACATGCTTAAGACCTTACAAGTCTGTGCTTGAACTACACCATTTTCCCCGATTAGTAACAAAATTTTGCAACATCTCTTACACAGTTGCGAATTCGCAACTAAATTCGCAACTGCTCAAATATTAGCAACTGTTTTTTGCAGTTGCGAAATTTGTATCTGCATACAGCAGTTGCGAATTTTTAAGCCATGTTGCAATTCGCAACTGCTGATCATACCAAATGTGCTTCCTACTTGTGTGCAAAGTAACACTAGAGTTCCACATGTGTGACGAGTTTGAATGGTTGGAAACACTATCTTCTACGGTTAAGATTTGCTCTGAAATATTTGGACGATTTGATCAAGTATCTCGCCTAAACCCTATATTTATCTCAAACGAGTGAACACTTCTCCTTTATCAATCTAATCCATCTTTCTCCTTCTCCCTCACCTTCACTCCATTTCAGTCTCTGCTTCAAAAAAAAAAAATCACGACCCTCAGTTCTGCTATCATCGAAACACCACCACCGTAAGAAAACCATTAAACCCAAACCACTTTCTCTTCGATTTTTCTCTGAAAAACATTTTCTCTTTAGAAAACCTACCACCATTAAACCTTCGAGAGAAATCTTTCTCTTGATTATATTGATCTTCAGTCCTTCTCTTTAAAACCCACCACTATTTTCTCTTCAATAATCGTCGTGCTTGATTTTATATAGGAAACGTTAGGGTTTGATTTCGAAGTTAGGGTTTGCAATTTTTTTGGTGGATTTTTTGGTGGATTTAAAAGAAGAATAATATGTATTGAAGAGTCTACACAGTGGTTTTGTTCTAGGGTTTATTTCTTGGTTTGTTAGTAAAAAAATGATTTTTAGGGTTCAAATTTTGGGTTATTTTTACTATTTTGATTGTAATTGAAGTAAATTGGGTTTCTAAGTGGTGGATAATTGAAGTAATTTGAGTTTATAATGTGGTGGATGTAATTGAAGTATTTGGGTTTGTAATTGTATGAATTATCTAGTTTTGCTTGTGAAATCACGATATTCAGATTTTTTGGCTATTTGATTGTTAACAAATTAGGGATTATGTTGAGAAGTGTTAGGACATGTTTATAGGTTGAGAAGGACATAGAAGGATAGGTAAGTCAGTTTAAATTTTGGGCTAATTTTAAACCATGAAATAACTTAAACAAAGTTTGTTGTCTGCTATTGATAACAGGGATGGACGATAACATATTAAAGGTGTTCGATTGTAATTATCCTTGGTACTAAATTTGGAATATGGTTTGATTTGTAGTGATCAAGGCATATCAGTGTTCGTCGATTGTGAGTGTCAGTTGTTTGGTGCAGCTATATGTGTGGCTGGTCTTTGTTTGATGCTCTTGTCGGATTCGGACGGTAGTGGCTCACCAGGTAATTTCTTTTCTTAGTTAAATCCAGCTGATTAAGTGAGCAAGTGAATGGATTTATATAGCGACTTCAATGATTGAAATCATGTTAAAAAGCAATGTCTCACATGGTTGTAGCTAACTATAATTTTCCATCTTAAATATACCCCGGGTAAGATGGCAGGTTGGATGCACACAGAGTTTCTCATTATCATATCTACTTGCGTTATTTATTTATTTTTTCTTTGTGTTCCTAGCTCATGCTTGGAAATAATATATGCATTAATTATGTGTAAGATGAGTTTCAATAATCACGTTATATATTGGTTAATAAACATAATTTATCAAACCAGGTTACTTAGCTCTTAGCTTTTGGTGTCAGTTGCCGAATGAAAATTTTCAGCTTTAGTCTCACATTAGAAGAATTTTTTCCTTCCATGAGACCGTCATTTGGCCAATCTGGGAGACTCGAATATTTAGTCGTATGTATAGTTCCTTAAAAGAGTAATTTTCATCTGAATCTCGAGGTATGTACTCATCGGTTATCTAAAAAGGAATAATTGCTCCCGACTAGTTAAGAGTAGGCATGATATGCATATGTGCCCTATTAATATGAAATGTGAGGAGAAGTTATTTGATCCAAGCAGGGCTTCCTGTTTGTCCCTCTGTCTACTTGTCTATCTTTCTTAAAAGTATTTGGTAATGGAGGTTTTCTACTTTGAACTTGCAGGTAAAGAGAACACAATGTCAAAATTGTATCATTTGGGCTAAAAGTGACATGTTATCTAGGGATATAATCAGACTATCGTCTGACATAACGGTGAGAAGGCTTCACATGTTCTTACCTTTTGATTTAGAATAATATATACTGAAGTGCGATAACTCAGGAAAATAAAGGCTTATAGAGCAAGAATGTTGAACTCAACAAAATCTATGCCAAGTGGCTGACCAATTTCACAGCCCTCCTTGAGTTAGTATGTCCTCTGACTTTAAGTACTTCGGCCATATTAAAGTGCCGATCTACATTGTCAGACACTCGAGCAAGGACAAGTTAACCATATCAAAGTATTCAACCTACCTGTTAGCATTGTAAAATGATTATAGTATGCTCAGTTTACTGGATGATAGCCCAACCGTATACTGAGACTGGCATTGCTGATTTACTGATTGTCCTATTTTTAATAGCCCAACCATAGTCAAAACGGCTGAGACTTACTACCTTGCTTGGGAATTCTTATACTTCGCGCAAAACAGCATACATTCTTTATACTCCTTGATGCCAATTTTTAATCTTGAAGGATGTTCGTCTCTCTTTGGCAGGTTGGTTACATTGTCATGAGTGATCCCTCGACTGGTGCTAGAACCAACTTACTAAGAATAAAAAAAGCTGGTATTGTTGGAGTGTATCACCGTTTAGTTGATCACAAGCTTGTAAGAGTTCTTCATGGGTATAATTTCTAACTAAATTCATCCATGTGTAATTTTATTATTTTATTATTGACATAACCACCCGCATTTTACTGCTAGCATAAACACAGCACACGGGATCCCCTGAACCAGATTTATAACCCCTAACAGTCTAGTCAACTGTGAGGTGACAATGCAAAAACACTGAATGCAAAACCAAGTGATCTAGTTTAATTTCAATCTACCAAACTAATATCCATGTTTTGAAGCTCTTATATTAAATGTCATCCTTCATATAAAGGGATTTTTTGCTGATTCTATATTATATTATGGGTAAAACAATGTATTCCCAGGCCCCTGGATGCATGTTTATCTGAAAATATCCTGACAAATGATTTAAATAATCTTTGTAACAGTGTATTGTTTATGGTGAACTGCTGCTAATAGTTGTGTCTTTTTGTCTACAGGAGGAATAAGAAAGTTTATTCTTGGACTTTCGACAATGCAGATTCTATGCGGAGAATGCTAATTGAACAAGTAGATGGTGTTGTTACCAACCATCCTGCGAAGCTTCAATGGCTCATGCAAGAAATTCAAACTCAATGCCTTGAGGATGGGTTCCCTTTGCCCAGATAATAACCACTCTCTCTGTTTCTGTCTCACTCTCTCCCTAGGTATCACTCCAAATAGAAGACTTCTTTTTTTCAAACCCACTTAATATCTCTTAATGAGTTATGTTAATGTGTTTTCTATATTTTGGCCTGAAATATGCGGGTAATTTGGCTTGAATTTGAATGGAAGACTTCTTTGGTTAAAATGCAGTTAATGTTCTCTGAATAAGATAATCTATGTTTTCAGTATTTTGGCCTGAAATTGGCCTTTCAGGGAACTCTTGACTAGGTCAACCGATGATTGACTTGACCTTTTTTTTGTTGTTGCAAAAATTTAGCAACGGCTACAAAGAGTTGCTAAATTTAGAACCAGAATAATGAAATTCTATCCGATTAAGTTGGTCCGGTCTAAGTTTTTTTGGTTCCAAATTTCGCAACTGCTCAAAAGCAGTTGCGAATTTTCCATTTCGCAACAGCGGTTAACAGTTGCTAAAGCTATTCGCAACAGCCAAAACCGTTGCAAAGCCGGGAAAAAAACACATGGTGAACCGAAAACCGTTGCAAATAAAATTTCGCAACGGCTTAGGCGCTGTTGCGAAAAATATACAACGCCACGTTTCCAAACGGCTGCCTGCTATTGCAAGTCCATTTTGCAACTGCACCCAGCCGTTGCTAATCCTGAAAAATGGTGTAGTGTTGTGGCAATATGAGTCTGTGGACGGAATCTCTGTTACGCATACCAAAATGTCTCCTAAAGCTTTTGACCATGTCAAGTGTCTTGAAAACACCTCAAAGGATTATTCCTTTGTTGATTCTTCTGAATCCTTAGGTAGAAAGAATGTTCAATGTGATAATGACATTTCTTCCTCTCATGAGGCATGTGACACTCTGGCAGAAGCTGAAAAGGAACTCACCAGAATTTCAAAACATACAACTGAAGATATTGATTTTAATGATCATGATCAGCTCATTTATGAATTTAAAAAGTATTTTAATCGAGAACGTGATCTCTATAATATCATAAAGTCCTTCTCTAAGAATATTGAGAAACTTCTACAAGAAACTACTTTACAACAGGAAAAGATTAGTACTCTTGAGGAAGTTGTTAAAGAGGACTCAATTTGAGAAAAATGTTTTGTCGAGACTCATTCATCAGATCTCAACAGACTTCGTGCTGAAAAAGAGAAACTTTGTGCATCTCATACTCTAGCCCATGAACAGTGTAAATCCTTGGAAAAGGAAAACTCTGTCCTAGGGAGAAATTCTTCTGTGACTAATTCTCAGGAATTACCATATACGAAGAAATGTTCTCCGGAAGAAGATTGTGACAAGAAAAGGTTGCAAAACTTTCAATCTACTCGTATGGGTATGAAGTTTAAACAAGAGCTAGTTATTGCTTTACCTCCACGAACCTGTACCTTTTTTGGGAAACATAATCACTATGATATTCATTGTTTTGCAAGAAGGAAATAAATTTCTAAGCTTCGTAATTTTCTTCTCTTCACTGTCAATGGAACAGATAATCAGTCGACTAAAGAAGTAAATCATATGCCCAAAATAAATCAGAAACCTTATGAGAATTATCACAGGGATAAAGTTCTTTCTGGCAATTCTTTTTGCAGTATTAATAAGAACATTTCTTGTACTTATAAGGATGTTTCTGATAAATCTAAATCTAGAAAATGGATTCCTGTCCATTCCAATTCTCTTGATCCTTTTGCATGAGGTCTTAGATTTAGTCCTTCTGATAAGAAAGATAATCAATCAGTGTCTTATCTCACTAGAAAGAGCACATATCAGAAACATGAGGATAGAGATAAACAATATTCATTTGATGAGATAAAGGCTCATACTTGTGTGAGTTAATCACAAGGTTGAGTATCTCATATAAAAAAAGCCTAGTTGTGAGAGAATTGGATAGGTATACTCCATAACTAAGTGACTCTAATTATCTAGCTAATCTCTTATTGTTTTTAGAAAGATAATTGTTCAGACACTGGTTTGTGAGTATTTTTTTTAATTGTTTATTTTCTAAAATACCTTGAAAAATAAAAGTGTTTTCTTTTTCTATGAAGAGCCTTGTGAAAAACCATCCTACATGTATGTGTACGGTTCAAGTTATCCCTTAAACCTATCCCATAACCCTAAATATCTCGAGTTTTTCTTTATATACCTATCATATTGAGTTACTCCATTACTCTAGGTTTCTTGTTATCAATGGCTTCTTCTTCTTCCTTTTCTTCGGATTTTACTAAAGATGTTATTGATAAGACGGTATATGGCAAACTCGATGAAGTAAGGGACACTCTTGTTGAATTTGAAGGTTCTCTTCCTTAATACTCGGATTCACTTTCGGATATAGAAGAGATTGAAGAGATTTCATCGGATGAAGTTCTTGACTTCTTAATGGAATTTGAGAAGGCTAAGCAACTACTTGTTAATACAATGAAGTGTCTTGATGTGGTAAGAACTTGGTTGAAAAAGGTTAAGTTTGATCTTGTTCTCATGAATAACCATGTTAAAGAACTTCCCAATAAGGATATCAAAAGTACAGAAGATGCTGCCATTCACAAGCTTCAAGATCTTAAGGCTCAAGAAGGTCCCGAATTGTCGTTTTGAACCTAGTTCGGTATGACATGGAAGTTTCTCTGTTTGGTTCTTAATGCCTAGTAAATCTTCTATGTTTTCTGTTTTGTTTAGAAGAATAACTAATGTTTTGGAATAGCCATGATTGTGATTACACATAACTATATCCAATGATTTCATCTTCTTGTTTTTAGATTTAGATTTATTTATTTAAATTCTAAAGTTGTTTGGAAGATGATGGTTGCAGTATTAATCTTTATGATTTTATATATTGCAATATTTTGATGGGATAGGTGTGTTTACGTCCGTGAACTTGATTGTCCCATATTTTATCAAAAGTAAAGTCGTTCACGTATTGGTATGCAAATATTGATAAAGGAATAAATAGACTTTTGGCAAAACACAAAAGTTAAGCCTATATTATCAATTGTTGATGCAAGATAGGTTAAAATATTTTGTGATTCAAGGATAAAGTCTATTATGTCACTTTGTGATGGAAAAATAGAATAAATCCTTGTTTTGTAATCCACGATATAGAGATTTATTGTTCCATATTATTATGTATTAGCGTGAAGGCTCCATTGTGTATTTTGTGTTGAGCTCGATACGACCAAGTCGATTTCTTATTGGCATGGTTGATTGTTCCATGAAATGCTATATGTTGAGCATTAAGAACTAAATTAATCAACTTGTGTGGTTATTTAGTTTGTATTACATGAGTTCTCTCATGTTGAGTACATGTACGGTTAAGGTTGTCATTTCCTATGATAATCTTTGTCGGGGTTCCATAATCTCTTATGTTGAACCCAAATGAACTAAATCAATCATCTTGTGTGATTATTTAGTTAGCACTCCATAGATTTTTCTCATGTCGAGTATGGACAATTGAATTGATTACTTTGTGATTAGTTTAATTGTGTAATTAGGTTAGAGTATTTATGGGTTCTCTTGTGAATAATCTAATCGATGTATTAAGTCTCCATAAGTTTACTTGTGTGGAGCATATTTAGTCAAATTAATCTTGGTTCGCTTTGGTTAATGTGATTGAATATTTTGGATTCCAAATTCATACTTGTATGAATTTGTTGAGTCTAAATAAATCCTTCTTTTCTCTTGAAATTTAGGCCGCTCTTGTTGTTCCCTTGGGAATGACATCTTATGGGGGAGAGTTCTTTTGAAATTGCGCTTAATTTCCAAATCTTTGTGGGGAGTGCGGCTGTGGAATTTTTTAAGGGTTATCTTGTATCTTTATAAACTCCTTGATGAATGCATTTAGCATCAGCTTTATGATTGCATATAAACAAGATGATAGAACATTTACCTTTGGTCATGAAATGTCTCTTACGGAAATTTCATTAGGATCCCATTCTTGTACCTTTGCCAATTTTATTGACAAAAAGGGGAAGAATTAATTGTAGTTCATACTACAAATATATATGGTTTTCGGATCATTATGTAAGGGGGAGTGGTTTCCATGTGAGATGGAGTATTGACTAAGGGGGAGTGAAGTTTCACCATAGTATTGTTATTGAAGTTGTAATACAATTGGACTTTGACGCTGTGTAATAATACTATGACACTGTATAACAATGATTGAGAACCGATGTTTTTCTCATTGTTATAGCTACGGATTTTCAACAACGATGATGTTAAACTTATAACCTTTGGGATCATTGGACTACTTGGAAGTGATGAAGATTTCGAGTATTGTTGAAGATTAGGCATGTGGAATAGGAGCTACAAAGTTTATTTATATAATTTTTGTATTCCATGTGTATTCATAGTTTTTCCACTAAAATTGACAAAGGAGAAGATTGTTAGAGCACTGCTCGGTCAAACTCGCATGCGTTGCTATCTCAAGCATGTTTGTCAATCTTAGTGATCAAAACTATAAAGTCTTGATTTCTAGTCTATTATAGCTAAGGTCTCGCACTAGGATAGAAAGTGTAGTTGAGGTCAAGAACTCCATGGCGATCATCATACAAGACGAAGGACTACTCAAGGAACCAGTGGATCTTCATCGACTAAAAGGTATGTGGAGACTTGAACTTATCTATCACTCAATAGTCTATCTACTTTATCTCCTATCTTGAGACAAAATTCGTTTTACTATATAGACTAAGAATATGCACATGTGACATTTCGAGCTGAGTATATCTTGCTTATCTATTTCTCGAAATGGGTATTGGTAAAGATTTCGGTTTAGCCAAGTTCATCTTTGCCTAGTGACGAAAGTCATGTTATGTTTCAATCACTTTGGAAATCGCTCTGACGAAAAGTAGTTTGTGAATAACAACTATATAACGCCCTCTGAGAATGTTTCAATGACTGAAATGAGAGTTTAGACTATATAATCATTGTGGGATATAAAAATTGTTGTGGAAACAAATATATGTATAAGTCCTTAGCACTTGAACATAAGTTTGCGAACTTTGTTGATCAAGTGGAACCGGAACGTGATCAGTCCACTCAGTCCGCGAACTGGCGTAAGTTCTCGAACCCTAGAATATCTGCTGAAGTTGAAGCTCAGGTGCAGTCCGCGAACCCAGTCCACAAAATTACGGAAGTTCTCGACCCGAGAAATTCTTCTGGAGTTTATTAACTTTAACCGGTTAGCTTGATCCGCGAACTCAAGAGGTTATGTCCGAAACGTTGTTCGTGAACTTATCATAAATTACTAAGGAATGCTTTTGAAAACCGTGGCTTTATAGTTCATGAAATGATTCGAGTGAATCACATCGTTTTTGATTCAGTTGTGTCTCTTGTAATACTTGGGATCTCATAGCAATTGAACAACTCTCTAACTAGTTCATTTGAGTCATTTGGACTAGTTATGGTGAAGAAAAATATGGTTGATATGAAAGTTATCATTTGGCTAACCATTTGGTTGACTATTATTGAACCAACCATTGTACACGTTTGGGTATGGTTACACAAACCCAAAACGTCAAGTACATGTGTGTATGGAAAGTTAAGTTTTCGATCTAACGGTTGAGAGATATTAGCTTGTATCTAATCAGTTTTTCATCTAACGGTGAATATTGAATGCTTTGTTACTAAGCTAATATTGATTGCAAACTCTGATTTGAAAGACTATATGTAGCGCCCTCTAAGCTAGCAGCTGACTAATCCAAGAGATTTAACTAAATAAGAGGCACCAAAAATCCAAATTAAATTCTTAAACTTTCAATTAAGAAATCTGCTACAAAACTTAGCCCAAAACTAATCCCGCTCAGAAATATATATACAATATCTTCTCTCAAATGATACATATATAATAGTCATTTGGTTTTTAAATAAAATATACAACATAATAAATATAACTGAAGTTAATTAACTAGCGAAGTCAACCCGTGAATCTTTAGTTGCGCAACCCTGATCTGTCACAGAAACTGAAGTGGGAATAATTAACATTTAACCTTCTAAGTAATCATAGGCAAGAGTTGGAAAACAGTACATGTTTTTCCGAAACATTAAACAGTGACTAAGTCACTGAAATAATTATACATGTATATGGAACAAACTCCTTCGTCAAACAATGTACTAATATGGTTGTAAATTCCTAACCGGCAATTCACACCTATTTAGCTATGGATGCCACCAAGACCATGGTGACCAACTCTAAACAATAAAAGCTGAATTAAAGTAGATATAAATGTGAAGGAGCGTATCCTATATACCACAAGTGGAAATTCGCATTTCTCATAACAATTCATATTGACCACAAACAATACAAGTCCTTTCCACTTCGTTGAAAGATTCACAGAAATAACAGGATTATCATAATGCATTTTAAATAAAATATGGAATGCATAAATAGACAATGCATGAGTTTGTTAAGCATAATATTTTATAAAAATAAAAATAATGAATACAAAGAGTCAAATGCATTCCCACACCTTTTGATGACAGGCCACGCCTACCTCGAGATCCACGATCCACTGGTTCATTCTTTGAATCGATCGTTGTTAATAATTAACTGTTAATCACACAAGAATTCTAAGAATATAGCCAAAAGGCTCACACAAGAATCATACAAGTACCAATAATGGTTCTAAGCCCAAGTTCACTAGACAGGCCCAATAACCAAAGGCCCAATCCAATAGGTCAACTAACGGTCTCCAACGGTCAGCTGAGTCAACTAACAGTAAACGTCAGTTAAAGGTTAAAGTCCAGTCCACGGTCAAAGGTCAAGTCAACGGTCAATGGGTTGAGGTCAGGTCAACTAGTCAAAGTATGGTCAAACGAGTCAACTGGTCATTGATTCAGGTCTAGTGACTCAGTGAGTCAAATCGATTCGACTCAATCAAATGGACTGAGTCATCTGGAGTCAGATACCTGACTAGGCTGAATGGCACAAGGCCAAAACTCTTGCACAGGCCAAAGAATACAACTCTACAATGCTAACTTCTTCTTCATTACTTCAATTTCCAGATTATACACTTCATTTTGAATCATTTCAATCATACATTCAATGCATAAAAACATCATGAATCACTTTAAATTCAAATGTAGAATACCTGCAATTGCAGTTTCCAAGCCTCAACCACACACACCACTACTATCTTTAGCTACCATTGGTCTGCAACTACAATTTTACTATCTTAAAAACAACACAAAACTCCAACAGAATTAGCTTCAGTCTCAATACTTCAAACATCCAACCATACACACCTGCAATTCACATCACATCTCCACCATACCAAACTCATATCAACTCTTGTCCTCAGCCATAGTAATCCAATCCCCATATTACCAATAATCAATTCAGTTCAGAACCACATCATTAACATCTCTAGGATTCATTTGAACAATTCACTCAAACCACTATAACAACCTAACCATACATCCTGCATAATCAACATCTTTATCCCCAACTCCTTGTATTCATCAAGATATAGTATCTCCACTTATAACACACACACAACCATTCAGATACACTACCAAACTTCTATTCCAGCACAGATGAATCTACAGTTCCACTCCCATAATCTTTGTAACATCACTATCACTTCAACTGCATTATAGAATTTCAGACAGCAATACTACAACTCAAACTCAACTGTAACACCAACTCCAAACCTAATCTACAACTCCCATTTTAATTACTCTTCACTCCAACTGCAATTCACCCCAACACAAATAAACCCACCACCTGCATTTCCATTTCAGTACCAACTTCACATCTTGCAATATTAGGATCACCACAGCCACAACCATATTTTACTGCCACTACTCTAATACCTGTAAAATTAGATTCCAACAGCTGCAACTACATAACAATATTCTCTCCTTTACAAGTTCATCTTTATCACTTCAACATCATCAGCTGAAGTTCTAACTTCATCTACAACACTGCAATTTACCAACCATTCAACCCCCAACACTTGTAGTCACAAACACACTGACAAAACATCTCCAGTTTACTCCATTATCCAGCCACAACTCACCACACACTACTAAACACCATTACAGATAATGGAGTCCATTCATCACACCAAATACACACCCCATGTACATCTATAACTTCATTGTAATCACATTCCTTCAAACTATTTTCTCTCACTACCATTCTAACTCCAATCAGACTCGAACAGAACTTCAATTATCTCAATTAAGCTCATCCAATCTCAATTATTATTTCATAATAACTCATAACATCAATAAATAAACTAGTACAAATCCAAATACCAAAATTAAGATTATTTAGAAGCTTACTCAATTATTAGCACCCTCTGAATTGCTACATCACCAACAGTTCTCAACTAATCTTAATCAAATTCCCAAATCTTCATTAAAACAGAAACGAACCCTAAATACTGATTTCAAGTTATTCTTTAACTTCAAACTCTAATTCAGACTAAACCCATCCTTAAACATCATTCCATAACATCAATTTTATCTTCGAATTCTTCTTTGAACTTCTTATGAAACCCTAGTTCTTAATTTGGGGAAGAACAGAAAAACTTAACTCTCTAATTCATCACTGAATCAATTCCAGACTTCAATTAAACATCAATCCCCTTTGTTCTTCATCATAAACTACTCAAATCCTCTTTCAATTAATCAATTCCTCCATAACTTCAATCTCAAAAACCTTAACTTCCATTTTACTTCCTCCTTCGAGTCTGGTTCATTTACGGACAACAAAAACACCACTAACAGCTAACCCATGATTTGTTCTACCTTCCACTATTCAGAAATCTCTCATTTGATCTCTCGAATTCGACAGAGAAGGAAGAACCGGAGAAGAAAAGAGAAAGAGAATAAGAAGAAGAATGAAGAAGAAGAAGAAAATAGAATGAGAGTTATCCTCTCGACTTGGGGTGATACGACCAAAGAAAGTTTATGGAACGACCGCTGAATGTTAAGGGAAGTCCCAGCCGGTCTAAAGTCAAAAAGACTATTTTTCCCTTCTTACTAATCTGATGATTACTTATTCGTTTAGTATCCGATTGACACGTTCGAGTAGTCCATTCCACGTAAGTTTTCGAGATATATCTAATAATACTAGTTTCGTATCTAAATCGTTGTTAGATTAATTCCTATTAATTAATGTTCGTGCTAAACTAATCGGGTTATTATCGACTAAAACGTCTCTTGACTGGTCTAATAGCGTTGACGAGCTCGAGAGTCCTTACATTCTCCCCACCTTATAACATTTTCGTCCTCAAAAATCGAACCATCCTACTGGTCTTCAGAAACTCCCCACCTTATATAAAAACATAACTCTTGTCTAAGCGCAAACAACATAAAACAAATCACAACCTATATGGCTTTCCACAACTAAAATCTAAAATTTGTAGCTCTAAGTTCAACTACACTGATTTAGATTCTATCAAATAGGGAAGTGTAATTTTCTTACATGAAAATTTTCTACACTAATTTCTAAGTCAATAATTTACTGGCTCTAAGTATTTTGAAGATATTCCATAATAAAGTTTCTCATTAAAATTTTGGGATCTATTAGTTCACTAATAGAAGCAAGTTTCCCTTCAATGCCTAGTGATACAAGAATGCAGTTGCTCTGTCTAGGTTCGCGATGCCTGACAATGCCTACTACCTAACAAGTATCACCTGAACATATTAGAATTACCAACCTCACTATTCCCCAGTGCTGGATTAACTAAGTGTAAACTTATTACGATTAACCAAGTGCTAATTTTATTTTATCAAGATTATTTAGTCTTTAACTTCTATATGTGCTAGTGTATGTATGATAAATTCACTTTGTAAAATATATAGATAATTTACATCATTTTAAGTAATTTATTCATCAAATTTATTTCATTTCATTTTTATTTACCATTATTATTATTTATTTATTTTAATGAAATCGAATTTTAATTTCAAGAGGAACTATATTATTATAACTAAATAATTCCTAAATTCATGTATTATTTAAGAACAACTTAAAGTTATAATCATTATCCAAATGTTGCTACTACTTATTGTGACTTAATATAAGTAAACAATTGCTAACAATTTTTTTTTAATAGTTATTTGGTATTAATATTTTATTATTATTATTATAACATTTATGTCTTATTTCTTAAACCGATAAAAGTTAATTGTGATTAATCGTAATGCCAAGTTTAAGTTATTATCAATATTAGATATGATTTAATCTAACTTTATTTCCTCAAATTTATATTATTGTTAATTAATCTTTAAGTTATACTATTAATAAAAATTACATTTTGCTATTACTATCCAATAATTATCATACAAGTGACATTTACAATAACTCTAAAAAATTTAGCAATGAGTAAAATATAATGTTATTAATTACTTATCCTATCAAAAATTATTTTCTTAGTTATATTATCAATTTCAATATTGTTTTTACTCGCGTAACGAAAACACGGCCAGAATAACTACTTAGTATTGATACTTAGTTTAATTTTATTAAGCCTGAAACTTGTAAATATAATTCTACTTTCACGAAAGATGGTTAGAACATATTTTATTTATTCAGATTGAATCTGTATATTATATCTTGTTAATTATTGGTGTTGGTAATTTAATTTGATTTAAATTTGAGTCTGCATAACATTTTTAATATGTCTTAATAGTCTTTAGATTTTGGGTATTAATAATAAGCATTTTATTCATAGGCAAATTATTTTCCTTTAAGTCTAATTTTGTACTACGCATTCAAGTACTATAAATATCGCTTCATGTGTATAATTTAGTAATTTAGTTAATCATTTATTAGACTAAAGATAATCTAGGTGTAAGATTGTTAACAAATTTAGTGTTTACTCTGTGCTTATATGACTTCACGTTCTTTTATTCCTACTTAATAAGTCTTACTTATCTATCTGGTTTAAACGCAAAACACATAATTCTAATTTGTTATTAGTTAACTTCGCAAACTTAATTGTAGATAAGCACTAATAATTTTCCATTGCTATTTAATCATAATCATTATTTGATCATTATATATTTGTAAATATTATTTTTATAATTATTATATTATTACATGAAACTAGTTGGAAGCCTAACAAGCTAGGCTCCAACGACATACTACTACATTAATTGAACAGGATGATGTGCTAGCCTACCAGCGAGCCTCATGGGTAACCTTTCCAAGGGGAGCCGAAGCGGGAGGGGGGGCGAGATTGTGTCACAAGGGGGGGCAAACTAACACTACCTTCCATGTTAATTCCTGCAATATTACGCCATTGGGGACTTGAACCTGGGACCTCCTGGAACGCATGAAACTTCGGGGAACGGGGATGACCAGCTGAGCTAGGGCCCGTTCTTTAAATGAGATTTTTAATTTAAGTTATGCTCAATATAATATTAATTTAAATTCTAACGGTTTAAGTTCGTCATACTAATTTTTCATTTCAAAAGATGATTGAATTTATTTATGAAGAATGATCATATTAATAACCGAGTTTATTTTCTTTTAATTATAATATTACACTAAATATCTGAATGTTATTAATACTATTTCATGTAAATTTGTTTCATTTTATTAAAGATTTACTGGATCATTTGTTAGCCTAAATATAATTTTACCATAAGATTTCTACAAGTTAAGTCTTTTATTTTATATATTGTATCCTCGTGTTCTAAAGTCTAACAGATGATAAGTATTATTTTAACTATCTACTAGTTTTAAGCGAAAAACATATATCCCTAATTTGTAGTTAATTTGGTTTACAAAGCTTAATTGTAAATAAGCATTATCAAGTTTCTATAATTATTTAATCATAATTATTATTTTAGTCCTTATATATCCTTATTGAGATTTTAGTTAAGTTTGATGTGGTACTTATTGATAAATGCTAACATTATTTTATTAAAATTAGTATTACTTTTATGAAAGAATGCCACCACGGCTTTTATTGAAAAACAATAAGTGAATTATTATTCTAACAACTATGGTGAATTATTATTCTAACAACAAGTTACTTTTATTATCATCTATCTATAGTTACTATTATAACATTTTATTGAATTATTATTCTAACAACTCTTACAAATATTATTAAGTCCAATAATATTATTAACATTTATGTAATTATAAATTGTTGATTCTACGTATAAGTCAAGGTGCTTAATAAGTATATATGTGACTTCCAAAATTTAGCAATACTACTAATCTAATTATTTTTATTCTTAAATTGTCCATGTGTTCATAATTTTAAATCATTTATTCTCTAATCGTCATTAGATTAATTATTGGTGTACCCTAGAATTTTTACTTCATTACATACAAACAACCAAACAAACAAATCAATCAGATAATTCTTTTAATTATTAATTAATAGCTTTTAGTGATTAAGATTTATCTCAAAAACCCAACCCAGTTCTAAACTAATCTAGTTCACTAACTGGCACTGGCTATTTCTATCGTCTATCATATAAGATCTAATAGTGAGCTCTGATACCAACTATTGTAGCGCCCCCTAAGCTAGCAGCTGACTAATCCAAGAGATTTAACTAAATAAGAGGCACCAAAAATCCAAATTAAATTCTTAAACTTTCAATTAAGAAATCTGCTACAAAACTTAGCCCAAAACTAATCCCGCTCAGAAATATATATACAATATCTTCTCTCAAATGATACATATATAATAGTCATTTGGTTTTTAAATAAAATATACAACATAATAAATATAACTGAAGTTAATTAACTAGCGAAGTCAACCCGTGAATCTTTAGTTGCTCAACCCTGATCTGTCACAGAAACTGAAGTGGGAATAATTAACATTTAACCTTCTAAGTAATCATAGGTAAGAGTTGAAAAACAGTACATGTTTTTCCGAAACATTAAACAGTGATTAAGTCACTGAAATAATTATACATGTATATGGAACAAACTCCTTCGTCAAACAATGTACTAATATGGTTGTAAATTCCTAACCGGAAATTCACACCTATTTAGCTATGGATGCCACCAAGACCATGGTGACCAACTCTAAACAATAAAAGCTGAATTAAAGTAGATATAAATGTGAAGGAGCGTATCCTATATACCACAAGTGGAAATTCGCATTTCTCATAACAATTCATATTGACCACAAACAATACAAGTCCTTTCCACTTCGTGGAAAGATTCACAGAAATAACAGGATTATCATAATGCATTTTAAATAAAATATGGAATGCAGAAACAGACAATGCATGAGTTTGTTAAGCATAATATTTTATAAAAATAACAATAATGAATACAAAGAGTCAAATGCATTCCCACACCTTTTGATGACAGGCCACGCCTACCTCGAGATCCACGATCCACTGGTTCGTTCTTCGAATCGATCGTTGTTAATAATTAACTGTTAATCACACAAGAATTCTAAGAATATAGCCAAAAGGCTCACACAAGAATCATACAAGTACCAATAATGGTTCTAAGCCCAAGTTCACTAGACAGGCCCAATAACCAAAGGCCCAATCCAATAGGTCAACTAACGGTCTCCAACGGTCAGCTGAGTCAACTAACAGTAAACGTCAGTCAAAGGTTAAAGTCCAGTCCATGGTCAAAGGTCAAGTCAATGGTCAATGGGTTAAGGTCGGGTCAACTGTTCAAAGTCTGGTCAAACGAGTCAAATGGTCATTGATTCAGGTCTAGTGACTCAGTGAGTCAAACCGATTCGACTCAGTCAGATGGACTGAGTCATCTGGAGTCAGATACCTGACTAGGCTGAATGGCACAAGGCCAAAACTCTTGCACATGCCAAAGAATACAACTCTACAATGCTAACTTCTTCTTCATTACTTCAATTTCCAGATTATACACTTCATTTTGAATCATTTCAATCATACATTCAATGCATAAAAACATCATGAATCACTTTAAATTCAAATGTAGAATACCTGCAATTGCAGTTTCCAAGCCTCAACCACACACACCACTACTATCTTTAGCTACCATTGGTCTACAACTGCAATTTTACTATCTTACAAACAACACAAAAATCCAACAGAATTAGCTTCAGTCTCAATACTTCAAACATCCAACCATACACACCTGCAATTCACATCACATCTCCACCAGACCAAACTCAGATCAACTCTTATCCTCAGCCACATTAATCCAATCCCCATATTACCAATAATCAATTCAGCTCAGAACCACATCATTAACATCTCTAGGATTCATTTGAACAGTTCACTCAAACCACTATAACAACCTAACCATACATCCTGCATAATCAACATCTTTATCCCCAACTCCTTGTATTCATCAAGATATAGTATCTCCACTTCTAACACACACACAACCATTCAGATACACTACCAAAATTCTATTCCAGCACATATGAATCTACGGCTCCACTCCCATAATCTTTGTAACATCACTATCACTTCAACTGCATTACAGAATTTCAGACAGCAATACTACAACTCAAACTCAACTGTAACAACAACTGCAAACCTAATCTGCAACTCCCATTTCAATTACTCTTCACTCCAACTGCAATTCACCCCAACACAAATAAACCCACCACCTGCATTTCCATTTCAGTACCAACTTCACATCTTGCAATATTAGGATCACCACAGCCACAACCATCTTTTACTGCCACTACTCTAATACATGCAAAATTAGATTCAAACATATGCAACTACATAACAACATTCTCTCCTTTACAAGTTCATCTTTATCACTTCAACATCATCAGCTGAAGTTCTAACTTCATCTACAACACTGCAATTTACCAACCATTCAACCCCCAACACTTGTAGTCACAAACACACTGACAAAATATCTCCAGTTTACTCCATTATCCAGCCACAACTCACCACACACTACTAAACACCATTACAGATAATGTAGTCCATTCATCACACCAAATACACACCCCATGTACATCTATAACCTCATTGTAATCACATTCCTTCAAACTCTTTTCTCTCACTACCATTCTAACTCCGATCAGACCCGAACAGAACTTCAATTATCTCAATTAAGCTCATCCAATCTCAATTATTATTTCATAATAACTCATAACATCAATAAATAAACTAGTACAAATCCAAATACCAAAATTAAGATTATTTATAAGCTTACCAAATAATTAGCATCCTCTGAATTGCTACATCACCAACAGTTCTCAACTAATCTTAATCAAATTCCCAAATCTTCATTAAAATAGAACCGAACCCTAAATATTGATTTCAAGTTATTCTTTAACTTCAAACTCTAATTCAGACTAAACCCATCCTTAAACATCCTTCCATAACATCAATTTCATCTTCGAATTCTTCTTTGAACTTCTTATGAAACCCTAGTTCTTAATTTGGGGAAGAACAGAAAACCTTAACTCTTTAATTCATCACTGAATCAATTCCAGACTTCAATTAAACATCAACCCCCTTTGTTCTTCATCATCAACTACTCAAATCCTCTTTCAATTAATCAATTCCTCCATAACTTCAATCTCAGAAACCCTAACTTCCATTTTACTTCCTCCTTCGAGTCTGGATCATTTACGGACAACAAAAACACCACTAACAGCTAACCCATGATTTTTTCTACCTTCCACTGTTCATAAATCTCTCATTTGATCTCTCGAATTCGACAGAGAAGGAAGAACCGGAGAATAAAAGAAAAGAGAAAGAGAAGAAGAAGAAGAAGAATGAAGAAGAAGAAGAAAATAGAATGAGAGTTATCCTCTCGACTTGGGGTGATAAGACCAAAGAAAGTTTATGGAACACCCGCTGAATGTTAAGGGAAGTCCCAGCCGGTCTAAAGTCAAAAAGACTATTTTTCCCTTCTTACTAATCAGATGATTACTTATTCGTTTAGTATCCGATTGACACGTTCGAGTAGTCCATTCCACGTAACTTTTCGAGATATATCTAATAATACTAGTTTTGTATCTAAATCGTTGTTAGATTAATTCCTATTAATTAATGTTCGCGCTAAACTAATCGAGTTATTATCGACTAAAAAGTGTCTCTTGACTGGTCTAATAGCGTTGACGAGCTCGAGAGTCCTTACACTCTATAAGGGAGAACTCTTGCAACTTGGAAACCTAATCCCCACACATTCTGTGTGATACTAGTTTGCTAAATCTAGACTCGATTCTCCTTTAACCTTTGGTTTTCTTCTTCTAAAAATAGGTTAACGACTTAAAGACTTCATTGGGATTGTGAAGCCAGATCGATACTACTTTTCTTGTAGTTGTGTGATCTGATCTTTCTGTTTCTATCGTACGAGTACAATTGTAATAATTAGCTTGAGATTTCTATCTCCGATAGGCAAGATAAAAGTAGTCACAAACATCTTCGTCTCATTGTTTGTGATTCCTCAATAATCTTCTTTGATGCGTCGATTAATTTTATTGTGAGGTGATTGATGAAACTAAGATGTTCTTCGGGAATATAAGTATGGTTTTATCGATTGGTTCATGTTCACCTTGATTTATCAAAATAAGAAACAAAACTTGTAGGTGTATTCGTGGGAGACGAATTTATCTATTACCTGTATACTTTTCTGTGTGAGACCCATTTGTTTACTAAAGTCTTCGACTTTGGGTCGTATCAACTCTTGGTTGTGGGTGAGATCCTCTAATGGAATCAAGTGTGCAGTATCATGCTGGGATCATAGGCGTAGGAGCATAATTGTACCTTGGATCAGTGTGAGATTGGTTGGGGTTCAACTACAGTCCAGACCGAAGTTAATTTGGAGTAGGCTAGTGTCTATAGCGGATTAATACAGTGTATGTTTAATCTGGACTAGGTCCCGGAGTTTTTCTGCATTTGCGGTTTCCTCGTTAACAAAATTTCTGGTATCTGTGTTATTTATTTTCCGCGTTATATTTTTATATAATTGAAATAATACAGGTTGTGTGTTGTTCAATCAATTAGAATATCCGACCATTTTGGTTGTTGATTTAAATTGATTGACACTTTGATATTGGCCTTTGGTACCATCCAAGTTATCTCTCTTTGATTAGACTCGCGAATCATATTTGCTTGAGTAAATCAAATCGAGAGATTGATATAATAACTCCTTGAGTATTTTCTATTGATTGAGTCTAATTGTCCAGTTGATTCTCTAGAAAACAACTCAGAATTTTCCATACAGATTGCTAATCGAAATATTGGGTGGTGTTGTTAGACCCTCGCTTTTTCACTTTGCCCCATGAAATGTCATTCCCGAAAGAACAACAAGAGCGACCTTACTTTTACAAGAAAATAAGGATTTCTTTGAACATTAAAAAATTGCATGAAACATGAATTTGTATCCATAAAACTCAATTAAATTAACCACAAGAGAACCTATGATTAATCTAATCGGAAATGCTCACCATAAGAGAACTTATGGAGCCGCACAACACTTTCATAAAGAAGTGGATCATGGAAAGATTGATACTGCGGAATATACGAAGATTCATTCAATTTTTCATCAAAATTTGCATAAATACATATAATATGCCTAATCTTTGCAATCAAAAGTTCATATTATCTTCCATCTATATTTGCATAATGACATAATAGGCTTAACTTTTAACATAAATGGGGAAATTATAGTTCATGGACGTAAACATACATATCCCATAATTTTTTTTGCAATACATAAAACCAATAAAGATTAATACTGAAAAATCATCTTCCAAATAAACTTTAAAATTTAAATAAATATATCTAAAAACATTGCAAGATGAAAATCGTTGGCAATAGCTATGTGTACTCACAATAAGGCTATTTCAAACCCTAGTTATCCTTCTTAAAGCACTATAATAAATTCTCATCAGAAGCTAGAAAAAATAAATTTAAGCAAGAACCGAAAATCATTTCACTTAATTTGAAGACTCTTCTCATATTCCCTATAATCATCAAGTTCATCTTCGATTAATTCAATCCTGGATTCAAGATTATCCATTTTGTATTCCAGTCTTTTGATAGAGGATTCTAGTTCACCCTTTAGCGCCCGTACTTGCTCCAAGACAAGATTCATGGTTAATAAGAGTTTATCAAAATGAGAATCAGTAGGAATTCCAGCAAATGATGAATCACGTTTATCTTGACACATCTCATTATCAGAAGAACCAAAACGAACTTTCTTAGAGGGAAAGAGAATAGTCCAAACATCATCCTCTTTTTTGGAAAAACTTGAAGAGGACACGATAGAGAAGGTAAATGAAATGCTTGCTTAAGGGAAATAAATATCTTTAAAAATAAGAAGAGATGAGATAAATTCCCAAAAATACATTTGACAAAAACCCTAACAGAAAGTTAAAAGAGATAGGAAAAACATCCAAGTGTTCAAAAACGGTTCTTAGTTTAATAACCAAAGTTATAGCAATTTAGGGAGATACACGAACAAGTCAGCAGAAATATTTTCACATCCCTCTTGGAGATTATTGTTCTTGTCCAAGGGAAAATATAAAAGACCAATCTCAAAACTTACAAAGAGTAATTTCTCCCACCTAAATAAGGATCGGGAGGTTTCACAAGAGAGGAGGGTGATTTTGTTAAATTTTTTTTTCAGATTCCTTTTAATGGAGTGAGAATCCGAAGAGGATATTTTTCTTCCCTTTATTTTTCTGAACAGACTGTTCATCGATTTTTGCATACACTGAATGGTTCTGAAATCTCTTTAGAAAATGACAAAGATTTCTTATGAGATTTCTTTTTCTTCTTCTGAAAACTTGATTTAGGAGATGTTTTTTTAAGAACCTTTGTGAAATTCGTTTCTGGGTAATCCTAATTTTTATTCAAGGTATACTCATGATATGTTGTGAAGTTAACCATGGCTTTCTCATCATGAGATAGATTAGAACACGACAAAATTACATGAGTAATATGCTGATTTGGTTTGCAAGAACTTATCGAAGAGTATCGATCATTCTTTTTAACATCACAATTGCGAGAAGTCGCATTTTTTTGTCTTAATGTTTTTAGTTGACATTCCAGATTTTCAATCCTTTTAATCCAGACTTCCTTTTCTAGTTGAAATTTTCTCTTAATCAAGTAGAGATGTTTGGTCAAGTGATCGAATTTTTCTTCTTGAGAAGTTTGATTGTTTATCATGGAATAATCAGAGATGTCGGAAGAACAAGGGTGATTATCATCAAAATAAGTGAGATAACTTTCACAAATTTCTTCCTCCGGACAGTAGTCAAGAGTTTCCATCCATGCTTTAGTTATTATCTCACTCTTTTCCTTATCAGGAACACCAGAAATGTGATGAACACATTTGTAGCACATGGAATAAGTTCCATTATCATAGTTTTTGTGAACTTTCTTATCCATTACATTGATTGAGGACGAATTTTTTCGAGAATTTCTTTTTCTTCTCCTAAGAATTTTCTTTAACTGTTGTACACACAGTGTAAGAGTAGAATTAAAGAAATTATCATCCTTCAAATCAATCAATTTTGTACATAGAGAACTTACATCAGTAGAAGTACCGGAATTGCAACTCATTCGAAGTTTTCCTCTTTTACTAAGTTCAAGATCAAAAATATTTGGTTTTCTTACTAGAGAGTTTCTGGATAGAGTATCGAGGTTATTTCCTTCAACGATGGCATATTTCTTAGAATCATATCTGGCTGGCAATGATCTAAGAATTCTCATCACAATGTCATTTTCAGGAATAGTCTTACCCAATGCAAAAGATGCATTAACAATTTCAGAAACTTTGTGATTAAACTCATCAAATGAATCTTTATCAACCGTATGAAGATTTTTCCAATTAGAATTTAGGTTTGAAGCCTAACTTTGTGATGATCACATTTGTAGCACATGGAATAAGTTCAATTTTCATAGTTTTTGTGAACTTTCTTATCCATTACATTGGTTGAAGACGAATTTTTGCCAGAATTTATTTTTCTTTTCCTAAGAGTTTTCTTTACTGTTGTACACACATTGTAAGAGTAGAATGAAAGAAATTCTCATCCTTCAGATCAATCAATTTTGTATATAGAGAACTTACATCAGAATAAGTACCGGAATTATAAATCATTCGAAGTTTTTCTCTTTTACTAAGTTCAAGATCAAAAACATTTAGTTTTCTTACCAGAGAGTTTCTAGATAGAGTATCGAGGTTATTTCTTTCAATGATGGCATGTTTCTTAGAATCGTATCTGGCTGGCAATGATCTGAGAATTCTCATCACAATGTCATTTTCAGGAATAGTCTTACCCAATGCAAAAGATGCATTAATAATTTCAGAAACTTTGTGATTAAACTCATCAAATGAATCTTTATCATCTATATGAAGGTTTTACCAATCAAAATTTAGGTTTGAAGCCTAGCTTCCTTTTCATTGGTATTCCCTTCAAATACAGTTTCTAAGATATCCCATGCATCTTTAGACTGAGTGCACGTAGTCACATGGTGCTGAAGATCTGTGGTAATTAATGGCATGTATGATAGCATTTAAACCGTCAGAATTTTGCTTTGCAACAGGAATCTCGTTAGGTTCATATCTACCAATATCCTTTCCAATAGAGACACCGTCTATTGTAACCATTGGAGGATTGTAGCCATTAACAACATAAACCCATGACTGAAAATCACGTGCTTGAAGAAAAGAACGCATGGAAATTTTCCACCACAGATAATTTGAGACATCGAAGACTGGTGCTATATTTATTGAGATAGCACTTCTGTCCATAGAGTCAGATCACTACAAACACAGACTTATGACATCTTACACGTGTTTGCCAGCTCTGATACCAATTGAAAAAAAGGGGGTCTAACAACCACACCCAATATTTCTCTTACCAATCTGTATGGACAAAATCCAATATACTTTCAAGAGAATTAACTAGATAATCACACTCAATCTTAAGAAAAGTATATCCAAGAGTTATATCTTTGTTTCTCAATTCAATCTGCAATCAAACAAATAGGAATTTGCGAGCCCGATTGAATATAAGAAATAACTTGGACGGTATCAAAAACCAATATCCAAGTGTCAATCAATTTAATCAACAACCAAAGGTTGGATTCATAATTGATTGAACTTACGCACAACCTATGATATTTCATTTATATAGAATATATAATGCGAAAAAGAAATAACACATATACCAGAAATTTTGTTAACGAGGAAACCGCAAATGCAGAAAACCCCTGGGACCTAGTCCAAATTTTAACACCACACTTTATTAAGCCACTACAGACACTATCCTACTCCAAGTTAACTTCAGACTGGAATGTAGTAGAGCCGTAACCAATCTCACACTGATAAAGGTACAATCGCGTTCCTTAAGCCTCTGAATCCCAACAAGACTTTGCACACTTGATTCCCTTAGCCGATCTCACACACAACTAAGAGTTACTACGACCCAAAGTCGGATACTTGATAAACCAATCTGTCTCTAACATAAAAGTCTATTGAATAGATAAATCTGTCTCCCATAGATATACCTATGAGTTTTTGTTCTGTCTTTTGATAAATCAAGGTGAACAGGAACCAATTGATATACCAGACTTATACTCCCGAAGAAGATCCTAGAAATATCAACCACCTCAAAATAATCTTAATCGTATGGTAGCGAAACAAGATATTGTGGAATCACAAATGATGGGACGAAGATGTTTGTTGATTACTTTTTATCTTGGCTATCGGAGAATAAATCTCGAGCAAATCTTAGAGAAGATAGTACTCAATCACGATACATAACATCAAGATCAGAACACGCAACTACAAAGAAAATAGTTGGGTATGGCTTCACAATCCCAATGAAGTCTTTAAGTCGTTAACTTACATGGTTTCGTGAAACCTAAGGTTAAAGGAGAATCTAGTCTAGTCGTAACTAATGTCATACATGAGGTGTGTGGATTAGGTTTCCCAGTTGCTAGAGTTCCCCATTACATATTTTTCAAATCAGGGTTTGCAATCGATGTTACCTTGGTAACAAAGCATTCAATATTCACCGTTATATGAAAACCTGATTAGACGCGAGCTAATATCATTCAACCGTTAGATAAAACTTAGCTTTTTACACACAAATGAAAAGTGACTTCATTTAGATATGAGTAACTGTACCTAAATGTGTTCACCATGTTGGCTTAACCATAGTTAACCGAAGTTGGCCATATGAACACTTTCATATAAGCCATATTCATCTTAACCATAACTAGTTCAAATGACTCAAATGAAACTAGTTCTAGAGTTGTTCAGTTGTTTATATTCTCATAGAAGTATACAAGACACAATTAAAGCAAAATCGATTTTGATTCACTCGAATCAATTCATGCACATTATAGCCACAGTTTTCAAAAGATTATGTTCCTTATTATATAAATGTATTAGTTCCTGAACAAACTGATTTTAGAACATAACCTACTCAAGTATGAGACGGGTACGCATATCTAAGTGGCCGTACTAAGTTTGGGTTCGCCAGTATGCGAAAAGGGTATGCATACCTTCCAAAACTCAGTTGAATTTCCGGAACTTGAATCTCACGCCAGTACGCATACCGGTATGCATACTAAGTTCCCGGACTTCCATAAACCAACCAGTACGCATACGGGTATGCATACCATGGTTCCCGGACTTGGACAACACATATACAAGTACGCATACTGTGCTATACCCAATCATGGTTATTTGTTCTAAACACCAATTTCAATCATTGAAACACTCTTAGAAGATGACAATAGATGTATCACACAAAATATTAGCTTCAAAGCAATTTTCAAGTGATCGAATGATCAATACGAAACATTCCAAGTCTACATCAAATGACTGTCTCACACAAATCATGTAAGATGTTATCAAGCAATTTTTACATGATAATCTTTTCACTTTTGCCAAGAATATAAGATGAACTTGGTTAAAGTGAAATATTCCCAACACATATTTTGAGAAATATGTAAGCGAGTTAAACTCAACTCGAAATATCAAATGTATATAATCGAAGTCTATATAGCTATATGACTTTTGTCTCAAATAGGAGATACAGTATATAGAATTTTGAGTGATGGATAAGTTCAAGTCTCCACATACCCTTTGTTGATGAAGTTTCACAAGCTCCCCTTAGTAGTTCTTCGTCATCAATCGATGAACGACGTGAAGTCTAATGCTCAACTACACTTTTTATCCTAATCCGAGACTTAGCTATAAGTAGACTAGAAATAAAAACTTATAGTTTTGGCAACTAAACTTAACAACAAGCTTGAGATATCAACGCTTGCAAGTTCGACCGAGCAGTGCTCTAAAAATCTTCCCCTTTGTCAATTTTAGTAAAAAAACTATCAATACATATGGATTACAAAATAAATAAACTTTGTAGCTTCTCATCCAAATGCTTGATTTCCTTGGTTCTTCAACATTAATCGAAATCTTCATCACTTCCAAGTACTCCAGTGATTCTGAACGTGTTCAACTCAGCATCATAGTTGTTGAAGATCCATAGCCATAATAATAAGAAAACAGTAGCTCTCAATCATTGTTATACAATGTCATGGTATTATTACACAGCATCAAAGTCCAATTGTATCACAACTTTGACAACAATACTATAGTGATATGTATCACTCCCCCTTAGTCAATACTTCATCTCACATGAAAACCACTCCCCCTTACGTAATGATCCGTAAACCATATGTATTTGTAGTGTGAACTACACATTAATTCTCCCCCTTTTTGTCAATATAAATTGGCAAAGGTACGAAAACTAGTGGGGTTATAATGAAATTCTCATAGAGATTCTTCATGACTAAAATAAAACATATCAACTTTGTTTCGATGATTTCACATAGTCAAAACTTAGTGTATTCATCAAGGAGATTATAAAGATACATGAAAACTCCTACAATATTCCACAGTCTCAGTCCCCAGAAAGATTTGGCAATTAAGCACAAATTCAATTAAGAACTTGCCCCTATAAAATGCCATTCACGAAAGAACAACAAGAGCCACCTTACTTTTTCAAGAAAAGAAGGATTTCTTTGGACATTAACAAATTGCATGAAACATGAATTTGTATCCATAAAAATCAATTAAATTAACCACAAGAGAACCCATGATTAATTTAATCGAAAATGCTCACCATAAGAGAACTTACGGAGACGCACAACACTTTCATAAAGAAATGGATCAGGTAAAGATCAATATTGTGGAATATACATAGATTCATTCTATTTTTCATCAATATTTTCATAAATACATATAGTGGACTTAATCTTTGCAATAAAAAGTTCATCTTATCTTCCATCTATATTTACATAATGACATAATAGGCTTAACTTTTGACATAAATGGGGAAATCATAGTTCACGGACACAAACACACATATCCCATAAACTTTTTGCAATATATAAAACCAATAAAGATTAATACTGCAAAATCATCTTCCAAATAAATTTTAGAATTTAAATAAATAAATCTAAAAACATTGAAAGATGAAAATCGTTGGAAATAGCTATGTGTACTCACAATAAGGCTATTCCAAACCCTAGTTATCCTTCTTAAAGCACTATAATAAATTCTCATAAGAAGCTAGACAAAATAAATTTAAGCAAGAACCGAAAATTATTTCACTTACTTTGAAGACTCTTCTCATATTCCCTATAATCATCAAGTTCATCTTCGATTAAATCAATCCTGGATTCAATATTATCCATCTTGTCTTCAAGTCTTTTGATGGAGGATTCTAGTTCACCCTTCAGCACCCGTACTTGCTCCAAGATAAGATTCATGGTTAATGAGAGTTTATCAAAATGAGAATTAGTAGGAATTCCATCAGGGGATGAATCACGTTTATCTTGACATGTCTCATTATCAGAAGAACTAAAACGAACTTTCTTAGAGGGAAAGAGAACAGACCAAACATCATCCTCTTTGCTGGAAAGACTTGAAGAGGACATCATAGAGAAGGTAAATGAAATGCTTGCTTAAGAGAAATAAATCTCTTTAAAAAGAATAAGATATGAGATGAATTCCCAAAAAGACATTTGACAAAAACCCTAACATAAGGTTAAAAGAGATAGGAAAAACATCCAAGTGTTCAAGAACGGTTCTTAGTTTAATAGCCAAAGCTAGAGCAATTTAGGGAGATACACGAACAAGTAAGCAGAAATCTTTTCACATCCCTCTTGGAGATTATTATTCTTGTCCAAGGGAAAATATACAAGAACAATCTCAAAACTTAGAAAGAGTAATTTCCCCCACCTAAAGAAAGATCAGGAGGTTTCACAAGAAAGGAGGATGATTTTGTTAAAGCTAGTTTCAGATTCCTCTTTGTGGAGTGAGAATCTGAAGAGGAAATTTTTCTTCCCTGTATTTTTCTGAACAGACTGTTTATCGATTTTTGCATACTATGAATGGTTCTGAAATCTCTTTAGAAAATGACAAAGATTTCTTATGAGATTTCTTTTTCTTCTTCTGAAAACGTGATTTAGAAGAAGTTTTTTTAAGAACCTTTGTTCAATTTGTTTCTGGGTAATCTGATTTTTATTCAAGGTATACTCATGATATGCTGTGAAGTTAACCATGTCTTTCTCATCATAAGAGAGATTAGAAAACGACAAAATCACAGGAGTAATATGCTGATTTGATTTGCAAGAACTTATCGAAGAGTATCGATCATTCTTTTTAACATCACAATTGCGAGAAGTCACATTTTATTGTCTTAATGTTTTCAGTTGACATTCCATATTTTCAATCCTTTTAATCCAAACTTCCTTTTCCAGTTGAAATTTTCTCTTAATCAAGTAGAGATGTTTGGTCAGAGTTGTCTGAAGAACAAGGGTGATTATCATCAAAATAAGTGAGATAACTTTCACAAACTTCTTCCTCCGGACAGTAGTCAAGAGTTGACATTCATGCTTTAGTTATTATCTCACTCTTTTCCTTATCAGGAACACCAGAAATATAATGATCACATTTGTAGCACATGAAATAAGTTCCATTATCATTGTTTTTGTGAACTTTCTTGTCAATTACATTGATTGAGGAGGAAATTTTGCGAGAATTTCTTTTTCTTCTCCAAAGAGTTTTCTTTAACTGTTGTACACACAGTGAAAGAGTAGAATTAAAGCAATTATCATCCTTCAGATCAATCAATTTTGTACTTAAAGAACTTACATTAGAAGAAGTATCGAATTGCAACTCATCCGAAGTTTTTCTCTTTTACTAAGGTCAAGATAAAAAAATCTTTATTTTTCTTACCAGAGAGTTTTTGGATAGAGTGTCAAGGTTATTTCCTTCAACGATGGCATGTTTCTTAGAATCGTATGTGTTTCGCAATGATCCGAGAATTCTCATCACAATGTCATTTTCAGGAATAGTCTTACCCAATGCAAAAGATGCATTAACAATTTCAGACACTTTGTGATTAAAATCATCAAATGAATCATTATCAGCCATATAAGGTTTTCCTAATCAGAATTTAGGTTTGAAGCCTAGATTCCTTTTCACAATTTAGCTTTGCAGCGGGAATTTCGTTAGGATCATATATACCAATATATCCTTTGCAATAGAGACACCGAATACTGTGACCATTGGAGGATTGTAGTCATTAACAACATAAACCCATGACTGAAAATCACGTGCTTGAAGAAAAGAACGCATGGAAATTTTCCACCACAGATAATTTGAGACATCGAAGACTGGTGCTATATTTACTGAGATAGCACGTATGTCCATAGTGTCAGATCCCTACAAACACGGACTTATGACGTCTAACAACCACACCCAATATTTTGCTTACCAATTTGTATGGACAAAATCCAATATAATTTTAAGAGAATCAATTAGACAATCAGACTTAATCTTAAGAAAAGTATATCCAAGAGTTATATCTCTATTTCTCAATTCAATTTGCAACCAAACAACTAGGAATTTTCGAGCCCGGTTGAATATAAGAAATAACTTGGACGGTATCAAAAACCAACATCCAAGTGTCAATCAATTTAATCAACAACCAAAGGTTGGATTCACAATTGATTGAACTTACGCATAACATGTGATATTTCATTTATATAGAAAATATAATGCGGAAAATAAATAACATAAACACCAGAAATATTTTTAACGAGGAAACCGCAATTGCTGAAAAACCCCGGGACCTAGTCCAGATTTCAACACCACACTGTATTAAGCCGCTGCAGACACTATCCTCTTCCAAGTTAACTTTAGACTAGAATGTAGTTGAGCCGTAACCAATCTCACACTGATCAAGGTACATTCTTGTTCCTTATGCCTCTGAATCCCAGCAGGACTCTGCACACTTGATTCCCTTATATGATCTCACCCACAACTAAGAGTTTCTATGACCCAAAGTCAGAGACTTGATAAACCAATCTGTCTCTCACAGAAAAGTCTGTTGAATAGAAAAATATGTCGCCCACAGATATACCTATGAGTTTTTGTTCCGTATTTTGATAAATCATGGTGAACAAGAACCAATTGATATACGAGACTTATATTCTCGAAGAACATCTTAGAAACATCAACCACCTCACAATTACCTTAATCATATGGTAGCGAAACAAGATATTGTGGAATCACAAATGATGAGACGAAGATGTTTGTTGACTTCTTTTTATCTTGGCTATCTGGGTATAAATCTCGAGCAAATCTTAGAGAAGATAATACTCAATCACAATAGAAAACATCAAGATCAGAACACGCAACTACAAAGAAAATATTTGGGTCTGGCTTCACAATCCCAATGAAGTCTTTAAGTCGTTAACTTATAGGGTTTCGTGAAAAACCTAAGGTTAAAGGAGAATCTACTCTAGTCACAACTAGTATCACACATGAGGTGTGGGAATTAGGTTTTCCAGTTGCTAGAGTTCTCCATTATGTAATCTTCAAATCAGGGTTTGCAATTGATGTTACCTTGGTAACAAAGAATTCAATATTCACCGTTAAGATGAAAACTTGATTAGACTCAAGATAATATCTTTCAATCGTTAGATTGAACTTAGCTTGTTACACACAAATGAAAAGTGACTTCATTTAGATTTGAGTAGCCGTACCTAAATGTCTGCACTTTGTTGGCTCAACAATAGTTAACCGAAGTTGGCCACATGAACACTTTCATATCATCCATATTCATCTTAACCATAACTAGTTCAAATGACTCAAATGAAACTAGTTCTTGAGCTGTTCAATTGTTTATATTCTCATAGAAGTATACAAGACACAATTGAAGCAAAATCGATTTTGATTCAAACGAATCAATTCATGAACATTATAGCTACGGTTTGCAAAAGATTGCGGTCCTTATTATATAAATGTATTTTTTCATGAACAAACCGATTTTAGAACATAACCTACTCAAGTATGCGAACGGGTATGCATACCTAAGTGGCCGGACCAAGTTTGGATTTGCCAGTATGCGAACGGGTACGCATACCTTCCAAAACTCAGTTGAATTTCCAAAACTTGAAACTCACGCCAGTACGCATACCGGTATGCATACTAAGTTCCCGGACTTCCATAAACCAACCAGTACGCATACGGGTATGCATGCCATGGTTCCCGGACTTGTACAACACATATACAAGTATGCATATTGTGCTATACCCAATCATGGTTATTTGTTCTAAACACCAATTTCAATCATTGAAACATTCTTAGAAGATGACAACATATGTATCACACAAACTATTAGCTTCAAAGCAATTTTCAAGTGATCGAATGATCAATATAAAACATTATGAGTCTACATCAAATGATTGTCTCACACAAATCATGTAAGATGTTACCAGACGATTTTCACATGATCATCTTTTCAATTTCGTTAAGAATATAAGATGAACTTGGTTAAAGCGAAAGCTTAACATCACATATTTCGAGAAATATGTAAGCGAGTTAAACTCAACTCGAAATATCAAATGTGTATAATCGAAGTCTATATAGTTATACGATTTTTGTCTCAAATCGGAGATAGAGTAGATAGACTTTTGAGTGATATATGAGTTCAAGTCTCCACATTCCTTTTCTTGATGAAGTTCCACAAGCTCTCCTTAGTTATTTGTCTTCAATCTATGAACGTCGTGAAGTCTAATGTTCAACTACACTTTCTATCCTAATCCGATATTTGGCTATAAGTAGACTATAAATCAAGACTTATAGTTTTGGAAACTAAACTTGACAACAAGCTTGAGATAACAACGCTTGCGAGTTGGATAGTGCAGTGATCTAACATTTGTTATTGGATTTACACAGGTTTGTACGTATTCAATCTAAAAAGATACTTTCGCTTAATCATAATCGATTACGAGACTAGTTTCTTGTAGAATTTGTATCTTGAAAGATATATAACAAGTTTAATCACTTGGAAGAATTCCGATTTAGCTTTTCGGATACGACTAGATTGATCTTGGATATTGATTTTTGAGATTGTCTAAGTACTCTTCTTACCAATCAAGTTCACCGACCATGTGTTTAAATACATACTGATTGAGTAGAGGTTGAGATATTAACTCTATATACATATTTTCAAGGATCTTTAAATTGGTCTACTTGCAATTGTATTAGGTTTTTTCTATACAGGTTGCGAACAAAAAAAATGGGTGTATTTGGTATCCCCTACATTTTGAATTGGTATCAGTGTAGGAAAAAACAGTTGAGCTAATAAGTATGTGGTTGAAGCGATCTTTATTATGGACAAGAGTGCCATTTTTATTGACGTACCACCAGTTGAAAAAAATGTTTTTATGGACTCTATTAATGAGAGAGGATCTTCCTATGTTTCAAAAGTAAATGAACCTTCGGTTCCCATAAAGCAGTCTATTGTTGACAAGTAATATCCCTATTATCTTACTGATGAATCAGATTCAGAAGTAGAAAGGGAAGTAGCCAAAGAAAGTGGTGAGATTCTTATTCATCTAGGAATTCAGGCTTCCGAGGTTAATAGGATGAAAACCAAAGTCAACAATATTATTGGTAAGGTTAATGAAAAGGATTCACAGATCAAGATTCTTCTTGAAGAAAAGGCTGAAGTAAATAATCATATTATTCCATTTGAGGCTCAACTTGAGAAAAACTCCTTGGATCTTCAACGTTTACGGGAGACTCCTCCAACGACCATGTAATATATGTGAATATGAGAAACCTGATGATAAACAAAGAAATTGAGTTTAGACAATACGTGGAAAAGTCTCAAATGATGAGTATGAAAATACTCATCATAGTGCTCTCTACTCAAGGAGACTCTAATCCTCATCATCTAAAAAAACATGTTAGATGAGGATTTAAAATAAGAGAACTTTGATGTTGAGTCCACTAAAACCGACCCGGGTTAATGGCTAGTCCGGCGGGAGAAATTATTTACTCGCTAGTTCAAAAAAGGTTTAAAAAGATTAAAATTACTCTACTAACCCTAACATATAATACTACGTAAAACCTTCTTTTATGCTCTCCATTAGCTTCACTACATACCAATATGTGTTATGTTATGTATTAATACTACATATGTTATTACATATTAATATGTTATGTATCAATAGTACATATGTAGCATCAATATGTTATGTATTGATACTACATACCAATATGTATTATGTTATGTATTGATACTACATACGTTACTACATATTAATATGTATTGATAATACATACTACATATGTTATTACATATGTTACTACATATTAACATGTGTTGATATGTATTGATACTACATACTACATATTTTACTAGTAACATATGTTACTACATACTACATATGTTACTACACTACATATTAACATATGTATTGATACTGTTAAGTATTGATACTATTAAGTATGAATACTAATATGATACTACATATGTTATGTATTAATACTAATTAGATCTGGAAGGGTGTTTTAGGCATTTAGAAAACATAATTTATAATCTCCACAAAGTTTTCGGACCAACGAGTAAATAATCTGGTCCAAGAGTAAATTAGTTTCACGTTTGGACTAGCCATTAACTGGGTCATAAACAGTAATTCCTACTTAAAATAAAAAGTTGTTCTATTTGTTTCAAATTGTCTTACTATATGACATAGTTCTTTTTTTCTTTTATAATAGAAGGTATATCATAATACTGTGATTAATTAAAGATATCACAACGTCATTATTGAGATTTCTCAAAGAATTTTAAATTGTCTGTTATATTTCACAATTTGTTGCATAAGCATTTAAAATACTCTTGGATATATATAAAAGGAAAATATGTCTCTAGTTTCACGTTTTGTTAAAACTATAAAACTCTTAAGTTAATGAAGTTCGAGTCACAAACTTTTTCCATTTTTAACTCAAATTCCAAAAATATAGTGGTCACGAACCAACCTATTCTTGGAAGACTCCTTGTTATTAACCAATAAATACCTTAGACTTAAGTTGAGTTCTCTAATTCAAGGTATTTTCTGCATTCAAGTTTATCTCTCATAGCATTATCAATGGCAAGTTCAAGCACTACCATCGACTCCTGTAACACTAGATCTAGTACCAACAGTAATACAGTTCTCTTTGACAAGCAAATAGAAAGGGTGAAAGGAAATTTTTTTACAAGATTGTGTGGGTTTTGTTTCCTTGATATGAAAGGGGAGGTATAGTACGAGGTGGAACACAACATGGGTCGAAATAAGAAGGATAAGAAGGAAAAGAAATACAAGAAGAAGGGAAAGAAAGAGAATGAGGAGGAAAAGAAACAAAATGAAGAAGAAAAAAAAAACAATTTTAGCCTATGTTCGAATTGAAGGGTAACAAGTAAGAAGAAGAAGAAGAAGAAGAAGAAGAAGAAGAAGAAGAAGAAGAAGAAGAAGAAGAAGAAGAAGAAGAAGAAGAAGATGATGATGATGATGATCTTTGTTGAAGATGATGAAGAAGTTAGTAAGGAAACCTGGTATGAGTTTGGCCCAGTTACCAAGAATAACATTTAACAGTTTTTTTATTATTAATTATTATGCTTGTAGGTGTATTATGACCCTTTAATCTAATGTTATTGTCATTATTTGTTCTTCTTTCCATTTTGGGATTTTTTTTGTTCTGGCTACTAAACATCTATTGATCTATTCATATTTAATGTGGTTGTTTGTTCTTAATATTTGTATAAAGATAGAAAAAATATTTCATTTATCTTGACTAGTTTTTGTTTGAATGTTGTTTTTCCAATCCAATATATTGCTTGTATAGTTAGGGGATAATGATTTTGATGTTACACCTTAAAATGGTTAAGAAAATCCAATTATGAATCATTATTGTGTTATTCTAGTATATCATATTTCATAAGCTCATCATCTCATGATTTAAAAACTTTTAACTAAAGGGGTTTGAGACCAAATTATCATGAACAAGGGGCCCACCCGCACGGACCGCGATTTTAAACTAAAAGGATGTAGACAAATGAACAGGGGTCCACTTGAACAGTAGCCCCATTTTTGGTGTAAGTTTGTGTTTGCACGGTTTGTATTCCGTTTCCATAGTCCGTGCAGACTTTTTGTTTATTTAGTCAGCCGGTGGCTGGGACTGGGAGCTCACTGGCTTGTGGTCTTGAAAACAAGCTTGAGATAGCAACGCTTGCAAGTTTGACCGATCAGTGCTCTAACAATCTTCCCCTTTGTCAATTTTAGTGACAAAACTATCAATACATATTGATTACAAAATAAATAAACTTTGTAGATTCTCATCCAAATGCTTGATTTCCTTGGTTCTTCAACATTACTCGAAATCTTCGTCACTTCCAAGTACTCTAGTGATTCTGAACGTGTTCAACTCAGCATCACAGTTGTTGAAGATCCATAGCTCTCAGTCATTGTTATACAGTGTTATGGTATCATTACACAACATCAAAGTCCAATTGTATCACAACTTTGACAACAAAACTATGGTGATATATATCACTCCCCCTTAGTCAATACTTCATCTCACATGAAAACCACTCCTCCTTACATAATGATCCGTAAACCATATGTATTTGTAGTATGAATTACTACACATTAATTCTCCCTTTTTTTTGTTAATATAAATTGGCAAATGTACGAAAACTAGTGGGATCATAATGAAATTCTCATAGAGATTCTTCATCCATAAAAGAAAACATATCAACTTTGTTTTGATGATTTCACATAGTCGAAACTTGGCGTATGATGTAGTTTTGAAGTGGTAAGTAAAGGGTTTGATTCTCGGACTTGTGAAGTTGATTTTAGACTTAAATTATAAAACTAATCTAGTTGATCTAGTGAATAAAACAAAGGATGATGACAATATTGAGAGATTACTGAAAATATGGATTTCACCAAACTCTAATTCTTATGGTTTCAATATTAATTCTTAGACAATTATAGCTCCAAAAACAATAATTATTGACTCTTAATATTTATAAAGGTAGATTTTTTAAAACATTAATTGTAAATGCTAAGCATGAGTTATCAAAACACCAAAGCTAAGCATAACCCATCAAACTAAATGACAACTAATTAATTTAAAATCATAATCCATTTATATTAATGCAAAAGTCATAAAAAGAATTAAATAGAGTTACCACAGTGATGAGAATTGGCTTCCTCCGTCATCCCAATGATGGGGTTTAGCTCCACATGGTGAAAACACGCTCAAAATTGGTATTCATATCTCAAAAGGTGTTTACAAGAGGTGAAAGATAATAAAGCTGTGAAATTACAACGAGATATAAGAGTTGCAAAGCCACAGTAACAGTAAACGATAAATCATATGTGTAGAAAGATAAACGACTGTCTGTATGTGTCTGCTCTTCGTGTTCTTGAGAATGACACTTCTTTGCTGTCGTCTGTAACTCTTCTTCTTCCTCTTCACCTGCTGCAACTGCAACTCCTCATGCAGCGTGATTTTCTGCCTCTGCTCTCCACAAAACTCTCTATATCCCTTCCTTGACTACCTTGAATCCTTTTTATACACAACAACAACCAAAATATCTCCTCATAACTCGAGTTGATTGTCTTTCCTTTTCCAGCAGGACACATAGATTTTATTCCCTTTTCTTCTTTTGCAATTGATTCTCACGCGTCTGTAGAAGATAACCATCCTCCAAACACGTTGATTTCACGTTACAAACATGTTCTTAACCTGTTATACACGCTCCATATCCAAATATACCTCAACAGAATCCCGAAAATCTTTCTAACCTCTATTTCACTTCAACTCCACGCAATCCTCCATTTTAATCGAATATAGGCCCATTACCAAGCCTGTCTTGGTAGAACATGTCGATATGAATCCAATCCCATGTCCAAGTCCGATCAAATATATCTCTAATTCAATCCAGGGAAGTTCGCACTTTCACTATATTTTTCCCGCCAAAAATATTACTTCAAACGTAGAAGATGGGTGTCCCCATATCCAGAGTAAGGGGGTGCTCTTAGCAGGTGTGGACCTCTTATAAATTAAAGTACCCCTTATCCATTTGGAGGGTGTAAATATAACTTTTTTGGGTGTCTCTAACATACTTCCTGGGTGCCAGTAGTACTTTCTCCCAAGGGGTGCAATTACCACTTTTCTAGCCAATTTCTCCGCAAAAGCTTATTTCTCCAAAAAACACCTACAAATACATAACTAACCAAATAAGTACAAAATCGAGAACTAATAATACACCTAATTGATATCACAATAGACACATAAACGCGTCTATCAAATACTCCCAGACTTATTATTTGCTAGTCCCGAGCAAATCTAAAATGAAAAATAAAATCCTAACTCACTGTCGCAGGCATCGCGATTGCGATTAGCGCGTGCAACAAGCCTTTGAACCCCTAGGTGGCCCTAGTGGCCGAGTTATAGTCTCCGGAGGGTTTACAAGAGGTGTACCCACAAAACCTTGACTTCTAATTGGTCACAAGTATCCAAAGAGTTATGAGGACATACATATTCTCAACCTATCACCAAGTAACTAGAATGCCGTAGAAATTAAAGGTATCCTCTCTAAAGCTAAATAAAGGAAAGGGGAGACACATCCGTAATACTGCTAGATAAAGAGATATCCGCTACACAGCCAGATAAACATTGTGAGATGCATCCGCTTTACATCTGGATAAGATTAGGAGAGAGATAAAGATGAGAGGGATATCTGCTACACATCTGGATAAATTACGTGTGATGAGTTGAACCAGTGTTAGAAGGATCTTGTTCCAAATAGAAACCGGACTAACAAAGCTTCCAATATGCATCTTTCTTTGACTCTCTCATAGTGCTCAGTAGAAACAACGTCTTCTTCGGCTTCTACTGTTGATAATAAACTCTTGAACTTCGTATAACCTTGACAATTAGCTCTTCTCTTCGATTTCTTGCTTGAAACTTCCTTATAGATTTCTACTTCCTTATGGCCTTATTGTACAAAAACAACAACAAATTTAAATGTACATTTTTTTTTTATTTTTTTTTTGAATTGGAAACAGAGACAAAAATTTACATGTCCATGAAAGTAGCACTTGGATTCTTTGAAACTTTTAATATCTTGGTATCATGAACTTCAACAACTTATATCGTTTAATTTTCTTTGCTCTTATAATTTTCTTTGTTTAAATGAACATCAAATAACTTTTAGTTTTTTCGAAAACTTGCCAAACTGAATAATCATTGTACACAGTTCTGTAACCAAACCTATGTGTACAATCTTCTATTGTAGTGTGAAAACCTAATTAATTTGCTTAATTCTAAATAGAGAATCTATGTCAATTGGAAAAATCAATCCCTGACACTTTTTTTCCTCGTTGATTCTAGAGTGGCCTCTATTGACCTTTTAAGTCTACAACTAAAAAGACTTTGCCTGGGGATTCGTGTATCCATGTCCGACTATGTTTACCGTGATAGTTCGTGAATCCTGATCTTGCTTTTCTATTATCGTGGTTTTCGTAATCTCTTTCAAGCAAGATAGATAGTAATCTCAAAGTTTTATTCGTATCAGACTTTGTGATTCCCCAAGAAAGATATCTAAAGACTAATCATAGATGATCTTTAGATGATTGTTCTTCAGAGCTGGTTAAGAATCTAGGATGCTATTCGGGAGTTGTAAGTTCCGTATTTGTGAGGTTTGCTAGCTTGTTTATTGCAAAAAAATAAATAAGCACCTTGATCTTAATTGATTTAAACGTAAATAAAATAGACTTATATATGTTAGAGGATAATTGATATCAAAAGTCTTCACTTTGGATGAAGAAAAACTTAGGTTGTAAAGGACATTATCTAAGTTAAATCAAGTGCGTAGAACCCTATGAGGTTCAAAAGACGTAAGGAGCACGAATGTAACTAAATCACTTGGAGGGTGGATTCAGTCTCAATTACATTCCTGTCCGAAGTATGATAGTAGTCTAGTGTCTGTAGCGGCTTAATGCAGTGTGATGATCAATCAAGACGAGGTCCGAGGTTTTTCTGCTATTGTCGTTTCCTCGTTAACAAAATTTCCGGTGTCTTGTGTTTTTCCTTTTCCGTATTATATTATTTATCTTTATAATTGGATTTACATATGTTTGTATGTATTCAATCTAAGTAGGTACATCCTCTTAATCGTAATCGATTACGAGACTAGCTTCTTGTAGAATTCGTATCTTGAAAGATAGATAACAAGTTTCATCACTTGGCAGAATTCCGATTGAATTATTTGGATATGACTAAATTGATCTCGGATATTTATTTTTGAGCTCGTCCAAGTACTTTGCTTAACAATTAGGTTCACAGACCTTGTATCTATATACATACTGATTGAGTAGAGATTGATATGTTAACTCTATATACATATTATCATGGATTATTATGTTGGTCTACTTGTAATTGTATTAAGTTTTGTCTCTACAGGTTGCCGAACAATTTTTTTTTTGGTGTATTTAGTATCCCATGCGTTTTCAGATTGATAAATGAAAATTTAGTACGAAATTAACTGAATTAATTGAACACCATTAATATTTTCTAATAGTTAGTTATAGTGCCGCTGGATAAAAAACGCTAGAGTAGTGGCAAACTTTTTTTTTCTTCTTTTCTTAAAGTATGGAATTTTTTTTATCAACTAGAGAACAATTACACGAAGGTATTATACCCATAAATTCATTTAATATAATTTGATGAAGGAAGGATGCGATTTCTTGGTCCTAAATTGTTTTTGAGAGATTTCCTGTTTGACTGCCATCCGTTGCATGATTCGCTAGACCATCCACTGTCTGGTTTCCTTCCCTGTAGTTATGCAGGACAACATATTCTCTGTTTGATTTCATTAATCATTCATGTTATATACCATTGAGGTTCAATATGTATCAGAGTTTATGAACCAAAGACGATTTTCTAAGTCCGATTCAAATTGAACTTTTGGTCTATTCCATTATGTTATCGTTCTGGATGTAATCAACATGGCTTAAGATTCTGCTATTAATGCGGGGGTGACGCATATTGGTTGCTTTACAACTACCACAGTTCTCGCTGTTGAATGCCTGCAAATGAAATTTCCGCTTGCAACTCCATAATATCCTCTAGCATCCCCATCCGTATCAATCTTGATCCAATCTAGGTTAAGTTTGATCCAATCCACTGATATAGTTGTTGTTGATCTTGTGGTGCTTATTGGGTTTGCAAATGATGGCATACCTAGTAACATATGACGCATGATTTCCCTTGCTCAATTGGATTCCTGTTGTATTTTGAGTGTGAGCAGTACAATTACAACTCGTTCGGTTCGATATTTTCAAATCCAAGGAATTGGATTACCAATTCCTAGAATTGAATTCAAGTGAATCAATTCCTTAATCATAAAAACTATGTATGGTTGGATTAATCGGATTGTACTGTAATCCAAACCTATAATATTACTCAAGTACATGTATACATTCCATTACAATATGTATGAATCCAAGTCATAAACACCTTGTACACTTCAGATTAGGGAAAGAAACAAAGTAAAACTGAACCAAAAATAGCTCCAGAGATGAATAGGAAGTTCTAGTAATCAAACCAACCTATTTATGAAGATGCAGTTGAAAAATCGAGTAATCTCTCTCGTTTTTCTTCCTTTTTTCTCTCAATCAATTTCGAGAAGACGAAAAGCGAGAACGAAACTAAAACTCTAGACCTACGTTTTGATTTTGAGGGACAGTTTAGGATTTTGACTCATATATAAGGGACAAGTTAGTAATTTTGACTCATTCCGTGTTTTCTCACGGAATTGAATTCCATTGCATCCGTGAAGCGCTGGAATTGAGATAGTGAATTTGGACGGAATCAGATTCCGTAGGAATTCAATTCCAACTTTTTTCAGTCTGTTCGGTTCTTTATAATTGGTGCAATTCCCTCGGAATCCAATTCCGAGACTCCCGAAAACTCGAACCGAACACGCTGTTAATGCGATACATTAACTCATTCCTAGGTATCCATACGGATCCTAATAAAAAACAAAATGAGGTAACAATAAAGGAATGATTGTAGAAGCTATCGAATTATTGTACAAGAGGTCCTAATACTGTGCAAGAGGTCATAATTTTTAGAAAAACGTAGGTGATATTTGACTGGTTTGATAAACAGGTGACAAGTATGTTCCATGTTATAACAACTTGACCCCGGAAGAACACGATTTATAAAGGGAATACCAATATTACTACTTGAGAGTGATACCATTTCATATAAGACAAATAAATATTAACAGATCCCAACCGTTAGATTATTCAATTGGTATCACTCCGTTAATAGTGGTATCCCCTTATCAATCGTGTGGAAGAGTAATGCAAAATAGTCATAGAATCCCAAATGCGACGTAAAAATAAGCGGATAGGCCGGGCAAGCCCACGACAGGGAATGGGCGTCCATGAACTCCCTCGGTCACATGCCACGGTCCATCCGGATAAGTTTGACAATCTTCCCCGAGAAGGAACATGAGTTGACATTCAAAATTCAAAATTCAAACTTAACATACAAAATAGTCTTTTCACTAAAACCCTAAGGATAATTTCGTCAACTAGAAACAGTTTTCTACCCACTAGCTTCTTCTCACCCATAAGGCCATAACGGAAAATAAAAACGGGGTTAAAAAGTTCCAACCAATAGGAATCCAGTATTCATAATACTCGATCCGTATGAATTCCACATAACTAAATCTCATCCGTTCATTTCCATTAGAGAAAACACAAAAGTATCAAAATATTACCGTCAGATACATTACCAACAAAACACAGCGAAATTCAGTTCTCACCGTCAGATTATTTTACAAATGGACGGTTGTTTGATGAAAATGTGGTTGATTGTTGGCCTATAAATATAGATTTACTGTTTCAACTTTACAGTTTTAGAAGTTTGCGAAAGGTTTTTCATATTTTCTAAGAAGAAGAAGAAAGGTCAGTTTTCTCTCCTTTCCTTATCTGGTTTTAGGGTTCGATTTCTGCTTTTACATGTTTGTCTTCATCATGATTGATGTTTTGATTTTATTTATCTCTTGATTTTGTTTTTGAAAATTAGGGTTTCGCGCCTACGTTTTTCGGTGATTTTGTTGAGTAGGTTTCATGATTTAGGTTTAGATTTCTTGAATATGTGAAAGATTATTGCATGTATTGAGGTAGATCGTCCGTATTTTGTTGTTGTTGTAGATATTCATGAAATGTTTTTGTTCAATTGATTGAATTTGTCTTCAATTTAGTTAGATTTCTGTGAATTAGGGTTTCGATCCATGCTTTTAGTATAATTATGTGAAATTAGGGCTTAGTTCTTTGTTCTGTAATGGTTTTTTTATCTCGATCTTTGTAAAGAGCATGAGCAATTTCTGGTTCTGTTGAATTTTTGTCTTTGTTTGTTATCAATTAGGGTTGTAAACGTTGTAGTTTTCAATTGAATTTAAGCTCAGTTATTGATTGCATGTTGATTTCTACTGTGAGTTTTTGATTTTTGCCATGAGGTGTTAATTTGGGTAATTTTGGTATTTGCAGAAATGGCTCGTACCAAGCAAACTGCTCGTAAGTCAACTGGAGGGAAGGCACCAAGGAAGCAGCTAGCTACCAAGGCTGCACGTAAGTCTGCACCAACTACTGGAGGAGTTAAGAAGCCCCACAGATACCGTCCTGGAACTGTCGCTCTTCGGTAAGCTTCCTCTCACCTTCATGTTTTGGTCTATTTCTGTTGTTTCGATGATTTCAATTGATTTCAATTTCACTGTTTGGATCCTCAATTTTTACTTTGATTGTGTTAATAACAGAGAAATCCGTAAGTACCAGAAGAGTACTGAATTGCTGATCAGGAAACTTCCATTCCAGAGACTTGTTCGTGAAATTGCCCAGGACTTCAAGGTATGGAGATGTTGTAAACTAATGTCGAGTGCTTATAATTTGATTGAATTGGTTTAGTAACTTGAAGAAAAATAAAATATACTTGTACTGATTGAATGTGGACGGTGCACTTGTTTTCTGCAGACTGATTTGCGTTTCCAGAGTCATGCTGTGTTGGCTTTGCAAGAAGCAGCTGAAGCCTACTTGGTTGGTTTGTTTGAGGACACCAACTTGTGTGCCATCCATGCAAAGCGTGTCACTATCATGCCCAAGGATATTCAGCTTGCTAGGAGGATCAGAGGAGAAAGGGCTTGATCAACCACTGCTGATGATGGTGTCTGGGAGGAGGATGTGTTTAGCATATGGTGTCAGTTTATTATAGATGTTTTTGTTTTGGGTTGTGTTTTTTGCAAGTGCTAGTAAGGGGGAAGATGATCATGAACCTGAATGACTATTATGTTAGGTGTTATTTTGCTGTGGTTCTACACCACTAGTAGAACTTGAATGACTATTATGTTAGCTTTTATTTTCCAGTGGTTCTACACCACTAGTAGTACTGCTGCTGTTGAGATTTAGAAGCCTGGGTTTCTTTATCTTGGTGGTTGTGGTTCTGCTAGTCTCTTGTGCAGCGGTTTGAAGTTTGAACCTTTGTTTTCTAATATAATTCTGTTTGTTGGTATTTTTCCGTTTTGCATTCATACCCTTGATCTGCAATTCCCTCATAAGTTGGTGAACTTATCAGTTCAATACGCAAGTGAAGGTTAATGTACTAAGAAGCAATGGTGCCAGAACTTATTTCTTCCCTTGTTACTTAATTGGTCCAGTCATCTTCCTGCAATAGCTTCCGTCAGTTTGTTGCTTGTGGTTTCTGGTAAATTTCCCATGTTCGGCCTGAAATTTCCCTTGGTAGTTGGTTTAGTATCGACTCTCTTCCCTTCTGGTAGGTTGTGCTTCCTCCAATGTATTGTACTTGAAAGCTTCAGATGCATTTCCAAACTTCATAACTGCATTTCCAAACTTAACTATTCCGAGATTCCCTTGGTTTCTAGTATCCCTTTCTAGTACCTCGCTTATTGCCAAATGCTAATCTATGTGGGTCTGATTAGAATACCAATGGGCAATTGCCTTAACTACATTTACGAGGAATCCTGTTGAAACCTGTTTTGAGGGGCATGCTGATTTTTTTTGAGGCATACTAAATGATGATACCATCTAAGTTATCTTTATAAGGGGTGTCTAAGCATAGGTTACCCTTTAATTAGATTAAATTATTTAACTATCCTTCAAATTAATTAAAAACTTAAAATTATATAAATTAAGTTACTTGAATATCTCTGGATCCGTACACAGGAACTCAATTTAATCAAGCAAGTTCTAGGACAAGTGAAGAAAAAATCCAGTCGAGTGGCGTTAATCCACGAAATCCTAATTTGGGTGCCCCGATGATGTCACAAAAACCTATCTTGATTTTCATTGTTGTTGCTTAGTTTGATTGATAAAATAGGGTTTCTTTGATTATTTGAAGTTGGTTCGGCCCAAACGTTTGCGGCAAAAATAGACGAACTTAGGATTTTTTTTTTCTTTTTGCTATGTGGAAGATCGGTTCGGCTCTAATTAGTAATTCAATTTTATCGTCGAACTTAGGCTAATGCTTAGGGTTCAACGAAGTTCGGCTCATTCGACTTCTCAATGTTTTCGGCCGAACAGTTAAACTTGGCAGAGTTTTGTAATGCAATACAGTTCATATGATTTTACTTGTATTGGTTTTAAGGCGAACTTCACTCTGTGTGTCTCAATTTTTTTTAGTTATTGGCCTTCTTTAAGGCCGGACTTAGTATATACTTTAGGCAAATTTTGAATTGTTAGCCGAACCTTGTATCGAAAAAGCCGAATTGTTCTTCCAGCGAGAAGTTCGGCTCTTATATTTCAGCCGAACCAAGTATTGAACTCCGAAGAAGTTTGGAAAATTTCAATTTTTTGGAGCTAAAAAAGAGAGATTAGACGTCGTATACAAGTATACCTGTGTATTATTAGCAGAAGGTTCTTCATTAATCTATCCGTCCTTTGGATTTGTCTTATAAAAACCATCATCTTAAGTTTTAGGTTTAGGTTGAGGTTGAATTAAAGTTTGAGCAAAATCATTCTCATAATCCAAAAAGTTGCCCAAATCCAGATCATTGTTGTAGTTGATGTAACACTAAAACTTAACTTAGTCAATCATTAAAACTAATCATAATCATTAACACTAATTAAATAAGGGTAGTTATGCCATTATTAAAAAGGGTAGACAAGGGGTGATGTTTTTTTGTTTTGTTTTTGTAAGTTAAAATGCATTCAAACCGACTAACTTTGGGAGTTAGTAACCCTTACATCAATACTAATAGAGCCATCTAATGTTGGGCTGTTAGCGTTCACCCGGACATTAGATTTATCTACTTCTAGAGCTTGCAAAATCCATGGTGGAGGTATATTTCTCCAATTAACAAAAGAGTGAAAAATGTTTAGCCTCTTTAGCAAGGATATCAGCTACATTGTTAGCTAATTTAGGGACATAAAAAAACCTAAAAAGTTTTCACAATGTTGAAAATCTTGTTTTACTTCGTCCATAAATCAGTATGCCTCGAAACAGGTTTCATCCCGTTTTGAGCCATCCTTAAATGTTTTGAGGTATATTATGGGTTTATAAGGAACGATTTTTTAGGTACTACTGTTTTTTTTTTTGATTAGGCACCCTTCCCTATAGTTATAAGGGTGTCATAAAAGGTGGAGATGACTAGTTTACCCTTTAACATAATTAAAATTATAACTAATCTACAACTTCTTCTTCCTCTATTCTACAGTTTTTCTTCTTATCCTGTTCATCAATTTATGATCACCTAAACCCGATCATATACAAATCTAATCAAAATCATCAAATTTTCATCGTCGTCGATTCAATGAATTTTCATCGTCGATTCATTGTATTTTCCCACAAACCCATTACTTCTAATTCGTTTTTGATTGAAATTTTGAGCAGTAGTCATCAAAATAAGTTGAATATGGAGGTTACCGTAGTAAGTTCGGTTAGGATGATTTTGAAGGAAACCCTAGTTTTACAACCGAACTTTTAAATATGAAGAACACAAAGAACACTTCGTCTAATTATTATTATTATTTTTTTTTTTGAGGAGCAATTTTTTGTTTTCAAAACCGAACTCTTCTCTGTATAACCAAATGTTGAGTTCGGTTAAATCCCAAATGTTGAGTTCGGTTAAATCGCAAAGTGGAACACTTCTCTTCTCTGTATAACCTAAAATAGATACCTAAATTCAAACAAAGTGGAACAGATACTTTCTCACGATTAGCTGAGAGTGAAGATCAGTTCTTCCAAGTTCGAACTCCGACGAGCAAACTAAAATCGAAAAATGAATCATAATACAAAATGTAACCCTAAAATCGATTTTTGAATCCCTAAACTCCTAATATAGATGATGAACAAAGTTAATCAAAACTGATTTATGAAATACCCACACAATAACTTTAGTTTTCTGCTGAAGATAATAGAGTGAAATCGAAACTCTCAGACGAATCTTCAGAACACAAAAGAGAGAAGAGAGGCAGAGGAGAAAAATAGAGAGAAAAGAAAACGAAAAATAAATTAGAAGAAAAGTCGAGGAGATGGGAAGAAAAAGACTAAGGGAAGAAAAATACTCTAGTTCTACGGGTGTGGGGTGGAAACATAATGCCACGCATGTGAATAACACACACATTCTAAAGGTGTTACGAGCCAAGTGTGACCAAGCATGTGACTCGCACACCTATAAAAAAATTCGTAACGGCTAACCCTGTTACTAATTAAAAAAAATTTAGTAACGGCTTCAGTCTGTTACGAATTTTTTGTAACGACCATTTGTAACGGCCACAAAGCCGTTTCGAATGCCTGTTACGAATCCAGACTTAATGATCCATCTGTGTAGCTCCCTTTGATCCCTCTACTTGCCCCTGTGTAATCACGGATAATTAGTCCCGTGCCTACTTTTTTAGTTAAATAATCAAAAGAGGCATCACCATTAATCTTAATGATGCCTGGTAACGGAGGCTGCCAATGAGAGACAATACACTGATTGGCTGCAGAAATAACAATGCTAGAATGTATATGCGAATTGAAGTGATAAGTGCTTTTATGCACAAAATTATAAGGGTTTAAAAGCACTCCCTGAAAGATTGAGTCATATCTGTCCTTCCTGATGACCCAAGCAACAATCATTAAAGTGTATAACCATTTCTCATTTGAAATACTATTTAAAGAGAACCAACTTGTAATCCATTATGAGACATTTGTGCAGTTTCTTCTTACTGCATCAATGTTGATGTTTACACCTTTCTACACACCTCTGGCATGTCTACACTCCAGCAGCAGATGCTCCATTGTCTCAGGTTCAGTACCACAATAGCCACATTGTATTTCCTGATCATCTTTATAAGTTGCCAGCTTAACTCTAGTTTGATTTTTACACTTCCAAATAAAGTGTTTAACCCTGTGAGCAGTTTCTGTTTTCCATAGAGATTTCCATATATATCAGTGTCTATAATTCTACCATTGACATTAACTTCTCTATTACATTCTTTGAGCTTCTTATAAGTACTCTTGACAGAGAACTTACCATCTTTAGAAGGCATCCAAATCATATTGTCTTCTTTGGTAAAATTTAGAAACATTCTCTGAATTTTGGATGAAGTACTAGCATCAAATAGCTGATCTAGAAGGGTGATATTCCAAGTGCTGATACCAGGAATGATAAGCTCAACAACATCTTCATAAAATCTGAATTAATCATTAATGGGGGCTGGTGGATGTGGAAGACTTGGAACCCATATGTCCAACCATTTTTTTTTATTTTTTTTTATCCATAAAGTAGTTCTACTAGACAACAAGTAAGCCTTTAGTGATACCATTCTAGGTGTAGGAACAATTCTTTGCTTCAATCTTCTTATGAATTATGTCACCATTTTTAAAATATTTGCTGCTAAGAAGTTGCACCATTAAGTTGTTGGACTCTGTACAGATTCTCCATGCTAATTTAGTAAGAAGAGCAAGATTGGGCTTTTCCAGATCCCTGAAGGCAAGTCCTCCAATGCCTTTTGTAGGGGTGAGCATTTGGCCCGTAATCCGCGGATTTAACCGGGACCAACCGTTCATTTGCGGATGGGTGTCCGGACCGTTCGTCAATGGATTGGATGCGGATGGAATTTTTGAAATCCAACGGATAACGGATCGGGCCCGGATGCAACCTTGAAAATCCGTTGGACATCCATATCCGTTAAATTAAGGGTATTTATGTAGTTCTAGAAAATAATATGGATCATTTAGGAATTTTTAAGATGTTTGCTTGGGGTGTTGTATATGTCATTTTTTTATTTGTATACATATATAGGATATGTAGGTTTTATAAAGAGTCATTTGTGTTAGCTTTATTTTCTTTACTATAAATTTTAACCAAAACAAATCCATTGGATTATCCGCATCCAATCCGTCCATCCGTGCATCCATTGGATGCAAATCCGTTGGATATGGATTGGATGCGGATGCTAAATTTGAAATCCGTAGTGATATGGATTGGATGCGGATGAGGCGAAAACCGGTCCATACCGGCCCATGCTCACCCCTAGCCTTTTGGCTTACACAACTTGAGCCCAGCTAAGGATTAGAACCCTTGTTTGCTTTATGTCCCCAAAAGAAATGTCTTTCAATAGGGGTCAGCTTGTTGATGAATTTTTTAATCTAATGACCCTATTTTAGCACCATCAGTATGGCTCAAAAAAAAAAAAAAAAAAAAAAAAAAAAAAAAAAAAAAAAAAAAAAAAAAAACGCCTCAAAACAGGATTCTTTAAGATAGTGTCAATTAAATGGGCTGTATCTCCTCGCATTTTCCGAAAGCTAATCTACATGGGCCTGAATAGAATACAAATTGCTTGCAGAAATTTGTGACCAAGTGAGAAATTTGGATCTGTAAAGGTCCTCACTAACCGTTGTTATTGCAATCAATTCAATATATTAGGACTGATCAAAAAAAAAAAAAAAAAAAAATTCAATATATTAGGAAACGAATCTTTAATCAGAAAAATTAAGGATCACTATTGAAGTGCTAACAATGATAAAAACAGTTGAAATCTAAAAAGAACAAAACAGAAAAAAGAAAAGAAAAGAGGTGGTCACATCCTCAAAAGGAACATCATATTATCAATTTGCATCTCTTAGCCAGCAATACATGGCATCAAGAGTGTTCCTTTTCAAGGAATTTTTTGAGCGCAGTACTAAGCACATCTTGAACTATTTTCAACAGGTCCCTCTGGATACCCGAGCGCAAATGCAGAGAGATCGTATATTTCTCCTTTTGCAACCATTCCTCGGCCTTTGACGCATAGTCTTCTTTAGTCCAATCTGGATCTTTCGGGGTAAAATAAATTGATGTTTCTTTCAAAAACGTAGTTTCAAATTCAGAGAAATAACCTGCCAGATGTGGACTGAAAATTTCCAGAGAAAAATATTCTGCATTCTGTCTGTCTTTCTTGTTCCCAAGTTCAACAAAAATCTCTAAAACACTCTTGAGCAGAGGTTGATAGCTTTCGCGTTCTCGAGTAATCAACGAGATAACAGCATCCTTAACTCGAACTTCCATCTTCTCGCCGACAGTCTTACGGAAGCAACCAAACCCAGCATCTTTTAACGGTGGAAGTCCCTTTATAGGAATATAATAACGATCGAGATAAACAAGACTTTCAGAAATCTTAGTTACCAACACTTTATAACTTGCCCACCTCTTGACGAGTTCTTGCAACATAGATACATTATCTTGCTTCTCTTGAATAGCTGGTAAGACTTTTGATTTCAAGTAATTGTTATAAACACCTAGGTGTCTTTCGTAAACCTGTTTAGAATAATCAGGAGGAGGTTTCAGGGACATATCGTAAACTGTTGTATAGAGCTTCGAATAATCATCCGCGTCCATTGGTGATTCATCAGGGACACCTTCATGAATATTGATCAGCTTTGTAATCCCCTTATGAATGATTTTCCAACCTTCCTCCAACTCTAGTACCATCGTGCGCAAACGATCCCAACTTCAAACCCTAACAAGAAACAAGAAAAGAAAGCTAATTGGAGAAAGTTTAAGTAATGAAGTTTTTTTTTATAGGGAGAGAAGGTGACTCCTATTTCATCACTCATGTTTAGATGGGACGTGCCGCCGTGGGAGTTATGGTTTTTTTTTTTTTTTTGAATAATGGAAGGATATATTGAAAAAGAAGAAGTTAATTACAGATTATGTACAAGATCAATGACCAACTCAAAGTAAAACTAAAGCAACTATGAGGCGACAATATCCTCCCATTGATGCAACATTTGCACTGCTGAATAGTGTTTAAAAATGCCATCATTAGAGCTCCACAGGTGAATCACGAGCTTAATAGCGCATTGTAGCTCAAAAGTTGTCTTTTGTCTTCCTCCATGAACTCTGCTATTGCGTTCATTCCAAACTTCCCAACAAATTGCATAAGGAAGCAAATGCCACACCATTCTGACCTTTTCATTTCCACCACCCAATCTCAAACTATGCAAAGAAAGAACCGAGATTAAATGGCATCACCCAACATATCTTCAGAGAAGACAAAAAATACTGCCAAATCTCCGTAATTCTAGGACAATGAATAAATAGATGCTCCAAAGTTTCGACTTCCGTACCACAAAATAAGCACAAATTAGATTGAATAACGACCCTCCGCTAACGCAACATGAACCAGGTCAAGAGAATTATGCAATGAAGCCCACTCATAAACATTACTTTAGGCGGTACATGTTTACTTTCCAAAAGAATATGGTCACCCCAGTCCGCTCTCCTTCTGTTAAGCTTTTATAGATTGTTTTCGACGAAACGTGACCCTCCAGCATCGTCATCTCCATCCCGAGTAATTGTAACACTCCTTAAATCGAATTTCATCTCGAGTAAATCTATGCTTTCAGCCGGGTCTAGATTCCTGTTAAACATGAACGTCCATCCATCATTATACAAATCTCCCAACATTACTGCTTTCTGTGTACTAATCTTATATAATCTTGAATATTTGTCCCTGAAAGTCTTCTTGTTTAGCCAACAATCATGCCATAATCTAATCGATAAACCATTCTTCACCTGCACGTTTACAACATCTATGAAAACCTTATCTTCCCTTAGAATGTCAAACCACATGCTTCTCTTAATCGGATCTTTGACCTGCAAAGGAAGTAAACCATCTGCATCAGCATTAGATTTTTCACAAACTATTTGTCTCCATAAAGCCGTTTTCTCCTTGCAGTATCTAATATGCCATTTAGCCAAAGAAAGACTTGTTCACCATCCTCAAACTGCGAATTCCTAATCCTCCCTTCCTCCTTGGCTTGCATATTTTCTTGTAAGAAACCCAACTCATCTTCTTCTTCTCCTCATCTTCTCCCCATAGAAAACGCCTCATAATCGTGTTTAGTCTCTTTTCAACAAAACCGGGAGATGATGTAATGACATAAAATACACAGTCAAACTCTCAAGAGTACTCCTGATTAAAACAACCCTACCTGCCCTGTTTAGAAACCTCCTTTTCCAAGGAGCAAGCTTTTTCTGCATCCGTTGAATGATAACTTCCCAGATAATCTCGCTTCTCCTGTTTGCTCCAATTGGCATACCTAAATAAATAATAGGTAAAGACTCCACCCTGCACCCTAGTTCCAACGCTAAATCATTCACCAACAAGTCTGCGCCTATGCTCACCATTGTACTTTTCTCCAGATTCAAACGCAGTCCTGTTAATATCTCAAAGACTACTAAAATCATCAGTAATCTTCTCACCTCAACCGTTGTTACATCCAAGAAAATAACTGTGTCATCCGCGAATTGAAGATGAGACACAAGAGTGCCTCCCTCTTTCACCCTGAAACCTGTAAGTTTACCTTGTGCCACTGCACTATTGATGAGCAAAGATAACACCTCCACTACCAACAAAAAGAGAAAGGGGGATAATGGATCCCCTTGGCGAATTCCTTTTGAAGGTTTTATCAACCGAGTTGCTTCTCCATTAACAAGGATCGAAAATTGGGCATCCGTTACACACCACTTCATCCACTGTATCCACTTTCCTCCAAATCCATTCTTTGCCAAAATCGAAAAAAGAGCTGGCCAACTTACATTATCAAAAGCTTTCTGCATATCAATTTTACACAAAATCCCCGGAATTTGCTGCCTCAACCTACTGTCAATTAATTCATTAGCAATAAGGATTCCATCTAGAATTTGCCTATGCTTCACAAAAGCTCCTTGAGCATTCGAAATCAACCCTGGAATGACAATCTTCAACCTTTCCGCTAACAGCTTGCAAAGGATCTTGTAAAAACTACTAATCAGGCTCAACGGCCGAAAATCCCTCACTGTCGCAGAGTCCTCCTTTTTTGGAATTAACTTCAAGAACGAGATATTTAATCTTCTATCCAGATTCCCAGTGTCATGAAACTCCTTCACAAAGACCATAACATCCTTTTTCAACACCTCCCAACACACCTTGAAGAACTCCAAATTAAACCCATCTGGCCCTGGTGCCTTATTAGCGCCACACATCTTGACTGCCTTATAAACCTCCTCTTCGTCAAACTGCCTTTCAAGCCAAGCCTGCTGCACCTCATCTAAAGACCTAAAATCCATATTATCAAAAGACGGACTTATGTTCGAATCTGAAGAAAACAAACCTTTATAGTACTCGTGTAACTCTCTTTTTATGACTTCCTGATTAAAAACATCTGACCCGTTCACCTCCAGTTTTGTTATACAGTTTCTCTTCCTCTTGACACTAGCTATTTTATGAAAGTACCTTGTATTCTTATCTCCGTCCTTAAAACCCTTAACCTTCGCCCTTTGGTATGCCATTCTTGCTCTCGTACACTTAACCTCATTCAGAGCTTTTAGCAAATCAGCTCTTTCTCCAAGTTGAGTAGAGTTTAACGCCGCCACTTCCTCTGCCATATTGAAAACATTTATTTTCTTTTTAAGATCCTCCTCCTCTTTCCGCACACAACCAAACGTATTTCTGCTCCATGCTTTAATGAAAAATTTCAGGTTTTGAAGCTTCTTAAAAAGTACATAACCTGGCGCACCCACAAAATCCATTGAACTCCACCACCCCTCCACCAGTTTTAAGAAATCAGGATGTTCTAACCAATAATTCTCAATCTTGAAGCTGTAATGAGTTTTTGTTGACGGGATTAAATCCATAAGAAGAGCATTATGATCTGAAACTGTACGGATCAAAGATGTTTGAGTGACGTTATTGAATCTGGCATCAAACAAAGGGAAAATTAGACCTCTATCCAGCCTACATAGCAATGGATCATCATGTTTATTGCTCCACGTAAAAGCTCCACCATGCAACGGGAGATCAATGAGTTCTTGATCATAAATAAAATCATTTAGGAACTTCATATTTCTCACATCTCCTCCCGGTTTATTCCTCTCCGAGTCATTTCTCACAGCATTTACATCTCCAATCAAACACCACGCCTCATCAGACCAACTCCTTACCCCCTCCATATCTTTCCAAAATATCTCCCTACTATGATGTTCGCAAGGCGAATAAACATTCGTCAGTACAAACTTGAAACCAGAGTTACGAAATTGAAATAGATAGGAAATTGAATTTAACCCGAATTTCTTATCCAGCAGTTCCAATTGAGAGTTATCCCAAATTGTTAACAACCCTCCACTGTTCCCTGCCAGCCCTTGAGAAGAAATATATTCCATCCCAAAATCAGCATCATACCACAATTGACGAACAAACCAGTAAGACATATATGAAATCTTAGTTTCCTGAATGCAGCACACTACACATTTATGCTCCGCGATTACGTCTCGTACCGCAATTTGTTTCCCATAATCATTCATTCCCCTTAAGTTCTAAGAAACAATTTTAGTTCCCATCAATCAGATTGTTATCCCTGGAACTAACCTCATCATTCTCCTCCTCCTCATTGGAAGATTTAGAGCCAAAAGAATCACAACTATCCACAATTCTACAACCTTCAGAAATGGATTTATACCTGTCCCTATATTTGAACAAGATCTCATCAATCACAGTTCTGGCCTGAACTTCGTCCTTCTCAGAAATACCACCCACCTTGCAACATAATTCCACTACAAGTTTTGAAGTAGAAAAAATGACCTCGTTTGAGTCTATATTCACCTTCTGAAGATCACCCAGGTTAATGACGATTTGGTCATCAACCACATTAAATAACTCCGTACTGTTGCCATTTTGCGAGTTTTGAGCTGCTAATGGAGTTGTCAAATCCTCCCCTGGACTGTTGTGTATTCGCAGGTCGTTAGCTCTATTTGATGTCTCAAAACCAAAATCAGTACCCACCGCAGCACCTTCCCTTCCAGTTCCCTGTGTACCAAGAACCTCAGCAGCAATAGCACTATCAATTATATCAAGCCTATCTGATGTAGTATCATCCTCTAGAGCCTGAAAATTATTGAAAGTGGAGACTTTAAAAGTTCTCTGAGAAATTAAATTCCCCATGGAAGAATTCAAAGGAAAACTCCCAACAGGTTGAGTATCTCTCCCATCTCCCTGATACTTACTCCCACCCCTCGAGTTTGAGCCAGACGTAACCACCTCATCCTCCACCTCATCCGCCACATCATCCGCCACATCATTTATCTTGCCACCAGACAAAACAGTATTTAGCTTGTTTCCCAAGCCAACAACGATGTCGACACCTTGCCTACTCCCCTCACCAGTTATTTCCTTTGACACTGTTGATTTAGATCCCTTAATACCGGAAATAAAATCATTAACTGGCGTCATTCTGTTGTCAAAGTCCTCAATGAGTCGGCCGTACTCCTCTAATGGTGCCCTGATTTTTGGATCATAATTAAAATCCCATTCCACTGTAACTGCCCATTGACTAAGATCATCTTCCACCATAAACACCGCCGGAATAATAGAAAAATCTCCCTTGACCTTGATCCTGAAGAAATTATGCTTCGCCATCTGCAGAGAACTTGTCGCAATCTCAATAAGGCCACCTAATTTATCTCCCACCTTCTTGAACAGGCTCGAACTCCAGAACTTTTGTGGAATGCTCCTAATCTTCAACCATTTTCCATATCTTGATAGTGCCTGTAATGGAATCAGATTATCACTACCGCCCTTCTCCACCTGCTTTTCCTTTGCTGGATAAATACTGCCACTCCCCACCTCCTTGGGTTTTGTTTGAGTTAGATGCACCACTGCCATATCTACAAATATCTTTTGTGGTTTCCAAAGATCAAGCCAATAATCCTTGTCCAACATAATCCTAGCAGTAAAATCGTCCAGGATCTCCATATCAATGAAAGAGTCCCACTCCATTTGTCTTCTGATTTCCCTAGCCACTCTTTGCCACCGCACCACTCCTTCTACACGAACATAACCTTCATAATTTTGTTGCGTAGAGATCTTCCTGGGTAATTCTGCAGCAAATTCAGACCTTGCAGGCACCTGTTGAATCTTCTTCGTGATTAAGTTCCTCTCCTTCAGCAATCTCTTGATTTCCTTGCACAGTACCGCCCAATAATAGCCATTATCTCCACAAGGGAAACAGAGAGAATAAGCCCTGTTCTCATCACCTCTTCTTGTTCTGGAGAGTCTAAAATATCTCCCTGCATCATTCTCTCGAATCTCACATAAAAACGATGACTCTCCTTCTCTTCTCGGCCATTTCTTGTTCCTTCCTTCCATACCTATAGCCTCCTCCAAAACAGACACCAGCCAATTAGTGATTTCAATTGAAAATTCCATCCAAGATTTGAAACCTCCCCTTTTCCTCTCCTCTAATCTCATTCTCTGATCATTCATTGAAATCAAAATTGTTTTCCTCTCAAGATACAGCGGTTTTTCCGCCGTTTCTCTCTCCATCTCTCAAAATTGGTGTTACTGGAAACTGTTTGCTGTTTCCTTGACAAGTAAACTATACCAAATAAAAAAAAAAAAAAAAACCATCTAATTAAATAAGGCAGGCTCTCATTCTCTTCCGATAAAAACAAGTTCTTGGAAGTTTTTCTCATTAGCATTCTTTTCTTATCGGTCACTCTTTTATTGTCTTGAGTTGGTTTGGAGTTGAGACATCTTGGGCACAACAATGGACGAGAGGAAGTTGGAGGAAGGTTGGGAAATCATTCGGAAGGGGATTACAAGGCTGATTGGTATTATTGAAGGTTTCCCTGAATCACCACCAATAGACGCAGACTTATATATGAACATGTATACTACTGTATTCAATATGTGCAATCAGAGACCTCATCATGATTATGTTCAAAAGCTTTGCGAAAGATATGAAGGTGTTTATAACGATTACCTGGAATCAAAAGTTTTACCAGCTATTCAAGAGAAGTATGATGATGATGTATCTATGTTGAAACGGCATTTTTGAACGATGTACCCGGAAAGCTTCAAACTGGAGTAAAGAAGAATATGCCATGAAGGCCGAGGAATGTTTGCAAAAGGAGAAAGACAGGGCGTCACTTTATTTGCATTCTAGTACTGAGGAGAAGCTCTTGAAAACAGTTCAAGTCTTCAAGATGTTCTTACTACTGCTCAAACAATTGCTTGACAAAAGAAACGCGCTCGATCCAATGCCTTGCTAAGAGATACAAATTAAACGCATGATCACTCTATCCATGATTTGACGGCTCTTTTCTAAATTTACTAGTTTTTTTTTTTTTGCCGTGTTCTCAAGTTACTACTATTTCTATGATTGTCAGCTGCACTTTAATGTCTGCTGCAAAATGTACTTCACGAAAAGCATGCTCATATCCAATGCTCTTATATTTTGCAAACACAGCCAGCCATGACACGAAAAGATTAATTACATGCACGAAGAACAAATAAGGCCTGTTTTATATACATCAACAACATCTAACTAGAGTCTCATCGTCGAATTACTGGCAGTCAATTTCTACTCACTACTCATGTCCTTTGGGCAGATTATCGGTAACATAACTTCGGTTTCAGTACATGGTTTTAGCATTTCGGTCGTTCTTCTTCAGATTATTTGATCATAGACCATCTTGGTCTATTCTTTGAGGTACAAAATTGTGAAAAATGCAATAGATTGTTTGAAATAGATCTCTACGTACAGGCTCTCAGTACTAATGTAACCTACAACCATTGTTCTTGCAATGTACTGGTAAACAAATCTCCCATCAGAAAAATTAAGAATCACTATTAAAGTGCTGACAACCGAAAAAATTAAGGATGATTTTCAAAGTGCGTCACATCATAAAACAAGTAGTAATTTGAACACACAGCAAAAAAAAAAAAAAAAAAAAAAAAAAAAAAAAAAAAGGGGTCGCATCCCCGGGAGTTCATCCGTTTACTTTGTATCTCTTAGGCATCAAGCAATTGTTTGAGTAGTATCACTAACTGCATCTTGAAATATTTTTAACAGCTTATTCTCAGTAGTAGAATGCAAATATCGAGAGACCCTGTCTTTCTCCTTCTGCAAAGATTCCGCTGCCTTCACCGGATAGTCTTCTTTAGTCCAATTTGAAGCTTTCCGGGTATAATAATCTGCTGTATCATCCAAAAACGCCGTTTCAAAATCATCGACATAATATTCCATATTCTGTGTGCCATCATCCGCGTTTCCAAGGTCAACAGAAATCTGTAAAACATTCTTGACCAGAGTCTGATCGATTTCTCCGCCTTCGCGTTCTTGATTAATTAACGAGATAACAGTATCCTTAACTTGAACTTTCAGCTCCTCAAAGACAGTTTTGCGGAAGCATTTAATCGCAACACCTTTTAGCGTTGGAAGCATTCTTCAAGGAATATAATAGCGATCGAGATACTCAAAATATTTTTTTTTGACGCAAAAGGGCAAATTTTATAAAAAAGAGTTACCGTCACCTAAATAGTGACAGAAACTATCAGATACTCAAAATATAGCCGAAGCTTACTTACGATAACCTTATAATTTTCCCACCTTTTGACGAGTTCTTGCAACAAAAATACATCACCATGCTGCTTCTTCTCTTGAATAGCTGGTAAAACTTTTGATAGCAAGTACTTGTTATAAAAGCCTCCGTATCGGTGATAAAGCTCTATCGTATTAATTAGCATCATGACGTTTAGTGCACAAAGAGTAAACTATGTTGTACACTGTAATATACAAGCTTGGGTCCATTGGTGATTCAGGGATATCTTCAAGAATATTAATCTGTTATGTAAGCGTTGTCTTAATGATTTTCCAACCTTTCTCCATTTCCATTGTGCTCAAATGGTATCGTAACTCCATTTCCTTTAGGCCGTGATTCCTTTTATAGGGAGAGAAGTATGTATTTAAGGAAACAGCAGCCGTGATTCCAAAAACCGACCATGACAAAGAAAAGGAAATCATGCAAACCATAGTACTGTTTGATGACTAATTGGTTAGCAACTGAACTGACTAGTCTCTCTTAATCTTTGGACCATTCAACACAGAAAACGACCTAGTTTGCAGGTGTGGTTGAGTGTTGGCCCTCTATGGTTAGCACTTAGCAGTTAGCAGGCGTACATCCCTAGCCTATGTTGTAAAAGGCGCCCTGGGCGCTCGCCTAGGCGCTCAAGGGGCGCCAAGAACAAAAAAGCGCCAAAGGCGCCATTTTATGTATATTTGTGTTGCTTTCTAAAGGACGCCGCTGGGATTGGCCTCGCATGGTTAACTGGCTTACATCCTGGATTGCAGGTATGGTTGAATGTTGACACTACTGATGCCCTTTCTATAAGGTATCATATACCGGTGCTTATGCAAAGGTCTGATCAATTATCCTTGGTTAAAGTATCTTCCACATATTTTTGGGTAACATAATTAGTAGTAAGTAGGCTTTTAGCTCTTCGAATAATTGAAATCAATTGTTATTCTACTCATGTCCTTTGTTTAGGTGCCTTGCTGGTTCTTATGTGAAGGCAGTGTTGGCAGATTATTGGTGTACATAATTCTTCCCAAGTACACGTATGGTTTTGGTGGTGGTACCTTTATGATCAGTTCGTTCCTCCTTTGGATTGTTTAGTCTTAATTTGTTAGAGTTGTATGTACGTAGTTAAAGATGATGCTCCCTATGATCACTTGTCTATCACACCTTATGAGATGCGTTTTTCTTTGGTGGGTAATGGATGAAACACTTCTCTATTTTTCGAGAATTGGTGTGCTGATATCTAACATGCAACCGTTGTTCTTGTAATGTACTAGTTAGAAAATCTCCAATCAAATAAATTTAAAATAAGAATCACTATTAAAGTGCAGCTGACAATCATAGAAATAGTAGTAATTTGAAGAAAAAAATAAAACTAAAAAAACTAGTAAATTTAAAAAAACAAGTAGCCCGGAGTATATATATGTCAGACTGATAACAGGGGACACCTGGCTGTAGGCAGCCGAAGGTTGTAAGGTGGCGACTGAGAAGTGGAGGTCTATGAAGGAGAAGTGGAATCTTGGGGAAAAATTAACAAAACACTCTTGAGCAGACTTTGGTCGATTTCTTTTCCTTGCCGTTCTAACGAGATGATAGCATCCTTAACTCCAACTTTCATCTCCTCGCTGACAATTTTACCGAAGCAATTGAGCCCAACATCTTTCACGGCTGGAAATTTCATTCGAGGAATATAACAGCGATCGAGATAAGAGAAACATCGTGAAAGCTTAGTTACCATAGCCTTATAATTTTCCCACCTTTTGACAACTTCTTGCAACATAGATACATTGTTATAACCAATGGCTCTTCCAAGCACAATCAATCAAGAATTGAAATAGAAATGAAATCAAAAGTAAAACAAGCACACACAACACAAGGATTTATAGTGGTTCGATCAAGATGATCTACATCCACTTTGGAAGACGACGATAACGATTTCACTATGATTCAAACAAAATTACAAGAGTATGATTCAAAAACCCCTGTCAAGATCAGGCCTCTACTGCCTCTTACTCTCTCTTAGTTACATTGGTTTCTCTTGTTAGCAAAAGGAGAAGAAGTTTCTCTTTTATACACAAAAAACTCACCTACTTAGCAAACCACTTTTGACTACTAGCACACCCTTTTGGACTTACTAAACTAGCATTCAAAACACATGCTACAAATCTAGAAGTATTAGACTTTCTAGAAGCCAACCCTCTTTGAATACTAAACCGTATTCAAGGCACATATGCTACAAATCTCCACCGTGACTCGAATACGAATCTCCACCTTGGCGAGAATACACACCACCTCACCACCTCCGTTCGTATGCTACCAATCGAACAATGATTACTGCCACCAGATGCTCTTGGAACACTACTCATAAATTGGGCTTTCCCGGTTCCACCTGCGACCTTCTGACTACCGGCATTACTGCCACCAGATGCTCTTGGAACACTACTAATACTTTGAGCTTTCCTGGATCCAACTGCGACCTTTTGATTACTGTTGTAACACCACGTATTTTTAGCATGGCGCATGTTGAAAAATGCGCCATGGGATGAGATGAAGCTTCATCCAAAGCTTCTTTGCATAGTGAGATGCGTTTGGAAAAGGGCCAATGTTTGGTTCCAAGTAAGGCATATCGCGAGGGCATATTGGAAAAAGTCCAATGTTGCATCATCATGATGCATTAGGCCAGATGGGTAGTGGCCTTGATCTTGCAGCACAATCATTGCACGCAAAGATTGCGATGAACAGTGAAACGCAAAGATTGCGATGGGTGGAACGCAAAGATTGCGATGAACAGTGAAACGCAAAGATTGCGGGGAGTTGATGAATGATTTTTGGTCTTCTTTCCATAATTGTAAAAATGTCATTTTTACATATATAGGGAAGGGTAGTTGGTTGAAGGTGCATATGCGGACTATGCACCAAGTGAGCTTCATAGCTTAGTCGGAAGTGTATAAATGATGCCTAAGGCTTATTTATAGTTGTGTAGCCTTGAGAGAGGGCATTTGATGCTTAGGCATCACTATGCCACGGCGCGGACCCGATGATGCATAATCATTGTGCATATTTGACGGAATGGCCTACGGACCATGCCATTATTATTTTTGCTAAGCTATGGCCTAGCAAACGAGTCGGAATAAGTTGCTTGTCCCTTCGTGGATGAACTACGGTCTGTGCTTGATTACTTTAGAGTAGGGAAGGATACGTAGGCATACGCAATGAGTTGCAACATTGCCGGTCCAACACGTTGGCCCCTCATATCATCTAAGCTCGGTAGCTCGACGCAAGAGATGATTGTGGCCATACTTGATGAGGCTAAGTTGCATGCCATTAAGTGGATGCTCATACTTCCTATCAAGCTATAAATAGAGTTGGTAAGAGAAGTAACGTAGGAAATGGCAAGGGCTTGGTTCGGCCTATGCCTAAGTCCACGGCTTATGCCTTAAGCCTGGACAAGACATGGCAATACGACGGTTTCTCAGCTAGATAGGAAATTCAGTAATGAATTCCCTACGCTGAGGCAAAGCCAGAGATGCATGTGAAGTGCGTTGGCATTGGCCTTATGGCCTAGAACCCTTTTGCAGAACAAGGGTAAGTTGGAAAGGTGTGGAAACTTAAATAGCTAAATCATGATCCACGAGCATGCTTGCAAGGGAAAGTTAGAGTGAATTTTCCAGGGGATGAGGCCCGGATCGTAGCTTCATCAGTGGCGCACCGGGGGAGTTGTGGCCTGCGGGGAGACGCGCCAAAGGCGTAATTTTCCTGTCCGTCACAGATGGTATCAGAGCAAGTTCCGAGAAAACACTAGGGACTTGTGCAGAGTGGACTTGTCCACGAGTATTTTCCTTAATGGAAAACTTAAAGTTGGAGAGTAGGCCAACTTCTGCGTGGGAAAGAGTTTGTAACTGCTGAGCCAGTCACTTTGCAAATCGAGTTGAGCTTGTAAAGTATTGTGAGTTTTCCAGGCCTCTGTGGCACCCCGCTTACGAGTATCCGGAAGACCGTATGATACAGTGGGTAGACAATGGGACTAATCATCCCCACACGTTGGAAACTGTCCAAGGGTGTGCGTTGTCAGGACCGGCTAGCATCCCACTTACGAGTGGCAACCTGGATGACCGTCAGGGACGGTAGGCAATTGGAAAACTATTCCACACAGTACAATGCTGAAATATTGTAATTCAGATGACATCTTTCAACTTGTGAACCTTAGGGATTCCTGGGTGGTAGTATGGGATACTATTCAGGATACCTTGACGAGTTATCCTCTTGGCATTGGCCAATTGCGATTCTTGGTATCGTTTTGGGAACTTTTTGGATTCCTGGGAAGGTTGCATGGGATATGTGATCAGAAGGTCTAAATTGTTGTTCATGACAACTTGAAGAAACCCGTGATTTATGAGCATATGGTATGGGACTTTTGCTCAGAAATCCAAACCGAAGAGATTGTCCACAATAGTTTTTATTAGGAATTTCGAGGACGAAATTCTTTTAAGTGGTGAAGAATGTAACACCCCGTATTTTTAGCATGGCGCATGATGAAAGATGCGCTATGGTCTGATATGAAGCTTCATCCAAAGCTTCTTTGCATAGTGAGATGCGTTTGGCAAAGGGCCAATGTTTGGTTCCAAGTAAGGCATATCGCGAGGGAATATTGGAAAAAGTCCAATGTTGCATCATCATGATGCATTAGGCCAGATGGGTAGTGGCCTTGATCTTGCAGCGCAATCATTGCACGCAAAGATTGCGATGAACAGTGAAACACAAAGATTGCGATGAACAGTAAAACGCAAAGATTGCGATGGGTGGAACACAAAGATTGCGATGAACAGTGAAACACAAAGATTGTGGGAAGTTGATGAATGATTTTTGGTCTTCTTTCCATACTTGTAAAAATGTCATTTTTACATATATAGGGAAGGGTAGTTGGTTGAAGGTGCATATGCGGACTATGCACCAAGTGAGCTTCATAGCTTAGGCGGAAGTGTATAAATGATGCCTAAGGCTTATTTATAGTTGTGTAGCCTTGAGAGAGGGAATTTGATGCTTAGGCATCACTATGCCACGGCGCGGACCCGATGATACATAATCATTGTGCATCTTTGACGGAATGGCCTACGGACCATGCCATTATTATTTTTGCTAAGCTATGGCCTAGCAAACGAGTCGAAATAAGTTGCTTGTCCCTTCGTGGATGAACTACGGTCTGTGCTTGATTCCTTTAGAGTAGGGAAGGATACGTAGGCAGCCGCAATGAGTTGCAGCTTTGCCGGTCCAACACGTTGGTCCCTCATATCATCTAAGATCGGTAGCTCGACGCAAGAGATGATTGTGTCCATAATTGATGAGGCTAAGTTGCATGAAATTAAGTGGATGCTCATACTTCCTATCAAGTTATAAAGAGAGTTGGTAAGAGAAGTAACGTAGGAAATGGCAAGGGCTTGGTTCGGCCTGTGCCTAAGTCCACGGCTTATGCCTTAAGCCTGGACAAGACATGGAAATACGAAGGTTTCTCAGCTAGATAGGAAATTCAGTAATGAATTCCCTACGCTGAGGCAAAGCCAGAGATGCATGTGAAGTGCGTTGGCATTGGCCTTATGGCCTAGAACCCTTTTGCAGAACAAGGGTAAGTTGGAAAGGTGTGGAAACTTAAATATCTAAATCATGCTCCACGAGCATGCTTGCAAGGGCAAGTAAGCATGAATTTTCCAGGGGATGATGCCCGAATCGTAGCTTCATCAGTGGCGCACCGGGGGAGTTGCGGCCTGCGGGGCGACGCGCCGAAGGCGTAATTTTCCGATCCGTCACAGATGGTATCAGAGCCAGGTTCCGAGAAAACACTAGGGACTTGTGTGGAGTGGACTTGTCCACGAGTATTTTCCTTAATGGAAAACTTAAAGTTGGAGAGTAGGCCAACTTCTGCGTGGGAAAGAGTTTGTAACTGCTGAGCCAGTTACTTTGCAAATGGAGTTGAGCTTGTAAAGTACTGTGAGTTTTCCAGGCCTCTGTGGCACCCCGCTTACGAGTATCCGGAAGACCGTATGATACGGTGGGTAGACAATGGGACTGATCATCCCCACACGTTGGAAACTGTCCAAGGGTGTGCGTTGTCAGGACCGGCTAGTATCCCACTTACGAGTGGCAACCTGGATGACCGTCAGGGATGGTGGGAAATTAGAAAACTGTTCCACACAGTACAGTGCTGAAATATTGTAATTCAGATGACATCTTTCAACTTGTGAACCTTAGGGATTCTTGGGTGGTAGTATGGGATACTATTCAGGATACCTTGTCGAGTTATCCTCTTGGCATTGGCCAATTCCGATTCTTGGTATCGTTGTGGGCACTTTTTGGATTCCTGGGAAGGTTGTATGGGACATGTGCTCATAAGGTATAAATTGTTGTTCATGACAACTTGAAGAAACCCGTGATTTCTGAGCATCTGGTATGAGACTTTTGCTCATGAAATCCAAACCGAAGAGATTGTCCACAATAGTTTTTATTAGGAATTTCGAGGACGAAATTCTTTTAAGGGGTGAAGAATGTAACACCCCATATTTTTAGCATGGCGCATGCTGAAAGATGCGCTATGGTCTGAGATGAAGCTTCATCCAAAGCTTCTTTGCATAGTGAGATGCGTTTGGCAAAGGGCCAATGTTTGGTTCCAAGTAAGGCATATCGCGAGGGAATATTGGAAAAAGTCCAATATTGCATCATCATGATGCATTAGGCCAGATGCCTTGATCTTGCGGCGCAATCATTGCACGCAAAGATTGCGATGAACAATGAATCACAAAGATTGCGATGGACAATAAAACGCAAAGATTGCGATGGTGGAACACAAAGATCGCGATGAACAATGAAACACAAAGATTGCGGGGAGTTGATGAATGATTTTTGGTCTTCTTTCCATACTTGTAAAAATGTCATTTTTACATATATAGGGAAGGGTAGTTGGTTGAAGGTGCATATGCGGACTATGCACCAAGTGAGCTTCATAGCTTAGCCGAAAGTGTATAAATGATGCCTAAGGCTTATTTATAGTTGTGTAGCCTTGAGAGAGGGAATTTTATGCTTAGGCATCACTATGAAACGGCGCGGACCCGATGATGCATAATCATTGTGCATCTTTGACGGAATGGACTACGGACCATGCCATTATTATTTTTGCTAAGATATGGCCTAGCAAACGAGTCGGAATAAGTTGCTTGTCCCTTCGTGGATGAACTACAGTCTGTGCTTGATTCCTTTAGATTAGGGAAGGATACGTAGGAAGCCGCAATGAGTTGCAGCATTTCCGGTCCAGCACGTTGGCCCCTCATATCATCTAAGCTCGGTAGCTCGACGCAAGAGATGATTGTGGCCATACTTGATGAGGCTAAGTTGCATGCCATTAAGTGGATGCTCATACTTCCTATCAAGTTATAAAGAGAGTTGGTCAGCGAAGTAATGTAGGAAATGTCAAGGGCTTGGTTCGGCCTGTGCCTAAGTCCATGGCTTATTCCTTAATCCTGGACAAGACATGGCAATACTATGGTTGCTCAGATAGCTAGGAAATTAAGTGATGAATTCCCTACGCTCAGGCAAAGCCAGAGATGCATGTGAAGTGTGTTGGCATTGGCCTTATGGCCTTGAACCCTTTTGCAGAACAAGGGTAAGTTGGAAAGGTGTGGAAGCTTAAATAGCTGAATCATGCTCCACGAGCATGCTTGTAAGGGCAAGTGAGCGTGCATTTGCCAAGGTATGAGGCTCGGATCGTAGCTTCATCAGTGGCGCACCGGGGGAGTTGCGGCCTGCGGGGCGACGCGCCGAAGGCGTAATTTTCCGGTCCGTCACAACTGTCATTCCATAACCACTCTTCATCATCGTCTTCTCTCAGCCCCTCAAGGGCTCTCAACACCTGTTGACACCAACCAAGTCCAAGCAATGCTTGAACTTGATACTAGGAAATCGCTTTGTCAACATATATCTACCACCACCATGTGAATCAACCCGAGAAGGACCCCGAAGATCAGAATGAATATAATCCAAAATACCATTGGTGTTATTAATAGCTGTACTAAACTTGACTCTACACTGCTTTCCAAAGACATAATGTTCACAGAAATCAAGCTTGCCTATTTTATGACCACAAAGAAATCCCTGCTTGCTCAAAACAGCCAATCCCCTCTCTTTCATATGCCCTAGCCGCATATGCCACAACTTGGTAGTATCATCTTCAGAACTTGAAGAACATATAGCTACATTACCCGTCACAGTAGTACCTTGCAGCGTATAAAGACCATTAATTCTTCCGCCCTTCATAATTGTAATACTTCCTCTTGAGACACGAATAACTCCACCTTCACCTTGATACTTGCAGCCATTTGAATCAAGCGAACCCAAAGAAATCAGATTTCTTCTCAAATCCGGAACATGCCTAACTTTAGTTAAAGTCCTCCCCATACCTTCATACATCTTAATTTGAATTGTACCTACACCCACCACTTTACAAGTGACATTGTTTCCCATAAGAACTTTACCACCTTCTATAGCTTGATAAGTAGTAAACCACTCTCTATGAGGACACATGTGAAAAGTACACCCTGAATCAAGAATCCACCCATTCTCCGAGCTTTCGGTATGAACCGTGAGAACCGTTCCATCATCACTTTATACTTCAACATTTGCTGCGGTGCCTTGGTTAGTATTCTTCTCAACATTCTTCAATTTTGGATAATCCTTCTTGAAATGCCCCTTTTCCTTACAATGAAAACAATAGAATTTACCGGATTTTGATTTATACCTTGACTTTGATCTACTCCTATCAAATCCGCCCCTTTGGTTTCCTCTTCCTCTAACAAACAACCCATCTTTACCATCAATACCTGTCTTCTTTAACTACTTAGAGTTCAAAGCCGCTTTAATGTCTTCCATGGAAATTGTGGTTTTTCCATACATTACGGTATCAAAAAATTTATCATAAGATGGTGGTAAGGAACAAAGCAAACCCAAAGCTTGGTCTTCATCTTCAATTTTGACATCAATATTTGCCAAATCCAAGAGAATTTTATTATAATCATCAATATGATCTATAATAGACATTCCTTCATTCATTCTAAGAGTATGTAATTTTTTCTTGAGATATAAACGATTAATTACGGATTTAGTCATATACCTCTTTTCCAACTTGTTCCATAGCCGTCCGGTGTCGTTTCCGTCGCAACTTCTCTCAAGACCTCATTGCTCAAACACAATAAAATTATTCCATGTGCTTTCTCCAAGAGCTCATCCTTTTCCTCATCCTTCAATGTTATTCCAAGACTCGTTTTCCCCTTCAAAGTTTTCACCAAACCTTGTTGCACCAAAACAACCCTCATCTTTAGCCTCCATAAATTGAAATCATTCCTTCCATCAAATTCCTCAATCTCATACTTTTCCGCCATTATAGATCGCTTCCACCCGGAGCTCTGATACCAATTTGTTATAACCAGTGGCTCTTCCAAGCATAATCAATCAAGAATTGAAATAGAAATGAAATCAAAAGTAAAACAAGCACACACAACACAAGGATTTATAGTGGTTCGATCAAGATGATCTACATCCACTTTGGAAGACGACGATAAAGATTTCACTATGATTCAAATAAGATTACAAGAGTATGATTCAAAACCCCCTCTCAAGATCAGGCCTCTTCTGCCTCTTACTCTCTCTTAGTTACATTGGTTTCTCTTGTTATCAAAAGGAGAAGAAGTCTCTCTTTTATACAAAAAAACTCACCTACTTAGCAAACCACTTTTGACTACTAGCACACCCTTTTGGGCTCACCTACTAGCACACCCTTTTGGACTCACCTACTAGCACACCCTTTTGGACTTACTAAACTAGCATTCAAAACACATGCTAAAAATCTAGAAGTATTAGACTTTCTAGAAGCCAAACCTCTTTGAATACTAAACCGTATTCAAGGCACATATGCTACATACATCATCATGCTTCTCTTGAATAGCTGGTAAAACTTTTGATTGCAAGTAATTATTATAAACACCTTCGTATCTTTCGTAAACTTCTTTACAAGAATAATTGATTTCATCAGGGAGGTTTTGGCTGTAAATGGTGAAAACAATACTGTACATCATTATAATTAAGTCTGCGTCTACGGATGATTCAGGCTCGACACCTTCAAGAACATTAATCAGCTTTGTAATCCCCTTCTCAATGATTTCCCAACATTTCTCCAACTCTAGTACCCTCCCGTCCATTGTTCCGAAACTATCAAATCCTAACACTCAAAGACACTATAAAGAAAGACCGATAACAAAAGAATGAGAAAAAACATATATTCCATGAACTTGTTTATATAGGGAGACAAACGTATGAGAGTTCAATTTTGAGTGCAATTCTTATTTTTAGTTGAGTTTGTGTTTTAAGGAAACCACGTCCCATAAAAACCGATTAGGACAAGGAAAAAAACTGAAATAGTATGCAATCTTAGGGCAAAGCCGCAAAGTAATCACTAATCTGGTTTCAAGTACACTATGGAAAATTTAAACGTTCCCCTTGAATATCTTGACTATAGTTTGAGCATGATATATCTTCAAGGACAATTCTGGGAAGTCCATGGTAAACTGCACTCCCAACAAGAAAGCTCTTGCTTCGGCGTTCAATGGCTGTTGGTACCAAGAAATATTTCCAGTCACAAAACACGACAATTGATGGTGATGTAAACTAGGGTTAGTAACATAACAAGCATAAGGATGAGAGACATGAATTTTACGTTGTTCGACAAGTTTTGCCTAGATCCACAGACGAATCTCCGTAGGGAGAGATATTTTATTGATGTATGAATTACAATGGCTTTCTATTCCTTTTAGGGTTTGCTGGTGCATTTTCGTCTATCAGGGCGTGTCCTTTAGGTTTGAGATCCCCATCTATTTACATTGTTGAATATATGGGTTAGACCCTAATTTTGAGATAAATTTCATTTGCAAATAACTTGGGTAGTAAGACATCTGGAATGTTCCAGAACTTTCTCTGCAGCTACTTGATCGGCAATCAATACACAAACATCTAAAATCTTCCTGGAAGATTCGGGCACTCGATTAATGCATACATGCCAAGCTTCCATGGATCAGCGGATTGACTGATGGGCCTTAACTTTGACCAAGATGTTGATTGTTTGATGTCGGCTGGATATTGACTGCGGCTATCGAGTTTTGAGCTGCAACAATAATTACTTTACTTTCACAGTGTATGTCATGCATCAATTATTGTAATAAAAAAAAATAAAAAATCACATGTTGTAGTGCTGCAGCTCATACTTAATCACATATATTGATCTTTTGATTAGTTGTTCTTTAATCAGACAGTTAATACTTTGATGAATACCTTAATTGCGATTAGATTATTCATATCAGAGTTACCTTAGATATACAGAAGATGTGAATCTACCCTATTATCATCTATAAGGACAAGATTAGTATCATTAGTAGAATAATTAGTGTAAGTTAGTGGTGGGCTCAACTTCCCTAGTACCCTCTTTTCTAATTATTCTATTAACATTTAGCTTTACATTCTATTTTACTATTTCAGTCACTACCAACCTCTTCGTCAGTATCGATACAAACCCCTTTTTGGTTACTTCTTATTGAATCAGTTTAGAAAGTCTTAGAATTCAACTCTACATCGCCCTGGTCTTTGTGAGATCGACCTGTATTTTTTATGTCTACAATAGGCGCTATGCAATTGTAGTTAGACATAGTCGTAGGCTTGTTCATAAACATATGATCATCTCCATATTAATTTAAGAAATTGCGGTTGGAGAAGAATTTTAGGAAAAATGAATGTTTATCCTAAGTGGATTTAGACATTTATTTTCACACACATTTCATTGCAAAAGCTCTAAGTACGCTGCCCACTGATCTATCTGATTTGAAAAATTTAGTCCACCATGTACATTAACTTAGTTTATTAGTCCATATTAACTTAAGTACATTAGTCCAAATTTAGTCCACTCAAAGTAATTTACTTTCGTAAAAAAGCTGTAGAGTATAAGCCTACTATTTTCTCTGTAAGGTCGAGTATAAGCCTACAATTCCGTAAATTAATTGTCAAATCACATTTTGATAACAATGAAGACACTGGTTAGTGTTTACAAACATTCTGCGGGAATTAGCTAGTGATGAACACCGTAATCTTCAAAAGATTCTAAAACATTAATAATATTATTATGCACCATTTTAACACTATATAATCTTCAAAAGTTCTTTTTTTATAAACTTGTGTTGTTCTTACAATAAACTCTCACTAGAGTTTGCATATGATAATGGAGAAACATGAATATGTTAATTGAGTTCTAAGATATATTTTCTTTCTCTCTTGGCCAGGGACGGACCCGGTATTTATAGTTGGGTGGGGACGGACCCGGTATTTTCTTTCTCTCTTGGCCGGTATATTTATAGTTGGGCTGAACTTATGCTTATTTTTCTTATTTTTTTTTTGTCTCCCGTGGTCGCCTTGAAGAAAGAATGTATCGTTTTTCCCTTCTTAGCTGGTGAAAAATACACAACCTGAGTAGATACACTAAATACACGACATTGCGATTTAAACTTTTAGGGACCAAATCAGTAAACATGAATTGGAATTATAACACCAAAAGGAAAAAATTGATCTGTAAGGAACCGCAAGCTCATCAACGATATTTGATTGGTCAAGAGATGACCAAGAGTCGATTTACCGCTAAGGACTCGATTAGTTTAACACGAACGTTAATTAATAGGAATTAATCTAACAAAGATCTAGATACGAAACTAGTACCGTTGAATAGGTCTCGAAAAATTACGCGGGATGGACTACTCGAGCTTGTCAATCGGTTATCGGACGAAGAAGATATCTGTTATATTAGGTGAAGGGTAAATTGGTCATTTTGCATTAAAGTGTTATCAGCACCCGACTTTTCTTCTCAGGGCACCCTCTATGGACAATTCAAAAGAAAATTCGATAAGGTCGAGAATTTCTATCTCTCTTTCATTTTCTTTTCTTCTTCCTTCTTCTTTCTCTATTCTCTACTTCTTTTGTTCTTCGGTCGAGTGAGGATTTGAGAAATCAAATTAGTGATTTTGAGATCGAGATAGGAAGATATTAACCAAGAATTAAGTGATGGTGGTGGTGGTGTTGTCGAGTTGTTATGATAAGAAGAAGAGAATGGTATCTAGAGAGAATCAGGAAGTTTGGGTTTGAGTTTAGGGTTCCGGTCATAAAAGAATCGGGTAATTAAAGATGGATTTGATTGATTGGCGATGAAGAATGAAAAGGGTTGTTATTCAATTGAATTTCCGGAGTTGATTCGATAAGAAATTCCTGGATTAGGTTTTCTGGAGTTGGTTTGAGAATGAGTAAGAAGATGAAATTGATGTTCAAGAAGTGTTATTAGAGATGGGTTTAACGTGAATCAGGTTAAAACATTATAATTAGAAATGGTTGAAGAATTACTCGGGTTTATTAGTTAGGGTTCTGAAATTTAGTAAATTGAAGCTTATATTGGGGTTTAAGGTTGATGAGTTGCATTTCATAAATAATTAGTGATCGATTCTTTTGGTAAGAATATGATGAAGATGTTATTAGAATTGAGATGATTGTAGCGTGGACGAGGCAAAGAATTAGGGTCTGCTATTCTGTTCAAGGAACCTAAACTGAGGTAAATCTTCTTTACTGAATTGAAGATATTTATAATAATTTTGATTATGTATCTGTTTGAGTGTATGAAGTTGATTGACAAGGATTAGATGTATGAGTTGGGTATAAATTGTGAAGGTGGAATGGAAACAGAAGTGGAGAGAGGTTATTAGTGGTGTTGTCTGTGTAAATTAAATTGCAGGAATGAATATGTTGGTGGTAGCGGTCATATGATTTCAGTCCGGAGAATGTAGGAATAGTGATAAAGTAACAAGTGTTTTGAATGAAATGATACTACAGGTGATAATGAAATGTGTATGGGTGTTGATGTGATCGAGTTGTGGAGGTGCTGGTGGTAGATGTAAGAATCTCAAGAAGGAGTGGTATTAGTGGTGGTGGTTATAGATTATGGAGTTGTTATGAAGTTGTTGCAGCAATTAAGAGCTAAGTTGAACTTGGTAATGAGATTGTAAGGACTACTATACAACTGGTGGTGCAAGTAATGTATACATGACATAGAAGAGACTGTGGTGGTGTGGTAGTGATATGAGATGAATAAAAGTGAAAGTTGTTATATCTGAATGTGGAATGAGATGGAGATGAACATCTTTGAGATGACTGTAGAAAGAATGGTGCAACTACTACTTTTGCAGGTAGGCTAAATTTGTATTTGAAGTTCAATTATGAAGTTCAGTTAAATTTAATGTGTTGTATTGTATTTGGAGTTATCTGTGTAGGTGGCGTTGTTAACAAGAGACTGATGTTGTTGTGGTAATGTTCTGTGGATGTTGTGATGTTATTGAACACATTTTGAGATTCAGTTTGATTATATGGTCATTGGTGTTGAGGTGGAGATGCAGGTGATAGTTTTGTACAATGAATGAAATTGTAGGTTATAAGAATTGAATTCTGTGTATGTTATTTGAGCATAGTTAGAATGGAAGGGTGTTTGTAGATATTGTGGATGAAGAGTATGAATGAACTGTTGGCGTTTATTGTGAAAGAGCTGGTGATTTATGTTGAGTGTTGAAACATTGAAATGAGATACAAGTGTAAGTAAGGGATTTAATGATTGTGTTGAACTGAACTTGGGTGTGCTTGTGATGTGTAGAACAGAAGTTGATTGTAAACTCAGTTTACTTTTGTAATTGAGTTGTGATGTTTATTTAAGAATGAATGGATTGATGTTGTTATGTTAAAATAGAAGTTGAGAATGTAAGATTTCCAACTGAAGTGAAGATGAAATAAAATTAGACCTATTAGTCATCCTAGTCACCGTCTGATCGACTGTTCTTACCCGATCAGGTTAATCGATCGATCGAGTTGGCCCTATTAAACCGAGTTGAATCGGTTTGACTCATTTGACCTTGACCGAGTTAGACTTTAACCTTGGATCGTTGACCTGACCTTGACTCGGTTGACTCAGAGACTTGACCATTGACCCTAGACTTTGGACGTTGACCGTTAATTGACCTTTGACCATTAAGTTTGACTGTCAGTTGACCCAGATGGACTGGGCCTGTTTAGAGAACTTGGGCCTAGGGAAGTTTTCTTAACTAGATGTTTTGGACCTCTTGTGGTCCGAATTAGACTTTGGTTTCTTCTACAAAGTTGTAAATTTTCATAAGACTTAGATAATGGACTATAAAACCAACCTAATTCAATTAGTAAATATTAGCTATGCTAAAGATAGATAAATAAAGATGGAGAACCTTAATTGGGCCTAGAAATGTTAGATAGAATTGTATGATTCTTGTGTGAACCATTTTGGTTAGATTCTTAGAGTGCTTGTGTGAATAACAATAAATCTATTAACAACGATTGATTTAAAGGATGAACCAGTGGATCGTGGATCGCGAGGTAGGCGTGGCTTGTCATTAAAAAAGGTGTGGGAATGCATTTGACTCTTTTGTAATCATTACTATTGTTTTTATAAAAGTTTATGCTTAACAAACTCATGCATTGTATGTCCGTGCATTCCATGCTTTGTTTAAAATGCATTATGTTAATCCTGTTATTTCTGTGAATCTTTCCACGATGTGGAAAGGACTTGCATTGTTTTGTTGTCAATATGAATTGTTATGGGAAATGAGAATTTCCACTTGTGGTATATAGGATACGCTCCTTCACATTTATATCTACATGAATTCAACTTTTATTGTCTAGAGTTGGTCACCATGGTCTTGGTGGCATCCATAGCTAAATAGGTGTGAATTGCCGGTTAGGAATTTACAACCATATTAGTACATTGTTTGACGAAGGAGTTTGTTCCATATACATGTAAGATTATTTCAGTGACTTAGTCACTGTTTAATATTTTTGGAAAAACATTATTGTTTTCCAAATCTTGCATATGATTACTTAGAAGGTTAAATGTTAATTATTCCCACTTCAGTTTACGATGATCGGGGTTGCGCAAATGAAAGCTTCACGGGTTGACTTCGCTAGTTCATTAACTTCTGTTATATTTATTATATTGTATATTTTATTTAAAAACCAAATGACTATTATATATGTATCATTTGAGAGAATATCTTGTATAAATATTTCTGAGCGGGGTTAGCTTTGGGTTAAGTTCTGTATCGCATTTCTTAATTGAATGCTTAAGTGCATGTTTTAGATTTTAGCGCCTCATTATTTAGTTAATCTCTTGGGTTAGTCAGCTGCTAGCTTAGGGGGCGCTACAAAAGTTGGTATCAGAGCTCACTATTAGATCTTAAATGGGAATAGTAAGAATTAGCCAGTGCCAGTTATAGAACTAGATTAGTTTAGAAATGGGTTGGGTTTTGGTAGGCTCGGAAAGATACCTACTTCTATGTATAAACTGCAAGTGCACAGTGTCGACAAGCAACACAGGGCAAGCACAGGTCGAACCACAGAGACTTGGAGAGTGTAGAAGTTGATTCTAAATCCTGATTCAGAGAGTAACCAAAAGGGGTTTGATTTTGTCGATACGACGATATGATTTTCAAGTGACTGAAATAATAAAAGTAAAATATGCAAATAACAAGATATGTAAACAATGATAATATGGATACTAGGGTATTCAAATCCACCAATAACCTATGATATGCATTCAACTTGTAATATTATTCTTGTCCTTATAGTAGATTCAAGTCTACCGTATAACTAAGGTGTTTCTCCAATGGATAATTTAATCACAACTAAAGTATTTCTCCAAAGCATTAATTATCTAATTAAGCACAACTAATCTAAAGATCAATATTTGGTTAAGCATGAGTTGTAGCATAATCAACATAGAGATATTCTAACTACAATGGATACATGGCATACATTGTGAGAGCAAGATGTTGAAAAACTTGGATTAAATTATATCTTTAAACAATTCTAAACTTTCAAGAACAAGATACAAGATATGAATACATACCAATGAGATTAGGGCTTCATCTAAACCCTAGTAAATGAAATTAGAACATGAAGAACATTACAACAAAATTGAAATTTGATAAACTAACATGAACAAGCTATTCTTGGATGGATTTTCAACACAACAACCCTCTCTATTTATACACAAAATTCCCTCAAGCACTTGGATTCGAAATTTGGAAAGCATCCACTCAACAAAACATGTTTTCTTAATTGATGGATTGAATGGAATATATTTGGTTGTGGGAAACAAATTGGGAGTGATTGAGTGAGAGAATGGGGATGTTTTATTTGATGGATGAAATGGAATACAATGGGGGTGAGGTGGATGTTTTGGAAAGAATACAATGGGGGTGAGGTGGAAATGGATTTGGGTCTTGGGTTTTGGATCATGGGTTGTTTAATCCCATGAATTTGTAAACAGGTTGCCACTGATGCGCGAGCGGGTTGCAACGCTTCCAACTTTCTTCTCTTTTGTCTTCTCAATTCTTCCAAGCTTTATTTAGTACTTAAAAACACAAAATTAATTAATACAAATATTTATTCTTGAAAATGGTAAAAATGCAGAATTTGGGATAATATATGACTTTGAAGCGCGAAAGATGAGTTAAGTGCCAATGAAAAGGTGTATGAATATGCAATATTTGACACTCATCAAATACCCCCAAACCTGAATTTTACTTGTCCTCAAGTGAAACAGAAATCTAGAAATCCTAACTATACCACTGTCACTGGTCTCTCGAATGCATTTAGCGTATGCACTAAGCCTTTAAACCCCTAGGTGTCCCTAGTGGACGAGTTGTAGTCTCGTGAGGGCCTACCAAAGATGTACCCACAAAACCTTCTCCAATTTCAGAGCATCCATAGAAATGTCTTCATCTTCGGTCTTCAACTGTAGATGATGAACTTCGGAATTTCGTAGAACCTTGACAATTTGTAACATTTTTTTTTTTTTTTTAAGACCCGCTACACAGCTGATCATCATTTTTTTTAGAGACCCGCTACACAGCTGGTCATAGTAAACACACTACAAAAGACCCGCTCCACAGCTGGTCATAAAAGATAACAACAAAAGACTCAAAAATAAATAAATGCAAAGGACTACAAAGGATCCTACAAAAGACCCGCTACACAGGTGGTCATAAAAAAAATAAAAGACTCAAAAAATGAAAAAGACTACAAAGGATCCTAAAAAAGACCCGCTACACAGCTGGTCATAAAAAAAATACAAAAGACTACAAAGGATCCTACAAAAGACCCGCTACACAGATGGTCATAAAAAATAACAAAAAAAAAAAACTCACAACGCCATATGCAAATACTCCCCCAAACCTAAATCTAACATTGTCCTCAATGTTTCAAAAGATGACAGAAATAACAACAAACCATGTGAACAAAACAGATTCAAAGGAAAGAGATTACCAAATGCAAAAAGGTTGGTGCTAACCATAGAAGGATGAATGCTTTGAAAGCAAACAATAAGAGTGATAAGACAAAAATTTGGTTAGAACAAAATATATACAAAATACAACTTAACCGGTTCATGAAACAAGATTTAACAATATCTACTGGATTATATACAAAGATTCACCATACACTAGCAATCTAAAGAGTTGAGGATCTACCCAAAAGATGAAGTGCAGAAATTTTAACAATCTCACATAATTATGATATGATAGAAATGCAAGTGAGAAAGTAAAACAAAATGAGATACCCCCAAACATAGATTTTTCAATAGTAATACTTTTGGGCACGAAATCTAACAATTTTAGGGGTTCATCACGCAGAAGGTCTAGCTCAAAATGGGCTTTGTTCGGGATGGGAAGAGAAACATCAATGCATTCCAGATATGACTTCTCAATAATAGGATATTTAGTGGACAAAAAGTCCAAAAGAATTTGAGATGCACATAATTCTAACCCTAGGTTTGGAACTGTCAACCACATCGATTCAGCACACTTCAAAGGAACAATTCTTAGGTCCACTGCAAGACCATCAGTTGGTGACTTAATCAGGAGAGTAGGCACCTCTAAGTTTCTCATATGGATGAGATCAAGAGTACCATTATCATTAGTTACATTAACATATCCTAAGTCATATACAAGTGATACATCATGCTCACATTCATAGAACAATTCAGCAAGACCCAAATCAGTTTCATGATTATCCAAAGTTTTATTCTCATGCATAGACAAATCGAAAGAGACATCATGTTGTGACCTAGGTATAGAATCAGACACGTCAATTATATTTTCATGCATAAGATCATTAGTGTCGACAGGAGATTTAACATTTTCTAAGTCAGACACAAGAAATGTGTCATGCTCTTGTTCACAGGACAATTGCACAGGCTCAAGATCAGTATCAACATCCCATGTATATGGAACATTAGAAGAAACATCACTCATTAAGGTCGAGGCAGAGAAGCCTATTGTCTCTGAACCCAAAGGTTCGACAATATTTTCAGTAAAAACATGTTCTTCTAACATAACATCATCATCATTATCATCACAGAAATGCTTTTCCCTATTCAAAATCGTAGTATTTCTAGTCCCTTCATTTAAAACAGGTTCATATGCAATATCAGTTGCACGAGTAAGACTAGGCATAGTATTTTCACATTTTATTTCATTAGGACAAACAAACATTTCATCCTGAAATTCCTCCCTTCCTACATTTTGTAAACGAATCAAATTCATTTTTAATAATGCATTAAGTTGTTCGATGGAAAGAGAGTCTTCAACAGTAGGAAATTCATAATCAATGCTATATGGTTTATCATGCAATACACTCCTAGCATTATTTTGTTCGATGAGTCTGAGATTTTCCTCCACAGATTGAGAAGTACAAAATTGTTCAAATTCCCACTGTGGTGGATGATTCATATGTGCAGGGTCATTAGGGTCTTTAAAATACTGATCGCAACCTTCGAAAGGTTTATTATGGTCCCAATGACTATCAGCTTTGTAATCTGTTGGCATTTCATATTTTGGATTTTCATGATATTCTCTAGATTGCCTAAAATCATGCAAAATATAGCAATTCTCAGCAGGATGGCCTAAGCCTCCACATAAGGTACAAGCATAGATTTCCGATTGCCTAGAAGAATTATATGCGACAGATTCATGCATTTGCATTTCTAAAGCTGCAGTTCTATTTTCTAACTGGTCCAAAAGTGATGATTGTGAGAGTTGGGCACTGTAAAGATGTTCATTTTCACCATGTGGTGGATGATACATGTGTGAGTAGTTATTAGGGTCCATGTATTGATGCTCAGGACTGTGAAAATGTCCATAAAACTCCATATAACTATTGACATCATGGTCTGTTGGAGGCTCATAATATGAAGCATGCCCGTAAGCAAGCTATCTGATGGATTTGTTTCCATCCCCACCTGCAGACCAGAATCCTGACATGATCTATAACTAGCACTAGGCTTGTTGCAGAGATTGGGATGTACACACTGAAAACAGACCAATATATTATTTTTTTCATTATTGGTTTTTTTTTTTTTTGACAAGACCGTTCTCTAATTACCTCGGGCATACATTAGAAAAAAAAAATAAAAGAAGAAAAATCATAAACGGAAGGGAAGTTCTATGCAATCGCAAACAAGGCTGACTCCACCATAGTAAACTTACTGATTTATAGCAAACAAAAAGCATGATGGATCCACTTAGATTGTTTTCTAGACCAACTTCTAATCCTTCGAAAGGGAATTCGTTACAATATGAGCAAACCCTTCTGGAATCAATCTGAGTTTAAGTAAATTGAATAGAGGCGAGGGAAGCTGCTAGAGCTTTGATACCCAAGGCCTCACCGTATTACAAGGCGGCTCAGTCACGCATTCAACTTACAGAAACTATCATGAACTTCGAAGTATGCTTAAAGAGTAACCAATATTTTTCGAACGACTTTCCTACTAAGATCGTTACCTTATAGGTCTCGTTCTATTCCAAATTTTAAAGCTTAGGTTCACGTTAGGTATTGTTTTCCTAAGGCGGGCAATAAAAGAACGGTGATGAAATCCGAACTCTTATCTTGTATGGCCAGTCCTTGCCCTTTACTAGGAAAATAAAACAGCCGTATTCAAATCCTCAACATATATGCAACCGAAGGAATACAGTAACTCGCTAACAGGGGATTCGCGAGTGTTTCGACAAACTTACCTCCCGTACCAGACGGGGGATGAACCGTTGTTGTCGACTCGGTCCATGACTCCTATGTCATGAACGAACCCGAGGGGCCGAGGTGATATTGTAATCACCGTCCTTCTCTACAAACAGTTTGATATTTAATACTACCCTTCCATAGGGTTTAAAAATAAAAATAAAAATAGAATGTCCAAGTCCAAAGTCCAAAATAAGGTGCAAAAGAAAAAGAAAATTACAAGAGTAAAGGAATCCTAATACAAACTAAAAATAGATAAATAAAATAAACTCTTTTTTTTTTTATTAAAATAAAAACTTCTTCCGCTTTCTTTCGCTTCCTTTCCTTCGCCTTTACAACAGCTACTCAGGCACCTGTTGAGCTCAAAAGAGGTAGTTAGGGTTTCGAAGTTTTAAAGCAAAAGCAAAATAAAAAAATATATCAAAAATAAGTGTAAAATTGACTGTGAATAGTTACGCTACTACAGTGAAATAACTGATGTACAGTGAAATATGAACAGTGAAATACCTATTGTACAATGATTATGGTACAGTCAATATGTACAGTGAAATATGAACAGTACCAGGAGATGAAATATGAACAGTGACAGGAGATAGAAACTTCAACTACACCGCTACCGAGTCCCCGGCAACGGCGCCAAAAAACTTGGTAGGCTCGGAAAGAGACCTACTTCTATGTATAAACTGCAAGTGCACAGTGTCGACAAGCAACATAGGGCAAGCACAGGTCGAACCACAGAGACTTGGAGAGTGTAGAAGTTTATTCTAAATCCTAATTCATAGAGTAACCAAAAGGGGTTTGATTTTGTCGATACGACGATATGATTTTCAAGTGACTGAAATAATAAAAGTAAAATATGCAAATAACAAGATATGTAAACAATGATAATATGGATACTAGGGTATTCAAATCCACCAATAACCTATGATATGCATTCAACTTGTAATATTATTCTTGTCCTTATAGTAGATTCAAGTCTACCGTATAACTAAGGTGTTTCTCCAATGGATAATTTAATCACAACTAAAGTATTTCTCCAAAGCATTAATTGTCTAATTAAGCACAACTAATCTAAAGATCAATATTTGGTTAAGCATGAGTTGTAGCATAATCAACATAGAGATATTCTAACTACAATGGATACATGGCATACATTGTGAGAGCAAGATGTTGAAAAACTTGGATTAAATTATATCTTTAAACAATTCTAAACTTTCAAGAACAAGATACAAGATATGAATACATACCAATGAGATTAGGGCTTCATCTAAACCCTAGTAAATGAAATTAGAACATGAAGAACATTACAACAAAATTGAAATTTGATAAACTAACATGAACAAGCTAATCTTGGATGGATTTTCAACACAACAACCCTCTCTATTTATACACAAAATTCCCTCAAGCACTTGGATTCGAAATTTGGAAAGCATCCACTCAACAGAACATGTTTTCTTAATTGATGGATTGAATGGAATATATTTGGTTGTGGGAAACAAATTGGGAGTGATTGAGTGAGAGAATGAGGATGTTTTCTTTGATGGATGAAATGGAATACAATGAGGGTGAGGTGGATGTTTTGGAAAGAATACAATGGGGGTGAGGTGGATGTTTTGGAAAGAATCCAATGGGGGTGAGGTGGAAATTGATTTGGGTCTTGGGTTTTGGATCATGGGTTGTTTAATCCCATGAATTTGTAAACAGGTTGCCACTGATGCGCGAGCGGGTTGCAACGCTTCCAACTTTCTTCTCTTTTGTCTTCTCAATTCTTCCAAGCTTTATTTAGTACTTAAAAACACAAAATTAATTAATACAAATATTTATTCTTGAAAATGGTAAAAATGCAGAATTTGGGATAATATATGACTTTTAAGCGCGAAAGATGAGTTAAGTGCCAATGAAAAGGTGTATGAATATGCAATATTTGGCACTCATCAAATACCCCCAAACCTGAATTTTACTTGTCCTCAAGTGAAACAGAAATCTAGAAATCCTAACTATACCACTGTCGCTGGTCTCTCGAATGCATTTAGCGTATGCACTAAGCCTTTAAACCCCTAGGTGTCCCTAGTGGACGAGTTGTAGTCTCGTGAGGGCCTACCAAAGATGTACCCACAAAACCTTCTCCAATTTCAGAGCATCCATAGAAATGTCTTCATCTTCGGTCTTCAACTGTAGATGATGAACTTCGGAATTTCGTAGAACCTTGACAATTTGTAACATTTTTTTTTTAAGACCCGCTACACAACTGATCATCATTTTTTTAGAGACCCGCTACACAACTGGTCATAGTAAACACACTACAAAAGACCCGCTCCACATCTGGTCATAAAAGATAACAACAAAAGACTCAAAAAAAAAAAAATGCAAACGACTACAAAGGATCCTACAAAAGACCCGCTACACAGCTGGTCATAAAAAAAATACAAAAGACTACAAAGGATCCTACAAAAGACCCGCTACACAGCTGGTCATAAAAAATAACAAAAAAAAAAAAACTCACAACGCCATATGCAAATACTCCCCCAAACCTAAATCTAACATTGTCCTCAATGTTTCAAAAGATGACAGAAATAACAACAAACCATGTGAACAAAACAGATTCAAAGGAAAGAGATTACCAAATGAAAAAAGGTTGGTGCTAACCATAGAAGGATGAATGCTTTGAAAGCAAACAATAAGAGTGATAAGACAAAAATTTTGTTAGCACAAAATATATACAAAATACAACTTAACCGGTTCATGAAACAAGATTTAACAATATCTACTGGATTATATACAAAGATTCACCATACACTAGCAATCTAAAGAGTTGAGGATGTACCCAAAAGATGAAGTGCAGAAATTTTAACAATCTCACATAATTATGATATGATAGAAATGCAAGTGAGAAAGTAAAACAAAATGAGATACCCCCAAACCTAGATTTTTCAATAGTAATACTTTTGGGCACGAAATCTAACAATTTTAGGGGTTCAACACGCAGAAGGTCTAGCTCAAAATGGGCTTTGTTCGGGATGGGAAGAGAAACATCAATGCATTCCAGATATGACTTCTCAATAACAGGATATTTAGTGGACAAAAAGTCCAAAAGAATTTGAGATGCACATAACTCTAACCCTAGGTTTGGAACTGTCAACCACATCGATTCAGCACACTTCAAAGGAACAATTCTTAGGTCCACTGCAAGACCATCAGTTGGTGACTTAATCAGGAGAGTAGGCACGTCTAAGTTGCTCATATGGATGAGATCAAGAGTACCATTATCATTAGTTACATTAACATCTCCTAAGTCATCTACAAGTGATACATCATGCTCACATTCATATAACAATTCAGCAAGACCCAAATAAGTTTCATGATCATCCAAAGTTTTATTCTCATGCATAGACAAATCGAAAGAGACATCATGTTGTGACCTAGGTATAGAATCAGACGCGTCAATTATATTTTCATGCATAAGATCATTAGTGTCGACAGGAGATTTAACATTTTCTAAGTCAGACACAAGAAATGTGTCATGCTCTTGTTCACAGGACAATTGCACAGGCTCAAGATCAGTATCAACATCCCATGTATATGGAACATTAGAAGAAACATCACTCATTAAGGTCGAGGCAGAGAAGCCTATTGTCTCTGAACCCAAAGGTTCGACAATATTTTCAGTAAAAACATGTTCTTCTAACATAACATAATCATCATTATCATCACAAAAATGCCTTTCCTTATTCAAAATCGTAGTATTTCTAGTCCCTTCATTTAAAACAGGTTCATATGCAATATCAGTTGCACGAGTAAGACTAGGCATAGTATTTTCACATTTTATTTCATTAGGACAAACAAACATTTCATCCTGAAATTCCTCCCTTCCTACATTTTGTAAACGAATCAAATTCATTTTTAATAATGCATTAAGTTGTTCGATGGAAGGAGAGTCTTCAACAGTAGGAAATTCATAATCATTGCTATATGGTTTATCATGCAATACACTCCTAGCATTATTTTGTTCGATGAGTCAGAGATTTTCCTCCACAGATTGAGAAGTACAAAATTTTTCAAATTCCCACTGTGGTGGATGATACATATGTGCAGGGTCATTAGGGTCTATAAAATACTGATCGCAACCTTCGAAAGGTTGATTATGGTCCCAAAGACTACCAGCTTTGTAATCTGTTGGCATTTCATATTTTGGATTTTCATGATATTCTCTAGATTGCCTAAAATCATGCAAAATATAGCAATTTTCAGCAGGATGGCCTAAGCCTCCACATAAGGTACAAGCATAGATTTTCGATTGCCTAGAAGAATTATATGCGACAGATTCATGCATTTGCATTTCTTAAGCTGCAGTTCTATCTTCTAACTGGTCCAAAAGTGATGATTGTGAGAGTTGGGCACTGTAAAGATGTTCATTTTCACCATGTGGTGGATGATACATGTGTGAGTAGTTATTAGGGTCCATGTATTGATGCTCAGGACTGTGAAAATGTCCATAAAACTCCATATAACTATTGACATCATGGTCTGTTGGAGGCTCATAATATGAAGCATGCCCGTAAGCAAGCTCTCGATGGATTTGTTTCCATCCCCACCCGCACTTAATCGACATGATCTATAACTAGCACTAGGCTTGTTGCAGAGATTGGGATGTACACACTGAAAACATACCAATATATTTTTTTTTCATTATTGGTTTTTTTTTTTTTTGACAAGCCCGTTCTCTAATTACCTCGGGCATACATTAGAAAAACAAAATAAAAGAAGAAAAATCATAAACGGAAGGGAAGTTCTATGCAATCGCAAACAAGGCTGACTCCACCATAGTAAACTTACTGATTTCTAGCAAACAAAAAGCATGATGGATCCACTTAGATTGTTTTCTAGACCAGCTTCTAATCCTTCGAAAGGGAATTCGTTACAATCTGAGCAAACCCTTCTGGAATCAATCTGAGTTTAAGTAAATTGAATAGAGGCGAGGGAAGCTGCTAGAGATTTGATACCCAAGGCCTCACCGTATTACAAGGCGGCGCAGTCACACATTCAACTTACAGAAACTATCATGAACTTCGAAGTATGCTTAAAGAGTAACCAATATTTTTCGAACGACTTTCCTACTAAGCTCGTTACCTTATAGGTCTCCTTCTATTCCAAATTTTAAAGCTTAGGTTCACGTTAGGTATTGTTTTCCTAAGGCGGGCAAGAAGAGAACGGTGATGAAATCCGAACTCTTATCTTGTATGGCCAGTCCTTGCCCTTTACTAGGAAAATAAAACAGCCGTATTCAAATCCTCAACATATATGCAACCGAAGGAATACAGTAACTCGCTAACAGGGGATTCGTGAGTGTTTCGACAAACTTACCTCCCGTACCAGACGGGGGATGAACCGTTGTTGTCGACTCGGGCCATGACTCCTATGTCATGAACGAACCCGAGGGTCCGAGGTGATATTGTAATCACCTTCCTTCTCTACAAACAGTTTGATATTTAATACTACCCTTCCGTAGGGTTTAAAAGTAAAAATAAAAATAGAATGTCCAAGTCCAAAGTCCAAAATAAGGTGCAAAAGAAAAAGAAAATTACAAGAGTAAAGGAATCCTAATACAAACTAAAAATAGATAAATAAAATAAACTCTTTTTTTTTTATTAAAATAAAAACGGATTCATGAGTTATTACATAGAAGGCAAGCGAGCAACAAGGTGCGCCGCAAGTCCTTTTTGAATGGCAAACCCTATCCTCTTAAACACAAACTCTCTAGAATCGGGAGTCATGACATTACTGTGCATGACTCTTTGAACTCTCGCTAGGAGTCCAACCGCCTCCGGAGCTAAATACCCAAAAGTGTCAAAGGCAAAGAGAATAAAAGCATGTCCATTATCAATACAAGCCTTTTCATGCTTCGTTATCTTACCCAAGGCAGCTTTCAAAGATGCTTGTCCAAGCTAACCGTGGAAAGAGCCTTTCCCGATGTCTACTAATGGAGAAACCCCAGTAAGATCAACACACGTATGTTTTCCGTTGGCCCACCCAAAAATAAGAACATCTGCTGGCCTGAGTGTTGATCTGCCTTCAAGAGGATCCGTCAAAAAGTTGACCGACGCCTCTTTCTTTTCCGAAATACCAGCCCTCCATAATACATCAGATAAGATATCTCTCACATGATCATGTCTATATTTGAAACCAGGATCCACCTTACGGGAACAAGATGTTCCCCATATGCGTCTAGGGCAACTGTAATACAAGCAGGGCAACGAGAATCAGAAGGGTATAGGGGGATCATTAACCTGTATTTAAGGATGCACCGATACTCCAAGGGGGACATCTTCTGTCCAAGGCCGTCAATCGGGATAGCGAGAAGAAAATCCTACGCATGCGCTGCTTGTAGACACTCAAAAACTGCTTTCTGTCTATCCGAAAAACTTCTTCCGCTTTCTTCCGCTTCCTTTCCTTCTCCTTTACAACAGCTACTCAGGCACCTGTTGAGCTCAAAAGAGGTAGTTAGGGTTTCGAAGTTTTAAAGCAAAAGCAAAATAAAAAAATATATCAAAAATAAGTGTAAAATTGACTGTGAATAGTTACACTGCTACAGTGAAATAACTGATGTACAGTGAAATACCTATTGCACAAGGATTATGGTACAATAAATATGTACAGTGAAATATGAACAGTACCAGGAGATGAAATATGAACAGTGACAGGAGATAGAAACTTCAACTACACCGCTACCGAGTCCCCGGCAACGGCGCCAAAAACTTGGTAGGCTCGGAAAGAGACCTACTTCTATGTATAAACTGCAAGTGCACAGTGTCGACAAGCAACATAGGGCAAGCACATGTCGAACCACAGAGACTTGGAGAGTGTAGAAGTTGATTCTAAATCCTAATTCATAGAGTAACCAAAAGGGGTTTGATTTTGTCGATACGACGATATGATTTTCAAGTGACTGAAATAATAAAAGTAAAATATGCAAATAACAAGATATGTAAACAATGATAATATGGATACTAGGGTATTCAAATCCACCAATAACCTATGATATGCATTCAACTTGTAATATTATTCTTGTCCTTATAGTAGATTCAAGTCTACCGTATAACTAAGGTGTTTCTCCAATGGATAATTTAATCACAACTAAAGTATTTCTCCAAAGCATTAATTGTCTAATTAAGCACAACTAATCTAAAGATCAATATTTGGTTAAGCATGAGTTGTAGCATAATCAACATAGAGATATTCTAACTACAATGGATACATGGCATACATTGTGAGAGCAAGATGTTGAAAAACTTGGATTAAATTATATCTTTAAACAATTCTAAACTTTCAAGAACAAGATACAAGATATGAATACATACCAATGATATTAGGGCTTCATCTAAACCCTAGTAAATGAAATTAGAACATGAAGAACATTACAACAAAATTTAAATTTGATAAACTAACATGAACAAGCTATTCTTGGATGGATTTTCAACACAACAACCCTCTCTATTTATACACAAAATTCCCTCAAGCACTTGGATTCGAAATTTGGAAAGCATCCACTCAACAAAACATGTTTTCTTAATTGATGGATTGAATGGAATATATTTGGTTGTGGGAAACAAATTGGGAGTGATTGAGTGAGAGAATGGGGATGTTTTCTTTGATGGATGAAATGGAATACAATGGGGGTGAGGTGGATGTTTTGGAAAGAATCCAATGGGGGTGAGGTGGATGTTTTGGAAAGAATCCAATGGGGGTGAGGTGGAAATGGATTTGGGTCTTGGGTTTTGGATCATGGGTTGTTTAATCCCATGAATTTGTAAACAAAGTTGCCACCGATCTTGTGAGCGTGTTGCAACGCTTCCAACTTTCTTCTCTTTTGTCTTCTCAATTCTTCCAAGCTTTATTTAGTACTTAAAAACACAAAATTAATTAATACAAATATTTATTCTTGAAAATGGTAAAAATGCAGAATTTGGGATAATATATGACTTTGAAGCGCGAAAGATGAGTTAAGTGCCAATGAAAAGGTGTATGAATATGCAATATTTGGCACTCATCAGGTTTGTGAGATAAATCTTAATCATTAAAAGCTATCAATAATTAAAATAATTATTTGATTGATTGATCACTACGGGAAAAATCATCATTGACGACACTTTATTAGCGTTGTAGTACCCCTACGACAACGCTTTTTTATGCATTGTGTAGGTGGGGTATTGTAGAAAGTCCAAGCTTTTCTACAATACTTGACTAAGAGTTGTAAAGGGTGATGTGATTCATGGTTTGACAATATTTTGCAAAAGTTGTGATTCTCTTTCGATTTTTTTTTTGAAAGCCTAACACAACTCTTGCTTGTGTTGTAGGACTACCTTGAACAATATAGGTTGTGTATTGTGGAAATGTATCTATCAACACCTATTAGTATTATGAATAAGATTTGCACGACACTTGTATGGGTTGTCGAACTATCTTGGGCAACACACAGATATGTTGTAAAGATACTATGTCAAAATATCTCGTTTGTGTAGTTGAAAAGTGGAAGACAACATATATTAGTATTGTGAATAATACTGTCACTACACCTTCTAGAGTTGTAGAACTTTTCTGAACAACTCCTACTTATGTTGCAAGATTTGCTTCTACAATACCCTTAAAGGTTGTAATATTTGAAGTAACAACTTCTGTTTTCAGTAGATGAATGTGTAACTACAACTTTTATTAGAAGTTGTGTGCATAAAACTATTTTGAAAAAAAAATTGTAGCTGAAACTGGATTGCCGAAAGTATTTCACATTCACAAGTGCAACACACTTACATTCATTCAAGTTAACCTACTAGTGTTAAACACACATTCAAAAAAATGGCAGTGATACAAAAGTTAAGTTTCCTAAACACACTCCAAAAAGATTATGAAGATGTATATGAGAACACTAATTGATCCTTGGTCCATGTAATAAAACATCCGACAGCATTACTAACATACTTGAACTCTGAAGTTGGCATGTAGACATAAGAATCATCTACATGAGCAGTAATCGCACACAATGTATGCCAGATCATAATGAATCTAGAAACCGCATCCCATTCAAGCTACTATCATTTGTGGGGGAACTTCCATTTCAATTTCGGTAGGAGCCATCATTGAAGGCCTGACGAAGTCTTCTTCAACCTTAGGTTGGTGGATGGTAACAACATCAGGAAATGGAGTCATTGGACCATTCTTTCCTTTAGGATCCCAATCCAACATATTGTTGACCTTGATACCAATAACACCCTGGTCAACAAAAAAACAACAAATGAACTTTTAAGTTAGAAGATGAACGGAATTTCCAGAAACAAAGAAAATATAATTCGGCACAAAAAAAAAAAAGTAAAACAGAAAAATATGCACTCTTTAGTAGGACTGGAGAGAATGATCAGATAGACGTACTACATTTATGTCACCGTTTCGACAATCAAACCAATAGAGAAATTACCTAATCATCACCTCATACTCTCCATTGTCTAACTCTCTAAACAAAAATGAAACAAACAAAAGTAGAAGAAAACAATGACAAATAAACAAAGAAGAGATTCCAGGGATCAGATCTCCAAGTTGTTAACATCAATGATACATTTAGACGCAAATTACCCATTCACATACAACACACACCTGGACTTCTTTCATCAGTGCACAAGTTATAATTATAGATTCATTAAAACAAAGACAAAGTCATTAAATAGACCAGACTAGTTAACTTATGAGCATCGATCTTGGATTGTCATTTTTCTTAATGCACAAAACTAAATAGGACACAACTTAACTAGAACTAGTCGAGTTCAAAGACTGACGCATTGCTCACTCTGAAAAAAGTTTCAACTTTAAAAGCCTACGGTGATATCTTCATATTGTTCTTCAATTAGTAGACAATCTCAATACGGTCCTTTAACCTAAATTGAAAATGCTATTAAGTATGCCATTTATAGGTCTCTCCTACAGTACAAATTAAAGAAATTATATAAAGATAACCATCCTGTAACAAGATCTTAGCTTACTAAAGCTTGCCTTTGGGACTAATTCATGTGAACGGAAGCAGCAATTCATACCCAATGAAAATGACATCATTTGTCAACAAATATAAAGAGATTCATCATTCGTACGATGATGACATCAAAAAACAAATAAAATAGCCTTCATGGGGGATTGTTTATGAGCTGGCTTTGTTTACCAAGTAACAGAACTAATAAATTCCTAGTGCCTAATAGTTCCACTAGGCATCATGTTTCCAAAATTTATGCATATATAAAAAATAAAATGGTGAACAGTGAATACCATCTCAGTTATTCTATCAAGCACTCCTGAATACTCCTCTTCCGAGGTACACTACACCAAATCCAGGATTTTGTCACAGGGTATATCCGTTACTAAAAAAATTTGTAACACATATACGCCGTTACAGAAACGCTGTGATATTTTTTGTTATTTTTTTTTGCAACAGTTTTAACTGTGACAAACTTTGGTGACAGTCACAGTTATAAACTGTTACATTTTTTAATAGTAACAGTTAACCTAATTTTAAAATAGCGACATGTAGCACATTTGTCACAGTAATTATAACAGGTTTAATTGTTATTCTCACTTTGCAACAATTCGGTATTGACACGTGTCATACGCCGCCATGTTGGCAACAATTTCTTTTTGCCACGTGTCACATTTTATTACGATTACAATAACACATATAAGTGTTGCATAATTTTTGCAACAAATACACTATGGACACCTGTCATCTTTTTGTCACTATTACTGTAACGTTTAAACAGTTACTCTCATTTGTAACAGAATTAAGATGATGACACGTGTTTTTCTTCGCATTTTTCGTCACAGTTATATCTGTGAGAATTCTTTCAATTACAATTAAAAAAATGGGTAGTCCAGGTCATTCTCATGGACGTGTCTTTCCAGTTTACAAGCCTGCACAATTAAACATGAAACACAGGCCTGCACAATTAAACCTGAAACACAGGCCTGCAAATTCTTCTTTTCCAATCTGCAATTCACCCTATTTTACCATTCATGCATACATTACAGAAACACAAACTCTTCACATTTTACCATAACTTTTCAATAAAATTCTGCAGTCAGATATGAAATTGTATATTCTCATTCACAAATGAAAGCTATTCATTGCTCTAAACCATTACAACCAATAAGATTCACAAATTATGATTTGTATAACTAACTTGCAGACTTCCACATGAAGAAAACTTAACACCTAAAGCTTGAGTCACTAGTCCAGATCCTTCCACAAGCATAGCAGCATTTCCAGTGAGATATAGTGCATGTCCATTTACAACATAAGTTGGCATTTTCTTATAATTTGAAGCTCCAGATCTAAAGAAAATGATGGAGAGTACGAGTTCAAAAAAAAAATACAAACATTTAAAGGGTAGTACCTTTCAAAGAGGATTCAACTTAAGAAACACTGGAGCTTTGTTGGAAACCCCTATTTCAAAATCCTTGACAAGATCAACTTTGATTCCAAAGTACTCTCCAACAATATGCCTGGCATTTTTGTTTGTACTTCTAGCATGCAAGACCTACAAAGTAGACACAACAACAAATAAACATAGAATTTAAGAAAAAGATCGTTCACATCAAACCATCCAATCAAGTTGACAGGATATAATTTCAGTTCTTTTCTACTTGGAAGTCAAAGTGAGTATTTCATAGACTTACTTGTTATGATTCCTTCCTTCAAAGAGGTTCATACAAATAAGAATATACACTGCTCCCTGCAAACGACAATCAATGTAATTACACCTGAAACACAGGCCGGCAATACAACAACTGAACCTGAAACACATGCCGTCAATACACATGAACCCGAAACACAGGCCTGTAAACTCTACGCAATTTACAATTCATTCATACAGATTTACAAAAAACCATTCTATTCTTTATGAACAAAGAAACAAACAAATATGATTGCAAGTAAGAAAACAAACTTTCGAAGTTTATGGACTGTAGTACTTTACTTTGACATTCTGATCTTCTTTTCTGCAAAACCAAACAATGCAATTTTTTTAGAAAGTTGCAATTTTTCGCAATACTACAAAAAATTCAGATGCAAGACTGAGAACTTGCAATTATATCTCCTTTTCTTTTTGCACAACCCTATAATAGCAGACTTGCATAAGAACAGAGTGATGTGATTCTATCTCTAAAGTAAGTGCTAAAATGAATCCCATAAAAAAAGTGTTATACTGAATGGACGGTTTATATTAGAAAGTGGCAGATGTAACTAAACAAACCAATATGGCGAGACTGATCACAATTTACTATGGGAAAAACAATGAAGCTGTAATTTGAAGCCGTTTATACCTTTATGTTTAGATTATTCCATCTTCTCTGTTAATTTGAATCCGTAAGCCTCTTAATATCTCCAGTGCTGCAAAGGAACACAAACAATGTAGTTAGTCCCAAACCTGTAAAGTGAGGATATTAGAATGTTTTTATCTAACAAAAGTAAATTGATAATGACTTTCAAACACAATTTGTATTAAAAAGTGTATCCAGTTTACAATTTAACTTTCTAAATATATTGCAAGTTCCAAGTCTGGAAAAGTTGGAGACTTAGTTGGAAAACCTTGACCAACATCCTATTACAAGCTTAAAAAAAAATAAAGTTTCAACACTAGCAGAAGGCAAGACTTCACCATCTATGCCTTCATTTTCTGGAAACCTCGCTCAAATCAGGTCCATTGCTGAGGCCCTAAAAGATGTAAACAAAAACAGACCAAGACTAAATCAATTAACGTAAAAGGAAGAAGAAGAGGAAATGAGACGAGGAATCTGCTCACATCATTGCTAGTAGCATGGAAGAAGGATAATAATAGCATAATAGCATGGACTATCCTGGAATTTACAAGTATGTGCTCACATACCTTTTCCTGGGTAGTCATTGATCCATGCAACGCAAGCAACAAAATTCTGCTAGGATCTCCTAAAAGAGGGCGTGTTTGGAGCTGATCCTTCAGAGCAATAATGTTTTCCCACCCACTCATAAAAACCTAAACAGCACTAGGCTTTTCTTTCTTACATATATGGCACAAAACATGTTCTAACGAATCAGGATTCCAACAAGACAGAGATTCCTCAGTCTTCCAGCTATGCTCATTGAAATTTGCTGCTTCAAGGGTATCCTGCATCCAGGTTTTGACAAAATTAGAAAAAATAAATACATAAAACACCAGCATAGTAAGTAAACTGAATACACTTTTCTATGTAAAATTCCCATCCATAACTCATGAAGAAATTGAGATTCTGAACCTAAATATACACAGTGAATTGGTATAAGTCTTAATTAAGAGCAAGTCCACATCCTTACCCAACAGACTTTCCAGTTGACACTCAGTATATGGAGGTTCATAAATGCAAACTTTCATTCCATCTGCAAAAAATTCAAACAAAATGAATTCAAAATAATAACAACTCAGTAATTGTACCAAAACGATTCAACCATGTGAATAAAATATGAGAACTTGTCAAAATATTTTTGACAACCATGTCCTGTTCTTGCTCTATTTTAAAGGTGTGTTGCGAAAATTCATTGATTTTAAAAATTGAAGAAGCAATGCAATCAACGATCAAGCTAGAAACCAGAAAAAAGATGATCTCAGTTTCCCAACTGATCATAATGGTATACCTGCAGCAAAAATAAGTTTGGGATTTAGAAGTTCAACAACAAAGTTCTAACAGCAGAGTCCTAAAAAATTCTTGACCAGTTCATAACCAGATTACGTAAAAAGCACAAGTCATTTACTTCAAGAAATGTGGATAATTGCAAATTGAACATTCGATCCATTGAGATTAAATAAAAGATTACTGCAAGCATGGAGGACGAAATAAGATGGTGACAAAAGATTTATGCTCATCTTTTCATGTTTGGTGGCATACGAATGTCATTGAATTCAATTGGCATACAATTATCACCTACAAAAACAATACAAAATCATTAAATCTTCTATGAAACATGAAATAGCTAATATACTAAGGGAAGTAAAAGAAAACAACTACATTACTGATCATGTTTTTTTTATTATTGCCAGCTGCAGTACCACTATTTTTCAGCAGTAGAGCCTCATTCCACTGATTTGAACCTTCACTAGGAGAATGTCTACCTTCCGACGCGGATAAGACTTATTCCCACCGCTTGAAAATGAACTGCCATGACTGTCTAAACCATTATTTGGTGGAGACCTTCGTGTATCAACCAAAGGAGTCCAAAAGTCCAAATACTTGCACCTGTACGTGGTAAAGAGTTATCGTCCAACGAGATCCGCTTCCACTTCCAGGGCCCCTAGCCATATTTATCTAATCAAAAACCCATTATAAGTACCAATAGAAAAATGCAGCATTTCTTTTCAGTATCATAATATAAAACCTACATAAAAGAGATTTCTATAACACTAACAATATACATCTAAACAATACAACAATGGTTCTAAGCATCTTACAAAAGCCATATTAAGTAAAAACCTACACTCTAAACAATCAATTCACACAAAGCAACCTGATCATAATCAATCATGCTAGAATAAAAAGGCACAACAATATAAATTAGGTTCCTTCATGCTGGGATCAAGAAGAAAATCAAATGCAATAGATAGAATCCCTTGATATATTCATCCTAAGTTATCACAGATTCACTATCATTCATAAAAGCCAAAAAAAAAAATCTGAATTCATATGCCATATCAAAAGAATCATATATCTACATCGTGGTGTTTATCAAAAGTCTCTGAATTGCAGTTTATTCAGTAAACATTTTAATCAAAAACTAAATACATACCCATACATGAACATAAAATACTTGGTCCGAAATAACATGTAGACATTATTAACAGTCTAGATTCATCTTAAACTTGAACACAAACACCATAAACTGATAATACAAACACAATTGCTTGAACACAATTACGTACATCAAAGTAGAAAATGAAATTTCATTATAATCTTAAAATCCAAATTCAACAGAAAGAACATAGAAAATATTCTATCTCAAATATAAAAGCAATTCGATTACACACCAAACAAAAATCAAAGCAAAGTATAAAAACTAGATCTCAAGATTGAAAGCGCTAAAACACAAATCAAACAAATAAAGTTTTGGTTAACAGTTAGCATATGAATAGAAACCCTTTTACATAATAAAAATAAAATCTGAGAACTTCAGTAAAACCAACAAAATCCCTAATTTCAAAGTAACACCAATAAAATTCAATCAAAGTGACGGAGGTGTTATACCTAAAAATAAATCCACTTGAAGGTCTTCTACATACAAAAACAATACAAAAATTTAATTAAATCCCTAACATTCAATAAATTAAAAAACAAAAATTGTATTGTGAACCCACAGGTTTACCTGATGAAGATTGAGACCAGAAAAAAGGGGTTTTAAAGAAATCGGTTTTGGAAAGAAATCTGATTATCAAACCAACAACACTAGCATATCACCATTCTCGCTGTAATTTCCACAGTTCACAACCAAATCAGATACGAGAAATCCCTAATTCCAACTCAATCAAAAACCAAAACCAATTAAAAAAAAAAAACCCTAAAATTTCAACCTAATCTCGAAAAACGAATTACCCATCAACAATTTAAAAAAAAATCCTTAGCTGAAAAACAAATCCTTAGATGAAAAAGGAGGAAAAAAAACAATCTTCAAAATTCTAAACTCCTCAGATCATCATTGGAGTTCAAATCAGTTACACGTTTAACTATTTAACAGCAAATAAAGATAGATCTCAGTAAACATCGAAATAAAAACGGATCATAATTTCTTGATGATACTGAAGTTTGAAGAGAGTTAAAAAGATTGATTTCGTGTTACTAGTTTGGTTGAAAGAGAGAGAGATGTAGGTGGGTGAGTTGTTAGTGTGAGAAATGGGATCTAGTTTAGCAAAAGATGCAGGAGAAGAGGAAATGGTGATGGGATAGAGAAAGGAGGCAGAGAGATAGATTTAGGGTGTTCACTATTTTGTAAATCTTTGGAGAAGGAGAGGCAAGGGTGAGAGAACTGCGCAAATGTAATTAGGTTTAGGTTTTCTGCTTTATTTTTGTTTATATAGCACATCTGGGTATTTTCCATCTCGAGGATATCTATAAGGATATAGGGTACTGATTTCAAACATGTGTTTCTCACACGCTCTTCAATTTAATCGCAATGTAGCGGGGTTGAACGAACATTGTCTCCAGCCCATATTTGATTGGTCATTGGAGGAAAAATATAAGATGGGAAGCAACATGTTAATCAAAGACAATCTAATGGTTCATAGGTTTTGTAAATCTTTGGTGCATTTTTAGATTTTAATGAAGTATTTTTTTTGGATAAGTGTATATGATAAGTTAATTTTTTATTAACTCTAGATAAATTTTGATGAACTGAAATCGTAATTTGATTCGTTTTCGGGTAAGGGATAGATTTTGATGAACTGAGTAACATATTTTATTATCTTAGGTTCACAGATTACTCGATATAAAACATCCCAAGTTTAAAGATTACCAAAGTTAGATCTAAGTTTCTCCTCCAGGTAAATTGAAGACGAAATTTATCAGATTTGAACATCCCAGATTCAAAGATGGGTTTTGTTAACTTGTGCACCCATGCACAAGATAACACCCAATCATTGCATTGGGAAAGTGCAAAACCAATTAAAAAAATAAGAGAGATAGTGTGACTTGCATTGAAGAATGCAAAACTTCACTCTTAATAAGAGAAATGGTGTAAATCTACGTTAATTATGCATTCTTCAATGCAAGTCACACCATATATCTTATTTTTTTAATTGGTTTTGCACTTTCCCAATACAATGATTGGGTGTTATCTTGGGCATGGGTGCACAAGTTAACAAAACCCAAGATGATTACCAGAGTTGGACATGAGTTACTCCTCCGGGTGAAATTTATCAAATTTCAACACTCCATGTTAAAAGATTACCAGAGTTGGACCTGAGTTTCTACTCCTCATGATCTGAAGACGAAATATATCAGAATTGAACATCACGGGTTCAAGGATTACTAAAGTTAGACCCGAGTTTCCCGTCCGGATGATTTGAAGACGAAATATATCAGAATTGAACATCATGGGTTCAAAGATTACTAGAATTGATCATATTACCCTTATTTGAAAAAGTGCAATAAATATTATGGAGACTATGAAAATGACCATATTACTCTTATCGAAAATAAGTAAAGTAAATACTTTGAAAATGACCATATTACCCTTATTGAAAAAAAAGTGCAATAAATATTATGGAGACTGTGAAAATGACCATACTACCCTTATCATAAATAAGTAAAGTAATTCTTACAGATTGTGAAAATGACCATATTACCCTTATCGGAAAAAAGTGCAATAAAGATTATGAAGACTGTGAAAATGACCATACTACCCTTATCATAAATAAGTAACGTAATTCTTACAGATTGTGAAAATGACCATAATACCCTTATCGGAAAAAAGTGCAATAAAGATTATGAAGACTGTGAAAATGACCATACTACCCTTATCATAAATAAGTAAAGTAATTCTTACGGATTGTGAAAATGACCATATTACCCTTATTGAAAAAAGTGCAATAAATATTATGAAGACTATGAAAATGACCATACTACCCTTATCATAAATAAGTAAAGTAATTCTTACAGATTGTGAAAATGACCATATTACCCTTATCGAAAAAAGTGCAATAAAGATTATGAAGACTGTGAAAATGACCATACTACCCTTATCATAAATAAGTAAAGTAATTCTTACAGATTGTGAAAATGACCATAATACCCTTATCGGAAAAAAGTGCAATAAAGATTATGAAGACTGTGAAAATGACCATACTACCCTTATCATAAATAAGTAAAGTAATTCTTACGGATTGTGAAAATGACCATATTACCCTTATTGTAAAAAAGTGCAATAAATATTATGAAGACTGTGAAAATGACCATACTACCTTTATCATAAATAAGTAAAGTAATTCTTACAGATTGTGAAAATGACCATATTACCCTTATCGAAAAAAGGGCAATAAAGATTATGAAGACTGTGAAAATGACCATACTACCCTTATCATAAATAAGTGAAATAAAGATTATTAAGACTGTGAAAATGACCATACTACCCTTATCATAAATAAGTAACGTAATTCTTACAGATTGTGAAAATGACCATAATACCCTTATCGGAAAAAAGTGCAATAAAGATTATGAAGACTGTGAAAATGACCATACTACCCTTATCATAAATAAGTAAAGTAATTCTTATGGATTGTGAAAATGACCATATTACCCTTATTGTAAAAAAGTGCAAAAATGACCATATTACCCTTATTGTAAAAAAGTGCAATAAAAATTATGAAGACTGTGAAAATGACCATACTACCCTTATCATAAATAAGTAACGTAATTCTTACAGATTGTGAAAATGACCATATTACTATTATCGGAAAAAAGTGCAATAAATATTATGGAGACCGTGAAAATGACCATACTACCCTTATGATAAATAAGTAAAGTAATTCTTACAGATTGTGAAAATGACCATATTACCCTTATCGGAAAAAAGTGCAATAAAAATTATGAAGACTGTGAAAATGACCATACTACCCTTATCATAAATAAGTAAAGTAATTCTTACGGATTGTGAAAATGACCATATTACCCTTATTGTAAAAAAGTGCAATAAATATTATGAAGACTGTGAAAATGACCATACTACCTTTATCATAAATAAGTAAAGTAATTCTTACAGATTTTGAAAATGACCATATTACCCTTATCGAAAAAAGGGCAATAAAGATTATGAAGACTGTGAAAATGACCATACTACCCTTATCATAAATAAGTAACGTAATTCTTACAGATTGTGAAAATGACCATAATACCCTTATCGGAAAAAAGTGCAATAAAGATTATGAAGACTGTGAAAATGACCATACTACCCTTATCATAAATAAATAAGTAAAAAATAATTCTTTTACAAAAAGTTATGAAAATGACCATATTACCATTAGTGGAAAAAAAAAAGTGCAATAAATATTATGAAGATTATCTGTGAAAATGACCATACTACCCTTATCATAAATAATTCTTATGGAGACAAATGAAAGTATTCTTAATAAATTTATGAAAATGACCATAATTTTTATTGCACTTATTTCCAATAATTGTAATATTTCCAATAAGGGTAATATGGTCATTTCATATTCTGTAATAGTTATTTTGATTATTTTCAATAAGGGTAGTTTGGTCATTTCCAACACTCTATAATATTTATTGCACTTATTTCCAATAAGGGTAATATGGTCATTTTCACATTCTGTAATATTTATTTAATTAATTTCAATAAGGGTAGTTTGGTCATTTCCAAGACTCCATAATATTTATTGTACTTTTTTCCAATAAGGGTAATTTGGTCATTTTCATAATCTGTAAGAATTACTTTACTTATTTATGATAACGGTAGTATGGTCATTTTCACAATCTCCATAATATCTATTGCACTTTTGTCCAATAAGGGTAATATGGTCATTTTCATATTCTGTAATATTTACTATATTGATTTTTAATAAGGGTAGTTTGGTCATTTTCACAGTCTCCATAATATTTATTGCACTTATTTCCAATAAGGGTAATATGGTCATTTTCACATTATGTAATATTTACTTTATTTATTTTCAATAAGGGTAGTTTGGTCATTTTCACAGTCTCCATAATATCTATTGCACTTTTTTTCCAATAAGGGTAATATGGTCATTTTCATATTCTGTAATATTTACTATATTGATTTTTAATAAGGGTAGTTTGGTCATTTTCACAGTCTTCATAATATTTATTGCACTTATTTCCAATAAGGGTAATATGGTCATTTTTCACATTATGTAATATTTATTTTCAATAAGGGTAGTTTGGTAATTTCCCAGACTCCATAATATTTATTGCACGTATTTTCAATAAGGGTAATATGGTCATTTTCACAGTCTGTAATATTTATTTTCAATAAGGGTAGTTTGGTCACTTTCACTGTTTGTACGAATTACTTTACCTATTTTCGATAAGGGTAGTATGGTCATTTTCACAGTCTCCATAATATTTATGGCATTTATTTCCAATAAGGGTAGTATGGTCATTTTCACAGTATGTAATATTTACTTTATTTATTTTCAATAAGGGTAGTTTGGTCATTTTCACAGTCTCCCTAATATTTAGTCTATTTATTTCCAATAAGGGTAATATGGTCATTTTCACAATCTGTAATATTTACTTTACATATTTTCGATAAGGGTAGTCTGGTCATTTTCACAGTCTTTATAATATTTGTGGCACTTATTTCCAATAAGGGTAATATGGTCATTTTCACAGTATGTAATATCTACTTTATTTATTTTCAATAAGGGTAGTTTGGACATTTTCACAGTCTCCCTAATATTTATTCCATTTATTTCCAATAAGGGTAATATGGTCATTTTCACAGTATGTAGTATTTACTTTATTTATTTTCAATAAGGGTAGTTTGTTCATTTTCTCAATATCCATAATATTTATTGCACTTATTTCCAAAAAGGGTAATATGGTCATTTTCAAAGTGTGTAATATTACTTTAATTATTTTCTATAAGGGCAATCTGGTCATTTTCATGGTCTCCATAATATTTATTCCACTAAATTCCGGCAAGGGTAATATGGTCATTTTCACAGTCTCCATAATATTTATTGCACTATTTCTAATAAGGGTAATATGGTCATTTTTCCAGTCTGTAATATTTATTTTACTTATTACACTTCATTGGGTAGTCTGGTTATTTTCTTAGTCTCCATAATATTTATTGCACTTATTTCGATGAGGTAATATGGTCTTTTTCAAAGTGTGTAATATTTACTTTACTTATTTTCGATAACGGTAGTTTGGTCATTTTCACAGTCTCCATAAAAATTATTGTAGTTATTTCCAATAAGGGTAATATGGTCATTTTCACAATCCGTAATTTTTACTTTATTTTTTTCAATAAGGGTATTCTGGTCATTTTCACAGTCTCTATAATATTTATTGCATTTATTTTAGTAAGGGCAATATGGTCATTTTCACGTTCTTCCAATTTTTATTGCACTTATTAAGTAAGGGTAATATGGTCATTTTCACGTTCTTCGGAAGAAGCATAAATTTTTGTTGTGGTTTTGTCGAGAAAATCGAAAGAAAAGGTTGGTATTTGTTAAAAGTCAAATGTCATACAAAGTCATGACTTGTTGACTTGGTCTTGATTATTTTTTCTAATATTAAGAAAATTAAAAATTAAAAATTAAATTTTTTTTGATATTTAGAAATTAAATAAAATTGTTATTTTGTATAATTGTTGCGAAAGTAGTGACAACCAAAATTTTAAGAGTGATTAATTCGGGGTTGTTTTTGATGTGGTGGAATTTTTGGGTGGAAATATCATTTTAGATTATAATTGTTGTTGTTCAAATAATTATCAACAAATATTTGTGTGACTAATAAAAGTCCTAATTATTATCACAAATACAAAATTTAATTACAGTTATAACTGTTGCAGGACTTATCACAGATATATCTGTTACAGAAAAATAAACTGTGATAGGTTACACTGTGAGAAAATCCTGGTTTTGGTGTAGTGGTAGAGGGCCCCTCCGAATGTTTTGTCTCAGGTACCTTCGTGTTTCCTTTCTGTAATGCAAATGACATAATTAGAATGAAGTGCATACAACAAAATTATACGCATTGATAAAACAACTCCTTTAGTTTACATTTTCTAGGATCAAATGTTGAAAAAGCAACATATCTCTTGTATAATTTCACACTTACAAAAAGTGGGAAAAAAAAAAGAACGACAAGGAAACGAATGACAAGGACAACATATTTAGGAATAGTCACCTTAATCTCGTCAAATATCTCATTTGTATAGGGTTGTCCTCCATTCTATTTTGTGACCAAATGTACAAGTGAAATCAGTCGCTGGACTTGTTTGGCCTGCTTAAGAAACATCTGAGAAAATAACATCAACCATTCCAACCAACACCAGGTCAGTAGTGCCAGAAGCAACCCCAAGATACAAAACTCTATCTCCAGGTACCTGAAATTGCAAATAAAACACCATTATGTTAAAACAATGACAAAGAAAAAAATAAAAAGTAAAAACACAAAGTGAAATCCCAAACATTATGCACAAATAATACTTACAATCCAAATATTGTCAACACCACCAAGTACAGCAGCAGCAAGCTTTGATCTAAAAACCACCAGGTTTCACAAATGGCACATAATCATAGTTCACATAATATGGTACTGCCCGAAATATAGGTACATGGATTGGATGCACCAAAGCTGGTACTTCCCGAACTGTAGGTACATGTACTGCCTTTTCCAATGGGAATCATGACTTGCCTCTACTGCAACAGACTCGTCATTGCTGTGAAGAAGTTCATAGGATTCACCCTGGTGCCTCTGAAATAAAACCATCACATTTGTGAAGAAACCAATGCATTATAGGGTAATGTAATAATCATTATAGGATAAGGACCGAAAGGTACCAAAACAAACTGTTTAAGAATATCATCTGGGGAATAAATTGAAACCTGGAAAAGTACAATGCGTCATAAGAAAATGGAACGAGAAACAAATGCCGAACTGTTTGTCCAACATGCATGTATGGATCCAATCCCAACTTACCAAGTATTCACACTATTCATAAAGAACTTTACATTAGTGTAGCTCATTATAATTCCAAGATTCATTTGGGCAACCCCAAGAAGAATAGACATCTTCATCTTCAATGAGTTCAGGAATAGCAATTCAGATCGAGAACCATGCCACTCTGGATCCACGCAGAAGGGATAGGTGTCACGCACCTTGATCAAGCCCCACGTAGTAGTATCACTGCAATAACAAGGTCCAATGTAAATTGAGAACACCAACATCATCAAAATAATATAGCGACCGCCAAAAGTCATTTCCATGATATCTCCAAGTTTCTGTTAATATAATATAAGTAAGAAAAAGTGAGTACTGAAAGCCTAGAAACTATCAACATTCATCTGCATCAGAAACCTTGTTTAATGGATAAAATGTCAGAAATTATACACAAAATTTATCTAGTAAATTACCTGACTAGAATACTTCTTTTCTATGATTATTAAGAATAATGATGTCTATTCATCCTGCAATCCTTCGCCATTTCCAGTTCAATCTGCTCCTGCAACATCTTCACATATTCCCTATTGTATTTCAATCAAGCAGCAAACCAACTGCATCATACACCCATTCTGCAGCAAACCAACTGCTGGTCTTGTAAGCCACAACTCATTTCCTCAATGTTCTACAACATCAATACAACTATGTGTAGATCAAACACATACTCAGCACCACCTGACTCAACCACCACTTGCACTGCAACCGCAACCAGTTCAATTCCCTATAACACCACAACATCTGCAAGTCCCCTGCAATTACAACCTAGCATTCATCTAGTTACTGCAGCTTTGGTCCATTACTCCATTTCTTATTACATCTGTAACCCTCAACACAATTCACATCTCAACCATTCTGGCTTCCCAGCATTGTAACACCATCTTGAACCAGCACTAACATATACACCTCACAGATCCATCTCAGTCAAGACCCTACCCTGTAAATCAAAAGCTACACAGACCCATCTATCTATTTTCCAAGCAACAACACCAGCTCTTCCCAAAAAATTGAAATCAAAACCCTAGCTTCTCATTCTGTAATTCAAATGTGGCCATAGTTTAACCCACTTCTTCTGATAAACAAGGATCTCCAATTACCTCTTTAATCCACCATTCTTTCACAGCACCAATCGATTCAGAGTCAAGAACCCTTATTACTATTATCTCAGATCCCTTACTGCCATTTCTTCAGCCAAATCTTCTTCACTTCAATACACAGGTAATTTGAATCATCCTTCTTCTCATCTCTTCTAATTCATCTTCATACAAAGGTAACTGAAATTCAGTACAGACCCATCACGATTCGATCTCAGCAGAACCCTAATCTATCCACATCTCCAACTGTTCATCATCTTCTCGACTCATATATTCTTTATCTTCTGAATCTGAACCAATTTGTTCTCTCTGTTCATCTCCAACAAATTTTTTAACAGATTCCAAAAATTGAAGGTCTCAACCAACAAGAACACCTCCTACAGAACCTAACCCTTCAATTCAGATTTTATGCAGCATAACCTTCACCTGATTTTTTTCAGAGACGAAGAAATTCTGATTTTTGAAACCCTAATTTTTCATCTATCTACTGAAACCCTGATTTCTTGATCTCTCTGTCTCTCTTTATGAATGCTCATTAGAACTCTACAGATCACAGATTAGATCTGCAGAATAAAAAAGAAGAGAGGGAGAGTCGGAGACGGAGAGGAAGAAAGAGAAAAAATAAAATAGATACGAATTAGAGTTCTGAGTGTTGAGGGAAGGAAGCCTGAAGAATCGACGGACCAGGTTTCATTTGATCAACTCATCATACGAATTAAGAAAAAATCTTGACGGTTGAGATTGCATTTGGGATTCTCATACGGATTGAAAAACATGTGTTTCTCTTTGTGCTAATACGAACTCATGTATTCGGTTTTATCATCAACCTTCGACACGAAAAAAATCCAAAAAAAATATTAATAAATTTAGGACATTGTTATCGACATTTTGATATAAAAAAATCCAAAAAATGTATAAGAATGAATAGGGAAAATGAAAAATGAATTCGATAATTGGTTTGTTTCTTTGTTCTTTCTCTTTGTGCTTTGATACTTTTTCATTGTGCTTCTGGTTTGAATTTCGACTAGTCACATAGGTCATGAAGTAATTTTGACTAGTCATACATGTCATGAAGTATCTTTAGTTCATACTGGTAGACTCGGGTTATAAAGATTACTAGAGATGGACCACGAAATTCTGGATGGATTAAGACTTCAAATGTGATATAAAGACATAAAAACTATGAAGCACGAAGATCCTGGAGGGTTCTGACTTCAAAGTTAGCATGAAACATCATCAAAATCGATAAATATGAAGCTCAATGTTGATTCGAACTTCAAATGTGGTATAACGGCATACAAACTATGAACTGAGAAGCTCTAGGAGGGTTCAGACTTCAAACTTAACATGATACATCAGTATATTCTTCTAAACCTTAAACAAACCCTTTTCTGACTACTTCGAGAAAGAAAGTGGCTCCGAGATCGAAACCTGGCCATGAGCGGACTACTATAAGTCTGAGAGTACGCAAAAACGATGAATCTAACCATTTACGGGTAAGATTCCATAGGAATATTCTCAGAAATCTTAAACACGCACAAATTCGTCAACTTCGAGAAAAAACTGGCTCGAGATCGAAATGATGAATCCATCCATTTACAGGTAAGATTCCTCCGGAACATTCTACGAAACCTTAAAAAAACCTATTTATGCATATTGTATGGAAACCAGGCTCCGAGATCGAAACCTGGCCGCGAGTTGACTACTTTAAGTCAGAAACTTGGTAAGAACGATGAATCCATCCATTTACATGTAAGATTCCTTCGGAATATTCTACGAAACCTTAAAGAAACCTTATTTCTGCATATTGTATGCAAACCAAGCTCCGAGATTGAAACCTGGACGCGAGTTGACTACTTTAAGTCAGAAACTTGGTAAGAATGATGAATTCATCCATTTACATGTAAGATTCCTCCGGAATAATCTACGAAACCTTAAAGAAACCTTATTTCTGAATATTGTATGCAAACCAGGCTCCGAGATCGAAACCTGGACGCGAGTTGACTACTTTAACTCAGAAACTTGGTAAGAACGATGAATCCATCCATTTACATGTAAGATTCCATCGGAATATTCTACGAAACCTTAAAGAAACCTTGTTTCACCATATTGTATGCAAACCAGGCTCCGAGATCGAAACCTGGCCGCGAGTTGACTACTTTAAGTCAGAAATTTGGTAAGAACGATGAATCCATCCATTTACATGTAAGATTCCTTCGGAATATTCTACGAAACCTTAAAGAAACCTTGTTTCTGCATATTGTATGCAAACCAGGCTTCGAGATTGAAACCTGGTCGCGAGTTGACTACTTTAAGTCAGAAACTTGGTAAGAACGATGAATCCATCCATTTACATGTAAGATTCCTTCGGAATATTCTACGAAACTTTAAAGAAACCTTATTTCGAATATTGTATGCAAACCAAACTCCGAGATCGAAACCTGGCCGCGAGTTGACTACTCTAAGTCAGAAACTTGGTAAGAACGATGAATCCATCCATTTACAGGTAAAATTCCTTCTGAATATTCTACGAAACCTTAATGAAACCCTATTTATGCATATTATATGCAAACCAGGCTCCGAGATCAAAACCTGGCCACGAGTTGACTACTCTAAGTCAGAAACTTGGTAAGAATGATGAATCCATCCATTTACAGGTAAGATTCCTTCTAAATATTCCACGAAACCTTAAGGAAATTCTTATTTTTGCATATTGTATGCAAACCAGGCTCCGAGATCGAAACCTGACCGCGAGCTGACTACTCTAACTCAGAAACTTGGTAAGAACGATGAATCCATCCATTTACATGTAAGATTCCTCCGGAATATTCCCCGAAACTTTAAACAAGCCATATTATGGAATATTGTATGCATAACCTGGCTTTGAGACAGAATCCTGGCCAGGAGTGGACTACTATAAGTCGAAAACTTGGTAAGGACGATGAATCCATCCATTTACAAGTAAGATCCCTTCGAAATATTCCCCAAAAATTTAAATAAACTTTATTCTGGCATATTGTATGCATACCATGGCTCCGAGGTCGAAACATGGCCGTGAGTGGACCACTGTAAGCCGAAAAATTGGTAAGAACGATGAATCCATCTATTTACATGTAAGATTCCTTCGTAATATTCTCCGAAACTTTAAACAAACCCTATTTTGGCATACTGTATGCATAACTTGACTCCGAGAATGAAACCTGACCCCGAGTGGACCATTATAAGCCGGAAACTTGGTAAGAACGATGAATCCATCCATTTATCATATTTGAACATCACAGGTTCCAAGATTACTAGAGTTGTACCTGAGTTTCTCATTCGGATGTACTGAAAATGAAATTTGTTAGATTTGAACATCACAGGTTCAAATATTACTTCAGTTCGACCTGACTTTTTCATTCCGATGAACTGAAGATGAAATTTATCAGATTTGAACATCAGAGGTTCAAAGATTATTAGAGTTGGACCTGAGTTTCTCATTCGGATGAACTAAAAATGAAATTTATCAGATTTGAACATCACAGGTTCAAAGATTCCTAGAGTTGGACCTGAGTTTCTCATTCGGGTGAACTGAAAATGAATATGAGATCTGAACATCACAGGTTCCAAGATTACTAGAGTTGGACTTGAGTTTCTCATTCAGATGAACTAAAAATGAAATTTATCAGATTTGAACATCACAGGTTCCAAGATTACTAGAGTTGGACCTGAGTTTCTCATTTAGATGAACTAAAAATGAAATTTATCAGATTTGAACATCACAGGTTCCAAGATTACTAGAGTTCGACCTGAGTTTCTCATTCCGTTGAACTGAAGATGAAATTTGTCATATTTGAACATCACAGGTTCAAAGATTACTAGAGTTGGACCTGAGTTTCTCATTCGAATGAACTGAATATGAAATGTATCAGATTTGAACATCACCGGTTCAAAGATTAGTAGAGTTCGTCCTGAGTTTCTCATTCGAGTGAACCGAAGATGAAATTTATCAGATCTGGTGCAATAAATATTATGGAGATTGTGAAAATAACCAGACTACCCTTAGTGGAAATAGGTAAAGTAAATAATAAAATGTGAAAATGACCATATTACCCTTAATATAAATAAGTGCAATATATAAATATTATGGAGACTGTTAAAAATGACCAGACTACCCTTATCGAAAATAGGTAAAGTAAATATTACAGAATGTGAAAATGATGATATTACCCTTAATGGAAATAAGTGCAATAATATTATGGAGACTGTGAAAATGACCAGAATACCCTTATCGGAAATAAGTAAAGAAAATATTACAGACTATAAGTGCAATAAATATTATCGAAACTTTAATAATGACCAGACTACCCTTATCGGAAATAAGAATATGCATATTACACTTTGAAAATGACCATATTACCCTTGATGGAAATAAGTGCAATAAATATAATGGAGACTGCGAAAATGACCAGACTACCCTTATTGGAAATAGGTAAAGTAAATATTATAAAATGTGAAAATGACCATATTACCCTTAATGGAAATAAGTGCAATAAATATTATGGAGATTGTGAAAAATGACAAGACTACCCTTATCGGAAATAGGTAAAGTAAATATTTTAGAATGTGAAAATGACCATATTACCCTTGATGGAAATAAGTGCAATAAACATTATGGATACTGTGAAAATGACCAGACGACCCTTATCGAAAATAAGTAATTTTCAGAGAAGGCTTCGCGTTGTTTGCGGCTCAATCACTTGAGCATTATTTTTTGAGCATTACATTTTGTTTTACAACACTTATGAAAGGTTGTCATAAAGTTAGTGTATTAAAGAACCACAAACTTGACAGAACCTGTGATAGTTTTTTTTTTTTTTTTGAAGCATACCTGTGATAGTGTAGGATGGTTAGTGGTGTAGATTTCCATGCCCGAAGCTCAGGATCGAATCCCCCCAACCTCATTTTTTCCAACATTATATATTTTTACTTCAACAACACTTATAAGTGTTGTTATAGGTTTCTCTCATTTTTTCCAACATTATATATTTTTAATTCAACAACACTTATAAGTGTTGTTATAGGTTTCTATTTAAAAAAATGAAAAATACCACAACTTGTGAACTGAAATTATGGTTGATGATCTACACTTCCATGCAGTAGGCTCGTGTTCGAATCTCCCCTTTAACATATTTTCCATTATCATATTTTTGTGTTCTTCAACAACACTTGTGAGAGTTGTGATAGGCTAAGTCACTACACTTAATAAACAGAGTTGTTATAGCTAAATGTCATCACAACTCTTTTTCTTAAGGAGTTGTCGTTTGTTTTCTTAGCGCAACCCCTTGGTCCTAAGGGTTGGAAGTGATAATATACGACAACTCTTCCCTTGAAACCAGTTGTAAAACATAAGACTTTTTACGATATTTAGCAAAGAGTTGTAAAACCCCAGTTGTAGATGTATATTTTTCCTGTAGACTTGTTTATTTGGTTGTTTGTGTAATGAAATAATAATTGTAGGGTACACAAATAACTTTAGCTAGTAAAGACTTGAGAATAATTAATCTAAAAAGTATGAACAAGTACACAAACCAATACCAAAAAAAAAAATGTGTAGAGAACAGGTTTATTGATAAATCTTGAAAGTCACGTAGAAATTTATTAAGTACCTTGCCTTATACGTAGGGTCGATAATTTATAATCACATAAATGTTAATAATATTTTTGGACTTAATAATATTTGTAAGAGTAGTTAGAATAATATTTCAACCATCAATGTTAACAATAAAATATTATTATAATAGTAACTATAAATGATAATAAAAGTAATGAAAATTTTTAATAAAATTTTGTTAGCATTTATCAATTAATGTCATGTTGCACTTAACTTAACTAAAATTCATTAAAGATATATATAACGATAAAAAGAATAATTATGATTAATTAAATAGTTATGGAAAATTTAATAACACTTGTTTACGGTTAAGTCTTGTAAATTAAACTAATTAAAAATTAGAGATATATGTTTTGCGTTTAATCTAGATAAATTAATATAATACTTATTAGGTGTAAGACTTAAGAAAGTGAGAATATAATATGTAAAATATAAATAATCAACTTGTTAATAATCTTGTACCAAAATTATCTTTAATCTAACGAATGATCCAGTAAATCCCTAAAATGAAACATATATACGTGAAGTAGTAATAATATAGTGTTGATGTTTGTCTCCTCGCATTTCTTCTGGCATAATTCGTGAACAGGATATTATCTCGTATTATCATCTTGTCGCACTTAATTCCAGTTTTCTCCTAATTATTCTTCACTTTGTTTACTGGTGATTATCATGTCTTCGTGATTAGGGTTGTTTCATTCCAAGGAGAAGTTGTATGTTTTTCTTGTGCGATATTTCTCCCCACACCCCCTTGATTATCTTGACTATAGTTTGAGCATGACATCTTCAAGGACAATTCTAGGCAGTCCATGGTAAACTGCACTCCCAACAAGAAAGATCTTGCTTCGGCCTCCAATGGCTGCTGGTACCTAGAAATATTTCCAGTGACAAAACACAATTTATTTGGTGAAGATGATGGTGATGTAAACTAGGGTTAATAACACAAAACAAGCATAAGGATGAGAGACATGAATATTGCGTTGTTCGGAAAGTTTTGCCTACATCAACAGACGAATCTCCTTAGGGAGAGATATTTTATTGATGAATGAATTACAATGGTTTTCTATCCCTTTTAGGATTTGCTGGTGCATTTTCGTCTATCAGGACGCATTCACAAAATTATTAATATACGAAGGTTGTTAATATAAAGAGGTACGCACATAGAATGATTACAAGATCAATATGTGTTCAATATTTTTACAGTTGTATTAGATGGTGTACATAAATTTTTATCGTTCCATACAAATACATGCACATATCTAGGAACTTGTTAGGCTGCTAGAGAATTCAGTAGCGTCATTAAATTTCTTCAATTAGATCTTCAATTCAGTAGCGTCACTCTCATGGAGCTAGGTTCATACAGTAGCGTCATTAAATTTCTCCGTTTTCTCGTACTAATCAGCTGAGTTTCGGATTTCTTCTTTTAGATCCAATTCATTCTTGATTAATTCATTAAGTTTCAGATCAATTAACAGATGGGTGTGTTTCATTTTTAGAATGGGTTTTTGAATATGAATAGATGGGTGTGTTTAGATCAATTAAGTTTAGATCCGAAGAATTAGAATGGAGGATGTACAATAACAGTTTAACTGAAAATATGCCGCAATACAACTCAAAAATCATGGAAGTTTTTAGTAAAAAAATGTCAGCATAACCCCTTTTAGGTGGCATTTTCTCAGGTGAAGCGTCAGCCAAAACAAAGAACTTGACGGTTTTGATCCAAAAAGTGTTGATGAAGTTGGTTACGGAAAAAGTTGTGGAAAATTATGGGACACTTTCATGGTATCATATGACGGTTATATGACAGTTTAAAAGCGTCATCTAATGGGGACTACATACCGTGACACTGACTTTGGTGACACTTTCAAATTTCACCTGAACCGTCATGGAATTGATACAGTGACAGTTTTGAAATGTCACCTATGTTGATTTTTCTATTAGTGCACGACAACCGAAGAAATAATAAGATCAAAGGAACTAAGTATAGATCGAGTCGAGTATTGGATACTCTGTCCTTAAGACGAAATTCGCCCCACTCCGGTGCTAACGGGTCTTACTTGAGAAACGTCTCCCAGGATACAACAATCTTTCTTCCCCGAGTAGAAGCACTCCAAACTCAAGGAAACATCGAACCAAATTTAGTCTTTATCTCTCAATACTATGACAACAATGAATGCAAGTGAAATCAGATTTTTGTGTGTGCTTTTATTATTTTTAGAATGAAACATGAGTGGGGTTTATATATTTGATTGGTGTCTCTTAGGAAAGGACATAGTGTTTCTTCGCGAAGAGTCACATCTCTTGTAAAAGTCCTTTCATGGAGAGTCACACCTCTTGGAAATAATCCATTCATGGAGGGTCACTTCTCTTGGAAACAACCCTTCAATTATAACTAACATTCTATTCAAAATTTCTAACATTAGCATCATTAGTAGAATAACTAGTGTAGGTTAGTGGTGGGCTCAACTTCCCTAGTACCCTCTTTTCTAATTATTCTATTAACACTTTTCTTTAAATTCTATTTTACTATTTCAGTCACTACCAACCTCTTCGTCAGTATCGATACAAACCCCTTTTTGGTCACTTTTTATTGAATCGGTTTAGAAAGACTTAGAACTCAACTCTACATCGCCCTGGTCCAGGGCCGGCCCTGAGATTTTGCTGCACCGAAGCAGAGGAAAAATTGTTGCCCCATCCCAATAAGCCATGCCGTCGTTATCAAATTACCATGAAGAGCAGCAACCGAACCATGTAATAATGAGAATGCAAAGACAAAATAAAGTCCATTATCAAGAAAACAACCTAGCAACGAAGATGCATTTGGGTGATGAACATGACCAATTGTACCGAACTCTTGCAAAAATTCTTTTTTTTTTGTTTCATCAGTTGTGCATTTGTTAATCTCTTAAAAAATTTCATGAACAGAATGATCACCACTACAAGTAGGATTATTATCAATAGAAGCGCAATGTAGATCTAACATAACATTTGCCAACAATGCATCATTTGTTCATGCAGTTAACCACATAGAATGAATTTACATTTTTTTTCCGCATAAATGACTTTCTTAATTGGTAGAACAAAGAATCACCAAAATGATCATGCACTTAACTACAAGCTTGCCAAAGTCTCAAAAGAATCACCATGGTTTACAGTTTACACAATCAAATTAATGACCTAATCTCAAATGATCGATCTTGCTGCATAAATAAATTTCCTGATAGATAAAAGAAAGAATCACCAAATGATCATCACCAGTGATGTCGACAAGATCATATGCAATCTAAACATAGGGTTTGAACAAACAACTACGATTCAAGTGCATAACCTAATATATTTAGCACTAAACCATTAAACAAACTCTTTGTTTCATATATGCCCCAATATCTCTTAAAACTATATCCTTTTTTTTATTTGTTATCACGATTTAATCCTTCATTTTGGATTTTAACACAGAACCACCCTAGATAGAAAAGTAATTTTGCTGCCCCTAGTTTTGTGTTGCCTCAAAGTCAACCTTCGTTGACCTTCCCTCAGGGCCAGCCCTGCCCTGGTCTCTGTGAGATCGACCTGTGTGTCTACAATAGGCGCTGTGCAATTGTAGTTAAACATAATCGCAGGCTTGTTCATAAACATATGATCATATCTACATTGATTTAAGAAGTTGCGGTTGGAGAATAATTTTTGGGAAAATAAATATTTATCCTACGCGCACATTTCACATTTCATTGCAAAAGTTCTAAGTACATTACCCACTAATGACTAATCTATCTGATTTGCAAAATTTAGTCCACCAGATACATTAACTTAGTCTATTAGTCCATATTAACTTAAGTCCCCATTAGTCCAAATTTTGTCCACTCAAGTCGAAGTAATATACTTTCGTAAAAAAACTGTAGAGTATAAGCCTACGTACTAAGCCTACTATTACGTAGATTAATTGTCAAATCACATTTTGATAACAATGAAGACAGTGGTTAGTGGTTATAAACATTCTGCAGGCATTATCTAGTGATGAACACCGTCGTTGACGATCAAATTCCAGTGAGTGCACATCGGTTAATTACATAATCTCTCCGGAGGTTAAGCAACACCTTTTTTTAGTTACCAAATTGATAGTCTTTCGTTGCTGAAATTGTTCGTCCGAACGCTATAGCTTAATAAATCTCCATGATTCGCAAAAATAAAGAATCACTACTAAAGTCATTACGATGATAGATCATTCTTTTATTTGAGCATATAATTAAATAAATAAAAATAAAGAGGCGTCACAGCCTCGAAAGATCATTTGATTTGAGCAGAGCATAAAGCACATCCTCAACGGTTTTCAACAGCTTCTCTTCAGTACTGGGGTGCAGATAGCGAGAGGCCCTATCTTTCTCCTTTTCCCAACATTCCCCGGCCTTTACTGTAAATTCTTCTTTAGTCCAATTTGAAGCTTTCTTGGTATAATAATCCGCAGAATCATTCAACAATGCCATTTCAAAATTAATGACATAATATGCCAGTGAATTGTAATTTTCCTTTTCCTGAGAAGTGGGACTGTCGCTTGGAAGATATTTGGGACTGTCGGTCGGAAGAGATGTCGGACTGTAACTAGGAGAAGTCAATTTGTTGGCAGGCGATGCAATGTTGTATGACGGAGAGGTGGGGCTGTAGGATGGCGCATTTGGGTTATAAAATTGTGAGGTACTATAGCCTGAAGAGGATGGCCCTGTTGGGTTATAAGGGCTATAGCTTGGAGAAGTGGGGCTGTAAGATGGCGCCGATTGGTTATAAGATGTTTCGGTAGGGCTATAGCTTGGAGAAGTGGGGCTGTAAGATGGCGCCGTTGGGTTATAGCCTGGAGAGATAGTGGCGTAGGATCCCGCAGCTAGGTTATAAGATGGTGAGCTAGGGCTATAGACTGGAAAACTGTAGCTGTATGATGGCGCCGTCAGATCATAAGATGGTGCCGTAGGGCTATAGCCTGGAGGGACGAAAGTTGCTTTGGGAAGTGGGGCTCTAGCTCGGGGAGGTTGTCTGGTGGCAGGAGGAGAATTATCTTTCTTATTATGTGTGTTTCCAAGTTCAACAAAAATCTGTAAAACATTCTTGGTCAGAGTTTGATCGATTTGTCCTCCTTCGCGTTCTTGATTAATCAATGAGATAACAGCATCCTTAACTCGAACTTTCATCATCTCCTCGCCGATAATTTTACGGAAGCAATTAAACCCAACACCTTCTAACGTTGGAAAGAAGTGTCGAGGAATATGATAGCTTTCGAGATAAAGGAAACATCGCGAAAGTTGTTTTACCATAAGTTTGTGATTTTTCCACCTCTTGACGAGTTCATGCAACATGGATACATCATCATGCTTCTCTTGAATAGCTGGTAAAACTACTGACTGCAAGTAATATTTATAAACACCTTGATATCTTTCGTAAAGCTCTTTAGAGTAATTACTATGAGGTTTCTGTGTGCACATAGAGTAAATTGTGGTGTACATTTTCATATAGAACGTTATATCTACTGACGATTCATCAGGGACACTGTCATGAATATTAATCTTTTTTGCAAACTCATTCTGAATGATTTCCCAACATTCCTCCACATTCATTGGCGATTCATCAGGGAGACCTTCAAGAATATTAATCAGCTTGGTAATCCCGTTTTGAATGATTTCCCAACCTTCCTCCAACTCTATGTCCTTCATTGTGCTCAAACTATTTCTCAACTCCAAAACCCTAATTCAAGACAATAAAGAGAAACCGGAGTCAAGAGGTGAAAAAAAAGGCTAACGTGAAAAACTTTACGCCATGAGCTTTGTATTCATAGGAAGAGAAGGGCCAAGGGGAGTTTTAAAAGGAAACAGAAGCCATGATTCCCAAAAATTAACTTGGACAAAAAAGAAAAAAAAGGAAAGTGTATGACATAATGAATCTACACCCGTGTGCACAGCACAATCACACACTAATTACTCTCATGCTAACAGATTGTTAGTTTTGTAACCCTGCGGTGTTGGCTCACAAGGAAGCTATTAGCTATGAAATCACAAAACAGGTCTGACAAAGACATCTGATCAAATCCACACTGTGTTGCATGGATGGATATGAGATAATGCGGTGAGATGGACCTTTACTCGGACAGTATATACTTATTATATATATATAGGAACCAGAAAGGGTGGAAGTTGAAGAAGAAAATTATAAATGTGTGTAAGAGCTTATTTTGTCGCTAGACAATTGCTCAGAGTTTCATTAATTGAATTATTGTTCTTACAATGACCATTCACTGCTCTTGCTTTTATAGCAGAGTACAACCGACATTACAGCTGTAATAGCTAACATGCACCAACTAACTAACATGAACCAATGCAAACCGACATTACAAGGACTATTGAACTTCTGTAGTACGTTGATCAGGTGATACTCTAACACCCCCCGCAAGTCCAAGTCTTGGGAGAGACACTGAGCTTGGACCAAAACAAAGAAAATTTTGCAGTAGATAAACCTTTGGTCAAAATGTCTGCCAACTGATCATGAGTACTGAGATATCTGACAGACAATTGCTTACTAGCTACTAACTCCCTGACAAAATGAAAAGCTATTTCAATATGTTTCATCCTCTGATGAAAAATTGGGTTGGCAGTAAGGTATGTAGCCCCTAAATTGTCACACCAGAGAACTGGAATTCGAGGAAAAGAGAAATGAAATTCAGTCATCAAGGATTGTACCCATAGCAGCTCAGATGTAGCATCAACAACTGCACGATACTAAGCTTCTGTACTGGACTTGGAGACAGTTTTCTGTTTGCGGGAACACCAAGATATTAGATTAGGACCCATATAGATTTCCATTCCACTGGTTGATCTTATGTCAATAGGGTCACCATCCCAATCTTCATCAGAGAATGCTTGAAGCTGCAAGCTATGAGATTTCTTAAACTGAAGTCCATAAGACATAGTACCTTTTAAATAGCGCAAGATTCTTTTAACTCTAGACCCGTGAGCTTCTGTAGGAGAAGACATTAATTGGCAGGCTTTATTTACAACATATGCTATGTCAGGTCTTGTAATAGTAGCATACTGCAAAGCTCCTACTGTACTTCTATAGATTGCATGATCTTATATAGGTGGAGACTTAAGATCAAAAACTGCAGTGGATATAGGAGTTGCACAAGGTTGACAATTACCCATCTTTGTTTTCTGAAGTAGATTACTCACATATTGTTCCTGAGAGAGATGAATTCCATTGGCAGTATGTGTTGGTTGAATACCCAGAAAGAAATGTAAATCTCCCAAGTCTTTAATAGCAAACTCAGAGCTTAAACTTTGAATAAGAGAAGCAATAGCTGGAGGAGAACTTCCAGTGACCAATATATCATCTACATAGATTAGTACATATAAAGCTGTACTGGCAGTGACCTTGAAAAATAGTGAAGTATCTGTCTTTGAAGCAGTAAAACCAGATTGCAGCAGAAATTGACTTAGCCTGTCAAACCATGCCCTTGGGGCATGCTTTAATCCATACAGTGACCTTTTAAGTTTGCAAACATGATTTGGAAACTCCTTATCTTGAAAGCCTGGAGGTTGACATATGTATACATCCTCAGAAAGATATCCATGTAAGAAAGCATTTTTAACATCCAATTGCTTAATAGTCCACCCTTTGTAGAGACAAATAGAGAGTATCATTCTAACTATAGTTGGCTTAACAACATGACTAAATGTCTCTTGAAAATCAATTCCTTCAACCTGAGTGTAACCTTTGGCAACCAATCTTGATTTTAATCTTTCAATGGAACTATCTGATTTTCTTTTAACTCTGAAAACCCATTTGCATCCTATAATATTCATAGAAGAATCACAAGGAACAAGAATCCATGTGCCATTTTGTAATAAAGAATTAATTTCATCACACATAGAAAGTCTCCAAGATGGTAGTTTGTTATCCACAGTGAAAGAAGTAGGAACTGTAATGTCTTCATTAACAGATTGAACATCATCTGCAAAAACTTTAGGCTTAGTAATTCCACTTTTACCTCTTGTTTTCATAGAATGAGCATTTTGAACAGGAGAAGCCAAAAAAGAGGTGGAAGCAGCTTCTGTAGTACGTTGATCAGGTAATACTCTAACACCCCCCCGCAAGTCCAGGGTCTTTGGAGAGACACTGAGATTGGACCGAAACAAAGAAAATTTAAAGTATGCGGGCATCCAACTCAAAACTAATTGGCAATGAGTGGAGAGGCCCTTCCATATTATATTTTAAGTTTATTAAGGGGACATTAACAGTGTGGGACAATTATCCTCAACACGCCCCCTCATGTGTAGCCTCGTCGGGTCTAACACGTGGACCTACGTTATGTGGTGACCGTTGGGCCTACTCACACATGGGCCTTGCTCTGATACCAAATTAAAGTATGCGTTGAATCTGAGCCTTTCTTGAGTTGGATCAAATCAGTCTTTAACTGCATAAGACGAGATCTAGATGTAGCATTGTAATTGTTCTCCAATCGAGTCCATACTTCATGAGAGTAAGTACAATCAACAACCTGAGAATGAATTTCTTCTGTACAAGCTGAAAAGAGCCATGATAAGATAGATTGATCCTGATTAGTCCAATACATATACTCTGGATTTGATACATAGTCATGTTCAGCGGCTGGCGTTGTCGATGTTGCTGGATCAGAACGAATATATTTCACCGGACATTACAAAGAACCATCAACAAATTTGAACAAATCATAACTTCGTAACAGCGAAACGATCTGTGATTTCCAGAGAATGTAATTTGTAGTTGATAATTTTGATGGAGTTCAAAGGTGAGTGAGATATGAGTTGAATTTGATTTTAAAGTAGCCATTAATGGAAAATGAAGGGCTCTGATACCATGTAAGAGCTTATTTTGTCGCTATACAATTGCTCAGAGTTTCATTAATTGAATTCTTGTTCTTACAATGACCATTCACTGCTCTTGCTTTTATAGCATAGTACAACCGACATTACAGATGTAATAGCTAACGTGCACCAACTAACTAACATGAACCAATGACAACCGACATTACATGGACTATTGAGCTTCTGTAGTACGTTGATCAGGTGATACTCTAACAATGTGCAACCTCGGTAAAGATGGGAAAAGTAACATTGATGGCCAATAAGTAAATTAACTAAGTATTTTGTCACGTAAGAATGATTTGAGGACGCTGCTGAAAGTTGATGTGCTGGTCGAATGATGTACTACAAAGTACAAACTAAGTTTTAGAAGGTAAGTTGTTCAATCTCTAGCTAGTCTATGTTTTTTTTTTTTTTTTTTTTTGCTGTGGTGTACTTTTTATGTTTATGTCATCTCCGTGTTAATTTTTGTTCCACAAGATTGACTTAAGATCCTGCTCTTTGGATTTTAGTGAAGTAAATATTGTAGCAAAAATTAAGGATTCTGGACGGTTTCCATGTCTTGTTATCCAAGTTAAAAGAGTCCAAATACAGTATATTTAATGTATTTTTAATTCAGAGGGATCCCGTGTGTGTATATATATGACAACATATATATTTGTTTCTCACATTCTTTTTATCAAAATCAAAAAGATATAAAAATCAACTCTTTTTGCTTTTATAAAAAGATATATATTATGCAGCATATGAATATGCTTGAAGACGACTGTGCAGCTGATAGGACGTGCTCTTCCCCTTTGTACCCCACCCCTACCTCTTCTCTCCAGAAGAAGAAAAAGATGAAGCCAGTTAAGAAATTATTGTATCCTGAAGAGGGAACTTATGAACATGCAGAGCTCCGTGATTGGCTTTCCTACTTTTACGGCCATGGAAAATCATTTCTTGTAGACCAATATGGCTTTATGAAAATGATGAGACCACCACCACAAGACAGGCATAGGACGACGCCACCACAAGATCTACGTGAAGGAACCAAAAAGAGTACTATCTTTGCAAGTTTCAAGGGCCTCTGCAAAACGATGTTAGGAACATGTTGTGTCTGGTATGGTTAGAAACCTAGAGATAGCTACGTGTTTGTTATGATCCCTTCTCCTTTGACTTTTTCTTTTATTGATTGGTAATTTTTTTTTATGCAGATGAGTTTTGAACTCAGGTCACATATATCATCACACCATAATTTCACCACTATACTTTCTCTTTTGTCTTTAATACCAATGTTCTTGATCTGATATTTGTTTATTTTATTTCCTAATAACTTCTCTTTACTTTCTAAAGCTTTTTGGTTACCCAAATTTGTCCAAATTGAATGGTTCTGGTTGATGTACTTTCTTCTTCTTTTGTTTATGCCTTGAAATTCGTTGGCATCAGTGATAAATTGATAATCCATTGCACTTAATTTGCTGTGGATTAGTCGCTACATGTAAAACCCCATATCCGTGTTACCAATGGGCATTCTCTCTATACCCACAAAAACACTAGCCATATCCCACAGTTAACGGGAGATGAGTTGGGGTTTATACCGATTGGAGTGAGAAATCCAATGAAACCATTAGGCTTGTTTGTTTCGGTTTGGTTTGAACCAACTAGGTTTGATATAAGGTCAATCGGTTTTGGTTAACCGGCAAATTACTTGGATTCTATCAGTTTTGGGTATCCAGCAATTAGGTTTTCAAAAATATTGATCGTTCCTAAAATTTGTAATACACTAGGACAACGTTGTTAAGGTGGGGAAGCCCGTCCGAAGAAAAACGAAATACCACTGATTGCATAATGCGTTATACATCCAAAATATGACTGTGTATAAACTTTTCTGCAACCTTTGTGGTGGCTTCACAATTCTTTATCTATCATTTTTCTTTGTCGAAATGTTTTTACATAACTTTCCTATTATAGTTATTATTAGAACTACCTATTACTAGTCCAAGGTTATTTCTTTATTTAGGATTTCCCTTCCTAGTTCTAGGTTATTTCCTAGTTTGTTTGATTTCCTTTTCTAGTCCTAATTATATTTAAAACCATTGAAGCCTATATAAGAAAGCCTAGGCATTACAGAGAAGATACATAATTCTACAACTATTATTAGTATTTGATTAATATCTGTCGATGGTGAAATTTGGATAAGGGGAAAAAACGTCATCTCATCTCAAGACCGCAGAAAAAATTCACTCTCACGATAGAGATTAAGACCTTGGCCCTCAAGGCATTCTTAGCCACGATTTCTAGTATATGTCCATGCGAGACACTGCTTGTCGTGATGCCGTGATTCCTAACGCACATCCTCAACTAGATACTGCTGGTCACATAGGTTTTGTAGAGCGTAAAACGTCCCCGACAGACTTATGAACCAGAACAGCCACAATTCCAACATGTCTTCGCGCGACACAGCTGATTGTGATGCCATGATTCCTAGTATACATCCTCAACGAGATACTGCTGGTCATGTAGACTCTGTAGATGCGTAAATACGTCCTCACCGGACTTATGACCCATAGCAGAGATATAAATATCTCCGGTAAGAAGGACCCATCCTATTTGCGATCAAGGGATGATTCCTAGTACATCATCGCGAGATACACTGGTCATGTCTTCTCTAAACTCTGACTCGACTTACTGAGGTTTTCGGATAACTCCTAGGACATCCTCCCGAGATACGCTGGTTATTTTATCTTTCATCCCTTTCGACAGACTCATAGAACATCCTTTCGAGATACACTAGTCTTGTTGGCTCATCACATGGACACACAGTTGATTACTAGCACATCTCTGCAAGATACGCTGGTCAAATACAAGTGATCTAAAGTCTCGCAGAGACATTAAATCGGGTGTACAAAGCCTTTTCTCTCTCTTTCTTCAGGCCGAGTCCCAGCTGATCATAGAGAAATACGAATCCGTTAAGAAAATCTTCGGAGAGATTTTGATCCGTCCGCAAAAATCTCTCTGCAAAAATCACGGAGAGATTCAAATCTCTCTGCAAAAGTCACAAAGAGATTTTGAGCCGTCTGCAAAATCTCGGAGAGATTCAAATATCTCGTCAAAATCTCAGATAGATTCACATGATAGGCACATGCCTTACCTAGTGCTCAAGCCTATTTCTCAGCGTCTCAAATACACTCACGGCTAGTAAATTGAGCCTGAACTATACATGGCTATCCAAAAACGTGGATAAGCTCTTTTGAGCTCCGCATGCTCAACAAAGGGACCCATAAACAATAATACGGTCTTCACATGACATATGTGACCTTCCATGAAGAGAAGAGCCTTAGTTCCTCTCATACTATGCACACGATTCCTAAGGAATTCCATGCCTTTTCATGTGAATCATCCTAGTCATTCTCACAAATCAGAGAATATCTCTATATCTTGGCCAACTCAGCTAAAGAGAATATTTATCTCTCAACACATCATCACAAAGGCTGACTCAACTTCACACAAATGGGGGGATAACAATTAGGGTTTCGATCTGGCGGTCTACGACACGTATGAGAAATACCCGGCTTATTTCTCACCGCAGAAGAGATTAAAGGCGGTTGAATAATGAGAGAAACTCCACCTAGTTTATCCCTATTCCTGAAGAGAAGGGAGAATTGTTCCGCCCGGAGCGAAAAAAACAATCCTTATCTTCACCGACTTGAGATTAGAGATTTCAGCTATAAATTGGCCATCTATTTTCCAAGCTACGATAATCTTTCTCATAACCTCTCAGAGTAATTACTACAAGAAAAGTCTCTTTTAGTGGAAAAACATTGTGTCACGAAAACAAATTTCTTCATTAGAAAAAGAATTCAGCGGCACAAAAAATTTCGTCACCTATAGTGAGTCGTTGAAAGTGTTCAGTGACATTCTTAAGAAATCGACTCCGTATTTTTTAATTAGCGACATAAGTCTTTTTTCCACCAAAACTATCTTTTTGCGAGAAAATAATATTGACACTGTTCAATGATTTTGTGATGAAATTTTTTGTCACTCTAGGTAGTTTTGGTGAGGAAAATATTTTATCACTTAAAATAGTTTTAGCAACAAAATTTGTTTGCCTCGGAATACATCTATAGTAAGGAAACAAGTTCGTCATATAAAATAGTTTTAGCCGCAAAATATTTTCGCCTCGGAATATATTTCTAGTGAAGAAACAAATTTGTGACATAAAGTAATTTTAACCGCGAAATTTGTTCGTCTAAAAATATATTTATAGTGAAGAAACAATTTCTCCACATAAATAGTTTTAGCGGCGAAATTTATCTATTTTAGAAAATAGTTTAGCAATGAACTAGTTTTCGTCTCAAAATAAAATATTAAAATTAAGTTGTTTCTAAAAGTACGTATAATGACCAATTAAAATTATATTTGTATGGTAATTTCAATAACAAATATCGTCGTCCCCCAAACAATTTTACAGGCGAATATAGTTGTTGTCTCTAAAAAAATTTCATTCGTCTCAGAAAATCATTATCGGCACAACACTGCCCTCACCACAACTATTTCCTGGCATTTTTTTTTCTTTCTGTTAATGACTATTTTTTTATCCCCAATTTTCTTTTGACATGACAAACTCATCACCAAATTTTCATTGGTGACTAGCATATATTATAACCGATCATTCCAAAGAGAATAATTACAAAATAAATATCTCCCATTATGAAAACCTGTAGGAAGACCAACTGCTACATATGACATGAACCTTTTAAGAGCTTGTTGGCGAAGGTTCAGCAAATTTGCTTCAGAAGCTGTCCTTAGAAAAGGTTCCACAAGAAAAATAGTTGAGAAGAGCTGCCACTACTGCACTAATTTGCTTCAGAAGCTGTCCTTAGAAAGGTTCCACAAGAAAAATAGTTGAGAAGAGCTACCACTAATACACCACCGATAAACTCAAATGTGGAGACACCATATCCTTTACTAAGATCCGCTAGCAGCTCGAACATAACACCAACCAAATGCTTCACGATCTAATAAGCGAAGAGCAGAAACTTTTAATTTACACTTTGCTTTAGACTTTTGATCATCTACACGGCCATTCAGTTACTTTCAAAGATTCTTTAAGCGTAAAAGGTCATCAGTTACACCAACATCTGTGCCCGTGTCAGTAGAAAAAATATTTATCCATGAAGTCTATCGCTCTTGCACTGACTGTCGCACGAAGACTAGAATTAACCAATGGAATTTTGAAAGTAGCTGGGGGGGGAGAGCCAATATTCATAGGAGCAGAATATTTTAATTCCTCCAAGGAATTTAATCCTGCATTTGAGACAGCAGGACGTCGTCTATAATACCAAGAACGCGTTGCTGATCCAGCTACAGAATCAGATTCCTTTACAGCGGGAGATTCCTGAAGAGTGGAGCTTAATGAATCAGACACTATATGAGTCTCCACAGCATGTACCATCCCTTCTCTAACGAATATCTTTGAGAAGGTCCTGTTGGGGTTTAGAGCCATCTAGATGCTAATACTGCGGAAACAAAATAGCTAACAAGAAACACTTGATCTCTTGGACTGCTCCATGAACCTCACTACGATCTAGGATAAGAAGAAGGGAAAGAAAACCACATAGATGCAAGCCATAAAAAAAGAAACAAGAAGTAAAGTACTCACGAATTTATCGTGGTTCAACAATATACACAATGTATGTAATATTGTCTATATCCACCAAACGACTACGACCTCTTTATTCATTATAGAATTACCACTGAGAATCACATAACTGATTGACTAAATCAATCCATCGACTCACCACAACGTGACCGAACACAAGAACTCTCACAAGAACCATATAAGATCCAAAGTAGTGTCTTCACCTATACGAGACCCATATTTCCTTACAATTCTCCACCTCGGATCATGCATTCATGTATGAGACGATCAACTGTTATCCCCATCTTCTGAACATCGATCACACCATCATTGGTTACCTACATATCCTCAATAGGAATCAAACTGAAAATGTAGTTCACCCAAATTGTTCCGTAGAACCTCCACCAGAAGAGAGCAAACCAAACTTGAACATCACCAACTCAGACATAACAACAACCTACTGGTGATTGTACAAATCTCCACAACGGTGAAAAAAAAAACTGACCATCTCAACTAATCAACATCATATGATCATCCGTTATGCAACATCTTGAGAAAATATACCTTACTCCTTTATGTTCACAACTCCACATTGATTGGCATCATTATAGGTGTATTTCATGCCAAATCAATCAGATCATACACGATCATTGTCCATATGATACCAATCAAACTTAGTTACAGTCATTATGCGCCCTTGAGACTTTGCCACCTTCGAACTTGTTTCATACTATGAAAAACAGTTCCGCCTTGACCTTCCTTGCACCACCCGAGTTAATATTCTTCTTTTGTAAGCTACTTAAGTCTAAGTTGCGCCCATATCCGTTAGGGTTGACATCCATAACTATTCGATAAACAAATGAAACTACCACATTAGCCTCCATGCGCCTGCATAAGCATTACCTTAATAGAACCATAATCTTCATCTTCGTTTCTAAACTCCAGCCAAGTTAATTGCTTCTTCAAACAACTAATCACACACTTGCTCCTTTCCACGAGCATGTACTCCAAAGCGAGTTAACGAGATACCTTGTGTTAGTTTGTAATAAACCAACCTTTATGTTAGCTTCCAAGAAACTAACCATGTTGTATGTACCAAAGCATATTGAGCATGACTCTAACTGCGCACCAAATACAACCAATCCACAGATCATTGCCAATGTATGCCAATGTCGAGTTCATCTCTTATGAATCTTGCTTTACGATCCTATCTCCGATTGGATCATGATTCTACAACCATATTTCCTCAATTGAGTTTTACTCCTTTAAAAAACTCATCATATCTTCAACCATTGCATACATACCAAACACATGTCCAGCTTCACAGAGACTTCAACAACTGACACACCAATATTTTTACTACGCCACTTCAGCAACCTCAATGGGCTTTGACAACAATGTCCCTTTTACATGCATAATTGTCAAGATCGTCTTTTATCAATTTCTTAAGCAAGAATGTAGTTTCAAATTCATGACAACAGTCAAACAACAACATAATCAGAAGAATTCACTGTTACCCTTGTAAAAATACATAATGTCACACATTCTCTATTGTGCATATCCCTTTCCTAATCTTGCTCCAAACGTACACTAACGTTGCGAAATATGATAATCCGTCCTTCAAACAAATACCCAATTACACCCAGCCATAATCTGAAACCTTTGGCAACTTCCTCAAGCTCCAAGAAATTCAAGATGTTGTTGTGTTTATCTTCTTATGCTATGTAGAGAAAATAACTTGACAGAAACTATATCGTTGCTGAACTAAATTTCTCAAAAGAAATCTTTACCTTCATCTCTACAGGCTATGTCACTATTGAACTCAACTTCAATAACTGTAGCAGATGAGCAAATCCTCGAATATTACCATTGATATAATGTAGCTCTCTCCAACAGAAAGTATCATGCCGATTATCAGGAAATTAAATAGCCAATGGATAATAAAGGTTGACGAAAATTCACGCCGAAATTGTAGCCCTACTCAAATTCATGCACCATGTTTTCTCCTAAATAGTATGTGCTAGCTTCCATATCCACACCACTACATATATTCTGTAGTATTGTATCTTTATTCTTATAAACTCTTGAAGTGTCCAAGCGATAACTTTTTAAATCCTCACAACGGGTCTTTACCAAAATAGGAACGTATTTGCAACACAAGTAGACCAACCTGTTTCTCCAAACGGTCTTGCACTTCAACTAGCTCCGATCGACTTCAAATGGTGTATAACTAAAAAATAACTCTTCGACTCAACGTCATCGGCAAGAATCAAAAGATCACAAACTATCTAGCTTCTCCATCAGAAACAGTACGAGAGAAACTCAAGAAAAAACATTGTTCTACCCGAAATAATTCCATACTCAACACAGACCAACAAACCCTACAAACTGTGTCGAAAAACTTCTTCTTATACAATAATAAGTATCCATAGCTCCACCACAACCAATATCACATCTCATACAATGATCAATATCTTGCAACTTATTTGTAGCGACATTCTTCAAATACTAAGACTGAGAATCAAACTCTTCACTTCTGGAATGTATCAAATCCTTGACAATGGTCAACACTTCCAAAATTGAAAACTACTAAGAGATTTTTCTAAATCCATGTTGTAACAAACAACTAAGGAAGAACGAGTATGAATTCATCTTCACATTCTTAAACTTCTGGTTCAAGAAACTCAGCAACATGATCCAACTGATGACGATTGATATAACCCTATTATTGTTTCCCTTGGTTTGGAACAATAATGAGAATATTACATCTTCACTTTCACCAACATACAAACCAATATTTGTATCCCAACTACAATATTCTTGCCTTATTGTTTCTTGCCTTCTTGTTTCTTGCCAATCAAACACTAATTAATTGAAAACCAATCTACGCAGGTCTATCAAATAGTTCCAAGAATATAGAATGAAGTATAGAGAATAAATAAACTTACTTGAAGCCATGCATAGGGTTTACTCTCCAATAAGTATCAATGTCAAATCTCAATTTTAGAGCACCACAAACATCAAGACCATATCGAATGTAGATCACCTGATATAATCTCATTCCTTCATAAGTACACTTTATTTTTCTTTGTTCCAAAAACTGATGAAATCAAATCCTATACATACTCGATAACATCAAATATCTGCATCTTCGGAAGCTATAACATCAAATCCTCACATACTTGATGAAACCAAATCCTTTGTCTTGAAAATTTTATGCCGATCCAGAAAACCCAAAACTTCTCTCTTCAAATCTTCTATCCAACCTAGGGATCTGATACCAATTGTTGGGGTTCAGATCCATCTACATGCTAATACTGCGGAAACAAAATAGCTAACAAGAAACACTTGATCTCTTGGACTGCTCCATGAACCTCACTACGATCTAGGATAAGAATAAGGGAAAGAGAACTACATTGATGCAAGCCATAAACAAAGAAAAAATAAGTAAAGTACTCACGGATTTATCGTGGTTCAACAATATACACAATGTATGTAATATTGTCTACATCCACCAAACGGCTACGACCTATTCATTCATTATAGAATTACCACTGATAATTACACAACTGATTGACTAAATCAATCCATAGACTCACCACAACGTGACCGAACACAAGAAATCTCACAAGAATCCTATAAGATCCAAAGTAGTGTCTTCACCCATACGAGATAACGTTTATCACCTTATCTACCACAACAAGATGATCTTCTCTGCAAACCCTGATATAGATTACCATGGACGCCTTTAGCTCAACACCAATAATATAATCCGACACCACCAAGATGATATTCTCCTCAACAAGATATTTTACCAACATATCCATATGAATACTCCATAACGACATATCTTCAAACATCGATAAGTATCCCATAAGCACCATAATGGTGTACTCCTTCCACCATTAGGTCTCTCACATAACCACCTCAATAGGTGGGATGAATCCCTCACATCTCTATGAGATTTACATTGAGGATTCCATGACTAAAACACTTAGCCTAGACCTCCTTATATATGAGTCACAAACTTGGTTCCCAAGGAAACCATGGTCAATTAGGAAACCCATCTTATATATGAAAGTTGTCCTAAACTAGCTATGTTTCCCTAACGGAGCCTTTCCGGAACCTCCTAGAATTTAGTCGTCTTCTTTGACCTAAATTAGGAAACCCACGTTTCCTTACAGGCCCAGGAAGTTTCTCTATGAGAAATTCAGCTATCTGAAGGGAGGGAACTAAAACTTGTGCATCCTTCCATGCGACCACACCAGCTAAGAAATTGGAAAAACAAATAAACATGTTGCAATACAAATCACTACAACAAAAGTGGTGTATTGCAACATGTTATTTGTGTGGCAATAACACATATTTCATGTGGCTAAATATTTTTGCCACATAAAAACATTTTGCCACACCTGTGGCAACAACCTGGGTGGTAAGAAAGTATTTCCACACCTTTAATGCACTGTAGCAAAAGTTGGGTATTTTGCCACATCAAAATGTGAGGCAATAGCATGAGGCAAAAAGGTATTTTCTAATTTTATTTTTTATTTATATTAATTTTTTTTTGTTTTTAAAATCTTTTGCCACACCAACTGGTGAGACAAAAATATATTTTTATTTTTATTTTGAAATTTATTTTCTTGACGAACTCATTTGTCACAACAATTACCGCTTCTTAGAACCTAATAAAATTTGTTGTCTACCAAAGTTTGTATAAATTAGTTGTCATATCACCATAATATGATAAATTTTCACAAATCGAGCATTCCACATATACATAAATAGATTGAAAAAAAGGAATCCAGATTTCATTTAAAAAGAAAAATGTTACAAGCATAGTGAATCTAGGTTTAACATGACAAAAAATAAACAAACGAAATTTACACTATCTAAAATTAGTATAAACCACACTGAAGAAGAGAACTAGTGCTTGGTATAGGCTTCTTGTAGGATACCCTGAAGCATTGGATCGAGCCATCTGTGAGAATCTCCTTCGATCTTTAAACAAGGGACGTGCCTGCAGCAAAATGAGAAGGCATGGGTTAAACAAATGTAAGAAGAAATGCATAAGGTTTTAGGCGTCATTCATCAGAGGATCAAAGTGCATCTAGGAAACATGGAACATTTCAAAGTAAATAGGCAGGAAAATAAAAGCACCGAGCAAACATAATGCAAGTACAATTCAGGCTGATGAACAGAAAGTGGAGGGCTCAATTATTGAATGGTAAACCATGAAAAGTACAATTGGTGAGCCATTTCCCAAATCCATTCAGACACACACAATATTTGTAAGTCAAGACCACCATTGCATAGTAAATCTAGCAATACGAATGACAAGAAATGATGAATTTTAAATTTTAAATTAACTGAATGAACTACTGCATTTCTCTGTCGATGAACCGGTGATGCCTATGTATAATATATTATGTAAATGTCTAGTCTATATGATAGAGAATGAGCTAAAGAAAATGGGATCCACATGTTATCTTACGCATGCAACAAGATTATGTACACCTGCGGATTTCGAATTGCCTATTGCTTTTGTGACAGTCAAGATCTCCAACAGTACAACCCAAAATCTATGAACATCAGATTCTAACATAAGCTGGCCAGTAATTGCATACACCGGTGCACGATAACCATATTTGCCCATACCTCTCATGGACACATGAGTGTTGTTCCCAAAAGGACCCAGTTTGGCCAACCCAAAATCAGATAGGTTAGGATGGTATTCCTTCCCAAGAAAACTATTTGAGCATTTTAAATCTCGGTATATAACAGGGGGTTTGCCTTGTCATGCAAATAATCCAATACTTTACCTGCACCAGCTGCAATTTTCACTCTTGTGCTCCAGTCAAGTCATTTCTTGTCAGGTGGAAGGTCTACAAACCCAACAAAATAAAGCGATAAGTTAAGTGCCATAAGAGTGAAAAGGGGTAAATGTTTAAGAAGAAAGTAAAATTTTAATATTAACCATGTAGACGATCTTCTATAGATCCTAAATCCATGAATTCATAGACTCGATAACAACCAAATATTCAGAGTTCACACATCAGTTCAAGCTCATGTAATGTTGAGAATTAACTAACAACAAGCCCAACATCCACAACCCAAGCACACATGACAAAAAAAAAAACCATGACATATCCTAAAACAAGACCAACCTGGTTTGTACTTTCCAATCTCCCTTTATAAACTCTACCACAACCACCATCACCATCTAAACAATCTATCCTGAAATTATTTATTGTTGCTGCCAATTCGCGAAATGTAAATGTCTGAGCTGCAATGTGTTCAGATTTTCCATCCTCTAAACTCTCCTTCTTTGCATCCAACGAGGCCTTTATCTTTAAATTATCTATAATCAGAAAACAAAAATACAATGCTTCAAACACCGTTTCAATAAAACCAAGAGACAATCGCGTTAGTCAAATAACAAACTATGATAACTATTACTAAGGTTGGGTTTTTACAATTCATGGACAAAAATTACATGTTTTGAACCATCTTAGTACCTTGCAAAAATCAGTAAACATGCAATTCACACCTTAACTCAATCCCACCCCAAAACCCAAAACAAAAATCATGATAATTCATTATATTAGAGAAAAGTAGTAATTCAAATTAGTAAAACACAATTTATACAAAACCCACAACATATCTTGATTAATTATGGCCTGAGGAAATCAAAAAGATTGGTCTTTTCTTGATTACAAGCAAATCTTCAACCTCACCGTTGTTTAATTATGGCCGGAGGAAAAAATCAAAGGAAAAGCCTTATTTTAACAAAATCAAAAATTTAAAACAATGTTATAAACATAAACGATAAAACCCTAAATCCATAACAAAATTAATAATGTTCTTAAACCCAAATTGAATCATCTACAGACAAAACTAAAAAACCAATTACCTTGATCACAACCAATAACAACAGAGGTGTAAGATGTTGTTCTTTTACTTGATTTTTCCTTTGAGAAAAATCAAACCAGAAATACTAGAGGCTTTAAATTGAGAGAAGAAACTGTGAGTTCATTTGCTAATTAAGGGTTTCTGGACCGAAAAAATTGTTTAAGATGATGTGAATATGTTTTCTAGGGTTTTCAGAGCGACAAAAAAATTTAAGATGATTATAGAAGTTGGTTTTCTAGGATTTCGACAGTGATGAGGTGAAGGATTTGAGAAAAATTGGATTGGTTTACCTTAGAGTGATGGAAGTGGAGACTGGAGACGATCAGTTTCTGGTTGTGAAAAGAGAAACACGAAGACGAAGGTCTTCGTTAATTATGCATTCACTCTTAATAAGAGAAATGGTGTAAATCTACGTTAATTATGCATTCTTCAATGCAAGTCACACCATATATCTTATTTTTTTAATTGGTTTTGCACTTTCCCAATACAATGATTGGGTGTTATCTTGTGCATGGGTGCACAAGTTAACAAAACCCAAGATGATTACCAGAGTTGGACCTGAGTTACTCCTCCGGGTGAAATTTATCAAATTTCAACACTCCATGTTAAAAGATTACCAGAGTTGGACCTGAGTTTCTACTCCTCATGATCTGAAGACGAAATATATCAGAATTGAACATCACGGGTTCAAGGATTACTAAAGTTAGACCCGAGTTTCCCGTCCGGATGATTTGAAGACGAAATATATCAGAATTGAACATCACGGGTTCAAAGATTACTAGAATTGATCATATTACCCTTATTTGAAAAAGTGCAATAAATATTATGGAGACTATGAAAATGACCATATTACTCTTATCGAAAATAAGTAAAGTAAATACTTTGAAAATGACCATATTACCCTTATTGAAAAAAAAGTGCAATAAATATTATGGAGACTGTGAAAATGACCATACTACCCTTATCATAAATAAGTAAAGTAATTCTTACAGATCGTGAAAATGACCATATTACCCTTATCGGAAACAAGTGCAATAAAGATTATGAAGACTGTGAAAATGACCATACTACCCTTATCATAAATAAGTAACGTAATTCTTACAGATTGTGAAAATGACCATAATACCCTTATCGGAAAAAAAGTGCAATAAAGATTATGAAGATCAGAAAATGACCATATCTAAATAAGTAAAGTAATTCCCTTATCATAAATAAGTAAAGTAATTCTTAACGGATTGTGAAAATGACCATATTACCCTTATTGTAAAAAAGTGCAATAAATATTATGAAGACTGTGAAAATGACCATACTACCTTTATCATAAATAAGTAAAGTAATTCTTACAAATTGTGAAAATGACCATATTACCCTTATCGAAAAAAGGGCAATAAAGATTATGAAGACTGTGAAAATGACCATACTACCCTTATCATAAATAAGTAAAATGACCATATTACCCTTATAATTCTTACAGATTGTGAAAATGACCATAATACCCTTATCGGAAAAAAGTGCAATAAAGATTATGAAGACTGTGAAAATGACCATCCTACCCTTATCATAAATAAGTAAAGTAATTCTTACGGATTGTGAAAATGACCATATTACCCTTATTGAAAAAAAAGTGCAATAAATATTATGAAGACTGTGAAAATGACCATACTACCCTTATCATAAATAAGTAAAGTAATTCTTACAGATCGTGAAAATGACCATATTACCCTTATCGGAAACAAGTGCAATAAAGATTATGAAGACTGTGAAAATGACCATACTACCCTTATCATAAATAAGTAACGTAATTCTTACAGATTGTGAAAATGACCATAATACCCTTATCGGAAAAAAGTGCAGTAAAGATTATGAAGACTGTGAAAATGACCATACTACCCTTATCATAAATAAGTAAAGTAATTCTTACGGATTGTGAAAATGACCATATTACCCTTATTGTAAAAAAGTGCAATAAATATTATGAAGACTGTGAAAATGACCATACTACCTTTATCATAAATAAGTAAAGTAATTCTTACAGATTGTGAAAATGACCATATTACCCTTATCGAAAAAAAGTGCAATAAATATTATGGAGACCGTGAAAATGACCATACTACCCTTATCATAAATAAGTAACGTAATTCTTACAGATTGTGAAAATGACCATAATACCCTTATCGGAAAAAAGTGCAATAAAGATTATGAAGACTGTGAAAATGACCATACTACCCTTATCATAAATAAGTAAAGTAATTCTTACGGATTGTGAAAATGACCATATTACCCTTATTGTAAAAAAGTGCAATAAATATTATGAAGACTGTGAAAATGACCATACTACCTTTATCATAAATAAGTAAAGTAATTCTTACAGATTGTGAAAATGACCATATTACCCTTATCGAAAAAAGGGCAATAAAGATTATGAAGACTGTGAAAATGACCATACTACCCTTATCATAAATAAGTAACGTAATTCTTACAGATTGTGAAAATGACCATAATACCCTTATCGGAAAAAAGTGCAATAAAGATTATGAAGACTGTGAAAATGACCATACTACCCTTATCATAAATAAGTAAAGTAATTCTTATGGATTGTGAAAATGACCATATTACTATTATCGGAAAAAAGTGCAATAAATATTATGGAGACCGTGAAAATGACCATACTACCCTTATGATAAATAAGTAACGTAATTCTTACAGATTGTGAAAATGACCATATTACCCTTATCGGAAAAAAGTGCAATAAAGATTATGAAGACCGTGAAAATGACCATACTACCCTTATCATAAATAAGTAAAGTAATTCTTACGGATTGTGAAAATGACCATATTACCCTTATTGTAAAAAAGTGCAATAAATATTATGAAGAGACCATACTACCCTTATCATAAATATGTGAAAATGACCATACTACCTTTATCATAAATAAGTAAAGTAATTCTTACAGATTGTGAAAATGACCATATTACCCTTATCGAAAAAAGGGCAATAAAGATTATGAAGACTGTGAAAATGACCATACTACCCTTATCATAAATAAGTAACGTAATTCTTACAGATTGTGAAAATGACCATAATACCCTTATCGAAAAAAAGTGCAATAAAGATTATGAAGACTGTGAAAATGACCATACTACCCTTATCATAAATAAGTAACTTAATTCTTACAGATTGTGAAAATGACCATAATACCCTTATCGGAAAAAAGTGCAATAAAGATTATGAAGACTGTGAAAATGACCATACTACCCTTATCATAAATAAGTAAAGTAATTCTTATGGATTGTGAAAATGACCATATTACCCTTATTGTAAAAAAGTGCAATAAATATTATGAAGACTGTGAAAATGACCATACTACCCTTATCAGAAATAAGTAACGTAATTCTTACAGATTGTGAAAATGACCATATTACTATTATCGGATAAAAGTGCAATAAATATTATGGAGACCGTGAAAATGACCATACTACCCTTATGATAAATAAGTAAAGTAATTCTTACAGATTATGAAAATGACCATATTACCATTAGTGGAAAAAAGTGCAATAAATATTATGAAGAATGTGGAAATGACCATACTACCCTTATCATAAATAAGGAAAGTATTCTTACAGATTGTGAAAATGACCATAATTTTTATTGCACTTATTTCCAATAAGGGTAATATGGTCATTTTCATATTCTGTAATAGTTATTTTGATTATTTTCAATAAGGGTAGTTTGGTCATTTCCAAGACTATAATATTTATTGCACTTATTTCCAATAAGGGTAATATGGTCATTTTCACATTCTGTAATATTTATTTAATTAATTTCAATAAGGGTAGTTTGGTCATTTCCCAGACTCCATAATATTTATTGTACTTTTTTCCAATAAGGGTAATTTGGTCATTTTCATAATCTGTAAGAATTACTTTACTTATTTATGATAACGGTAGTATGGTCATTTTCACAATCTCCATAATATCTATTGCACTTTTGTCCAATAAGGGTAATATGGTCATTTTCATATTCTGTAATATTTACTATATTGATTTTTAATAAGGGTAGTTTGGTCATTTTCACAGTCTCCATAATATTAATTGCACTTATTTCCAATAAGGGTAATATAGTCATTTTCACATTATGTAATATTTACTTTATTTATTTTCAATAAGGGTAGTTTGGTCATTTTCACAGTCTCCATAATATCTATTGCACTTTTGTCCAATAAGGGTAATATGGTCATTTTCATATTCTGTAATATTTACTATATTGATTTTTAATAAGGGTAGTTTGGTCATTTTCACAGTCTTCATAATATTTATTGCACTTATTTCTAATAAGGGTAATATGGTCATTTTTCACATTATGTAATATTTATTTTCAATAAGGGTAGTTTGGTAATTTCCCAGACTCCATAATATGTATTGCACGTATTTTCAATAAAGGTAATATGGTCATTTTCACAGTCTGTAATATTTATTTTCAATAAGGGTAGTTTGGTCACTTTCACTGTTTGTACGAATTACTTTACCTATTTTCGATAAGGGTAGTATGGTCATTTTCACAGTCTCCATAATATTTATGGCATTTATTTCCAATAAGGGTAGTATGGTCATTTTCACAGTATGTAATATTTACTTTATTTATTTTCAATAAGGGTAGTTTGGTCATTTTCACAGTCTCCCTAATATTTAGTCTATTTATTTCCAATAAGGGTAATATGGTCATTTTCACAATCTGTAATATTTACTTTACATATTTTCGATAAGGGTAGTCTGGTCATTTTTACAGTCTTTATAATATTTTTGGCACTTATTTCCAATAAGGGTAATATGGTCATTTTCCACGAAAGATGTAATATTTACTTTATTTATTTTCAATAAGGGTAGTTTGGACATTTTCACGATCTCCTAATATTTATTCCATTTATTTCCAATAAGGGTAATATGGTCATTTTCACAGTATGTAGTATTTACTTTATTTATTTTCAATAAGGGTAGTTTGGTCATTTTCTCAATATCCATAATATTTATTGCACTTATTTTCAAAAAGGGTAATATGGTCATTTTCAAAGTGTGTAATATTACTTTAATTATGTTCTATAAGGGCAGTCTGGTCATTTTCATGGTCTCCATAATATTTATTCCACTAAATTCCGGCAAGGGTAATATGGTCATTTTCACAGTCTCCATAATATTTATTGCACTATTTCTAATAAGGGTAATATGGTCATTTTTCGATCTGTAATATTTATTTTACTTATTACACTTCATTGGGTAGTCTGGTTATTTTCTTAGTCTCCATAATATTTATTGCACTTATTTCGATAAAAGGGTAATATGGTCTTTTTCAAAGTGTGTAATATTTACTTTACTTATTTTCGATAACGGTAGTTTGGTCATTTTCACAATCTCCATAAAAATTATTGTAGTTATTTCCAATAAGGGTAATATGGTCATTTTCACAATCCGTAATTTTTACTTTATTTTTTTCAATAAGGGTATTAGGGTCATTTTCACGGTCTCTATAATATTTATTGCATTTATTTCGAGTAAGGGCAATATGGTCATTTTCACGTTCTTCTAAATTTTTATTGCACTTATTCCGAGTAAGGGTAATATGGTCATTTTCACGTTCTTCGGAAGAAGCATAAATTTTTGTTGTGGTTTTGTCGAGAAAATCGAAAGAAAAGGTTGGTATTTGTTAAAAGTCAAATGTCATACAAAGTCATGACTTGTTGACTTGGTCTTGATTATTTTTTCTAATATTAAGAAAATTAAAAATTAAAAATTAAATAAATTTTGATATTTAGAAATTAAATAAAATTGTTATTTTGTATAATTGTTGCGAAAGTAGTGACAACCAAAATTTTAAGAGTGATTAATTCGGGGTTGTTTTTGATGTGGTGGAATTTTTGGGTGGAAATATCATTTTAGATTATAATTGTTGTTGTTCAAATAATTATCAACAAATATTTGTGTGACTAATAAAAGTCCTAATTATTATCACGAATACAAAATTTAATTACATTATAAGCATTGCGGGTCTTATCACGAGATATATCTCATTGCGAGAAAAATAAACTGTGATAGGTTACACTGTGAGAAAATCCTGGTTTTGGTGTAGTGGTAGAGGGCCCCTCCGAATGTTTTGTCTCAGGTACCTTCGTGTTTCCTTTCTGTAATGCAAATGACATAATTAGAATGAAGTGCATACAACAAAATTATACGCATTGATAAAACAACTCCTTTAGTTTACATTTTCTAGGATCAAATGTTGAAAAAGCAACATATCTCTTGTATAATTTCACACTTACAAAAAGTGGGAAAAAAAAAAGAACGACAAGGAAACGAATGACAAGGACAACATATTTAGGAATAGTCACCTTAATCTCGTCAAATATCTCATTTGTATAGGGTTGTCCTCCATTCTATTTTGTGACCAAATGTACAAGTGAAATCGTCATTTGGACTTGTTTGGCACAGCAAGAAACATCTGAGAAAATAACATCAACCATTCCAACCAACACCAGGTCAGTAGTGCCAGAAGCAACCCCAAGATACAAAACTCTATCTCCAGGTACCTGAAATTGCAAATAAAACACCATTATGTTAAAACAATGACAAAGAAAAAAATAAAAAGTAAAAACACAAAGTGAAATCCCAAACATTATGCACAAATAATACTTACAATCCAAATATTGTCAACACCACCAAGTACAGCAGCAACAAGCTTTGATCTAAAAACCACCAGGTTTCACAAATGGCACATAATCATAGTTCACATAATATGGTACTGCCCGAAATATAGGTACATGGATTGGATGCACCAAAGCTGGTACTTCCCAAACTGTAGGTACATGTACTACCTTTTCCAATGGGAATCATGACTTGCCTCTCTTAAAATGCACTGCGTCATTCCTGTGAAGAAGTTCATAGGATTCACCCTGGTGCCTCTGAAATAAAACCATCACATTTTTGAAGAAACCAATGCATTATAGGGTAATGTAATAATCATTATAGGATAAGGACCGAAAGGTACCAAAACAAACTGTTTAAGAATATCATCTGGGGAATAAATTGAAACCTGGAAAAGTACAATGCGTCATAAGAAAATGGAACGAGAAACAAATGGCGAACTGTTTGTCCAACATGCATGTATGGATCCAATCTCAACTTACCAAGTATTCACACTATTCATAAAGAACTTTACATTAGTGTAGCTCATTATAATTCCAAGATTCATTTGGGCAACCCCAAGAAGAATAGACATCTTCATCTTCAATGAGTTCAGGAATAGCAATTCAGATCGAGAACCATGCCACTCGGATCCACGTGAAGGGATAGGTGTCACGCACCTTGATCAAGCCCCACGTAGTAGTATCACTTGCAATAACAAGGTCCAATGTAAATTGAGAACACCAACATCATCAAAATAATATAGCGACCGCCAAAAGTCATTTCCATGATATCTCCAAGTTTCTGTTAATATAATATAAGTAAGAAAAAGTGAGTACTGAAAGCCTAGAAACTATCAACATTCATCTGCATCAGAAACCTTGTTTAATGGATAAAATGTCAGAAATTATACACAAAATTTATCTAGTAAATTACCTGACTAGAATACTTCTTTTCTATGATTATTAAGAATAATGATGTCTATTCATCCTGCAATCCTTCGCCATTTCCAGTTCAATCTGCTCCTGCAACATCTTCACATATTCCCTATTGTATTTCAATCAAGCAAGCAAACCAACTGCATCACACACCCATTCTGCAAACCAACCAACTGCTGGTCTTGTAAGCCACAACTCATTTCCTCAATGTTCTACAAAGATCAATACAACTATGTGTAGATCAAACACATACTCATCACCACGACTCAACCACCACTTGCACTGCAACCTGCAACCAGTTCAATTCCCTATAACACCACAACATCTGCAAGTCCCCTGCAATTACAACCTAGCATTCATCTAATTACTGCAGCTTTGGTCCATTACTCCATTTCTTATTACATCTCAGTAACCCTCAACACAATTCACATCTCAACCATTACTGGCTTCCCAAAGATTGTAGCACCATCTTGAACCAGCACTAACATATACACATCACAGATCCATCTCAGTCAAGACCCTACCCTGTAAATCAAAAGCTACACAGACCCATCTATCTATTTTCCAAGCAACAACACCAGCTCTTCCCAAAAAATTGAAATCAAAACCCTAGCTTCTCATTCTGTAATTCAAATGTGGCCATAGTTTAACCCACTTCTTGATAAACAAGGATCTCCAATTACCTCTTTAATCCACCATTCTTTCACAGACCAATCGATTCGATCAAGAACCCTTATTACTATTATCTCAGATCCCTTACGCCATTTCTTGACCAAATCTTCTTCACTTCAATACACCTGGTAATTTGAATCATCCTTCTTCTCATCTCTTCTAATTCATCTTCATACAAAGGTAACTGAAATTGATGCAGACCCATCACGATTCGATCTCAAAGAGAACCCTAATCTATCCACATCTCCAACTGTTCATCATCTTCTCGACTCATATATTCTTTATCTTCTGAATCTGAACCAATTTGTTCTCTCTGTTCATCTCCAACAGATTTTTTAACAGATTCCAAAAATTGAAGGTCTCAACCAACAAGAACACCTCCTACAGAACCTAACCCTTCAATTCAGATTTTATGCAGCATAACCTTCACCTGATTTTTGTCAGAGACGAAGAAATTCTGATTTTTGAAACCCTAATTTTTCATCTATCTACTGAAACCCTGATTTCTTGATCTCTCTGTCTCTCTTTATGAATGCTCATTAGAACTCTACAGATCACAGATTAGATCTGCAGAATAAAAAAGAAGAGAGGGAGAGTCGGAGACGGAGAGGAAGAAAGAGAAAAAATAAAATAGATACGAATTAGAGTTCGAGTGTTGAGGAAGGAAGCACGAAGAATCGACGGACCAGGTTTCATTTGATCAACTCATCATACGAATTAAGAAAAAAATCTTGACGGTTGAGATTGCATTTGGGATTCTCATACGGATTGAAAAACATGTGTTTCTCTTTGTGCTAATACGAACTCATGTATTCGGTTTTATCATCAACCTTCGACACGAAAAAAATCCAAAAAAAATATTAATAAATTTAGGACATTGTTATCGACATTTTGATATAAAAAAAATCCAAAAAATGTATAAGAATGAATAGGGAAAATGAAAAAT